>JBANSL010000014.1:14442344-15042344 GCA_037127255.1 Persicaria tinctoria
TCCACAAGAATATATGCAATGTCATCTCCTAACAACCAGTTTTGCAAGCAAATAAGTGCCTCTACTGATGTAGGAGTTAGTGAACTCCTAAATGCACTGATAACTCTGCCCCCTGTTCAAAAACATGACTTTGAGGCCACGGTTCAAGTCTGAATGGCAAGAACATCCCTTGCTATTGCTGCTAAGACAGGATATTTGCATCCATTAATCTTCCACCAACCCAATATGTCAAAGTGTTCTTATTCGGTTGGATCTAAAGGAGCATCCAAGTGCTGATCAACTATGAGCTGCAATTGTCTCATCACTTTCTTGCACAATCTTCTTCTAGTTACTCAATCAGTTGGATCTAGTAGTAGCGCTTCGACTTGTGAGGGTTGAAGATAAAGAGTTTGATTGTGGATCTTGCATGTGCATACCTCTTTCCGCATGAACACCATACTGAAAAATTAAATAAAAAATCCAAAATCAGCTCAAAATTCACACTAATTCGACAAAAGCTGAACAAAATAAAATCTTAACAAAACCTAAAATCTGAATTGAACCTATAATCAACAAAAAACCAGTTTCCAACTAAATCTGAACTTCTTTTTCTATTTATAATCAATGACTTAACTATGCTAACTTATCCCTTACATCGGTAGCTCCAACACCCTGTTGCATCAAGATTCATACTAAACCAAACTAAAATCTGAAACTAAATAGAAAAAAAAACAGCTAGTTCTAAAAACAGAAATATACTCATTAGCCCGTTCAACATAACTGAACTGAAAAATGCTTTTTAAGAGCTTCATTGCATGAATATGTATCCCCTTCATAAAGAGCCATAAGAAGGCTTTTGATTGCATTGGTTCTCCTTGTCACCTCCTCACCACCCAACTTCTCATCTACATACATACAGGTGAGTAACATTCTTCAATTTAAATCTTGCATCAAGAACTAGACCAATCACCAACATATATATTATTAAGATCCCCAAAAGAGCCAAAATACTTCTCATATTGCTTGCCATCTCTTGCAAAATCTTTTGTGTTTCTACTAAAGTTGTCAAATTCGATGCCACAAACAAATTTTTTATGTTATTTTCCATATCTATAACATCGGCGAAGACAGTATGCACAGTAGGGTGCAGTGACGCATTATTCCTTATAGTCACTCCATAGAAAACTCTTAGAAAATAAACAAACACCTTCTCCTTCAACCAATCTTCTTCATTTGAAGGACCAACTCCTACTCATTTACCACTGCCATGTACTAACACTCCATCATCATCATATTCTTCTTCCGGCTCTTTAAAGTAATTTCCAAAATTCAATTCATCGTCTTCTGCCATCACTAAAAATGCTTGTTTAAACCTCAGTGTAGCTTCCAACATAAAAAAGGTGCTATTCCACCTTGTTGGGACATCCATACAAACCAAACCCTTGCATCCAAGCTTCTCTCACTCTACAACTTTCTTAAACGTCTCTAATCTTTTTGGAGACGATCTCACAAACCTCACACAATTCCTAATTTCTAACACTGTTTTTTGTAGCCTCTTCAAACCATGAACAACAATCAAATTGGTGATGTGAGCAGTACATCTAACACGCATATATTTTCCAGATAAGACTTGTTGATAAAACGCCGACTTGTTCATCTAAGCAACAAGCCACTCTAAGGCAGATTTATTTGCAGCAACATTATCACAAGTAATGCACATGACTTTGTCAATCGATTGCACCAAGCAAGACTCAATCAACTTCCCTGTGGATGAACCTTGGTGATTTTGAATAACACAAAAACTGATAATCCTCTTATGCATTTTCCAATCTTCATCAACAAAATGAGCAATAGACACCATGTAATTGGCATTTTGAACACTTGTCCAAGTGTTAGTTGTAAGACTCAACCTATACTTCTTAAGAATCTTCTTTAACTCTAGTTTTTTTAGTCTCATATGTTCCTAGAAAGGATCTACACAACTTTCGTCTACTTGGGACATTAAACAAAGGTCACACTTTTGAGCAAAACCCGTCGAAACATTTCTTCTCCGCAACACTAAATGGCAACTCATCAATGACAATCATCTCCGCACAAGCTGCCAAATAATCGTCTTAGCTATAAGAAATTGTTGCTAGTTTTCCTGTCTTAGGGTTAGACTTATCCCCACTTATGAGCTTCTATGCCTTATCAGTCGAATGTGGAACATACCTACAACTTTGACTGTAATGTCTAAGCATACTAGAAGTGTCATTCTTATATGCAGCTCCAAAATCCCAAATCTTTCCTCTAGGACATTATTTACAATAAGCCCTTTTATGAATGACCTCCACTATGTTTAAAAGAAATATGATAATTAAGTGGGACTTGGATATATATAACTATTTCAATCTTTAAAAGGTAGCTCCAAATATCCATGACAACATTAATCACACACAAGTTGTCACCTTTAATAGAAAGAGTTTGTATATATCATTCCCATAACCTTTCGAGCGTCTTTGATTTTTCCCCACCATGCATAAGTTTATGTCCCCATCTTGATAACATTAGTCTGGTGGTCTCTAATAACATAACCAAACGACCCCTCTTTGTTTAGAACCAATTATCTATCGAAGTTTAGTTTATGTTGATTCCTTTATGGATTTCCCATATTATGCTCTTCGTCTTCCTAGGCTGAAGCTTGGGTTTGATTATACAATTTGCAATATCCATGTTATCTTCCTCATATTTTAGCAAATGTGATTATTGAAACCATATTGATGTTATCATTGTTAAATATGATTTTGTTCCTGAAATACCAAATACATCTCACGATATCATCGATATGATATTATTTCTTTTATACCAATTTTTCATTTGATATCATCGATTGTTAGATTAGTGATTTAAAATTAGGAAATCAATTAATTTGAATTTGTGTGCCGTGAGGGATAGTGCAGTTGGAGGATTTTTAGGGTGAATTAGTTATTAGATTAGTGGTTCAATTAGTGGCTCAATTAGTGGTAACTGCAAGTTTGCACGGTTAGATTTAGATTAGGTTTTCTATAAATTGTAATCTCTTTTAACTAATCAATTGAATTGAGGAGATTTGAGAAATCGCTCCTCTCTTCCAACATGGTATCCAAGCTTAGGTTTCGATCCTATTGAAGAAAAGAAATCTATGGAGAGAGAGTGCTCCATGAAAGGTCTTCCCATGAGGAGGGAGCTGCCATGTTTGTTGAAGATGATTCCGAGCAAAGGAATCGTGATGAGGAGGCCTAGAGATGGCGCTCAGTTGTTGAAGATGATTTCTAGCAATGGAGTCATGAGGAGGCCGAGAGAGGTACACCATTTGTCGAATCTTTCCATGGCAGGAAATATCGAGAGGCCGAGGATGAAGGCCAACAGTTGTTCCGGAGATGAAGATCTCGAAGGTTAAGTTTCGGTACAAGAGTTCGGGCAAGAAGCTGTCCATGGAGGGCAGCACCACCGACAAGATGGAGGTGGAAGATTTGGCCGATTGAAGAAGGCGGCCGAAGAACGAGGGCTCCGAAAAGACCGTCAAGAAGAAGACAGAGTTGAAGTGTTCGGAAGAAGTGTCCGATATGAGTACTGCCGGAAGACAAAAACTCCGGGCAAGTAGCAGCCGAAGACGACGGAATGGAGTCCAGTCACCGACTCCGATGTGAGTCCGACCAAAGAAGGTCGAAGTGGGCTCCGATGGGGAGAGTCCGGCCGAAGAAAGGCAGTTGAAGGCTCTAAGAAGAGAGTCTAAGCCAAAGAAGGCAGTTGAAGGCTCCGAGAAGAGATCGAGGTCGGAGAAAACCGTTACAAAGTTGAAGAATGGGATCGGACGATGAGAGTCTGGTTTTGAAGACGGTGAGAAGTGCGTCTGGCATCGAGTTTTGAAGAGGATGAGCAAGTGCATCTAGATCGATCCGAAGTTGAGAAGTGCATTGATCGATCAAGGTTTCGAATTCGATGAGAAGTGCATCGCAGTTTGAAGACCCGCGTCTGCAGTCAAGAATTGAAGATTGATGATGAGGAAGTGAGGAATTGCAGCCGGTGAAGAAGAAGATGAAATGCGTCTGGCGTCTGAAGGTGCGTCCAACAGTTTGAAGATGAAGATGATGCATCTGAAGAAAATTAAAAAAAATATTGTGATTTTGTGGAATTTTAAATCAAGGGGAGATGTTAGGTTAGTGATTTAAAATAAGGAAATCAATTAATTTGAATTTGTGTGCCGTGAGGGATAGTGCAAGTTTGTGTTGATAGGAGGAAATCAATTAATTTGGAGGATTTTTAGGGTGAATTAGTTATTAGATTAGTGGTTAAATTATTGGCTCAATTAGTGGTAACTGCAAGTTTGTGTTAATAGGAGAAAATCGAGACTTGTAATAATAAAATAGAAATAAATAACAGCAAACCAGATTCCGTCCCTTGCAAATAATTACAAGACCTCCTCCTTATGCAGCAGCGGGAAGTCAGGATCGATCCACGAGGAAGCGTGTCAGCGGATCCTAGGTAGCGGAAAAATCTCACAGAAGTCGACAACAGGGTCCCCAATCTCGACTAGGTTAGTCGACAGAAGATCGGACAGTCGAACACAGCGCAGCAGCAAGCACAGGGGCTCGTCGATATCGACCAGAGGGTACTCGATATCGAGTAGGCTTCGTCGACGTCGAGTTGGGCTTTGTCGAGTACCTGCACACAGAAGCTACAGCGATGCTAGATCGAAGATCAGTAACTCGAGGTCGACCAGGCTTGGTCGAGATCGAGTAAGGGCAGAAAACTTAAAACGAAACGAAAGAAAATAAAGACAAGTGCTTTGGGATTTCGAACTAAACTTAATGTAAAAGACTTCCAAGATTGGGGTTTGCAACAACGATAACCAAGCATGCATAAGACAGAGATAAACAGATGATCATGTAAATTGCATCAAAGGACAAGCTTTCACCCCTTTCCAACAATTAGACAACTCTTTCAAGAAACCCTAATTGTCTCTACTAGTTTTATGTTTATAATCCAAGTTGTTAGCATGGATCTCCATTAGACGGGTAATAAACACATAAACAAGTAGTAGATGCTCAAAACACGATAAAAGTCGGGTCTTTACCTCAAACATGCATGACTATCGTCGGGCTCGCCCCAACCCTAGAAGTGGGTGGACTACTCGCACTTCATCGCAAACTCAGACATCATCGATTGAAAGAAAACTAATTGCATTAAAATAAACCAAAGTTTACAACCGCTTGAAGCCAATTCCGCTCTCGCTTCACAACTCCAATCGGCCGCTCACTCTCTCTCTCTCTACTTCTCCTACTTACTTCTCTCCCAAATTGAATGCATCTAAAATCAGCCCCATGGGCTTTATTTATAGGCTTCTAAACCTTGCTACTCAAGGATAAAAATCTTTATCTATATCTAAAACTATATCTAAAAGCATAATGATAAATAAAAGCAACAAAGAATTTTAAATCTAAAAAGGGAAATATATCTAAAAGTCTTAAAATGGATAGATCTTCTCCT
This sequence comes from Persicaria tinctoria, assembly GCA_037127255.1. NCBI lineage: Eukaryota > Viridiplantae > Streptophyta > Magnoliopsida > Caryophyllales > Polygonaceae > Persicaria > Persicaria tinctoria. Next base: position 14,447,832 of record JBANSL010000014.1, read on the forward strand.
TCCATGATGTATCTTGATAGATCGGATAGAATTCGGCAAACTTCGAGCCAAAGTAATCCCACACCGAGTAGAATTGATCAAACCGCGTAACGCCTCTCTGGAAGTCTCCTCGATCTCGACAAAGGTCTACTCGATCTCGAGTAGGATTGTCGGTCGACTGGTGCGTCTCGGCTAGCCGGTCCTCGACATGCTCGGGTGTGGTCTTCAGCTGCTTCGTCGATCTCGAGGACCCCTTGTCGATATCGAGTAGAGAGGTTTGTCGACTAGGTTTGGCTTGGCTGGTCGGGCAAGTCTTCTCGATGTGCTCGGTCCTGGCTCCACGTCTTTGTCGACCTCGAGTACCCGTACTCGATATCGAGTTGGGTGTGGAGTCGGGTTCTTCGTCTTCAGTTTCTCGACATAGGCTCCTCGATGCTGGCACCTAGGCATGTCTTGTCGAGATCGACTAGGGTTAGCCGATGTCGAGTAGCTTTGTGCTCCGGTTCTCGCTTCTTGGTTTTCTCCTGAAATGTTTCCATATTCTGCAATATTAAACAGAAACTTATGTAGATCTCCATTTCTGACAAATAAGCATATACTACATAATTCCGACATATTCCCAACCCGAAATATGTAAAATATAAAGAATATGGAACTAAAATATGCATAAAGACATGGCTACTTTGGATACATCAAATCACTCCATACTTAGACTTGCTTGTTCTCAAGCCATAACCAAACAATAACCAAGACCTACATCACATCCTTCAAGTCTTCGCCTTTGTCAAAAGCAACATCTCAAGTAGTAGCAATGTAAGACAAGTGAATTTAACGTCATCACACATATATGAGCGATCCATAGGCTTTAGGCAATATAAATCCAACCTCACAGGAAAAATGTGTTTACACTCAGCTCTCAATGTGTTTAGGCTATGTATATCAACTCTCAACTCAATTCCATACACAATCTCATGAACATTGCAATTTAAACATGAACCCACTTCGCAACCAATTATGAAAATGCAACAAGAAATATCAGGAGGACTTCGCTCAATAGAAGTCTTCAAAGAAGATTCCATTCGGCGGGGTTGTAATGGGGCTTGGTAAGAAATAATAAGGAATGGAATTATATGGCCATGTGGTGCTTAATAAAATTTCGGGAATCAAGACTCCTAAATCTCCAACACAACCAGACCATAACTTCTCAATCATATGCATCAACCAAACTCTCCAATGAAGTATGTAACCTTTCAAACTTTCTCAACCTCTCCAAAGTGTGTATCTTGTAAATAATGAAAGAAATAAGATAAATTTGGCTCATGCACTTTATTCACAAATATATATACTTTTTCTTCTTCTTCTTTTTTTTTCGGATTTTTTTTAAAAACGAAAATAAATAAAATAATACTAGTGCATTTATAATGTGAGCCAAAAATCCTTTTACATAATATACATAGCAAGATAAAAATTTAAAACCATCCCATATCTCAATAATTTCAACAATCCTTCCTTCTTGAAATGCAACATAAGCTCATTCTTTCCACAAACCATTCTTTCAACCAACTCTAAGTCTTAATTCCCAAATGAGGGTCAGGCTCAATTCGGCTAAGGAAAATTTTGTGGAGTTTACAATAAAAGTCTCAGGCTAATGTTCTGGCTTCAAGCAAGGATAATGCAGGGTAGGTAAAGAGAAGATAAAATTGGCTTAAAAGGTGCCTCCAGCATTTAATTCTCATCAACATAAACATATAAATGCATTGACCTTGAATAACTATCACAATATTTAGAGATGCACAGGAAGAGTAAATACACTCAAGAAAGCAGAGGGATTTTTAATGCTCTCCCTATAAGGCCAAAATTCTCACTAGGACAATTTTTGTTGGATTTTAACCTTTAGCTGAGGATCATATGTGCTCAATTTCATCACAAGTTCACAATCCACATAAAAATCATTTTCGAGGACTTAGGCTAAACCTTCCAAACATGCCATAGGATTTACATGATCAAGTCAATTATTATTTATCATCATAGGACATCTAAGTTAGGGTATAAAAACTAAAGCAATGCAAAAATTTAAACATGCATATTTTTTTTTATTTTTTTGACATTTTTTATTTATTTATTTATTTTTTTCTATGCAACTAAAAATAAGAATAAAGTATGGCAAAAGACTCCAATGCATAAAATTTAAATATGAATGCATAAAAATTTAAATTTCACCATGTAAAACCAAAAGCAAGACTAACACATATGATAATGATAATGAGCCCTTCCCCCACCCCATAACTAACATTTACAGTGTCCCCACTGTATAAAATCAAATAAAAACACGAGTAAAGGAAGGAACTCACAGGATAACACATCGAGGAGGGCGAATCAGTGCAGGTCGAGTAGACATCCTTGTCGATCTCGAGTACAGGTTACTCGATCTCGAGTAGCTTTTCTGCATCCAGTGGATTCTGAAGTCGAGGAGTGTCTTGGCTTGGTCGATGTCGAGTACGTCTACTCGAGGTCGAGTAACTTTTGGGCTTCTCCTCCTTGTCGTAATCGACTTGGCTTTTGTTGATTCCGACTGTTTTCAGGGGCTTCTTTATTCCACTTTTCGCAATCCTTATATGCTTGCCGACTTAAAAGTGTTAGATTGCACAAGAAACAAGACTATCCACATGAAATATTCTAAAAGACATAAAACCAAAACCAAAAAGTTCAAAAAGTCCCAAAATTCATAAAGTTTTATATACATGCTCTAGATTTTAGAGTCGCTAGGCCGACTTCTCCGTTTGCGCTCAAGGACCATTATTGTGGGGCCCGCTCATGCTTGGCCCTTCTCCTGGATCATCTAGGTCCTGATGGTAGTAGGCAAGCTCAGCTGACAAGTGGTTGCTTGCATCATCTCCTTTCTCTTTCTTCTTTTTCCTTCCAGCTCTTAGTTTTCGCAGATTCTCTCGCCATGGTGTCTTATCTCCCCTTAAATCATTGATAATTTTCTTTATGGACTAAGGGGGAGTAGAATTCATACCTGAACTTACCTTTTCGGACCCAAAACAGAAATCTTTGGGCTTGGGGCTAGTCGAGATCGAGTACTGCTGGTCGACCTCGAGTACATGGACCCCATACTTAGGCTCTTGGCAAGTCAGTGGCTTAGCAGAGGTAGTCGACATCGACAAGTCTTGGTCGAGGTCGAGTAGCACCTTTGTCGAGATCGAGGAGCTCTTGTCGACCTCGAGGACAGTGCTGACGCTTCCCTCCGTTGTTTGCTTGGTCCCGCGGTTGCTGATGCTTTTCACCTCCAGCCATGAAATTTCCTCTTTTGCAGGGCCAAAAGAGAAATCCAAAACCTCATCGCCTATGGTGAAGGTGAGCGATCTATTCTTGACACTTATTCTGGCATCTGTAGTAGCTAAGAATGGTCTACCAAGAATAATTGGGCTAGTAGGATCTTCAGCACAGTCAATAATAAGGAAATCTGCTGGAACAAAGAATTTACCAACCTGGACAGGGACGTTCTCAACTATACCTGTAGGGATGACTACTGTATTGTTCGCCATGTATAGTTTGGAATCCACAGGTTCTATGCATCCTATCTTTACCTTCCGCCAGATTGATAAAGGCATGATGCTCACACTTGCTCCTAAATCGCACAGAGAATCATATTTATATTGTCCAAAACCCACCGTAACAGAGAACTTACCAGGGTCAGGTCTCTTTTCCGGGAAGTGGAGTATTTTGCATTCGCCTGCGATCTCTGAAATGGATCGCTTCTTGCTCAGAATTTCCTTCAGAAATTTAACATACCCAGGCATCTCTTGCAGGGTTTCTGTAAAAGGAATAGAAACATTCAATTCTTGTAGCATATTAACAAATTTGGTAAACCTACCTACAAGGGGATCTTTTTGTGCTTTTGAAGGGAAAGGTAGTGGCTTTTTCTGTTTCGGAGCCAGATCAGTTGTCGGAGGTGTTGCAGAGTCGTCGACGTCGGCCAGATGCTGCTCCTCGATCTCGACCACGGGCTCCTCGACATCGAGTAGGGTGGTCGACCTGGAGTCGCTGGTCTGCGCAGCGGAGTCCGAGCTCAGCTTCTGGTCTGTGTCGAGTAGCGGCTTGTCGATATCGAGTACACCCTCCTCGAGATCGAGTTGGCTGTGCTCTGTCTCGAGTTGCTGCTCTGCCTTGCTTTGCTGTTTCCCGACCTCTGGCTCGTGTAATTGATGCCCACTCCTGAGTTTGATAGCTGCGACGTGTCCGGTCTTCCCTTTAGGATTTGGTTCTGTTTGCCTAGGGAGCTGTCCGGACGGTCGTGGGATCTGTGCAGCGATTTGACCCATCTGCGTCTCTATTCCTCTTTTCCAGATGTCCAGTTCTCCAAATTTTGTAGTGATGTTCTGGAACTGGTTGTTGATGGTGCCCTGATTCCGACGCATCTCCTCAAGGATCATCTGCAGATCATCCTTCTTTTGATCCCTTTCTGGATGTCCTGGAGCTCTGTAGGGAGGGGGATTCCTAGGAGGGCCTTGGTTCCACTGTGTTTGATAGAACCTTTGATCTCCCATATAGCGATTGGGACCCCCTGCGTAAGCTGCCTCCTCATGTGTCTCTGCCATTCTGACTTGCTCTGTGTGTGGGCACTCAGTAGTGGTGTGCCTCTGTGATCCGCATTCGATGCAAGACTGATTGACAGATAGATATTTGACTTGCTTGAGGAGCTTGCGATTCTGGTCTCTGTAGAACTGCTCTCTGACATCTGGGTCAATCTCCTTTGCTAGCTCATAGAGTGGCATAGATGGTGCTGGCCTGGCGTAGGAGTTCTCCTCATAGTTTGCAGTAGACCCATATTTGTTGTCATAATTGGTGAGCTTGTCCAGCACACCCCAGGCGTCAATTGGCGGCATCGTCAGATACTCGTAGCGAGTATAATGGTTGATTCTGTCCTTAGTAACTTGATCAAGAGAGTTGAAGAAGATCTCTTGAATGACGTAGGGTGGTTGTCCATGAGTAGGGCAAGATCGCAGTAGTTCTTTGTAGTGTTCCCATGCCTTTGCTAGCGGTTCCCCAGACTTCTGTTTGAAGGCGGTGATTTTCTGGCGGAGAAGTGCTGTTTTGGCGGGTGGGAAGAATTTGTTCAGAAATTCTTGCTCTACTTGGGCCCATGTTGTGAGTGATCTTGGTTTCAGCCCTTCAAGCCACTTCAGTGCAGGCCCAGCGAGAGACCAACGAAAAGCTTTCATCTTGACATATTTCAGTGTTGTACCTTCAGCAAGAGTACGGCATATGTTAGAAAAATTGGTAATATGTTCAAGAGGACACTCATTAAATTTGCCATAAAAAGCATTATTTTTAAGCTCTATAAGAAATTGAGTGCGAATTTCAAAAGAGTTATAAGGGATTAGAATCGCTGATTCAGGCACGACGAGAGTTGCATGCATATAATCCTCTGCTGTAGTTGGATATTGGGCAAGCTCAGCTTCTGCTTGCTCCCTTGCTGCTTTTTCAGCGGCGATAGCAGCATCTTTAGTGGCTAGTTCCCTTGTAAGCCTTGCAATCAGTTGTTCTTGTGTTTCAGCGGCCGCCATGATCCTTTTGAGTTTAGAGTGGATGTGTAGGTAACGCTCTGGTTCGTCTAAGCTGTCAAACTCAGGTGGTAGACCAGAACGGCGCATACACCTGTATAGTAACTCAAAGCAGATGTGAGATTTAACTACCTAAGGCGCGAATGATAGCCTCCCCGGCAAATGCGCCAATTTGTTGATAGGAGGAAATCGAGACTTGCAATAATAAAATAGAAATAAATCACAGCAAACCAGATTCCGTCCCTTGCAAATAATTACAAGACCTCCTCCTTATGCAGCAACGGGAAGTCAGGATCGAGTTACTGAACAGCCACCCAGGCCGGGGGGATCCACGAGGAAGCGTGTCAGCGGATCCTAGGTAGCGGAAAAATCTCACAGAAGTCGACAACAGGGTCCCCGATCTCGACTAGGTTAGTCGACAGAAGATCGGACAGTCGAACACAGCGCAGCAGCAAGCACAGGGGCTCGTCGATATCGACCAGAGGGTACTTGATATCGAGTAGGCTTCGTCGACGTCGAGTTGGGCTTTGTCGAGTACCTGCACACAGAAGCTACAACGATGCTAGATCGAAGATCAGTAACTCGAGGTCGACCAGGCTTGGTCGAGATCGAGTAAGGGCAGAAAACTTAAAACGAAACGAAAGAAAATAAAGACAAGTGCTTTGGGATTTCGAACTAAACTTAATGTAAAAGACTTCCAAGATTGGGGTTTGCAACAACGATAACCAAGCATGCATAAGACAGAGATAAACAGATAATCATGTAAATTGCATCAAAGGACAAGCTTTCGCCCTTTTCCAACAATTTGTAAAGACCGGGAAATTTTATAATATTAGAATTATTAAAATAGTGATTTAAAATCATTTCGACTTCCAAAACTCGGAAGGTTTGGAAATTTCCGTCCTCGAGCTATTGGTTTATTCTGAATATCTCGAAACGAGTTCCGGCATTATTGATTAATAAAATTAGAACATGTTTTATTCTGCTTTTATATGTCGAGAATTTAAAAACAATATTCGGAGTTCATTATTTAACTTGGAATTGAAAATTTTAAACGAGTCGGGATAATGTCGGGAGAGCGGGCTTTAGGTATTTTGAATTTGGGTTTGTGTGGGACCTCTCCCCTTTGTCTTATTTCCGTTTCCTTTCTTTTGGGTCAACACCCTCTCCCCCATTTTCGATTCAGAAGCAGCAGCAGTGCACAACTACCCTTCTTTGTCTTCACCCTTCCTTTTAATTGAACTGACGCCCAACCCAAACACACAGGAGAACCCTCCCTCCTTCTTCCTTGCCTTATCTTTCCCCCAACTTTTCAAAACCCAGGGAAAAAGCCCCCATTCCCTTTCCTTTTACTGATTTCCACCACCACACTGTACCTCCAATCCCTTCTCTGTTCTCCTGAGCCACCACCTGTCGAAGTAGCAACCAGAAGCACCATCTCCAGCGGTTCCAGGCGAGCCGAGCCGCCACCGCCGCCGAGGCGCCACCTTCTTCCTCCTCTTCCTCTGTTCTTCGTTCTAGAAGGTCGGTTTGTCTTGTATGCCCGATTTCGATTTCAGTTGCATCAAAAATCCATTTTTAACTCCCTTACCCCCTTCCTAGGCCTTTCCGGTGTCGAATCCGCCCCCGACGAGCCGAATTGATCTCCGACGAGCAGTTCCGGCGTGAACGACGACCAACTCGGTGAGATTCCTCCTCCTCTCTCCTTGCTTCGCTTCGTTATTTCTGTGTGTAGTGGGGTCGGGGAGAGATTTCGATCGGAGTGGGGGTGGTCCAAGTCGAGAACGGAGCTCCGGCGGTGGCCAACCTCTCCTCCCTTCTCTTCCGTTTTCCGTCGATGTTGTCCAGCGTTCTTCCTCCTGTTCTGATTTGGGGATGAAGATGGGTTCAACCTTTCTTTTTCTTTTGTAAAACCGGCCGGTTTGGCCTTATTTTACCGGTTCACTTAAACACTTATTGTCTAGATTCGGGCTTGGGCTATTCCTTCCGGGTTTGGGAAATGGTTGGGCTCGGATCTGGATTTCACAAACGGTTTATATCACTTTGTTGATGGGTTTTCTGTTGGGGAGGGTTCAGATCCGGTTTGGGCTTCCTCTTCTTTCCTTTCTTTCTTCATATGGGCCGGATTCTTTTTCAGATTGAGAGGTTGGGTGTTGGGCTACTGGGCTTTGTTAATAAATGGTCATTGTTACTTGTTGTTGATATTTTGTGTTACACTATACATTTATATTAGGATTGGTAGTTGTTAGTATTATTATTATATTATATTTTCTGTATTGGTGGAAATAAATAAATTATGAAATTATTATTATATTATAAAATTATTTAAAAGTGATATTGTTGGGAATATGTATTTATTTAATATGTTTTATAAATGGGGATTATAAAGATGGAGTTACTTTAATGTTTATTTTAGATAAATATTGTTGCTAAATTATTTAGAAAAGGTTTTAAGTCGTCCGAAAATGATTCTTAAAGGATTTGATGTGTTGAAACCAAAATGCCGGAATATTTTGATAAAACAAGATTTGGGGGTTGACTTAGAAAATTGATACTTCCTCTTGATTTGGACAAGTGTGATTTGAAATTATCTAGAATATGAGTTGACTTAACTTGGGATTTAAGAGTTTGGAAAAAAATATGGTTGGTACGATTTTATCAATGGGGTTGATTGGAAGTAAATGATTTTTGGTTAATGTTGATCGTAGCGGAAAGGTTTTGGAAAATAGTTTTATCACCGTTTGGTTTTGGGTATATTGAGAACTTGGGAATCGTGTGTATGAATCTTGGTCCGGTAGCTTATGGAAATGGCTTGATGATAGGTGCGTATTGCTTTTGGATTACTTTGGACTTGCATATGGGCCCTTGCTTGTGTTATCTTGCTGTTCTGCATCTTCAGGTAAGTTCCCTAGGGGGCTTACTCAGGTTGGACATTCATGCCTGTTGTTGCATTTTATGTTAGGTGTTGCATATGCATAAAAGCATGCCATGTAGTATCATGTTTAGGTTGCACTAATTGATTGAGCATCTGTTTACTTTATGCGTTTGAAACAGAACGGCCGTTATCTGTGATAGTCCTAGAGTCTTTGCTAGGGTCATAGGGTAGCCCAGCCTCATCGGGTACCCTGAGTCATTCGAGTCATGAACTTCCTTATATTATGAGATGCCTGCGGGCTTTATTGTGGAGCGGGTTAGGCATGCGTGCCGCCCTATTATGAATGAATGCATTCACGAGCTGGCCAGTCTCCGCCTATCGGAAGGGGTGGAGGTAGGAGAGGGATATGCCGTTTGGCATTGTCTTGGGCCCTTTACAGTATTTCTGCACATTATTATACTTAGGGGCATGCTAGTGTGTTTGGCTTTCGTACTGCATTAGAGCATCTTTATTAGGTATAGCACATACTATGTGGCCTCAGCGAGGACTGCCGGTCCCGCATGAGTGGCTCGATCTGACTCCTTTCCCCGTTCTTTTTTTTAAAGTATTTTCTGCAGATATTGTTTGCTCCTTGCTTCTGTGACGGGAAACCCTTTGGCGAATCGAAGAACCTAGCTAATATTCTAACTTGGTAAAATGGTAATCACTCGCTTATGATTTGGTTTTGACCCGGCTTTGCCGTGGCATTTGTATCTTAACCTTGCTTCCGCTTTACTTTCATTTGAATTGAATTTCGCGACGTAGTCTTAAGATAGGTTAAGGGTACCCAACGACCCTTCGTGACTTTTAGGGTTTGAAATCCCTCTTTCCACTGACCTTAAAATGAGTTTGAAACCTCGACCCGTACCTGGATTGCAAGATCCGAACAAGGGGTTTTATCCCTTGAAACGTAACCCGGAAATCATAATTCTGGGCCGTTACACAATTAGACAACTCTTTCAAGAAACCCTAATTGTCTCTACTAGTTTTATGTTTATAATCCAAGTTGTTAGCATGGATCTCCATTAGACGGGTAATAAACACATAAACAAGTAGTAGATGCTCAAAACACGATAAAAGTCGGGTCTTTACCTCAAATACGCATGGCTATCGTCGGGCTCGCCCCAACCCTAGAAGTGGGTGGACTACTCGCGCTTCATCGCAAACTCAGACATCATCGATTGAAAGAAAACTAACTGCATTAAAATAAACCAAAGTTTACAACCGCTTGAAGCCAATTCCGCTCTCGCTTCACAACTCCAATCGGTCGCTCACTCTCTCTCTCTCTACTTCTCCTACTTACTTCTCTCCCAAATTGAATGCATCTAAATAAGCCCCATGGGCTTTATTTATAGGCTCCTAAACCTTGCTACTCAAGGATAAAAATCTTTATCTATATCTAAAACTATATCTAAAAGCATAATGATAAATAAAAGCAACAAATAATTTTAAATCTAAAAAGGGAAATATATCTAAAAGTCTTAAAGTGGATAGATCTTCTCCTTCCATGATGTATCTTGATAGATCGGATAGAATTCGGCAAACTTCGAGCCCAAGTAATCCCACACCGAGTAGAATTGATCAAACCGCGTAACGCCTCTCTGGAAGTCTCCTCGATCTCGACAAAGGTCTACTCGATCTCGAGTAGGATTGTCGGTCGACTGGTGCGTCTCGGCTAGCTGGTCCTCGACATGCTCGGGTGTGGTCTTCAGCTGCTTCGTCGATCTCAAGGACCCCTCGTCGATATCGAGTAGAGAGGTTCGTCGACTAGGTTTGGCTTGGCTGGTCGGGCAAGTCTTCTCGATGTGCTCGGTCCTGGCTCCACGTCTTTGTCGACCTCGAGTACCCGTACTCGATATCGAGTTGGGTGTGGAGTCGGGTTCTTCGTCTTCAGTTTCTCGACATAGGCTCCTCGATGCTGGCACCTAGGCATGTCTTGTCGAGATCGACTAGGGTTAGTCGATCTCGAGTAGCTTTGTGCTCTGGTTCTCGCTTCTTGGTTTTCTCTTGAATGCATTCTTCGTCTTCAGTTTCTCGACATAGGCTCCTCGATGCTGGCACCTAGGCATGTCTGGTTGTAATGCTTGCTCTCTCTGAATTGCATGACATGATATCATAGCCTCCTTCATATACCTTGCGAATGACCATTAGTACAGACTGCTCTTGCTATTACATATGTGATTGATTGTATTGCTCAAGTCTCGTGTTGTGCCTTGCTTCCTATCATGATGATACGTTGTAATAGCATGCCTACTTGACTTATCGCATTAATTATGCTAATGATTGATTGAAAGCATAAACCACATGATACGAACCTACATGATAGTTGTTTTCTCCTGGGTTAGGTCCATGATAGTGTGATAAACTCTTCTTCGTATGAATGCTTGTAAATGATCTCTTTAGTATACTAGCTGATGACGCCTTGATACTTATTACTCGTTTGTGCCACGAATCTATAACATGCCCATCTATTCTGTATTTGTCGGATTAACCCATGTTGGTTGTTCTGCCATTAAGATTGTTGTGTAATTACTTGCGTTGTATGGGGAACATGTGGTATAACTGAGTCTTGACGAATGCATGTTTTATCCTAGTATGTGTTGATTCGAGCTCATATCCTTGAATTATAGCCGTCTTGCCAATACTCAGACTCGTATTGTACATCATTAAACTTTCATCATGCTTCTATATCGTCGGAATGTGATTGAATTGATTTCTTACGTATCGTCATGATTAGTTGCGTGCATGTATCATATGTTAAGTTGAGCCTTTAGCATCATGTAGGGTCCTTGGTTGTGACTTGTGGGAATTTATATCTTGTCTACCGTATTGTTGATATCCTCTTGAGCTAGGTCCCTGATAGTGTGGTTCTTCCCCTTGCTATCATCTTAAATTGTTGTACTTATCCCGATTAGTTACTGTTGAATTCGGTGACTGACTTGCTTTCCGTAATGGGTAATCCTAGCATGCTTACATGTTCTCACTCAGTGGTATTCCTCTATTACTATGTGACATCTTCTCGTACTTGCGTGAACGTATGGTTGACACCTCGCATGATCACACACCACGTTATATTATGATTTCGCATATACATGACGCATTAATGTAAGAATGAATTTAGTCGAGTTACCTTGATTGGGGTCATGATTCGATATGTGCTAGTAGTATCCCGTAGGATTTATGATTTCCAATATTACTCGCTAAATGATTACATGCCGTACCTGTTCTACAATGTGATAGCTATTGGACCATTTATGTGCTCTATGACATTTCATTCCTAGCATTATTATAATATATCGCCCCTGATTTCCTCCTTGTTACTTTTGACGATGCCACATATTTCGTGAATATTATGTTGAACTCATTTAAATGACTCTTGATTATGCCCATGCCTTATCATGCATCGCTAGCATCATGTAGGACCTATGCTTCTGAATGTGACCCTTCGTCTGATTGCATGCCATTCTTGACTTATTATATGATCATGGTTGCCATATGTGATAGACACTATGCTGCTCTTATGTGTTCTCGTATAACATTAGGTCGGATTGTTACGATAACCTCATCATGATGCATTGACCTTGATTGTTGATACATATATACCCCGCTAGTGCATTGCTCATATATGTGATGTTTGCTCGGTATGGTAAATCCCGCATAACTCGCTTAAGACTACTAGGCATTTTGGCTTTCATGAATCGATAGGCTGTTAGCTTGTCTCGCATGCCCCTCAAGGTAGAACTCGAATGTGTCTTTTGAATGTACATGTATGTTGTTGATCTTCGAGATAGGTACATGTTAGTGTGGGTTGATATGGTTGATCGATTGAGACGAACCCTTGCTACTTGTCACAAATTGTAACCTCATAGATTTTCATAGGGGCAATCGTTGTCATTCTCGGGTCAAAGTCTTGTCTCTAGTCTTGTCGTTCTTTAGCATTGGTCTATGTTTGGTTCCGAAGTGAACTTTGGGTTGTCTTCTCTTGTCACTCCCCTATCTCCGCTAACTTGGACTCTTGCGCGATACGTTGGGTGAGCGACCACTTGGAAGAGGGAACGGAAAGTTGCGTAGCGATAGAGCAGTGCAGCAGAAGCGTGAGCCCATAACCCACGGGCCTCAGGATCTATGATGTCGGTAGAACGGGCACGCATCGAGAATTTTGGTTACTGTGTACGATATGACTTGCAAGCGGGATTGTTCTCCGTTCGAATTGCTAACCCTTTTGAAATTGTTGACGACGATATTGCACTGATCTAGCGATGTGATTTATGTGTTGACGTGTTGACTTGATGATGACTGTTCCTAATTTTCTATGGTGATATGAATCGATGCCTTACAGTTTTAATGTGTCATGGTGCCTTGATGCGTTGATACTCTGAGTTGATAAGCATGATTTAAATTACTCGCCTGTAAAATGTGAACTGTAAATGCTGATAAGCCTGAATTGTTATCTAATAAGGTTATGATGAAAATTGCTAGCTTGAATTGACTATGTTCATATATGGTGTTTTGCTATAATCTTGAGCATGATGGTAAAAATTAAGGCTTGTTGAACCCATGATGTATGTTATAAATGCAAATTGATATGATGTAGACCTTATGTTCGATGATTTCCATGATTTCTTCTTCTTTAAACCTGTGGGTGAGGTCATTTGGTAGAGTGGTGAAAGAATTTAAGCGGTTAGGATGAACAATGATATTATGAGGTAAGTCGCGAGAGAGGGATGTTGACTGAGGTAAGATTAAGTGAGTTTTGGGATGTACATGAGACAATACTTGGTGGTTTCCGATGAGCTTTTGGGTGATGCTTGTGATGTCTTGGGTAGTAAGAGAAGTGTAAGAAATGACTTTTGAGAGCATTGAGAACATAGAACGAGAGGGTACTCGGGTGTGCAGTTAGAGATAGGAGTTGGGTTCTTAGAGGTGGATGGTGTGGTATTGATTGGCGGAAGGAAGGGTAAGATTTGATCATCGAGATGAATTTGGATTTCTCCGGAGAATTTTTGTTGGAGTTGACGTTAGCGAGTCTAGAAGAGGATTAGTCTTGGCTTGAGAGTGGAGATGGGCGAGTGGGGATTCTGTTTTATTTTGACTGGTATGATGTGAGGATTTTCTTGATTATGTGATTTATTTATATTTGCTGGCATGATGTTAGATAGCAACTATGATGAATCGGATACAGAAGGATATTACATGTTGTTATGCAATATTGAAATCTAGTTGGTAGTGACAAATGTTATCATGATATATTGCTGCTCTGCTATGTTGTTTTAGGAGCATGTTAGGATGTGTTATTATGTGAAAGTGTGATGTTATGTTATGGGGTGAAAGCATGATGTTATATTATGTGGTAGTAAACATGATGTGGTATTATATGTTTAGCAAGCATGCTTATGGATATGTTACATCACGAATATGGCTTTCAAAATAAATATGATTTATATATGTGAGATAATGATGTCTGATTACTAAATGATCGCTACATGGCGTTGTGAGGAGTTAAGATGATGTCTGGTGAGTATGCTGACATTCGCTGATTGATATGCTGCTTGATCTCCCCTTTTGCCGAATCTTAATAGCATGACCTTGACTGTATTGATGTGTTGATAAGTAGTTTTGTTCCGTTGACTTGTGATGAAATTTCGCTATGGCTAACCTTGCAAGTCCCAATGATTGACGTGATAAAAATGTTATGCTAATGCTAGATAGAAATTGGATAGGATGACTATGTGGGTTTATGGGTTAAATGATATCCCTTGTTGTGACTGACCCTACTATGATTGCGATGATGATATGCGATAGTGAGATATCCTTTATGACTTTTGGTGTGATATCGAGCCATGGGTTATGATTTTTTCATATTGTTGAGATGTGTATTATGACCTTTAGTATGTGGTGGAGACGTTGATGTGATCTTGTGGCAGTGTGCTGGCATATGTTTGAGACTTGTTATATGATGTACTCGTTGATGATCGATTGGTTATTTGGTTATGCATTTCTTATAGCTTGTGAAGCTTGTTTGAATTGAGACTGATAGCTTGTTTTGATTATGGAAACTAGGCAGAGAATATGGGATTAGCCCTTAGAGGTGGATGATTCCACCTCCCAGCTTCTGAATTTGATTGTTGGTATGCGAGCAATTGATCTGGTGGTTGGAAGATTTTGACGAAATCTTGATTTGAAAGGATTTGACTTGTTTTGGTATAAGGTTGCTTGATTAGACGATTGGAATTGAAGATTTTGAACGATTTTGAAAAAGGACCAACTTGGGTTGTAAAAGAATGAACGATACCGAGAATTTCAACGATTTTGAGGTTAATCTTTATTTTCAGTTATGGAATCCCTTTTGAAACTTTTCAAACCCGGGAAACTCTATGATACTACACGAAGTGGATACAAGCATTTTATGAGGGCGCTTGTAGGGTGCTTGCTAAAACCTAGTGATGATATTGTAGAACTTTTAGAGTTGTGGTACTTCCGAAAAGTCGAAGCGAGGATGTGATAGGGGCGCTTATTGCATACTTGTCAAGGCCAATTGGAGATGTCACGACCGTGACTAGGATGTTGTGAGAATCCCGGAAGACGCAACCGAGATGATTGCAAGGTTCTAGGACATGGTCCTTGGACTCATCAATTTCAAACTTCATCCCCTACTTTACTTTGGTTTTAGTCTCGGGGACGAGACTTGTTTTTAGAGGTGGATGATGTAAAGACCGGGAAATTTTATAATATTAGAATTATTAAAATAGTGATTTAAAATCATTTCGACTTCCAAAACTCGGAAGGTTTGGAAATTTCCGTCCTCGAGCTATTGGTTTATTCTGAATATCTCAAAACGAGTTCCGGCATTATTGATTAATAAAATTAGAACATGTTTTATTCTGCTTTTATATGTCGAGAATTTAAAAACAATATTCGGAGTTCATTATTTAACTTGGAATTGAAAATTTTAAACGAGTCGGGATAATGTCGGGAGAGCGGGCTTTAGGTATTTTGAATTTGGGTTTGTGTGGGACCTCTCCCCTTTGTCTTATTTCCGTTTCCTTTCTTTTGGGTCAACACCCTCTCCCCCATTTTCGATTCAGAAGCAGCAGCAGTGCACAACTACCCTTCTTTGTCTTCACCCTTCCTTTTAATTGAACTGACGTCCAACCCAAACACACAGGAGAACCCTCCCTCCTTCTTCCTTGCCTTATCTTTCCCCCAACTTTTCAAAACCCAGGGAAAAAGCCCCCATTCCCTTTCCTTTTACTGATTTCCACCACCACACTGTACCTCCAATCCCTTCTCTGTTCTCCTGAGCCACCACCTGTCGAAGTAGCAACCAGAAGCACCATCTCCAGCGGTTCCAGGCGAGCCGAGCCGCCACCGCCGCCGAGGCGCCACCTTCTTCCTCCTCTTCCTCTGTTCTTCGTTCTAGAAGGTCGGTTTGTCTTGTATGCTCGATTTCGATTTCAGTTGCATCAAAAATCCATTTTTAACTCCCTTACCCCCTTCCTAGGCCTTTCCGGTGTCGAATCCGCCCCCGACGAGCCGAATTGATCTCCGACGAGCAGTTCCGGCGTGAACGACGACCAACTCGGTGAGATTCCTCCTCCTCTCTCCTTGCTTCGCTTCATTATTTCTGTGTGTAGTGGGGTCGGGGAGAGATTTCGATCGGAGTGGGGGTGGTCCGAGTCGAGAACGGAGCTCCGACGGTGGCCAACCTCTCCTCCCTTCTCTTCCGTTTTCCGTCGATGTTGTCCAGCGTTCTTCCTCCTGTTCTGATTTGGGAATGAAGATGGGTTCAGCCTTTCTTTTTCTTTTGTAAAACTGGCCGGTTTGGCCTTATTTTACCGGTTCACTTAAACACTTATTGTCTAGATTCGGGCTTGGGCTATTCCTTCCGGGTTTGGGAAATGGTTGGGCTCGGATCCGGATTTCACAAACGGGTTATATCACTTTGTTGATGGGTTTTCTGTTGGGGAGGGTTCAGATCCGGTTTGGGCTTCCTCTTCTTTCCTTTCTTTCTTCATATGGGCCGGATTCTTTTTCAGATTGAGAGGTTGGGTGTTGGGCTACTGGGCTTTGTTAATAAATGGTCATTGTTACTTGTTGTTGATATTTTGTGTTACACTATACATTTATATTAGGATTGGTAGTTGTTAGTATTATTATTATATTATATTTTCTGTATTGGTGGAAATAAATAAATTATGAAATTATTATTATATTATAAAATTATTTAAAAGTGATATTGTTGGGAATATGTATTTATTTAATATGTTTTATAAATGGGGATTATAAAGATGGAGTTACTTTAATGTTTATTTTAGATAAATATTGTTGCTAAATTATTTAGAAAAGGTTTTAAGTCGTCCGAAAATGATTCTTAAAGGATTTGATGTGTTGAAACCAAAATGCCGGAATATTTTGATAAAACAAGATTTGGGGGTTGACTTAGAAAATTGATACTTCCTCTTGATTTGGACAAGTGTGATTTGAAATTATCTAGAATATGAGTTGACTTAACTTGGGATTTAAGAGTTTGGAAAAAAATATGGTTGGTACGATTTTATCAATGGGGTTGATTGGAAGTAAATGATTTTTGGTTAATGTTGATCGTAGCGGAAAGGTTTTGGAAAATAGTTTTATCACCGTTTGGTTTTGGGTATATTGAGAACTTGGGAATCGTGTGTATGAATCTTGGTCCGGTAGCTTATGGAAATGGCTTGATGATAGGTGCGTATTGCTTTTGGATTACTTTGGACTTGCATATGGGCCCTTGCTTGTGTTATCTTGCTGTTCTGCATCTTCAGGTAAGTTCCCTAGGGGGCTTACTCAGGTTGGACATTCATGCCTGTTGTTGCATTTTATGTTAGGTGTTGCATATGCATAAAAGCATGCCATGTAGTATCATGTTTAGGTTGCACTAATTGATTGAGCATCTGTTTACTTTATGCGTTTGAAACAGAACGGCCGTTATTTGTGATAGTCCTAGAATCTTTGCTAGGGTCATAGGGTAGCCCAGCCTCATCGGGTACCCTGAGTCATTCGAGTCATGAACTTCCTTATATTATGAGATGCCTGCGGGCTTTATTGTGGAGCGGGTTAGGCATGCGTGCCGCCCTATTATGAATGAATGCATTCACGAGCTGGCTAGTCTCCGCCTATCGGAAGGGGTGGAGGTAGGAGAGGGATGTGTCGTTTGGCATTGTCTTGGGCCCTTTACAGTATTTCTGCACATTATTATACTTAGGGGCATGCTAGTGTGTTTGGCTTTCGTACTGCATTAGAGCACATACTATGTGGCCTCAGCGAGGACTGCCGGTCCCGCATGAGTGGCTCGATCTGACTCCTTTCCCCGTTCTTTTTTTTAAAGTATTTTCTGCAGATATTGTTTGCTCCTTGCTTCTGTGACGGGAAACCCTTTGGCGAATCGAAGAACCTAGCTAATATTCTAAATTGGTAAAATGGTAATCACTCGCTTATGATTTGGTTTTGACCCGGCTTTGCCGTGGCATTTGTATCTTAACCTTGCTTCCGCTTTACTTTCATTTGAATTGAATTTCGCGACGTAGTCTTAAGATAGGTTAAGGGTACCCAACGACCCTTCGTGACTTTTAGGGTTTGAAATCCCTCTTTCCACTGACCTTAAAATGAGTTTGAAACCTCGACCCGTACCTGGATTGCAAGATCCGAACAAGGGGTTTTATCCCTTGAAACGTAACCCGGAAATCATAATTCTGGGCCGTTACACAATTAGACAACTCTTTCAAGAAACCCTAATTGTCTCTACTAGTTTTATGTTTATAATCCAAGTTGTTAGCATGGATCTCCATTAGACGGGTAATAAACACATAAACAAGTAGTAGATGCTCAAAACACGATAAAAGTCGGGTCTTTACCTCAAATACGCATGGCTATCGTCGGGCTCGCCCCAACCCTAGAAGTGGGTGGACTACTCGCGCTTCATCGCAAACTCAGACATCATCGATTGAAAGAAAACTAACTGCATTAAAATAAACCAAAGTTTACAACCGCTTGAAGCCAATTCCGCTCTCGCTTCACAACTCCAATCGGTCGCTCACTCTCTCTCTCTCTCTACTTCTCCTACTTACTTCTCTCCCAAATTGAATGCATCTAAATAAGCCCCATGGGCTTTATTTATAGGCTCCTAAACCTTGCTACTCAAGGATAAAAATCTTTATCTATATCTAAAACTATATCTAAAAGCATAATGATAAATAAAAGCAACAAAGAATTTTAAATCTAAAAAGGGAAATATATCTAAAAGTCTTAAAGTGGATAGATCTTCTCCTTCCATGATGTATCTTGATAGATCGGATAGAATTCGGCAAACTTCGAGCCCAAGTAATCCCACACCGAGTAGAATTGATCAAACCGCGTAACGCCTCTCTGGAAGTCTCCTCGATCTCGACAAAGGTCTACTCGATCTCGAGTAGGATTGTCGGTCGACTGGTGCGTCTCGGCTAGCTGGTCCTCGACATGCTCGGGTGTGGTCTTCAGCTGCTTCGTCGATCTCAAGGACCCCTCGTCGATATCGAGTAGAGAGGTTCGTCGACTAGGTTTGGCTTGGCTGGTCGGGCAAGTCTTCTCGATGTGCTCGGTCCTGGCTCCACGTCTTTGTCGACCTCGAGTACCCGTACTCGATATCGAGTTGGGTGTGGAGTCGGGTTCTTCGTCTTCAGTTTCTCGACATAGGCTCCTCGATGCTGGCACCTAGGCATGTCTTGTCAAGATCGACTAGGGTTAGTCGATGTCGAGTAGCTTTGTGCTCCGGTTCTCGCTTCTTGGTTTTCTCCTGAAATGTTTCCATATTCTGCAATATTAAACAGAAACTTATGTAGATCTCCATTTCTGACAAATAAGCATATACTACATAATTCCGACATATTCCCAACCCGAAATATGTAAAATGTAAAGAATATGGAACTAAAATATGCATAAAGACATGGCTACTTTGGATACATCAGTTTACACGGTTAGATTTAGATTAGATTTTCTATAAATTGTAATCTCTTTTAACTGATCAATTGAATTGAGGGGATTTGAGAAGACGCTCCTATCTTCCAACATTGATGAGTTATGTGATGGTCATATGATGTTTGTCTCGTAGTTGAGTAGAGTTATGGTGTTTGTCTATGAATTAATGACCACTTAGGTGATTTTTACTTTATATAATATAAATATTACTAGTATATCTTTTCTATTATTCCTTTGAAATCATGTGATGACAACGTTGTGGGAATCCGATCTCTAGGGGCTCGTTTGGTTAGCTTCCTACTTCCCGGGAAGTCCAAAATCCGAGGAAGTAAGCCTCAATACATGTGTTTGGTATGATTTTTGAAAATGAAAAAACCTAAGAATTTCAAATCATGGGAATTTCAATTCCTATGAAATGGGAGAAGTTAGCTTACCATGAGGGGGTATGTAAGATGTACTTCCTCCATTCAATTATCTCAAATCTCCTATAAATTTTAATTTTTATTAAAAAAAATCTCCAATTTGCCCATATATGAAATCAGACGCAACCCCGGGAAATCTTCCTTCATGCGTCTCTCAACCCCGAGAAACCTATTTGCCACCACCTTTATTTTGCTTTATATGGTGGACAAACCTTTGTGAACTTTCACAGTAATAGACGATAGCGCCATTCTGGTTTGTGATTTTGTTATAAACTTCGTAGATTTTATGTTTTAGGGTTTTTTTCATCATAATGTATTTATGCATTGGTTAACTTAATTTTTTATTTCATTATCTTGATTTTGAATTATTATTAACAATAGGGTGTAGTTATTTTTCATCTTGCTTGCTTCGTACGATGCCATTGATAATTTTTTCTGTTGCAATTTGCTGATAATATTTTACTTCAAATGTTCAATTAGAGGGTTATGTATCAGATTCTTTGTCTCTAGACCATACATGTAGTCTTATTTGTTAGTTAACTTTGGTTATATTCAATAGTTCACTTTATTTGTTTGTTAAAGTATGGTTTTAATTTGGAGTTATTTATGGTTACAGTTATGGCTCGTATACCATTGAGTAAAAGGAAGAAGATGGTTGCTGCATGTGTGGTGACACTATATAATATGATGCTTACGATGATGGAGCTTTTCATTGAGTTTATTCATTTGTATTCAATCATGAGCATCAAAGGGCAGAGACCTATAATCTACACATTCGATCAATCATCACATAAAAGAGCTTATGCAAGGATCTTAAACCTTAGACCTATGATTGAAGGAAGTGATGTGGCATGCTTGGATAACCTTAGGATGGATAAACAATGCTTTAATAGGTTATGTGATATGCTTAGAGATGTTGGTAGGTTAAACGGAATAAGAATACAACATTGGAGGAAATGGTTGCATTATTTCTATTTACCCTTTCTCACCATACAAAAAATAGAAGAACTCAAATTCGTTTTAGAAGAAGTGGTGAGAGAGTATCTAGACACTTTCATGCAGTTCTTGGTGTTTTAATTAGATGCCATCATTTTCTTTTAAAGAAACCCCACCCAGTGCCTGCCGATAGCCAAGATGAAATATGGAAGTAGTTTAAGGTGTGTTGGAAATTCATAGTTTGTGTGTGTGTGTGTGTGTGTGTGTGTGTGTGTGTGTGTGTGTGTGTGTGTGTGTGTGTGTGTGTGTGTGTGTGTGTGTGTGTGTGTGTGTGTGTGTGTGTGTGTGTGTGTGTAATAATGGCATGTGCTTTATTCGGGAATACATTAAAGATGACCCATTAGACGCCTTGCTAAGTGATGGTGAAGATCAACCAGAAGATCAGTCCACTATTGAAGAGCTTCAGTCCAGCAATGAATGGAATTCATTTAGAAATGATTTAGTCATCGAGATTCGAGGCATGGTTGCAAACGAGGCATATTTAGCTATACCATTAAAAGTCTGCACGTGTTTCTTTCTTGATTTATAATCATCAAATTTCATGTAAATGATGATTAACATTGTTATATGCTCATTTGGATAACTCAAGTTTCATTTATTGATCTAGTAGTACACTGTCTCTTATATTTATTTATTTTCCTTTTCAATATATAGAATGAGTCAAAACAATGTTGGTGGTAGCAGCAATTCAAGATCATGTTTTAGGTGGGAGAACAATGAGGATGAAACATTTATTACCTCTATGCTTGAGCTTATAGACTATGATGGTTGGAAAGGGGATAATGGACAATTCAAACATGGTGCCTATGCAAAGCTTGAAAAGCATATGGAAGAAAAGTTGATTGGATGTCGTATGAAGGCAAAACCGCATATCGAGTCTAGAATCAAGCTATTAAGAAACCAATACAATGTTATTGCTGAGATGTTGGATCCAAATGATAGTGGTTTTGGATGGGATGATGTGCACAAGTTTGTGGCATGTCCTAGAGAGGTTTGGGATGAAGGGGTAAAGGTAAAATAACTTTTCATTATATCAATTTATTATTTAGTACTTTCTATTTTTTTAACTTAATTTGTCAAGGAGATATGACTATTTGTTTTTACATTCTTGTGGTGCGGAGTCACAAAAATGCAGTGGGTTTAAGAAATAAGTATTTTCCATTCTTTAACGACATGGATAAGATATTTGGAAAAGATAGAGCTACTGGCGAAAATGCTGAAACTATTGGAGATGTTGAGGAGGAAATTAGCCAGAATGAGGCACAACAACCTTCCTTTATTGACTTAGAAGAAACTTTTGGTTTGGGGACACAACCAACACCTACAAAAAATTTAGTTGCACCATCAACTGTACCATCTGATAAGAAGGGAAAGAGAAAGATCAACAATTGGGAAATTATGCAGACATTCTTTACTAGGATGAAAAAAATGGCGAAATTGATGGAAGATGCAGATGAACACATTGGTCGCCTAGCTGATTGTTTCAAACATGAGTCTGATTCAGCTGAGAGAAGAATGCAAGTCCCTTCTAAAGTGATGAAGATTTTAGGACTCACTCCTTCTCAAGTGTTAGAAGTGTTAAAGAAGATTGCTCTTAATCCTCTTGAAGTTGATTTCTTCTTCAGTCTTCCAGAAGACTATAGAAAAGCTTACATCGAAAGTTTATTGCTTGAATTTTGAGTTTCGTCAATTCCTATATACTTGGACATTTTTGTGACTTCTTGTGGTTTCTGTTGTAAGAGGAAATCAAGTTCAAAATATAATAAAATAAATCAAACCAGATTATGCCCACTCAAATAATTACAAGACTCCCTCCCTATGCAGTAGTGGGAAGTCAGGATCGATCCACGAGGATGCGTGTCAGCGGATCTCAGGTAGCTATAAATCTCACAGATAGAAAAGCAGAAAGACAGAAATAACAAAGCAAAAGCAGAAAAAAAAGCAAAGGCACAGAACTGGTCGATATCGACAACAGTAACTCGATATCGACTAAGACTATGTCGACCAACAGAAACAGAAATCAACAAACATAGTGTCGAGTAAAACCTTCCTCGATATCGAGTAAAGCCAACTCGATATCGACGAAAACTTCCCCGAGATCGACAACACAGAAACTGTAAAAATGCAAACTTCGAACACAGAACTCAGATTTCCAACGAAATAAATCAATATACTTAAAAGACTTCCAAATCCAAGGTATCAACACCACAACGATAACCATGCAAAATAACATATAAAGGCATAAAAGATCATGCTTTCCATCAAATAACTTTCGTTATTAACAAATAGGAATATAGAGGCTTTCGCATAAACCCTAATTGTTACTAACCCTTTTTCACATAATTAACCCAAGTTGCATTAAGATCACTTTTGCTTCAATAACACAAACAAGGATCACCTTCAACTCTCGCAAAAGAATCATGCTTATAGGGATAGAAGACGAATTGCATAAAAAGATTGTACCTTTACCGCATCATCTTACATGGCTACCGTGGGGCTCACCCCGGCCCTAGAAGTGGGTGGACTACTCGCTCTTCATCGCAATAGCAGACATCTTTGATGAAAAAGAACTAACTTGCATTAAATAAACTCAAACTTACAACCTCTTCTCCTTCTATCTATGTGACTAATTGTCTCTGAATTTGAATGTGTGATGGAATGAATAAAACTGAGCCCCTAAGGCTTTATTTATAGTGCTCAAACCCCGCTAATCAAGGAAAGAACAACTATATTTATATCTAAATCTCTATATCTAAAAGCTTAAAGATAAATAAATGGAATAAAGGAATTAAATCCATAACGGAAATTATATCTAAAGTAGCAAAATATCTTCTTGTGTGGGTAGATCTTCTCTCCATAGATAGAACTTGATAGGTATGGATAGATATGGATAGAATCGAACAATCTTTGGCTCCAAGCAAAGCCAGCTCGACACGGCCAGCACACAGCGTAACGCGGCTCAGGATGGCGCTCCTCGATATCGAGTAAACTACTCGATATCGAGTAAAATTCTTCGTCGACTTCAGCTGGCTCGGCATGTCGGGTAGCAGGTGCTCGATCTAGCTCAGACAGGCGCTGCTGGGGTCCTCAATATCGACTAAAGTCCTCGATATCGAGTAACCTGTGTCGACTTCTGCGTTGCTGGTCTTGGTCGAGGAACTGCTCCCCGATCTGGCTCGGAAGAGTGGTGCTGGTCTTTGTCGATATCGAGTAAGATCCTCGATATCGAGTAGATGTTGTTCGGCGTCTCCAGGTCTTCGGCTTCTCGACTTGGCATGGATCCTCGACTCAGGGCACGGCTTTCAGGTTTGTCGATATCGAGTAGTTTACTCAATATCGAGTAAAGCTCCAGAGTCGGGTTGCTTCGTCTTCAGCTTTCCTCGATCAGCTCTACTCGACCAGCACTGCTCGGACCTCCTTTGTCGATATCGAGTAAAAGAAATCGATATCGAGTTGATAACTCCCTCCCTTGATGAAAATCGGAATAAGTTTCAAAGGCCTTGACAGTATGTCTATGTCAAAGGTCTTGGAGCTTTAACAGTGTTGATGAAATACAAAACCTGTTCTATATGTTATATTGTTCGAATATTATTTAATATTATTATATACTTCCATTATATTAGTAACTAACCTTTCAGGAAGTATTTTCGAATTATTTCCTTTCTTGTGATGCGTGTTGAGAAGATTAAAATCGGAAAGATTGTGGACTTGAAGTTTCCAAAGATAGAAGATCCAGCCTATGCCATGATCTTGTCTAGCCGTTGGAGAAGATCCTTGGCGCCGATTTATCTCAATATAAAGAAGAAGGAAGATGAAGACAGAGACACATACATTGAACACGAGTCCTTCATACACTCCAAGCCTTCAAGAGAAATCTGTCTTCGTGTGCTCTCTGCTTGTCCTAAGAGTCTGTTATTTCATTTCAAAGCATTTGAGAGTTACACAGTGAGCTTATAGGATATATTTAGTTATAATGTTATACTCGAGAGTTTGTAACTCGGGAAGTGAACACTAGGTGATTGATTCACTAAGTGTAAGAGGATTGTACTAGATAGCATAGAGAGGTGGGACTCTTCTAGATTGGTCTAGGACTCCAAGGGAACGAGAGTTGACTAGATTGCAATTGTATAGGAGAGAGGCTTCTCGGGGAGCTACTAGGATCCTAAGTCTTGTGAATCAATAAAACCCGATTGAATCCTAGGGTTGTGGAAGAACCCTAGGCGGGGACGTAGGCCAAGTTCGTGCCGAACCTCGTAAACAACTCATCGAGTCCTTTACTTTACTGCTTTACCTTATTTCCGCACTTGGTTCGAATTGTTTAACTTTGTGATTCAGGTTTTCAGAGAAAAGACTAAGTCTAATCTCAAAGGGTTTTGCACGAGCTTCAAAAGTCTTGAGACTATCTGCGAAAAACCGGCATACTCTATTCAACCCCCCTTCTAGAGTATTTATATATTACTTAGTTTTATATTATCGAACATTCAATTGGTATCAGAGCTTTACTCACTGCTTTTGATCTAACAATCTTGTGAGTTTTCGATCATGTCTGGTGAAGGAAGCGGAGGATTTGCATAGGGAAGGTCCATGAGCAGAGCACCACTCTTTGTAGGAAACAAATTTGTCCACTGGAGATCCTTGATGAAGATGTTCATTATAGATCAAGATCTGGAACTTTGGAACATTATAGAGAATTGTCCGAAAATTCCAGAGAAAGACGGACCAAATGGAACCAAAGTCGCAAGGAAAGAGTCTGAATACATCCAAGCGGATCTTGAACTCGTCTCCAAAAAATACAAGGCTATTAACTTACTTTATTGTGGTCTTAGCACTGATGAGTTTAACCGTATTTCATCTTGTAGGTCAGCTAAAGAGATTTGGGACAAACTGGTTGTCACCTATGAAGGAACGAGCCAAGTGAAAGACACCAAGATCAGCATCTTCCTTTGAAACTATGAGCTTTTCAAAATGAAGTCTGATGAGTCAATCAAGGCCATGTTCACACGATTCACAGAAATCACCAGCAACCTTGACTCTCTGGGCAAGAGCTTTACAAACGTTGAGAAAGTGAGGAAGATACTGAGGTGCCTCCCAAAAGAAAAATGGGGTCCAAAAGTAACAGCTATAGAGGAAGCACAGGACCTCACCACTCTTCCCCTTGATGACCTGCTTGGGAAGCTGATCACGCATGAGATGATCCTTAATGAAGACGATGAAGAACTTCCAGCTAGCACTAAGAACTTGGCACTCAAGTCTAAGAAGGATGAGCCTAAAGATGGATCTGATTCCGAAGATGAGGATTACGATGAGGATGATCCTTTTGCTCTTATCACAAGAGGCCTTGCTCGAATTCTCAAAATGAAGAAACAATTCAACAACAAGGATGGATCAAAGTCTTCTAAATTTCAAGGTAAGCCTCAATACAACAAGTATGATAAGAAGACTAAACCTTTGTCTTGTTTTGAATGTGGTGAAACAGATCATCTTGTGAAGGATTGCCCTCAAAAGACAAAGAGCCAGTCCAAGAAGGGTGACAAATGGAAGAAGAAAGCCATGGTGGCAACTTGGAGCGATTCTGACTCTGACTCCGATGATGAGAAGGCCAATATTTGTCTTATGGCCTCAAAAGATGAATGCCACGATGGGAAGCTTGAAGCTACTGTAAGAGAACTTATGGCAAGTCCAAAAGAGGTATTATCGGAATTCCTTTCTAATATGATTGCCAATGAAGAGAAACTTATTGCCCAGACTAACATTCTTATTATGAGAACTGTGGACTAGGAAAGAACTGTTGAGGATCTGTCTATGAGGGTTAAAAGTTTTGAAACTTCTTATTCAGGTCTTGACATTAAAGTCAAGACGCTTGACTCAGAGAAATCTGAACTCGAGCAAGATCTCTCCTCTCTAAGAAATGAGCATCATGACTTAGAGAACGAGAAGATCTCCCTGAATAATAAGATTCAAGATCAACAGACAGCCCTCATAAGTTTTACCAAATCCAAAGGCACTCTTGATAGGATGTTGGGTGAGCAACAAAGTTCTCTAAACAAAAGTGGTATTGGTTACAATCCAAGGTTTTTAAAGAAGCAGCACATTACCACCTTTGTAAAGGCAAAAGGAAGCAGAACCTCTCCTATATGTCACCACTGTGCTAGAAAGGGACATGTAAAAGAGACCTGCCCCTATAGAAGAAAGGATCCTTATATCATTCACAATACTTTTCCTGTTCATTTGAGAAAAGAACGGATAACACAAGTTTGGGTTCCAAAAGGCACTATTTTACCAAATATGGTTTACCCCAACAATGGATCCAAATTTGCTTATTGGTCTAGCCACAAAGGTTGATGTTTGTCTTGCAGGAGATCACCAAGGTGAAGGAACATAAATTGATTATTGATAGTGGATGCTCGAGGCATATGAGTGGAAAGAGTTCTCTCTTTCATGATCTAAAGGAGCAATCCACGGGAACAATCACTCTTGGTGACAAAGGAAAATGTGACATCGTTGGTATTGGTAGTGTTGGGAGTGATTCCAACCATAGTATTAAAAATGTTTATCTTGTTAATGGTTTGAAGTATAATTTGCTTAGTGTCTCTCAATTATGTGATAGTGGCAACAATGTCAGATTTAACAAGAAAAGATGTCTAGTGTGCAGAGAAGATACATGTGAAGTTATATTGACTGCATATCGTTACAACAATATATACGTTGTAAATGCTGATCAAGTGGCACAAGGAAGCTTAACCTGTCTAAAGGCTTTGACGGATGATCCAAAACTCTAGCATAGGAGACTCGGTCATGTGAGCCCACATACACTACAGAAGCTTGTGTCCAAAGGGCTTGTAAGAGAGCTACCTGAGATGGACTTCAAAGGTATTGATATGTGCAATGCATGCACACGAGGTAAACAAACACGTAGCTCTTTCAAACCCAAAAGGTTGTAAGTTCTTCTAGACCCCTTGAACTTTTACATATGGATTTATGTGGTCCCATGCGAGTCAAATCTCCCAATGGTAAAAAGTACATGCTAGTTGTTGTTGATGATTTTTCTAGATATACTTGGGTTGCATTTTTAAAAGAAAAATCAGAGGCCTTATTTGAGTTTTCAAAACTTTGTAAGGAGTTGCAAAATTTAAGAAACGAGCCCGTAGTGTCAATTCGGAGTGATCATGGTAGGGAGTTTGATCAACTTCATTTTGATTTGTTTTGTGCTAAATATGACATCTCCCATAACCTTTTTGCTCCTAGGACACCTCAACAACACGGGGTTGTGGAACGAAAGAACCGCACCTTAGAGGATATGGCCAGGACTATGCTTTTAGAAAATGCATTACCTAAAACCTATTGGGTTGAAGCTGTTAACACAGCTAACTATATTTTGAATCGTTGTCTTATTCGTTCCATCTTAAAGAAAACTCTTTATGAACTTTTCAAAGGCCGCAAACCACTTATATCTAATTTTAAACCTTTTGGTTGTACTTGTTTTGTTCATAACAATGGAAAAGATAACCTTGGGAAATTTGATGCGCGTAGTGATGAAAGTATATTTCTTGGCTACTCCACAAGTAGCAAAGCCTATAGAATCTTCAATAAAAGGACCTAGTTAGTTGAAGAAAGTATACATGTTATTTTTTATGAATGCAATGACGGTGCTTTGAGTGAAAATGTTGCAGATATAGATCTTAACATCCATGCAGAGAACGAGGAAGGTGATGAAGGTACCACCAAGAACACAGAGAAGAGGAACATGCAGGAACAGATTCTCAACACTGAAGAATTGGCCCAAGGTGTTGAAGATTCTTCCAAAGCCCTTGGTGTCCAATCCAACAGTGTTGAAGCGTCAGAAATTGCTGTAACTGAACCTAACAGGAACACGGAGTCAGATGTACCACAAGTCAATCCTACCGGTGTGACGAATCAAGGAGCTGAGACTAGCAAAAGGAAATTTAAATACTCTTCATCACACTCATTAAAGGATATCATTTCTGACCCTACTTCTAGTGTTCAAACTCGTTCTAAACTTAAAGATCTTTGTGCTTTTCACACGTTTGTTTCTCTTATTGAGCCAAAGAAGGTAGATAAGGCACTTCAAGAGCCAGACTGGATCATTGCTATGCAAAGTGAGCTTAACGAATTTGAAAGAAACAAAGTCTGAACCTTGAAGCCTAGGCCAAAGCTTCAATCAGTCATTGGCACACGATGGGTATTTTGAAACAAGCTAGATGAGAATGGTAAGATTGTGAGAAACAAGGCAAGGCTTGTTGCTCAAGGCTACAATCAAGAGGAAGGTATTGACTACGAGGAGACCTTTGCTCTCATAGACAGAGTTGAAGCCATTCACATTTTATTAGCATTTGCATCTTTTATGAGCATAAAGTTATATCAAATGGATGTCAAGTGTGCTTTTCTTAATGGTTTCTTAGAGGAAGGTGTATATGTGGCTCAACCCCCAGGATTTGAAAGTTTGGAATTTCCCAATCATGTTTATAAACTTGACAAAGCGCTTTATGGTTTGAAACAAGCCCCAAGAGCTTGGTATGAGCGCTTGTCAAAATATCTTTTAGAAAATGATTTTAAAAGGGGGTTGATCGACAAGACTCTTTTTATCAAGACCAAAGGAAGGGACATTTTGGTTATTCAAATTTATGTTGATGATATATTATTTGGTGCTACTAACACATCTTTGTGCAAGGAATTTTCTGACATCATGTGCAGTGAATTCTAGATGAGCTTGATGGGTGAACTCAACTTCTTTTTGGGATTACAAGTTCATCAATCCAAGAAAGGGATCTTTTTCAACCAAAGCAAATACACTAAGGATCTCTTGAAGAAGTTTAAAATGGATCAATCCAAAGCAGCCAAGACTCCTATGAGCTCAACATTATCTCTAGATCAAGACAAGACTGGGAAAAGTGTCAATCAAAAGGAGTATCGAGGAATGATTGGATCTTTATTATATCTCACGGCTAGTAGACCTGACATCATGTTTAGTGTTTGCATGTGTGCTAGGTTCAAGCTGATCCTAAAGAATCTCACCTCGTGGCGGTGAAGAGGATCTTTCGATATCTCAATGGCACTAAGGAGCTTGGACTTTGGTACCCAAAGAAAAAGGATTTCACATTAATTGGATATTCTGATGCAGATTTTGCAGGCTATAAGGTGGATAGGAAGAGCACATCAGGATGTTTCCAATTCTTAGGAGCATCCTTGATCAGTTGGCACTCAAAGAATCAAAACTCAGTAGCTTTATCCACTATAGAAGCCGAATACATTGCAGTTGGAGCCTGTTGCTCCCAAATCCTTTGGATAGCTCAACAAATGCGAGATCTTGGCATCAACCTCAAAGGCATTCCTATTAAATGTGACAATACAAGTGTCATCTCCATCACTAAAAATCTTGTTCAGCATTCAAGGACCAAACATATTGATGTAAGACATCATTTCATTAGAGACCATGTTGAAAAAGGTGATGTGTCCATTTCGTTTATTTCAACTGATTATCAATGGGCTGACATTTTTACTAAGCCTTTGATAGTGGACAGGTTCACCTTCATAAGATGAGATATTGAGATGCTTAACAAGGATGCACTTTCGTAGGGGGAGCTTTCCCTTTACGAAAGATAAAATCTACATAGTGTCAAGACATTTGAGAATTATGTCAAGGTTTGTGAACTAAATGGTAGATCACATATATCGGATCACATATATTTGGTTAATATCTTTCTAGATATTTAATCAATTATATTTTTATCGGATTTCAAAATTGCCTTTTTATGTTATATTTTTATTCCGTTGAGATATGTTATTTTTGGAACAAAATATTTTGGCTATTCCCTCCTATTTTAATGGAATAGTTTGAATTTTGAATTGGAAATTTTTTCAAATTTGGCAATTTTATCATTACCCTCCCTTGGAACTCTAAACCCGTCACATCACTCCATCATCATCTCTCTCTACTTAAACCCACTACTGTACCCGATTTCCATCACACTCTCAGTCTTATCCAAAACCTCTCCAACTTCTCCTTTCTTCAACCTCTCAAGCTGTTCTAAGAAAACCCTAGCCGATTTTCTCCATGGCTCCCAAATCAAAGAAAGCTTCCACACCCAAAAGACTTGGCGCCACCCCCAAGGGACGTCAGGCCACCACCACCTCTCTTACACCTGAATCCACTCCTCAAGCCATTATCCATGTTGTTGTCCAGAGGACCATCGATGAGAGCACGACCACTGTTACCAAGAGCTCTAAAAAACGCTCTGCAAAGAAGCCCCTCAGTGCAAAACAAAAAGGGAAAAAGAAAGTCGTCGAGGAGGTGGACGAGGAAGAGGAGGAAGATGATCTTGACACCACTCTGGAAAGAGATGCTGCCAAGGAAGCCGAAGAGGAAGCCTTGAAGAAGAAAAAGGTTGAGGAGGAGGCCGAGCTTGCAAGGAAACTTGTCGAGGAGGAAGCTGAGAGGATTCGGAAGGAAGCCGAAGCTGAGGAGGTTGCATCTGAAGAGGAGCCTGAGGAAGAGGATGAAGAGCAAGACGAATCTGGAGAAGACGAGGAAGCTGAAGAAGATGATGCAGGGTCCGGTGAGGACTCGGGGTCTGAGGATGAGGAGAAAGAGGAACCTGTTGCCTCTCCCTCTCCTTCTCCTCCTCCCCCGTCCCCGAAGAAGCAGAAAGCCCCTACTGCTGTCAAACCTCCATCTCCCAAGCGCACAAGGAAAGGCACCCTCAGAAGCTTTGAGGCACCTGCCAAGAGAGCTGCTCCGACAATTACTCGCAGGAAGAATGCCGATCCACCCGCCTACATCCAGGTAAACCAATCCTTACCCGCTTCTTGGTTTAAAAATGCTGAAACGGCTGGTAAGTGGGTAGATGAGTTTTGAACTCGTAGGATAAGTTGTTCTGATTTTTTAGCTCTTGAGTTCTTTGAAGCTTTGAAATTGCCTTGCATTACTCTTCTCAAAAAATCCCCAGCCTGGACCTTTCTTAACCTTGAAACCGTCTACTATCCCCAGCTAACCCGCCTGTTTTAAATAAACCTAAAAGCCAAAGACGATGTTGACGGTTGGTCTTTGGAGTCCATTGTCAAAGGGGTTAGAATCTCTTTCAACTCCAATGACTTTGCTGACTTCCTTGGCCTACCTAAACCTTGTCCACTCTGTCCCGAGAACCCCACAAAAGAACAGTGCCTAGCCCTTGCTCGATCCAAATATCTCCTACCCGAAGCATCCACCAGCACCTCAAAGCAGCTCACCCACTCATCCCTTACCCTAGAGGCAAAAATTATTTTCAACATCATTGTTCGATGCCTCTTACCCCGTCTTAACTCTGGCTCGCTCCTTACTGATAATGCCATGGTCCTACTTTATCGAATCCTAAATGGCCTTGACCTTGATCTGGCCAACACTATTCTTGGAACCATGGCTCATGCTAGAAAAGCCAGGAAAGGCTCTCCCCTCCCTTTTGCCACCCTCTTGACCCCTCTCTTCAAAGCTTCTGGAATTAATTTCAAAAATGAAGAACACCAGCGTCATATGGGTAAGTTCGACTCCAAGAACCTTGAAAAGATTGGCATCACTCGGTCTCCCCAAGGGACCTTGAGTCTTGCCACTCCTTCAAAAGCTCTTCCCATTGCCTCAGCCGTTGATGAACGCATGGACAACCTGGAGTTAGGCTTGGAGGAAGTTCGCTTGGATCTCAAGGAGCTGCACAAGGAAGTCATGACGGAGATGAGCGGGATAACCAAGTTGTTGCAAGGTCTGTGGACGAGGCTCACTGATGATGCTCCAGACGACGAAGCTTAACCCCATCCTATCCCATCCCTATCCCAAACTTGATACATTGCTGGTTTTTGGAAACAATTTCAAAACTTTTGGTGACTGTTTTACCCCCTCCCTTTGTTGAAAGACAAAAAGGGGCAAATGTTCTGTGGTTTAGACTTGAAAACTTTTTGCTGTGAAGGTCTTGGAAGACCTTGGTTTTCGATTTTTAGTTTTCGGTTGGATGACTTTTCATGCCTTAAAATTTTGATACAACATTTGTCTAACCCATGCAGGTACCTAGTCCGATTTCACTTATATTATTTTTGCTTGACTAAGTTGCAGGGATGCACAGGTTTTGTCTTTCATCAAGGGGGAGATTGATAACTCCCTCCCTTGATGAAAATCAGAATAAGTTTCAAAGGCCTTGACAGTATGTCTGTGTCAAAGGTCTTGGAGCTTTAACAGTGTTGATGAAATACAAAGCCTGTTCTATATGTTATATTGTTCGAATATTATTTAATATTATTATATACTTCCATTATATTATTAACTAACCTTTCAGGAAGTATTTTTGAATTATTTCCTTCCTTGTGATGCGTGTTGAGAAGATTCAAATCGGAAAGATTGTGGACTTGAAGTTTCCAAAGATAGAAGATCCAACCTATGCCATGATCTTGTCTAGCCCTTGGAGAAGATCTTTGGCGCCGATTTGTTTCAATATAAAGAAGAAGGAAGATGAAGACAGAGATACATACATTGAACACGAGTCCTTCATACACTCCAAGCCTTTAAGAGAAATCTGTCTTCGTGTGCTCTCTGCTTGTCTTAAGAGTCTGTTATTTCATTTCAAAGCATTTGAGAGTTACACAGTGAGCTTATAAGATATATTCAGTTATAGTGTTATACTCGAGATTTTGTAACTCGGGAAGTGAACACTAGGCGATTGATTCACTAAGTGTAAGAGGATTGTACTAGATAGCATAGAGAGGTGGGGCTCTTCTAGATTCGTCTAGGACTCCAAGGGAACGAGAGTTGACTAGATTGCAATTTTATAGGAGAGAGGCTTCTCGGGGAGCTACTAGGATCCTAAGTCTTGTGAATCAATAAAAGCCGGTTGAATCCTAGGGTTGTGGAAGAACCCTAGGCGGGGACGTAGGCCAAGTTCGTGCCGAACCTCGTAAACAACTCATCGAGTCCTTTACTTTACTGCTTTACCTTATTTACGCACTTGGTTCGAATTGTTTAACTTTGTGATTCAGGTTTTCAGAGAAAAGACTAAGTCCAATCTCAAAGGGTTTTGCACGAGCTTCAAAAGTCTTGAGACTATCTGCGAAAAACCGGCATACTCTATTCAACCCCCCTTCTAGAGTATTTCTATATTACTTAGTTTTATATTATCGAACCTTCACGAGTAACTCTTGGTTTCAGCTTGATTCGTCCTGGTTCCGCTGCTCTTCGACCTTGGACTTTTGTAGTTGATTTTTGAGCTTTTCCAACTTTTCTCAAAACTGCTGTAAATTGCCTCAAATTCTACGAATTTAAACAGAAACTGGTGTAGATTCCATAATTTGGCAAATAAGCATAAACTACATATGTTATGTACTATCTTAGCCCAAATGCATGAAATGTATGCAGAAAACGACATAAAAGTAACTGTGAAACATAGCAGATTTAGCTCACAACAAACACCCCATACTTAAGCTTGTTTGTCCTCAAGCAATACTTTTATTTGTCATTCAGGGGAATAATTGAAAACTCTCAACATCTTAGATTCATTCTCATATGTCCCTGCAATCAATTACCATCCTCGAAAAGGTACTAGTGTCACAGATCCATGCATGTGCAATTTTAAGAGCAACATCTACTCACAAAAGAAGGGTTATGCAAAAAACATTCATAAGTGACAAAGCATTAATAATCAAGAGGACTTTAATTTAAGCTCAAATAAGGAAGTAAATTGGTAAAAAGCTAAAGGTGGGCAATTTTTGGCAATGTGGTGCTAATGATGCGGGGAAATGGAGTATTTCCAAACTTTCTCAACCACATTCCTTTTTCATAAGAATCGCCACCTTTCATAATGCTTTTTCTCATTAATAATGATTTTATCTCTCTAACCTCAGCACTACCTTCTCGCGAGTCGCAAACATGGGTGTCATGAATGACCCCGGATACTTAGTGCTTTGGACTCCTCACAATGTGTCTCATCTCGCCAAACTATTATCTTAGCAAGCAGGGTCAATCTACCTTTATCTCCTGAAGTGATTGGATTTTTTCTCACTCATTAAATTTCCATATTTTTTTCAAACAATTTCCCGTCAAACTCCAATAATCATAACAACAACACAATAACCATATAACATCTCCATAATGTAACATCATTCTCAACATAATCCCCGGATAGGAAATAAGGTAAAGAATGGTCAATATTTAGATCATGTGGAGCAACAATTGAAATAAGGCATATTATGGCTTTTGTGATGCATATAAGCATAGGTAAGGCTAGGATATAATAATATGAGCATTATATGGAAATATAAAGTCATCCATCCTCTTATTATGCTACATGTCAAAAGCAACTTCAAATTTTACCTCCTTTCATGGTTTTCAAGAAATAATGCACTTCATTGTGACTTCCCCTTACTAGGCAATTTCATGCTATATCTCTAATGAATCCAATTTTGCATCGTCGAGTTCAATATAAGCTTCCATGACATTAATCAAAATTTTCAATGGGGGTCATTTTTTCAAACTTTGGAAAACATGCATATAAGCACATAAATCGATAATGAATTCCAAAATAGCCATGTATAAGCAATTCAAGAAATAAACTAAAAAATATGCACATATATGTCAAATATGGAAAATATGCACAAAGTAAGCCCTTCCCCCACCCCATACTTAAACATTACAATGTCCTCACTGTATAAAAACAAGGGTAAAGAAAGAAACTCACTAGACAGGTGTGCGGGGCTTCAAAATCTCGAGTGTAAATGCTTGGGCCGAGTCCGAATATAGCTTGCTTCTATCCCATAGGCCTGAAAAATATAGAAGACATATACCCACAATAGAAAAAATAAAAGTTCAAAACCAAAAACAAAAGCAACAATGTCCAAAAAGTCCCAAAAAGTAAATGTCTATGTATAAGCTCTAGATTTTATAGTCGCTAGGCCGACTTTCTCCATTAAGCTCAAGGTGGCATCTGCAGGGCCCATGTAGCTTGGGCTTCAAATAGGACTCCATTCTTGTCTATAAGCTGCAATCCTCCAGAATGGATCTTATTCACCACGAAAGGCCCCATTCTCTTCTTGTTGAATTTGTTAGGAAACCAATGATCTTTTGATTTGGAAACATAGAGCTTGTCTCCAACTTCATACTCCTTGGACTCATCATTGGAAATCCTACATAAGCGCACATACCAAGGCAAACCTCTCCCATGTATAGATAGATCTTTAATGGAAATAGGAGAACAAAGATCCATACCTTGGCTTACCTTCGCAGAAACGGATTCGGGGGCCACTGTGTTTAGTCGATCTCGAGGAACAGTACCTGATATCGATGAGGATTCAGCTTCTGGTGGCCTGCTGCTCGAGGATGCTGGAGTCGAGGAAGACGGTGCTTGGTCGATATCGACCAGTTTTGTCGATATCGAGGACCTTTGCTCGTCTGGTGGAATCAGCGTCGAGGAAGGTGAAGTCGATGCAGCGGAGAGTTGGTCGATATCGAGTAGTTTACTCGATATCGAGGAGTGCTCGGCATCAGTTTGGCTGCTCGACGACGCTGGTGCTGGTGGAGGCGTCTGATTTTGGTCGATATCGACTAAATTACTCGATGTCGAGGAATTTTTTGTCCGACTTCGACCCCATACTTGCATCATGTCAAGGCATCCAAAAAATAGTTAGTCCAAATCGACGTACCTTGGTTTGTGTCGAGTGGATTCTCTGTTTCTTTGTTCAGGATGGCCATGATCTTCTCCACCTGGGCTTCCATATCCCTCTTTTCCAGCTCTTCAGGAGTCATATTTCTTATCTTAGGCTCCCCACAAGTAATGTAGCCAGCTGATATAGACTTTACTTCTTCCATGGGACTTGTATGCCTTTCAATTTTATTAAAGGAATACTCAATTATCTCATCGCTGATGTTGAAAGCGAGCACTCCTTTCCTCACGCTTATGTTGGCATCCACCGTCGCCAAGAAGGGTCTTCCTAGAATAATTGGACCAGCAGGGTCCTATGACATATCAATAATTAAGAAATCAGCAGGGACAAAGAATTTACCTACTTGTACTCGCACATTGTCCACCATGCCTGTTGGAATGACCACCGTGTTGTTGGCCATATACAGCTTAGCATCCACAGGCTCTAGGGCACCTATCTTAATCTTGGACCATATTGTTAAAGGCATTATACTCACACTAGCTCCAAGATCACATAAAGCATTAAATTTATATTGACCAAATCCAATGGTTATAGCAAACTTACCTGGATCTGGCCTCTTCTCAAGTATGTCCATATGGCTGCACTCTTCTGTAATCTCAGCCATTCACCTCTTCTTGCTTAGAATCTCTTTAAGGAACTTGACATAGGATGACATTTCATTAAGAGCTTCTGTGAAGGGAATGGGGACATTGAGGTTCTGAAGCATCTTGATGAAGCGCTGAAACTTCTTCTCTGCTGGGTCCTTTGGAGATTTTGTTGGGAAGGGCAGCTTCTTTTTCTGATTTGGAGCCAGAACAGATGCCGGAGGTGCTGCAGCTTTCTCGATCTCGACTTGGGTCTCCTCGATATCGACCAATTCTTCCTCGATATCGACTAGCTTCCTCGGTGTCGAGTTGCTGTGCTGTGCAGACGAAGGTTGGTCCACTCTATCGTCGATATCGAGTAAACCTTTCTCGATATCGAGTTGTCTTTTGTCGATATCGACCAAGGTCTGGTCGATATCGAGTTGCAGTTCTCCTTCGTCTTGCTGCTTTCCGACCTCTGGCTCTTGTAGTTGATGGCCGCTTCTGAGTTTTACAGCAGCGATGTGTCCGGTCTTTCCCTTGGGATTTGGTTCTGAAGATCCTGGGAGTGATCCTGACTGTCTGGGGACTCCTGCTGCTAGCTGGCCAATCTGTGTATCAACTGATTTCCTCCAGACATCGATCTCCCCAAGCCTAGAGTTGACACCTTGAATCTGAGTGTAGACTGAGTTGAAGGATTGCTTGGTGTCTGAATGATTTCTCTGTATTTCCTCTAGGACGGTCTGTAGATCATCCCTTTTCTGGTCCCTTTCCGGATGTCCTGGAGCTCTGTAAGGTGGGGGGTTCCTAGGGGCACCTTGGTTCCATTGTGGCTGTTGGAACCTTTGGTCCCACATGTAGCGATTGAGACCCCCTGTGTAAGCTGCCTCTTCATGGTATTCTGCCAGCCTAACTTGCTCTGTGTGTGGGCACTCAGTAGTGGTGTGCCGCTGTGATCCGCATTCGATGCATGCTTGGTTGACAGAAAGATATTTGACTTACTTGAGAAGCTTGCGATTCTGATCTCTGTAGTATTGCTCCTTGACATCTGGGTCAATCTCTTTAAAGGCCTCATAGAGGGGCATGGATGGGGCTGGCCTAGCATAGGCATTCTCCTCATAGTTTGTTGGAGTCCCATACTTGTTATCATAGTTGGTCAGCTTGTCGAGAGCAGCCCATGCGTCAGCAGGCGGCATCGTCAGATACTCATAGTGAGTATATGTGTTGATTCTATCCTTTGCAGCCAAGTCCAGAGAATTGAAGAAGATCTCTTGAACTACGCAGGGTTGATGTCCATGTGTAGGGCATGATCGCAGCAGATCCTTATATCTTTCCTAAGCCTTTTCCAGCGGTTCTCCAGGCTTCTGTTTGAAAGCTGTGATCTTCTAGCGGAGGAGTGCTGTCTTGGCAGGAGGAAAGAACTTGTTGAGGAATTCCTGCTTTACTTCAGCCCATGTCGTGAGGGATCGCGGTTTCAGCCCTTCAAGCCACTTCAGTGCTGGACCAGATAGGGACCAACGAAAGGCCTTCATTAAGATATACTCCAAGGTGGTACCTTCAGCAAGAGTATGACACATGTCAGTAAAGTTTGTAATATGTTGAAGAGGGCATTCATTAAATCTACCAAAGAAAGCATTATTTTTTATTTCAATAAGGAAAGGAGTGCGAATTTCATAGTTATTTTCAGGGATTAGAATGGCCGATTCAGGCACTATGAGAGTCGGGTGCATGTAATCCTCTTCAGTTGTTGGGTATTGGGCAAGCTCATCTTCCAATAGCCTCGCACGCTCAGCTTCCCTTGTAGTGCATGCTCTCTCAGCGATGAGAGCAGTATCTTTAGCAGCTAGTTCCCTCGTAAGCCTCTCAATCAGTGTTCCTGTGTCTCTGCAGCCGCCATGGCTCTTTTTAATTTAGCTTGAATGTGTATAAGGCGCTCCGGTTCGTCTAAGGCATCAAACTCAGGTGTTCGACCAGAACGGCGCATATACCAGCGAAGTAACTCAAAAGAAAGGTGAGATCTTGACTACCTAAGGCGCGAATGATTGCTTCCCCGACAACGGCGCCAATTTGTTGTAAGAGATAATCAAGTTCAAAATATAATAAAATATATCAAACCGGATTATGCTCACGCAAATAATTACAACACTCCCTCCCTATGCAGTACTAGGAAGTCAGGATCGATCCACGACAGAAATAACAAAGCAAAAGCAGAAAATAAAGAAAAGACACAAAACTGGTCGATATCGACAACAGTAACTCGATATCGACTAAGACTATGTCGACCAACAGAAACAGAAATCAACAAACATAGTGTCGAGTAAAACCTTCCTCGATATCGAGTAAAGCCAACTCGATATCGACGAAAACTTCCCCGAGACCGACAACACAAAAACTGTAAAAATGCAAACTTCGAACACAGAACTCAGATTTCCAACGAAATAAATCAATATACTTAAAAGACTTCCAAAGCTAGGGTATCAACACCACAACGATAACCATTTAAAATAACATATAAAGGCATAAAAGATCATGCTTTCCATCAAATAACTTTCGTTATTAACAAATAGGAATATAGAGGCTTTCGCATAAACCCTAATTGTTACTAACCCTTTTTCACATAATTAACCCAAGTTGCATTAAGATCACTTTCGCTTCAATAACACAAACAAGGATCACCTTCAACTCTCGCAAAAGAATCATGCTTATAGGGATAGAAGACGAATTGCATAAAAAGATTGTACCTTTACCGCATCACCTTACATGGCTACCGTCGGGCTCACCTCGACCCTAGAAGTGGGTGGACTACTCGCTCTTCATCGTAATAGCAGACATCTTTGATGAAAAAGAACTAACTTGCATTAAATAAACTCAAACTTACAACCTCTTCTCCTTCTATCTATGTGACTAATTGTCTCTGAATTTGAACGTGTGATGGAATGAATAAAACTGAGCCCCTAAGGCTTTATTTATAGTGCTCAAACCCCGCTAATCAAGGAAAGAACAACTATATCTATATCTAAATCTCTATATCTAAAAGCTTAAAGATAAATAAATGGAATAAAGGAATTAAATCCATAAAGGAAATTATATCTAAAGTAGCAAAATATCTTCTTGTGTGGGTAGATCTTCTCTCCATAGATAGAACTTGATAGGTGTGGATAGATGTGGATAGAATCGGACAATCTTCGGCTCCAAGCAAAGCCAGCTCGACACGGCCAGCACACCGCGTAACGCGGCTCAGGATGGCGCTCCTCGATATCGAGTAAAATTCTTCGTCGACTTCGGCTGGCTCGGCATGTCGGGTAGCAGGTGCTCGATCTAGCTCGGACAGGCGCTGCTGGAGTTCTCGATATCGACTAAAGTCCTCGATATCGAGTAACCTGTGTCGACTTCTGCGTTGCTGGTCTTGGTCGAGGAACTGCTCCCCGATCTGGCTCGGAAGTGTGGTGCTGGTCTTTGTCGATATCGAGTAAGATCCTCGATATCGAGTAGATGTTGCTCGGCGTCTCCAGGTCTTCGGCTTCTCGACTTGGCATGGATCCTCGACTCAAGGCACGACTTTCAGGTTTGTCGATATCGAGTAGTTTACTCGATATCGAGTAAAGCTCCAGAGTCGGGTTGCTTCGTCTTCAGCTTTCCTCGATCAGCTCTACTCGACCAGCACCGCTCGGACCTCCTTTGTCGATATCGAGTAAAAGAACTAGATATCGAGTAACTCTTGGTTTCATCTTGATTCGTCCTTGTTCTGCTACTCTTTGACCTCGGACTTCTGTAGTTGATTTCCGAGCTTTTTCAACTTTTCTCAGAACTGCTGTAAATTGCCTCGAATTCTGCGAATTTAAACAGAAACTGGTGTAGATTCCATAATTTGGAAAATAAGCATAAACTACATAGATTATGTACTATCTTAGCCCAAATGCATGAAATATATGCAGAAAACGACATAAAAGTAACTGTAAAACATGGCAGATTTAGCTCACAACAGTTTCGTAGCTAACTATTGGGATTTTATTTTGATATGTTGTTTTATTTATGTATTTGGATTTAGGATTCTATTCATGGTTTGGTTTAGTTACTTTTACCTAATCTTGATATTACTTTCAATCATGTCATTTTTTATCAATCGTAGCCTATAGATGTTGACGGATCACAAGTTTATCAATCCTTTCAGTGTCCCGTTATGTATTGTGTGATGTGCCGATCTCATCGAGAGACTGATGTACTGATCAAGATTGAGATTGAAGGTGAAAGGGGATGAGGAACAGAGTTCAGATAGAGAAGGGAGATACAGAGTGACAATTGATTTTATAACAAGGTTCAGAAGCTAAATAATAAAGAGGACAGTGCTAACATCATTTATAACAAGGTTCTTGAGGTATGAGCTTTTAGTTTATAGTTGATTTTAAAGATAACTATTTGCATATTAGAAGAATTTATCTTGTTTGCCTTTTGATCTTTGATTTCAGTTGCTGGGAGGTAAAGATGAAGATTGGAAGGTTTTGTTGGACAAGGAGCTTCAGGCGTCTTGTTACTGATTGTCTTACATATGCATGGATTGGAAAAGACAGGTACGTTGTATGCCTTCATTTTATAGTTAAATGAATGCAATTATATCTAAGTAAATGTTTTTTTTTGCATGACGTTAGGTGGGTGTTTATTGATTTAAGTGCTGGCCCGCTGACCCTTTCTCCTAGGGTCCTGCTGTTAGGGGAGAAGATGTGTGTATTGCTTTGATATTTATCAAAGTATAGCAGCAAAGTTATATTACGCTTTTGATCTTTCAAGGTTTACTTCCGTTAAAGTTTTTGGTTGACAAATAGGATTAATTTTAAACAAAAAAAAAAAGCAAAAGGTTATAAGAGTAATTTAAACATAAATTACTATGAAAATTCCATGTTTAACCAAACAAAACATAGGAATTGAATTCATGGGAAATTATTTCCAACCAAAAACTTTTTTACATTTCCCGTGAAATAAAATTCATGTAAATTACAAATCTCGGGAAGTCTATTTCCCACGTTTAACCTAACGAGTCCTAGAATCTATGTTTTCATATTATTTGTGTTTATATTGTTATTTGAATTAGTTATTAGTTAGATTTCATATTATTATATTGCATTGCATTG
Source organism: Persicaria tinctoria (assembly GCA_037127255.1). Taxonomy (NCBI): domain Eukaryota; kingdom Viridiplantae; phylum Streptophyta; class Magnoliopsida; order Caryophyllales; family Polygonaceae; genus Persicaria; species Persicaria tinctoria. The sequence goes on from JBANSL010000014.1 coordinate 14,490,072, forward strand.
GCCCGGTGGTTTGATTTCGATATAGTTAACTATCTTGACCGCGTCCTTGTATTTAATCCTTTTCCTATACTTACATATGTGTGTGTTTAGACCATCTTTAATGGTGGTACTTGGAGTATCATAGCCATATTTTTAAATAAAAAATAAAAATAAATGTAAGAGTTGGGGTGAGAATCAAGACAATCATTACAAGTGAGTACCATTTAGATGACACTCACTATTACACAACATGATTAGTTTTATCCAATGAACAATATTAACATGTGAGGACCACTTTTTTTTTCCTACCCCCATAAAGATTTAAAAATAAAATGAAATATATGTTAACATATTTTTATGAGTATCATGGTTGTGTATTCAAGTGTCTTAAAATGATGTGGCAAGAGAAAAAAAAAATGTACGATATGATACTTGAATTGGGTACCATGGATAAAGATGCTCTTGGTGAATTGAATATACACTTCTTTTGATATTGTTTTTATAAGGGGTTGCTCATAATAACCTCTCGAAGCACATTTTTTAGATGTATCCTATAAATTAAGATTATACTAAAGTATAAACTAGGCCAATCCACCTAAAAGAAATACTCCATTAGCTCAGAAAAATATGTTATTTACTATTCGCACACATTTTAAAGAAAATAAAAACTATATAAAATATCCATTTTTTTAAAAAAAATTAAATTTAATTTTGTACTTATTAATAGAATCTAGGACATTATTTAAAAAATTATTAAAAAGAGAATATTTTATATAGTTTTTATCATACTAAAAAAATGTGCGTGAATAGTAAATGAAATATTTTGCCAAACGGAAGGAGTATTGGTAGGAAAACCGGAATTTATTTTGTGTTCAAAGGATGCAGTACTTGTTTAGAAGGAAGAGGGAGGAAGAAGGGATAAGGCACATGAGAGAAACAAAAAGAAAATAAAACAAAAAAAAATTAAAAGAATAAAAAATAAAAGGGTTTTGTGAGAAGAGACCTAAGAGGGGGACAAAAGATCATTTTAATGATGAGATGGTAAGATCTTCGTGGGCAGGTCTACAAGTTGCGATGTTGTTGGAACATGACATAAATCAAGCAAATCTTCTAGGAACTTCTCACATGTAAAATGGTAATCTACTTCTATATATGCTTAGTGTGTTCATCGACTATAGTATTTTTGGCAACCTAAAGGGCAGATTGATTGTCACAAAAAAAATGTACTTGGCTTGATTGAAGCTACAAATAATTCTTTGAGCAACCGTACTAACCATGTAATCTCAGTTGTAGCTTAAGTCATTGCTCGATATTCAACATCGGAAGAGCTACAAGAGACGACACCCTACTTCTTTGATTTCCAACTTATGGGAGACTCTCTTAAGAAAATGATAAAACTAGTGGCTGAAATTTGTCTCTCCCTCTCTCCAAGGTACTGACATAATGCAAGCAACCAATGACTTTGAGATGGGAATAATCTGGAGGTTTATGAAACAACACCTCATGAGGTGTTTTATTAGATAGGATAGGTATAAGGAACTTCTGTTTATCAAGTAGGTGGCTATAAGGATAAACTCAACCCAATATTTGAGAGGAAGATTAGCTTGAAACTTTAATGCATGGGCAACCTCCAATAAGTGCTTGTGTTTTCTTTTGACCACCCCCTTTTGCTGGGGAGAACCAACACAACTTGTTTGATGAATAATCCCCTCCTTAGGTAAGAAAATCGACATGGCTTGATCACAAAATTCAGTTGCATTGTCTAATCTCATGGCCTTAATTTTGGACTTAAATTGGGTAGCAATTAGGGAGACAAAACTTTGTATAATGTGAAGAATACTGGTCTTGGAGGCCATGAGATAAGTCCAAGTGCACTTGGTATAGTCATCAACAAGCGTAATATAAAACCTATAGTCATTGTGGGTAGGCTGCTTGTATGCTCCCCGTGTATCAAAGTATACAAGATGGAAAGGTTTAGAGGCTTTGTGGTGCCTAAAAAAGAATGGTTTTCTATTTTGTCTAGCTTGAGGACAAATTTGGCAAATTGAGGAATTATATATATATATATATATATATATATATATATATATATATATATATATATATATATATATATATATATATATATATATATATATATATATATATATATATCAAGCTAGACAAAATAGAAAACCATTCTTGAACCACTCCCTGTACATATACATATACATATACATATACATATACATATACATATATATATGTACAGGGAGTGGTTCAAGAGTGCACACCTCTTCCTTTATATAGGGAGTGGTTTAAGAGTGCACACTCCTTATAGTTTACCTTGTGCACAAATAATAACCATTGATCTTATTGAAATCAAAGGGTTACAATTCACCACGTGGCACGGTTTTTTTTATAAAAAGGAAAAAAAATCCAATCTTCACAAGAGTGAAGCGCGTAAGACAGTGAGGAAATAAAACCCTAATCCCCAATTGTATTCTTCTTCCCGTCAACTTGAAAGCAAGCGACGCTTCCACCATCCTCATCAATTGTCTTGTTAACCGACGGCGAGGGGGCTTGATTTTGGTGAAACCAGCGGCGATTCGAGGAGAAGAAGATCGACTGGAGTCTAGAAACCACCAATCCTCCCCAGTCAAGTGGATCCGGCCCTGTCGGATGTGATGGTAGCCGACGCCGCGCTTAAGGCTCTGGCTCCGGTATACACTCTCTTCCGAACCCGTTGAAGTTTCTTGAGACGATGCTCCTCATTTCCTTCTAGGTCAATCTCGTTGTTTTCGTTCTCTTCATAAACAATTGATAGACAAGGATCCCTCTAGGTCAATCTCGCTGTTTTGGAGGGCGATAAAGACGATCGGGTCAATAGTGTGTTGAAGGACATGGCTATGGTGATGAAGTAGTTGGATCGGTTGGATGAGGTCATTGAAGCTATCAAATCTTTTTGTCACCTCTGTTCACCTAAATCACAATTTTTTTTAGAAAGGGACTACAATAGTGGGTAAAAATCAAGTTTTGTGAAGAATTGGGGGATATTTGGTGATTTTTTTGGTGATTGTAACACTATTATTCGGTATTTTGAGTGGTTTTTTTTTTGTTTTGGTATTTTTAGTGTACCTCGTAAAAAAATTCGACAGAATAATTTCTCAATTATCGTTCAATTTACGCATTAAATCGAACTATTCAGCCGAATATTTCTAAAAATCGCTTTTTTGTACCTCGTACAAATAAGAATTCTACTGAATAATCTCCAAATAATCGTTCAATGTACGCGTTAAAGCGATCGATTCAACAAAATAATTCTAAAAATCTAATTATGCAATTATTCATCGCTTTTGGCCACCTCGTAAAAATAAGAATTCTACTTAATAATCTCTCAATTATAGTTGAATGTGCGCGATAAATCGATCGATTCAACCGAATAGGAAAATGGGCTTTTTGCACGAAGATTAACATAACATTATTCGGTGGAATTCAAAATAGTATTCGGTGTATTTGTTTGTTTTGATCTAAATAACAATCTACATCAAAACATGTAAATATATGAAAAAAAGATAACATAATATTATTCGGTGGAATTTTAATTGTTTTTTTTTTATCTACATCAAAACATGTAAATATAAAAATTAATTGGTCACAGAAGTTGCCATTTATATAATATATAAAAATATGGAGTGTATGTTGTTTATCAAATTAATGGATTATTTTTTATCTAAAACAAAATCTTTACATATAAAAAGGATATGAGTTGACTAGATATGAGATATTGCAAATTAATATATAAAAAAATATTTACAATTCATGATAAATCAAGGATGATTTGCACCAATATACCACTTTACACCCAACTTTGCAAAAATAGTCACGAGTGAGATTATTTGCATGAAAATGACAAAATGTCATTTTTGCAAAATTTTTGGGCACCTTCCCATCAGGTTGAAGGTAACAAGGGGGAGAGAGAGGAGGAGAGAGGGAGACCCACTTTAATTGTTTTAAACTATTTTTTGGCCATTTTTATTTGTTAAAATTAAAAAATAAATATATTTTTGAACTTCATTTAATTTTATCTATCTATAGACACCCACTTTATATATGTTTATGGAAAAAAATATTTCGAAGTAAACTTGGGTCTATATCGTATCTTGAACTCAATTTGGAGTATGGCATGGAAAACCATTTGGATGACAAAGACAACAATTCAGCTGGCACAGAAATTCACACAATTGGTAAGATAAACCAGAAAACCTGGGCACAACCGACAATCGTTGCTCCGGAGATGAAAGGCAAAGTTGTCGTGGACATGGAGGAGGGGGAAATACTAACTAGCTGCTGAAACAAAAAAAAATTCATACAACCCTATACATGGTTTCGCTTGGCCTAAAAAAAATTGCGATTTACGCTTACTAGCCAGTAACTACTGTTGCCTAGCCAGTGACCACAATCTTTTAGCCAATATAAGAATAACTCTTGTGGCTCCTCCTTGTATTGTCGGCGGAAGCAAGCTTAGACCCGGTGGCTCCTCCTTGTAATTGTGTCAACGGCTGTTGTCCATGTCCATGGCTTCCATCAACGCCCACACTTGTGATTTTTCAAAATTCAATTCAATTCATTAAATGTGTGGATCGATCATTAATTAAGCATTTGGAAATTTGATTAGCTTGTGTTCAGTTAAATGGAATTTAATTAACCTAATTCAATTCGATGAAATTGATTAAAAGTAGGCTATCGAAATTCAATCACCTGCTCAGCAGCCTCAACAGCTTCCGAATTCGATCGATCAAAATATTAATCGAGAGAGATGAAGATTCAAGATGAGAGAGGGGGCGGGGGGGAGAGAGAGAGAGAGATGAAGACATGGATCTCCCTCATCCATGGCGCGGGGCGTCCATGGCGAGAACGACTGGGCTGAGTTCTAGGTCGACGGTGGGGAGCTCGGAGGGGGAGGAGGAGCGGGCGGACGAGGCTAAGGAGCTCAGAGGGTTGACGGTGGGCTGCTCTGCCACCACTCCTCCTCCGCCTCCGCCACGCGACGCCTTCATCGCCCTCAAGTGCCTCCCTTCCCTTTCTCTCAGTCTACACTCTCTCTCCTTTCCTAAACCCAAAAATCCCGCCTAAATATTTCCCAAATTTCAAAAGCCCGTCCAAATTTTTTAACCCATTATAAAAGGTCACATTGACCTGTTAGTTTTGCAAAAATAAATACACTTTTTGACATTTATCACATTTTAGAGGGGGGAGTGACATTTTTTCAAAGAGGAAGATAAAGTGGTATATTGACTACCATTTTCTCATAAATCAAAGAGAAAATGATAGGGAATATACCAAAACTTTGGGCCTCTTGAAAAAATGACACCCCTCTTCTAAAATTTGCAAAAGTAGCAAATAGGTCGAAACATTGGCAAAAATAACCGGTGGTCATCACCTCCTTTCACAGGTTACCCTTCCTGTTGAACTAAGCCCTCACCGCCCCGCCTTCTCTCCGGTCGTTCCCCGCCCTCCACGAGCCACCTCCGGCCACCCAACCACCTGCGTTCGAACCCTCTCTCTCCGACACACCCACTGAGCCCAGAACCCACCCGGTTCGTGCCCACCCAACCACCACCGTTCGAATCGCCACCCTCAATCGCCCACCCAACAGAGAGAGAAGCCCGGGAGGCGATTCCATAAGGGAGAAGACACTCAAGAAATTAAAGGAAGAAGCTTTGGAGGAGTTTCGAAGAAAAAGAAACCCCACCCCCCGAGAAATATTGAAGGCGATTGAAGAAGAACAATCCCCCACCCACGCAGAAAGCAAGTAAGTACTCATCCTCCCTCTTTGAACTCGGAAATTTGTAGATTGTCCTATTGTAGATAGTCAGCCAGGTTGGGGAGAAATCAGATTGAAATTTTTTTGAAACCCTAACTTTGTGGGAGTTGGAAGATTTGGGGAAATTGAGGAAGTTGTGATTTTCAAATGGACATGGAAGTCATCGGGGATCTAAAGACGAAATTGAAATTTAAGGTCTGAACATGAGTGAATCGAACTGAAAATCTCGATTAATTGGTGAATTTTGGAATGGGGAAATAGTTAACGTCACTGATTTTTTACTGTCATACATTTTTCTGTCACGCATTTTTTCTTTACTGGCACATATTTTTTCTTTACTGGCACGGATTTTGTTTTACCAGCAACAATGGTGATGTTGTGTCTTTTCGTGTGTGTTTTGTTGTCCAGCTGAGATGGGTATGGAATGATGTTGGATTTGGTAAAGGGGAAGGTGAATGGTAGACGGAATGGGTGTGTATTATTTCGGAAATCGGAAACTTTTTATGGATTTCAAGATCGGGGGTGTTTAGTGACTAGTTGCCTTCAAAATATAATGCTAATAATGGGTTATACTTGTACATCGTTATAAGTTTGTTTCTATGTGTTGAAGTATGTTGTGATTGAAACCATTAATGTTACACTGGACGATGTCATTTGAGAGTAATGTAGGTTTGTTTCTAGGGTTGTGATATGTGTATTACATAAGTTTTTTTTTATTGTTGACACTATTGTGTAGTTGTGTATATGTGGTGTTTGTTTCATTCTTTACTTGTGTCAGTTACCATTTTGAGATTATTTGAACATGTGTATTTGTCAGACATATAAATATGTGAACATTTGTATTCGTGACATTTGTGTAGTTGTTTCATTTGTGTAATGTTATTTGTTTTGACATAAACATTATTTTGATTGGCTAGACATATGTATATACTAGCTAGGATTATTGTTAAAATGGGTATTATCTGAACACATGTATGACAGATTAAGTAGAGAATGAGAAAATTAAAAAGAAAAAAAGTAGCGACGCCGTCGAACAACAAGGTATTAACTATAATCACTTCTCAGACAGATTAAGGGCCTTCTTTTTGTCTTGGTGATGTTAAACATGTCTTGTCGTGTGATATTTGTGCAGCCGACACTAGCCCTTCCTTTGGAAAAGTATTTCAGAAGTGTGAGACATGGTACGAGCTCCAGGGGCGACTCCTCCGGTTTTCCATCAAGGAATTTTGCCTCGTCACCGACTTCAAATGTGCTAGAAGAAATCGGGACTTTGAGGAGGAGAATCACAAAGATGACATTCAAAGCTTCTTTGGAAGGGAACTTTAGTACTTCATAGTGTTTGGTGTACTTGTTAAACATTTAATCGTTTCCACCTTTTGGATGACTTGTATTAGATGACTGATAAGTTATGTTGTGGACACTTTTTTATATTCATTATGGATGGTTGTTGTGAATGTTGCGTTATAACGGATTTCATTTGGGTTTAATGGCCGATATTCTTAGGTTGGGAAGTTTCTGAGATAGAAAAAACATGTCAGGTGTTATTCTTTTATTGGCTAAGACATCATTGTCACTGGCTAGATAATACTATTTACTGGCTAGTAAGCATACATCGCAATGGGTTATACTCATACATCGTTGTAAATTTCTTTCTATGTGTTGAAGTATGTTGTGATTGAAACCATTAATGTTACAATGGATTATGTCATTTGAGAGTAATGTAGGTTTGTTTCTAGGGTCAATTATGTACATTCAAAACCACCAAAACCCCAAAGTGTCAGTGAGTTAGAAGCAAACTAACAAAATACTACATTCGACTACGCAAAAGAAGAGTTATCCCACTAGACATCGATTTCTTCACCTTACCACCACACGCTTGCTTATGTCCTTCGACGCTTCCGGCGAAGGAACTATCCTCGAGACGGGTAACTGCTTGTCTCTATTATCTTGCTCCTGACGGATCCAAACGGCATGCTCTCCTTTATGAGCATTGCCCCCTCCTCCATGTCCACGTCGGCAGCTTTACCTTTCATCTCCGGAGCAACGATTGTCGGTTCTGTCCAGGTTTTCTGGTTTATCTTGTCAGTTATGTGAATTTCTGTGCCAGCTAAATTGTTAGCTTTGCCATCCAAATGGTTATCCATGTCATACTTCAAATTGAGATCAAGATACGATATACACCCAACTTTAGTTCGAAATATGTTTTTTCATAAACATATATAAAATAGGTGTCTATAGATAGATAAAATTAAATTAAGTTCAAAAATAAATTTATTTTTTAATTTTAACAAATTAAAATTGTTGAAATTTAGTTTAAAACAATTAAAATTGGTCTCTTTCTCTCCCCCCCCCCCCCCCCCTCTCTCTCTCCCCATATAGCCTTTACCTTCCACCGGTTTTGAAGGTGCCCAATTCATTTGCAAAAATGACATATTGTCATCTCCATGCAAATTGTGCTATGTCACCTACATTTTTGCAAAGTTGATATTTTATTGGTATATTTGTGCAAATTGTCCTAAATCCAAATAACCAAAAACGGGTGAAGATGGAATAAAATAAAGTAGTTTCCAATTTGGAATGATGTATGCGGGTCCCATATCTTCACAAATCTCAACTCCCACACCATCACACGCGCTAATGAGGAGAGTATGGAGGGTTTCAATCAATAGTGCACGGTGCCCACATGGTTTTATTTAAAAAATAAATAAAAATTCCCTTTTAATCTCATCCATCCATCCATCCCATTACAATCAAAGGCTCACAATTTTACACAAAGTACACCCTAAGAAGTGTGCACAATTGATCCATCCCCTATATATATATATATATATATATATATGACATACAGAGGCATAAATATGCTTTAATTGTGAGAAAGACAAGTGTCCCATTCGACAATGCAAGAGCTCATACTTACAACTAGCAAGAAAAAACACTATTACAATCAACATGATTCACAGAAGATCTTGAAGCATTATTACAATGTGAAAAAGAATGTTGCAAAATGGATATCAAAGCAGAGAAATCATTTAGCTCATAAAATGTGTGTGCAATATATAATCCTCTTTCCTCACTTCTAATTATCAAAGGCTTTCCTCATCGAAGGGCCCTGAATGATGCATGAGGTGGGAGTGAAAAGGATATTAGATTTCATGTCATGAACAAGTTTACGGATAGAAAGCAAATTGTAATGAAAGTTAAGGCCAGACATGTAATACATCTAGCAATGAGATTTGTGGTTAGATGCGTACTGTACCAATATAGAATATGGTGGCTTTTTTGTTATTTGGCATTGTAATGTATTTTATCTAAGGATTTAGATGACTGAAATAGGCTATGGTTGGGGGTCATATGATCATTGGCTCCACTGTCCAAGATCCATGTGGAATTCAGCTTAGAAGAGAAGAGACAAGTACGTATGTGGTCTTACCTGCCAACAAAGTAGTTGGATTTTTCACTTCAAGATTTTATAGCAAGGACATCAATTGTTGATACTGTTCTTGAGTAATTGGGGCCAAGGATGACGATGTTGTAGCAACAATCTTCTTTCTTATTCATGTATTCACACCGTTTGTTGGGTATCCATGCACTTTCTATCACTTGTCTACCACATGTCCTAATGCCTTGCAATGAATACAAAATGGTCTTGAGCTATTGCTTGTAGTAGAACCATTGTTTTGTAGTAGGATATCCATGCAACTTCCAATTCTCTATGGTATGACCTCCAATCTTACAGGGATCACAATAAGCTCCTAATCTTAAATTATTTAGACAACCATGGATCTTCCAACACTTATCCATCGCCTGTCCTGTAACCTTGCAATGGTCACACTATATACAATGATTTCTTGAAGCTGTACTGTTTTTAGCTTGCTAAGATGCAAAGGCTAAATCATCTCCTTCTATGGCTGGACTTTTTCTCATCCCTCTATGTTGTTCTTCTTGCACTAAGAAGTGATATGCTTCATCAACGTTTGAAGGCGAAATCATTATCAAAATATTTCATTGAATGACATTATAAACTTTATTAAGTCACATCATGAATTGGATCACTTGTTGATCTTGAATATGCTTCATCAAACTAGATTTGAACTACAATTACAAGCCTAATGCTCAATCAAAATCACATATTCATCCCAAGTCTTTTAAACTTTGTAAAATACTAAGGAAATCCAAGATTTCTTTGATTAACTGCAGAAATTTCCTTTTGAACCTGATAAATTCTTGTTCGGTTGGATGTACCAAACCTAGTCCCAAATTCTTGCCAAATTTGACTCGTAGTTTGACAGTACAATACATTTTGGGTGATATCATTCTCAATTGAATGTAAAAGCCAAGAAATTACCACGTGATTGCACCAATACAATTATTACAGAAGAAGAGAATATTTTGGCGCTCTTCAACAAGTTGTCATAACGAAGCCAAGCTTGTTCATGGCCATCAATGACACGCCTTAGTATATAAGTCGGTGGGCTACTCTTCCTATTGCCAATTGGACCGATGGCTGGAGGTCGTGTGCATGGGCACACATGCGATAGTAGTCTAGCACACAAGCCGAGTGAGGTTCCATTCAAAAACCAACTGGTAATAAGAGTAGCCCACCGACTTATATACTAAGGCTTGTTATGTTCAACTTTCGATGTGGGACTCTTTTATGGTCTCATTCACATCTCTCAACAGATACATCTAGAGAAAATAGTTAGGGTGATCTGAGTGGTGGAGATAAAGCTCGTTCATCGGATCTGATAACTCCCTCCCTTGATGAAAATCGGAATAAGTTTCAAAGGCATTGACAGTTTGTTTGTGTCAAAGGTCTTGAAGCTTCAGCAGTGTTGATGAAACACAAAACCTGTTCTTTATATTATTATGCTCGAATATTATTTTATGATATTATATGCTTCCATATTATTATTATATATTCACTAACCTTTCAGGAAGCTATTTGAATTTTATATCCTTCCTTAAGCGTTCAAAATTGAGAGAATTCAAATTGGAAGATCATGGCGTCCAAGTTTCCAAGAATAGAAGATCTCGAAGATTGCCATGATCAAGCCTAGCCGTTGAAGAGAAAGATTCATCTTTGGAGGCACCGATTTGTTCTCTATATAGAAAAGGAAGAAGACAAGACAAGACACATCTGTTGAACACAAGCTTTCATACACTCAAGCCTTCAAGCGAGATATGTCTTCTTCGTGTGCTCTCTGCTAGTCCTTAAGAGACTGTTATTTCATTTGAAATTATTTGAGAGTTACACAGTGAGCTTATAGAATATATTTTGTTATAGTATTATACTCGAGAGTTTGTAACTCAGGAAGTGAACACTAGGCGATTGATTCACTAAGTGTAAGAGGATTGTACTAGATAGCATAGAGAGGTAGGGCTCTTCTAGATTGGTCTAGGACTCCAAGGGAACGTGAGTTGACTAGATTGCAATTGTATAGGAGAGAGGCTTCTCGGGGAGCTACTAGGATCCTAAGTCTTGTGAATCAATAAAAGCCGGTTGAATCCTAGGGTTGTGGAAGAACCCTAGGCGGGGATGTAGGCCAAGTTCGTGCTGAACCTCGTAAACAATTCATCGAGTCCTTTATTTACTGCTTTACCTTATTTCCGCACTTGGTTCGTTTGTTTAACTTTGTGATTCAGGTTTTCAGAGAAAAGACTAAGTCTAATCTCAAAGGGTTTTGCACGAGCTTCAAAAGTCTTGAGACTATCTGCGAAAAACCGGCATACTCTATTCAACCCCCCCCCCCCTCTAGAGTATTTATATATTACTTTGTTTTAAATTATCGAACCTTCAATTGGTATCAGAGCTTTACTCACTGTTTTTCATCTAACAATCTTGTGAGTTTTCGATCATGGCTAGTGAAGCAAGCGGAGGATTTGCACAGGGAAGGTCTACCAGTAGACCATCACTCTTTGTAGGAAACAACTTTGTCCACTGGAGATCGGTGATGAAGATGTTCATTATAGATCAAGATCTAGAACTTTGGAACATTATAGAGAATGGTCCGAAGATTCCAGAGAAAGACGGACCAAATGGAACCAAAGTCGCAAAGAAGGAGTCTGAATACATCCAAGCGGATCTTGAACTCGTCTCCAAAAACTACAGAGCTATTAACTTACTTTATTGTGGTCTTAGCACTGATGAGTTTAACCGTATTTCATCTTGTAGGTTAGCTAAAGAGATTTGGGACAAGATGGTCGTCACCTATGAGGGAACTAGCCAAGTAAAAGACACCAAGATCAGCATCTTCCTTCGAAAGTATGAGCTTTTCAAAATGAAGTCTGATGAGTCAATCAAGGCCATGTTCACACGATTGACAGAAATCACCAACAACCTTGACTCTCTCGGCAAGAGCTTTACAAACGTTGAGAAAGTAAGGAAGATATTGAGGTGCCTCCCAAAAGAAAAGTGGGGTCCTAAAGTAACAGCCATAGAGGAAGCCCAAGACCTCACTACTCTACCCCTTGATGACCTGCTTGGCAAACTGATTACGCATGAGATGATCCTTAATGAAGACGATGGAGAACTTCCAGCAAGCACTAAGAACTTGGCGCTCAAGTCTAAAAAGGATGAGCCCAAAGATGGATATGATTCCGAAGATGAGAAGGGTGATAAATGGAAAAAGAAAGCCATGGTGGCAACTTGGAGCGATTCTGACTCTGACTCCGATGATGAGAGGGCCAATGTTTGTCTTATGGCCTCAGAAGATGAATCCCACGATGAGAAGCTTGAGGTAACTGTAAGAGAACTTATGGCAAGTCCAAAAGAGGTACTATCGGAATTCCTTTCTAATATGGTTGCCAATGAAGAAAAACTTATTGCCCAGACTAACACTCTTATTAAGAGAACTGTGGACCAGGAAAGAACTATTGAGGATCTGTCTATTGAGGGTTAAAAGTTTTGAAGCTTCTTATTTAGGTCTTGACATTAAAGTCAAGACTCTTGACTCAGAGAAATCTGAACTCAATCAAGATCTCTCATCTCTGAGAAGTGAACATCGTGACTTAGAGAACAAGAAGATCTCTCTGAATAATAAGATTCAAGACCAACAGACAGCCCTCATAAGTTTTACCAAATCCAAAGGCACTCTTGATAGGATGTTGGGTGAGCAACAAAGTTCTCTAAACAAAAGTGGTATTGGTTACAATCCAAGGTTTTTTAAAGAAGCAACACATTACCACCTTTGTAAAGGCAAAAGGAAGCAGAACCTCTCCTATATGTCACCGATGTGCTAGAAAGGGACATGTAAAATAGACCTGCCCCTATAGAAGAAAGGATCCATATATCATTCGCAATACATTTCCTGTTTATTTGAGAAAAGAACGGATAACACAAGTTTGGGTCCCAAAAGGCACTATTTTACCAAATATGGTTTATCCCAATAATGGATCCAAATTTGCTTATTGGTCTAGCCACAAAGGTTGATGTTTGGGTTGCAGGAGATCACCAAGGTGAAGGAGCACAAATGGATTATTGATAGTGGATGCTCGAGGCATATGAGTGGGAAGAGTTCTCTCTTTCATGATCTAAAGGAGCAATCCACAGGAACAATCACTCTTGGTGACAAAGGAAAATGTGACATCGTTGGTAATGGTAGCGTTGGGAGTGATTCCAACCATAGTATTAAAAATGTCAATCTTGTGAATGGTTTAAAGTATAATTTGCTTAGTGTTTATCAATTATGTGATAGTGGCAACAATGTCAGATTTAACAAAAAAAGATGTCTAGTGTGCAGAGAAGATACAAGTGAAGTTATACTAATTGCATATCGTTACAACAATATATACGATGTAAATGTTGATCAAGTGGCACAAGGAAGCTTAACCTGTCTAAAGGCTTTAAAGAACGATCCAAAGCTCTGGCACAGGCGACTCGGTCATGTGATTCCACATACGCTACAGAAGCTTGTGTCCAAAGGGCTTGTAAGAGGACTACCTGAGATGGACTTCAAAGGTATTGATATGTGCAATGCATGCACACGAGGTAAACAAACACGTGGCTCTTTCAAACCCAAAAAGGTTATAAGTTCTTCTAGACCCCTTGAACTTTTACATATGGATTTATGTGGTCCTATGCGAGTTAAATCTCCCAATGGTAAAAAGTACATGCTAGTCGTTGTTGATGATTTTTCTAGATATACTTGGGTTGCATTTTTAAAATAAAAATCAGAGGCCTTATTTGAGTTTTCAAAACTTTGTAAGGAGTTGCAAACTTTAACAAACGAGCCCATAGTGTCAATTCGGAGTGATCATGGTAGGGAGTTTGATCAACTTCAGTTTGATTTGTTTTGTGCTAAATATGGCATCTCCCATAACTTTTCTGCTCCTAGGACACCTCAACAAAACGGGGTTGTGGAACGAAAGAACCGCACCTTAGAGGATATGGCCAGGACTATGCTTTTAGAAAATACATTACCTAAAACCTATTGGGCTGAAGCTGTTAACACAACTAACTATATTTTGAATCGTTGTCTTATTCGTTCCATCTTAAAGAAAACTCCTTATGAACTTTTCAAAGGCCCCAAACCACTTATATCTTATTTTAAACCCTTTGGCTGTACTTGTTTGGTTCATAACAATGGAAAAGATAACCTTGGGAAATTTGATGTGCGTAGTGATGAAGGTATATTTCTTGGCTACTCCACAAGTAGCAAAGCTTATAGAATCTTCAATAAAAGGACCCAGTTAGTTGAAGAAAGTATACATGTTATATTTGATGAATGGAATGACGGTTCTTTGAGTGAAAGTGTTGCAGATATAGATCTTAACATCCATGCAGAGAACGAGGAAGGTGATGATGCTGCTACCAAGAAAACAAAGAAGAGGAACATGCAGGAACAGATTCTCAACACTGAAGAATTGGCCCAAGGTGTTGAAGATTCGTCCAAATCCCTTGGTGTCCAATCCAACAGTGTTGAAACGTCAAAAACTGCTAAAACTGAACCAAACAGGACCACGGAGTCAGATGTACTTCAAATCAATCCTACTGGTGTGACGAATCAAGGAGTTGAGACTAGCAAAAGAAAATTCAAATACTCCACATCACACTCATTAAAGGATATCATTTCTGACCCTATTTCTAGTGTTCAAACTCGTTCTAAACTTAAAGATCTTTGTGCTTTTCATGCGTTTGTTTCTCTTATTGAACCCAAGAAGATAGATGAGGCCCTTCAAGAGCCAGATTGGATCATTGCTATGCAAAGTGAGCTTAACGAATTTGAAAAGAACAAAGTCTGGACCTTGAAGCCTAGGCCAAAGCATCAATCAGTCATTGGCACACGATGGGTATTTCGAAACAAGCTAGATGAGAATGGTAAGATCGTGAGGAACAAGGCAAGGCTTGTTGCTCAAGGCTACAATCAAGAGGAAGGTATTGACTACGAGGAGACCTTTGCTCCCGTAGCCAGGCTTGAAGCCATTCGTATATTATTAGCATTTGCATCTTTTATGAGCATAAAGTTATATCAAATGGATGTCAAGTGTGCTTTTCTCAATGGTTTTTTAGAAGAAGAAGTTTATATGGCTCAACCCCCAGGTTTTGAAAGTTTGGAATTTCCTAATCATGTTTATAAACTTGACTAAGCACTTTATGGTTTGAAACAAGCCCCAAGAGCTTGGTATGAGCGCTTGTCAAAATATCTTTTAGAAAATGATTTTAAAAGGTGGTTGATCGACAAGACTCTTTTTATCAAGACCAAAGGAAATGACATTTTGGTTATTCAAATTTATGTTGATGATATATTATTTGGTGCTACTAACAAATCTTTGTGCAAGGAATTTTCTGACATTATGTGCAGTGAATTTGAGATGAGCTTGATGGGTGAACTCAACTTCTTTTTGGGATTACAAGTTCATCAATCTAAGAAAGGGATCTTTGTCAACCAAAGCAAGTACACTAAGGATCTCTTGAAGAAGTTCAAGATGGATCAATCCAAAGCAGCCAAGACTCCCAAGAGCTCAACATTATCCCTAGATCAAGACAAGACTGGGAAAAGTGTCAATCAAAAGGAGTATCGAGGAATGATTGGATCTTTACTATATCTCACAGCTAGTAGACCTGACATCATGTTTAGTGTTTGCATGTGTTCTAGGTTTCAAGCTGATCCTAAAGAATCTCACCTCGTGGCTGTGAAGATGATCTTTAGATATCTCAATGACACTAAGGAGCTTGGACTATGGTACCCACCAAAGCAAAAGGATTTCACGTTAATCGGGTATTCTGATGCAGATTTTGCAGGTTATAAGGTGGATAGGAAGAGCACATCATGATGTTGCCAATTCCTAGGAGCATCTTTGATCAGTTGGCATTCTAAGAAACAAAACTCAGTTGCCCTATCCACTGCAGAAGCCGAATACATAGCAGCTGGAGCATGCTGCTCCCAAATCCTTTGGATAGCTCAACAAATGCGAGATCTTGCCATCAACCTCAAAGGCATTCCCATTAAGTGTGACAATACAAGTGCCATCTCCATTACAAAGAATCATGTTCAGCATTCAAGGACCAAACATATTGATGTAAGGCATCATTTCATTAGAGACCATGTTGAAAAAGGTGATGTGTCCATTTCTTTTATATCAACTGATTATCAATGGGCTGACATTTTTACTAAGCCATTGGCAGAGGACAGGTTCACCTTCATTAGACGTGAGATTGGGATGCTTACCAAGGATGCACTTTCGTAGGGGGAGCTTTCCCTTTACGAAAGATAAATTCTACTCAGTGTCAAGACCTTTGAGAATTATGTCAAGGTTTGTGAACTGAATGGTAGATTACAGATATCGGATCACATATATTTGGTTAATATCTTTTTAGATATTTGATCAAGTATATTTTTAACGGATTTTAAAATTCTATTTGTCGCATATTTTTATCCGTTGAGATATTTTTGGAACAAAATAATTTCGGATATTTCCCTCCTATTTTAAAATGGTTAAATAAAAAATTTGAATTTTGAATTGGAATTTTTTTTTTTCAAATTGGCAATGTTATGATTACTATCCTTGGAACTCTAAACCCGTCCAATCAACTCCATCACCTCACTCTACTTAAACCCAAATCTGTACCCGACTCCCTCACCAATTCAGACTTATCCAAACCCTTCCAAATTCTCTTTCTTCAACCTTCCAAACTGTTCTAAAAACCCTAGCCGATTACCTCCATGGCTCCCAAATCAAAGAAAGCTTCCACACCCAAAAGATTTGGCGCCACCCCCAAGGGACGCCAGGTCACTGCTACTTCTCCGACACCTGAATCCACTCCTCAAGCTATCGTCCCTGCTGCTGTCCAGAGCACCATCGCTGACAGCACGACTACAGTAACCAAGGGCTCTAAAAAACGCTCTGCTAAGAAGCCTCTCAGTGCGAAGCAGAAAGGGAAAAAGAAGGTCATCGCTGAGGAGGTGGATGAGGAAGAAGAAGAGGAGGATCTTGATGTTATTCTGGAAAGGGATGCAGCCAAAGAAGCCAAAGAAGAAGCTTTAAGGAAGAAAAAGGCCGAGGAGGAGGCCGAGCTTGCAAGGAAGCTGGTCGAGGAGGAAGCTGAGAGAATCCGGAAGGAAGCCGAGGCGGAGGCTCTCAAGGAGGTTCCTTCTAAAGAGGATCCTGAGGAAGAGGACGAGGAGCAAGACGAATCCGGAGAGGACGAGGATACCGGTGGAGACGACGCTGAAAGGTCCGGTGAGGAGTCGGGGTCAGAGGAAGAGGAGCCCGAGCATGCCTCCTCTCCTTCTCCTCCTCCTCCTCCCCCGTCTCCAAAGAAGCGGAAAGCCTCTACAGCCAAGCCTCCCTCTCCCAAGCGCACCAGGAAGGGCACCCTCAGAAGCTTTGAGGCATCTGCCAAGAGGACTGCTCCAACACAGGCTCGTAGGAAGAATGCTGATCCACCCGCCTACATCCAGGTAAACCAATCCTTACCCTCTTTATGGTTTGAAAATGTTGAAACGGCTGGAAAGTGGGTAGACGAGTTTCGAACTCGTAGGATCTCTTGTTCTGATTTTTTAGATATTGCGTTCTTTGAAGCTTTGAATTTACCATGCATTGCTATTCTTAAAAAATCCCCAGCCTGGACCCTTCTCAATCTCGAAACCGTCTATTATCCCCAACTCACCCGCCTATTCTACATAAACCTCAAAGCCAAACACATTGACGATGGTTGGTTCTTGGAATCTGTTGTCAAGGGAGTTAGAATTTCCTTCAACTCCTTTGACTTCGCTGATTTCCTTGGCCTACCAAGGCCTTGTCCACCCTCTAAAGAAAACCCCTCAAAAGAAGACTGCATTACCCTTGCCCGATCCAAATATCTTCTACCTGAAGCATCTACCAGCACCTCAAAAAAGCTAACCCACTCATCCCTTACCCTAGAGGCAAAGATCATATTTAACATCATTGTGCGTTGCCTCTTACCCCGTCTAAACTCCGGCTCTCTCCTGACCGACAATGCCATGGTCCTACTTTACCGAATCCTCAATGGCCTTGATCTTGATCTGGCCAACACCATTTTAGGATCCATGGCTCACACTAGAAAAGCCAGGAAAGGAACTCCCCTCCCCTTTGCTACCCTTTTGACCCAAATCTTCAAAGCTTCTGGAATCGATTTTAAAAATGAAGAACAGCAGCGTCATATGGGTAAGTTTGACTCCAAGAGCCTTGAAAAGATTGGCATCACTCGGTCCCCCCAAGGGACTTGGAGTCTTGCCTCTCCTTCAAAAGCTCTTCCCATTGCCTCAGTCGTTGATGAACGCATGGACAACCTGGAGTTGGGCTTGGAGGAAGTTCGCCTGGATTTCAAGGAGCTGCACAAGGATATTATGGCAGAGATGAGCGGGATAACCAAGCTGTTGCAAGGTTTGTGGTCGCGACTCACTGATGATGTTCCGGACGATGAAGCTTAGCCTTACCCTACCCTACCTTACCTTAACCCCAAATCTGAAACATTGATGGTTTTTGGAAACTATTTCAAAACTTTTGATGACTGTTTTACCTCCTCCCTTTGTTGAAAGACAAAAAGGGGGAGATGATCTGATGTGGTTTAGGCCTTGAAAACTTTTTTTTGTTGTTGTGAAGGTCTTGGAAGACCTTGGTTTCATGCTTTAAAATTTTGATCCAACATTTGTCTAACCCATGCAGATACTTAGTCCCCGATTTCACTTATATTATATATGCTTAACTAAGTTGCAGGAATGCAGAGGTTTTGTCTTTCATCAAGGGGGAGATTGATAACTCCCTCCCTTAATGAAAATCGGAATAAGTTTCAAAGGCCTTGACAGTCTGTTTGTGTCAAAGGTCTTGAAGCTTCAGCAGTGTTGATGAAACACAAAACCTATTCTTTATATTATTATGCTCGAATATTATTTTATGATATTATATGCTTCCATATTATTATATATTCACTAACCTTTCAGGAAGCTATTTAAATTTTATATCCTTCCTTAAGCGTTCAAAATTGAGAGAATTCAAATTGGAAGATCATGGCGTCCAAGTTTCCAAGAATAGAAGATCTCGAAGATTGTCATGATCAAGCCTAGCCGTTGAAGAGAAAGATTCATCTTTGGAGGCGCCGATTTGTTCTCTATATAGAAAAGGAAGAAGACAAGACAAGACACATCTATTGAACACAAGCTTTCATACACTCAAGCCTTCAAGCGAGATCTGTCTTCTTCGTGTGCTCTCTGCTAGTCCTTAAGAGTCTGTTATTTCATTTCAAAGCATTTGAAAGTTACACAGTGAGCTTATAGAATATATTTTGTTATAGTGTTATACTCGAGAGTTTGTAACTCAGGAAGTGAACACTAGGCGATTGATTCACTAAGTGTAAGAGGATTGTACTAGATAGCATAGAGAGGTGGGGCTCTTCTAGATTGGTCTAGGACTCCAAGGGAACATGAGTTGTCTAGATTGCAATTGTATAGGAGAGAGGCTTCTTGGGGAGCTACTAGGATCCTAAGTCTTGTGAATCAATAAAAGCCGGTTGAATCCTAGGGTTGTGGAAGAACCCTAGGCTGGGACGTAGGCCAAGTTCGTGCTGAACCTCGTAAACAATTCATCGAGTCCTTTATTTACTGCTTTACCTTATTTCCGCACTTGGTTCGTTTGTTTATCTTTGTGATTCAGGTTTTCAGATAAAAGACTAAGTCTAATCTCAAAGGGTTTTGCACGAGCTTCAAAAGTCTTGAGACTATTTGCGAAAAACCGGCATACTCTATTCAACCCCCCCCCCCCCCCCTCTAGAGTATTTTTATATTACTTTGTTTTAAATTATCGAACCTTCAGGATCTACAATTCCAGTTTCAGAACGACGACCTTTTACCTCGTTAAGTTGCTCCATCGTTGCTATGACTCTGATATCATGAGATGTTTGGTGATAAATATTGAAAAACTAAAATGTTTGATGATCGTGTGCACGAGCACACATGCGCTAGTAATCTAGCACACAAGCCGAGTGAGGTTTCATTCTAAAATCAATTGGCAATAGAAGGAGTAGCCCACCGACTTATATATTAAGTCTCGTTATGTTCAACTTTCAATGAGGGACTCTTTTGTGATCTCATTCACATCTCTCAACAGACACATCTAGAGAACATAGTTAGGGTGATCTGAGTGGTGGAGATAAAGCTCATTCATCGGATCTACAATTCCAGTTTCAGAACGACGACCTCTCACCTTGTTAAGTTGCTCCATCGCTGCTATGACTCTAATATCATGAGAAGTTTGGTGATAAATATTGAAAAACTAATATGTTTGATGATCGTGTGCACGGGCGCACATGCGCTAGTAGTCTAGCACACAAGCCAAGTGAGGTTCCATTCTAAAATCAATTGGAAATAGAATGAGTAGCCCACCGACTTATATAGCTAGTAAGGCTCGTTATGTTCAACTGTCGATGTGAGACTCTTTTATGGTCTCATTCACATCTATCAACAAACACATCTATAGAACATAGTTAGGGCGATCTGAGTGGTGGATCGATAAAGCTCATTCATCGGATCTACAATTCCAGTTTCAGAACGACGACCTTTCACCTCGTTAAGTTGCTCCATCACTGCTATGACTCTGATACCATGAGAAGTTTGGTGATAAATATTGTAAAACTAATATGTTTGATGATCAATCAATAAAAGAAAAATAGATTTGCAGAATGAATGAAAAACAGAGCAAGGTGGAGAACAGAGAAAATGGAAGGAAGACGAAGCATGAGAGTAAGAAAGTACATGATTCATTAATTTGGTCATCTGAATCTGTTTGTTACAGCTAAAGGTCTTGCTTATAATACAAGTAGGTCGGTTACATGAGGTATAATTAGGTGTGAGTGTATGACAAACAACCATAAGGCCTAGCTGACTTTTACCTATACAAAGCTCAACCGGCCTTCACATCCATTTCAAAATCAGCTCAAACAAAAAGCCTAAAAAGTAAAAACCCATTGTTTCTTTTTTTTTTTTAGGGGTAAAAACTCGGGGGAGACCATCAAATAAACTAAATTGGATTACAAAGGAACTAATTGGGGAGTAGCCCTTTCTTTAGCATCTCTATTAACAAAAACTAAAACACTCACATTAAGGGAGTTAGCAACAAAATTCGATTCCTTGAAGAAATGTAGAAATTGAATTTCCTAGTTTCTAACTAAAAAAAGCCATCAGACTAAAGATGAAATGATAATCAACAACATTCTTGTTGATCAGCCTGAGAACCAGCAATGAATCAGTCTCGACAAGTACCTTCCGAATGCCCGGAGGCCATCAACAATCCCCCACACCGCATTCATCAGAACGGTACATGAGCCAAAGCATGGTGACAAAGAAACTCGCCCACTCCAGGCTCCAGCCCATCACCCAGCAACTGCCGCACCATGACATACGTGAATTGTCCTCCACACACACCTTCAATCTCAGGGCAGTCCATCTCTGAACAAGTGAGTAAGAGATTCCAGTTCGTCATGGCACTCCGAGCACCAACGACTAGTAGCAATGTGGCGGCGACATCACCCAGCAACTGCCTGCTTGTTCGTAAGGATGGATCCCCAAATCACCACTCTCTCCGGAACATTACAAGGCCATTTCATGGGTATTACAAACTCTCTCATCCAATCCTCGTCCACAGAATGTTCAGGTCATCTTCCTATACATGAACTCGGCGCAAGTAGTTCAGTTGGATACTTTAAGTTGGGTCGAGTTTTGACAGGTCATGAGTCATGAGGAGTCGCCAAGTCTCCTGATTCCCAAAATAGTGTTGAATGATGGAGCAAAACGGTACGTTATAAATTTTGAAGAATTGAGAAGAGAGATCGGGCAATGAATGTCGAATTTGGGAGCATAGAATTTCATGAAAACCAGCCTTTTTTATTATTTTTAGACTTGAGTTTCATTACGAGTTCTTCTCGCTGAGCTTCTACTTCTGCGTATTTCAGGCTCATTTCAAAATACCTTTCCCGTATATCTTTCAATTCTGATTGGAGACTCCACACCAAACTATCATCGGCCCCTTTTGTATTCCCTCCATTTTGCTTTGCTGTTGACGAGCTCGAGCTACTCTGCTCATCTGACAAAAACCTGAAAACACAAGCCGACTATGAGCTCATTAAGTGAATCAACAGAGCAACAACTTGTCGTCGTATCTTAATACATTTACCATACCTTGATAGCTGGGACTGATACATTTCGCTGGCTTCCAATGCCTTAGCAAGCTCGTTTTCAAGGGACTGAATTCTCGCTAAATAATCAGCCATCCCGGCTTCAGAGCCTCCATCTGAAGCCTGCGTCGTTTCATACCATTAGTCTTCAGAAACAAGTACTATGAACACCCTATGAGTACACAGATTGTTAGTTGGTCGGATAAACGTACTATATTACATACCTTGATCTTCTTGAGGTACTGTTCTCTGTCCTCTTCAAGATACTTTACTTTTCTGAGCAGTTCATTGTTAGCTCTCTTAGTTCTACCAAGCTCAATCCTCATCTCAGCGTCCTCTACCGACAATGCCTCTCTTGCATTGAGATCAGCCTCTAGCCGCGAAATCTTATCCTCCATGACAGATTTGCGAGTTTTATACTCCTCCAGTTCAGAGATTGCGTCCTCTGCAGTGCCGAGCTCCTGAGCCAGCAGAACACTCTCAGACACAAGCTCTTCGTGATCTCCTGACAGTAAGTCATACGAAGCATGGAGCCTCTTGATTTCAAACTTTGCCTCATCCAGTGAGTTCTTGAAACTCACAATCTCTTCTTGTAGCTGTGCTGCCCTTTGCTTTTGTGCTTTATGAACTGAGATTTCTTCTTGTACCTGAAGCTTTTCGTGCTCCGAAACTTTAAGCTTCTTCTCAAGGTCACGGATGGCACCTCGGTACTTCTTTTTCCTACTCTTGACGTTTTGTAGCTTCGCTTTAAGCTTCTTATGATCAGCCAAAAGAACATCATGTTTTAGCTTGGAAGAGGTTATCTCAGCCATAAGTTCACCCACTTTCGCTTCTGCTTCTAACTGGCACGCGTTCAGCTTCCTTTCTGTTGATTCAAACTTCTCACGGAAATCTTCAACAGAAATCTCTAGCTTGGATTTTTCAGTGCGTAGAGAGCATAGCTCAACGATTGCTTCAGAAGCGGAGTAGTTTGCACCTCCACCGGACAGTGTAGATATCTGATCAAGAAGGTGGATTAGTTCTTTTTGAAGATTTTCGACTTCCAGAGACTTCTCTAAGTACATTTCATTCACAAGTTTCTCTTCTGCAGCAACTTTTTCCTTGAGATCCTTGTTCTCTTTAACAAGAGTCTCCAGCTCAGACTTAATGCTCGCCTCTTTGAACGCGATCACTTCTAACATTGTGCCAAATTCAGCTTCTAAAGCCTCAAATGCAGACGAACATTTTGAGAATTTTCTATCTGAATCACTTACCCTTGCTTCTAGACTCGAGCGGTACTTTTGCAACTCCTTGTTCTGCCTTTTTAGATTGGCGTTTAGTTTCTGAAGCGAAGTGCACTCGTCCATGAGGTTGCCAACTGTGACTTCTAGCTTCGGATTGGCTTTCTTCAGATACTCACACTCTTCTTGAGCCTCTAACCACCTCTTCTGCATGTTCTGTAGCTTCTGTTTCGCTTCAGTCTTGTGAGCCTCCCTCTCGGTTTCCAATCTTGTTATCTCCTCGCGAACTTTCTTAAGTTCACCATCTGATTGTTTCAGTTTGTGCTTACTTTCTTCCTTCTCATCTGTTATCAATCTCTGTTGAGCTTCCGATTTTGACACTCGTTCTGATAACTGCACGTTCTCCTCCTCCAATTTAGATAGATGGAGCTCTAGCTCCTGTTTCGCTGTCTCCAGCTCCGATGTTTTCCTTTCAAGAATCTTGTTGGCAGTCTCCAAGGACTCCATACTACTCTTTAACTCATCAATACTCAACTCACCAACGGTAGATGAATCATCCTGATCACCTTCTTTCGATGGACTTTTTTTGGCTTCCTTGAGCTTATGAACAAGTTGCATGTTCTCTTCAATAAGCTCAGTGCATTCCTTCTCTAGCTCTTCCAACTTGGTATTCAAGAATTCGACTTCGTGTGGACAATGAGACTGTTCTTCTTGGCCTCCTTGGCGGTCTTCCATAAACTGAGTTATCTGTTCTTCAAGGCTAGCAATTTCTTCTTCCTTTTCAGCCAACATAGAACTCCATTTTGACTCGCACTCCGATAAATCTGCCTCCAACTTGAGCTTCTCGGACGAAAACCTTTCTATATCTGCCTTTTGAGATTCAATGATTACTTCTAGCTCTTGTAGAATGGACATGAGTTCTACATTCGAATCTTGGGCCTTTAGTAGCTGTTCTGCCAAGTCGGCATTTGATTCTTTAAGCAACCGCATCTCTTCTTCCAACTCCTTGCTGCCAATATCTGATGATTCAACACCAAGCATCGATTTCTTTGCGTTGTTATCTGAATCATTTGGTCTAATACCATCTTCTGCGGAGGCTAAACTGTGAGTTGGTCTGTTGTTATCTGAAACAGTTGAGTATTGGCCCTTAATCTGTTTGTTTTTTGTAGCCTTTTTATGTTTATGTGAAGCTTTGTTTTTCCCTGATGAATCAGAAATGGTTTCCTCCTGTAGCGTCCATAACATGTTTCCATCAGAATTAAAAAAAACTAAAACATGTGTGTGTGTGTGTGTGTGTGTGTGTGTGTGTACAAGTGAAAGAGAGAGGAACACTTGCCCTACTAGGAAATTCTTCATCTTCAATGGTTCTGGAAAGCGCATTATCCGACGCTGCTTCGGGGTCATCACCCTCCATAGGATAGTCCCCATGAGAATTTGAATCTGTCTTCTCATCCTCCCTGCATTGTATTCACTACAAAGTTCTTAAGATCCCAAAACATCAGCTACTTTATTCAACTTTTCTTCTTTTTATCACCTTTAAAAATGGATAAAATCTCAAAAGTTTCACTTCTGTATTGTGTTACGAACCTGTGCTTTCTGGGAGTTTGGCACTGAATCTTGAGCTACAATGGACAAAATTAGGGAATCCATCTTAGTCCATTGAAAACAAATGTGATCAGAAGAAGTTATACTGACAAATAAAAATCAAAAATGAAAAATTGAATTAGCTGCTATGCCTTACTTGTAAGGTAGTTCCATGGTCACATTTTGACAAAGGTAATGAAAGAGGAGTGGAAGCTTTTGAGCCAATATATCGAGCCAGGTTAATAGTAGCCTCCCCAAGGACACCAGTTTTTGTTGTACCCTGCAACCAACAGATTGCATATAATTTTAGTTAGAATTTACATTCACTACAAATGTTGATATACTGAATCAACAGAACTTATATATAGAACAATTAACACACCATTGTGACAACAAACTTCAAAGAAGATTCTTCATTCTCTTTTGAGTTCCCATCATCTTGTGAAACCAATATAGATTCTGTTAATGTCTCCGTCCACTGACAACTTTCATTGTGGACTGTTTCCTTCCCTAACTTGGCAATGCTCTTTCCTGTTCGCATAGAAACTAATGCCACTGACAGCTTTTCCCATCCTTCTGGCACCTAGTTTATCCGAAGATACATTTGGCATTACAAAGCCACCATCAAATACTTAATAATGTAGCTCTAGTCTTCGTTTCGCTAAGGATTGAAATTGATCATATGTAGTGGAAACCATATAGTCAAATCCATTGGCCAAGTGCCAAGTCTCTAAATATATAGCAGATTCTGTCATATATATGTATGGACATTTATGGAGATCAACATTGCCTTTCTCTAGAACCATATATATAGTTTTCATCCAGGGATTATGATGATTTCATGTAAAAACAAGTGAGGTTTTAATTAGTAATCAATCCAGTAGCTTGGTATATGAGGTTAATCACAATGAACCAGAGAGCTAATTAAATCACTGCAACAGTAAGGGGATATTTAGACTTTATAGAGATGAGGAGATGCATCACAAATCAGCAATTTGAAATTCAATCTCAGATATCAAGTGCGTAACTGAAAACACCATAATTAAAGCAACTAATTACTTGAATGTTGTAAGAAAACCTAACAAGACAAGTAGCTTAAAAGATGTTCAAAATGACAGAAACTTGGATTAATTGACAAATAAGGTATATGAATTAATGCAAAATCAAGAATCAAAGAGAAGGGCAGATGGAAATTGGGGGTGGGGGATTGGAAAAACACAAACCTGAAGAACCTGAAAGTTGGAGAAGTGGAAAGAGGAACGGTTGCCATGGACAAAAGAAGATCGGCCAGATTTGGGCCTCGACAGCTTAAACATAGTTGCGGGAGATGTTGTCGCTTATCACAATTTCAGCCATATGTGAATGTATATAACATTAATCAAACTCGCAGAGATATGATTTGGAGATGGAAAGAGGGATCGATCTATCAGGATGCGGGATCAAGGAAGTGGGCGACTTCTGGTGGAAGGAAACCATGGCCATGCTCATTTTCATGGACACGGACACGAGGAACGTAGAGATGCAAAGTGTGTCAGCTTTTACCTTTTGGTTGTTTATTGTTTCCTTATTTTCTCAATATTTCAAGTATTTTCAGTTTTATTTTTGTTATTATTTTTTTTTATCGGGAAAGACTTCGAGAGTCAGACAAGTCTGACAGTTCGAAAAGCCGACAAAGTCGACAGACGACGAACCGTCAAAAGAAACAACCTAAAGAAACGGTGCAAAACAGACGATGGCAAACAAATACAACCAGTCGAACAAGCAAACCTAATCCTAGCATACAGGGGCATCGTAGACTAAGAATCCGAGCCAAGCGCCACCATACAGCGACACCGTTGGTCAGTGGTACAGCAGAAGTCCATGTGGGCAGTGAAGACGATCCTCCAAGGAAAATTCCGGTTCGCGGAGTCGCCTCGATACACACCGCCTCGACCCCAGCCAGACCCGACTCCGGACGCAAGAGCCTCACTAAGAAGAAGGAATCTGAAGACCCACTAGAAGTACAACTGAAATCCACCATAGTAAAACGCACCTAGAAACCCGTTCGGGATTTGAAAGGGCCCTTTCGGGATTTAAATTCAACCCTTACGGATTGGTTTGTAAATAAAATTGATATATAAATGGATAAATAAGATTATATATATAAATGGATAAATAAGATTATATATATATGAGAGATATCTAATGAGAAGTGACATTTAGGTGAGAAGATGAGAAGTAGGCTTTATACCCCTTAGATTAAAATGATTTTTTTTATATGGATATAGGGGACATATCTAATGAGAAATATATCAATGTTTTTTTTAAAAAAATATTTTTTACGCTATTTATCTAGATGGTGATTTAAGGTTCATTTTAGGGTTTTTATACTAATTTAAATTAGTTTTTTCATTCATCATCTAAAAAAAATAGCATAAAAAATAATTTTAAAAAAAACATTGATATATTTATCATTAGATATGTCCCCTATATCCATATAAAAAAAATTATTTTAATCTAAAGGGTATAAGGCTTACTTCTTATCTTCTCACCCAAATGTCACTTCTCATTAGATATCTCCCCTATATATATATATATATATATATATATATATATATATATATATATATATATATATATATATATATATATAGGGTTTACTTCAATGTAAAAACTCCTTAACGTGTAAAATTTGCTTATCGTGTAAAATTTGCTAATGGGTCTAATTTAATTACTAATAGGCCTAATTTCATTAGTAGAATGTCTGCCCTTGCCCATGCGTGTGCCCCCCTTGCCCCCCTTCTCGGACCAGTTTTTTTTATTATTATTAAAAAAAAAATTATTATTTTTTTTTTGTCCCAGAATTTTTTTTTCGTGTTAACACTTTCTGCTGTGCAAGTATAACTTGTTTTTGTGTACATATAACATCTTATTGTGCAAATATAAGTTTATTTTGTGCAGACAAAATAATTCATTATGGGGTAAATAGGTAAATGTGCCTATTTCAATTATAAAAATTTATAATTGAAATATGTTTAATTTATGGGAAAATGGGTAAATATGTCTAATTTTATGGGTAAATGCACTTTTTCCCGTTTTCGATACCTTTTGTGCAACTGTGAAGTGCATTTGTGGAACTGTGAAGTGCATCTGTGTAACTGTGAAGTGCATTTGTGCAACTGTAAAGTGCATTTGTGCAACTTTAAAGTGCAAATATAAGAACATAAAGTGTGAAAATAAAGTTGTAATGTGCAAATTTAGAATACAAGTGTGCAAAAGTAGGATACAATTGTGCAAATTTAAACTACAATTGTGCAAAAGTAAGATACAATTGTGCAAATTAATAATACAATTGTGCAAATGTAAGATCATAATGTGCATTAATAATAAGACAAAAGATGTGCTTTTGAAATCGATGTTTTAATTTTATTTTATTTTTTACTTTTGAGAGTTTGGTTTCACCTCTCGGATAATTTAGGTTGATTGATGTAAGTTTGAAATCGATTTTTTTACGTATAAGCTTTTAAAATTAAAGTGCATAAATAAGATTAAAATGTGCATAATTAAGGTTAAGAAGTGCATAACTTAGATTATAATGTGCATGATTAACAATTTGCGATTGTTGCGCTCTTGTCTATTATGTAACCTATGTGGGATTTGAACCCACATCTTTTGTGCAAACGCACATTGCTCTACCAATTGAGCTAATAGTAAATTATGATTTTTATGCTAAAATAGAAGAACCTAATCGATCTAAAGCATATTGCAATAAAATTCTAAAATTCAATTAGTTCATGATCCATAAAAAATTTGACAATACTATGAACATGAAATTAGCTCCAAATCAACCCAACAATACAACCATATAATCAATTTCAGTCAATTTGGCTGTTGGGAAAAAAACCCCAAATTCTAAAACATATCGCAATATAAAATTCTAAAATTCGATTAGCTCATGATTCACAAACAAATTGACAATGATATGAACATGAAATTAGCTCAAAATCAACCCAACAACACAACCATATCATCAGTTTCAATCAATTTGGCTTTTGGAAAAAAGCTCCAAATTCTAAAGCATATCGCATTATAAAATTCTAAAATCCAATTAGCTAATGATCTATAAACAATTTGGCAATGATATGAACAAGAAATTAGCTCAAAATCAACCCAACAACACAACCAAATCATCAATTTCAATCAATTTGGTTTTTGGAAAAAAGCCCCAAATTCCGCTCCTAAATCAAACCCTAGGTTTTCAATCTCAACCTAAATCATTCAAACACTATTTTGTGCAAATATAATTTTAAATTGTGCAAATATAATATTATGTTGTACGTTTATAAACTATGGAATAATTTTGTAATTTATTAAATTTAGATAAGGGCATATTTGGGAAGAAAGGGAAAATATGACTCAAAATTATAATTTCATCATCATCTTCCTCACATCGACCCAGTAACCCTCTCTGTAGAAATGACGATTGCGCAGTGGACTTCGGCAAGCTCCCGGTGGCAGCCTAGGGCATGGCGGAGCAAGGGGAAGGCAGATACGGGACCGTGGTGGTGTGGCGAGTTCGTTGGTGGCAATCGTTGGTGGCTTCGGTGGTGGGAAGGTAGCGGTCGAAGGCGGCGAATCGGCGCTCCGGTGTTGCTGGGCAAGGTGGAGTGGGTTGGCGATTTCAATGATTCCGATGGGGATTCCGGCTATTGCGAGGAGGAGAAGTCGAATCCACGTCTGCCTTGTCGAATTGACCAATGCACGATGCTCGATTTTGGCGATTGCGAGGCTTCCGGCGATTGCAAGGATTCCGGCGATTGAGAGGATTCCGACGATTACAACAAGGAATATTCCGATGATTGAGACTTCGCGCTACCCCATGGTCGATGCCTTGCCTCCTGCCATGCTCGATGCCACCGCCTCGGCGCCTCCTGCCATGGCCGCTTCCGTGTTCTGTGCGCAGAGGGAGAGATGGTGATGGAGGACGGCTCAGTTTTTTTACCCAACCGGTTCGGTTTTTTTTATAAAAAAAAAAAGAGGTGTGGTCTGGTTTTCACTAAAGACAAAATTTTACACCATAAGCAAATTTTACACGTTATATATATATATATATTAATCCAGTTGAATAGTAATTTTATTTATTGTTTTTTTTAAAAGGGGTGCTTTGTGTCCAAGAAAATGCATTGGGCCTAAAGGAGAGGATTCGGGCCTAGATTGTGGGGCACAAGGGCCCAATCGACAAAGAAGGTAAATGTTGCAGGCAATGTCGAGAGAGCACGAGGAGAGGGACGAAGCCTCATCCCCGGCGACCAACAACCACAACCCAAGAGAGAGGCGAAGGGGTTAAGGACCAGAGAGGGAGAGAGCAACATCGTCACCGACGAAGTGAGGCACCGCCTACCCTAACAGCAGCGGAGGGGAGCCAACATGCAGACGACGTCGGGAGAGAAGGAACTAGTTTCGCAGAGCGAGACCTTGGAGTCAGGCTCTACAGGGCAGCAGAGGAGGGAGCGAGCGAGTCCCGTCACCAGCACCGTCTGGAGATGGGGATAGATGACGATGAAGAGGAGGCAGGGGAAACTGGAAACCACAAAACCCCAATTGCACGAGGAATCCAGGAGGTCGGTCGGAGGAGGCCCGAGGCCGACGGTAGAGACAGAAAAGGGAGTAAACACCCCAAAAAAGGAGGTTACAGGGAGGTCGAACATAGGAGCCCCTAGGCCGGCGGAGGACACGAAGGGGAAGAATCAAGATCGAATTCTACCGAAGAGAAGAGCAGCGAAGCCACCCTTACCAAAGAAGAATCCGGAGATCGGAGAACAAGCCACCAAAGTAGAGATTCACACTAGCCCGAGGCCGGAGAATGAGGTCCCCCGCCATAGACGAGAGGAAATCAGGAGTAAAGAGGGTAACGAAACCCGAGTAGTGGCGGCCGAAGCCGATGTAATGGCTCCCGAAGGAGATTTGGGCACCCGGAGGGGAGGGTTTGTGCAATCCAAAAGAGAGTGTTTCGAGGGTCGTAAACACGAATATAAATGACGGTAGTTAGTATTTTCAGTTTTATGTGTGTATATATGTATATGCTCTATACTTTTTTTTTGACCAGGTAATAATTCGGTTGGATTGATCCTACCCGATAGCATCCATACGAATGAGGTCTTGAAGACCTAAATCAGTATAAATGTTGAGGCCCTTGGCAGAGCGGCAAAGGTGTGCAACCTTATCAGTCACTATGTTGCCATTACGAGGCACGTGAGAGAAAGAGACTTCCCTCACCCTCGACAATAATGTTTTGATGTCGTACATTACTAGTTCAATCTCCCAATTGGGCATATAGATTTTGTTTTTAAATGGTTATTATGATCAGGAGTCTCCCTCAATATGACATTTGTTTATACCCAGTGCGAGGAGTTGGATTACTCCATGCCTTAAGGCCAGGGCCTCAACCTTTAATGGGGTTTGGTTACCCAATCTTCCGTATCCAATATGGATCGGCCTGCCTTCCCAGTCACGAATGATGTAGCCAAAGAAGCTGTCATTATTGTCAAGTGTAGATCCATCGAAATTTAGTTTAACCAAGCCAAGCGGAGGTTTCCTCCATTTGGTAGCTTTATGTCGTGTATTGGGCTTTGTGTGAGTGGTTGCGTTATTCTTTCGAGTATATTGTAAATCATCCTCATTTTCCAGCTTGGAAGTTTTATTTCAGTTGTCAACATGAGTTGAAATGATGTGTTCAACGGATTCTTGGTTCGGAATGGGTTTATTTTTTAAAACTGTTTGATTTCTGATGTACCATATAGCCCACCAGGCTACTGCTGATATGCCCTAAACTATTTAAGGCCTAGGTATGCATTTTTGCGAATAAAAAATGAAAATCGGAATAGATGATTTCCAATTTAAATGTTTGTTTTGATAAATTCTTGAAATCAAAATGAATCTTGAGAATCATTCATTCTCCAATTTAGACCTAATTTCATTCCCATCAAAATACTATGGAATCATCCATCCCAATTCATAAACCTATCCATTATCCATTATTATAATTATTTATTATTATATTATATTTATACTTATATTATTATTGTCACTATTTTATTTTTTAACATATTATTATTATTATTATTATTATTATTATTATGTTTATTATATAAAACAAATTCAGCCTATCCCAGTTTTAATTTCTGGTTCCGTGGTTGTACACACCTATATATCTACAACTATACCTAAAACCTTCTATTAATCGGATAATAAGTAACGTACGTATAATCTTTTGTTGTTTCAGGATAGCCTATAGTGATGATGCATAGTTTGACATACATATAGGCTGGTTTTAGGCTCATTTGCATGGCATTATAGCCTTAAAAATAGTTAATTGCATAGCCTATGCTTAATTGTGGAAAGAGTCTGAAACTACGCTATTTTGGTGCTTCTATGCAGATTTAGATATCCGAGCTTCGAATGCTGGAGGAATCTTGGATCAAATGAACCTAAGGAGAGCTAGGACAAGCCATGAAAGAGTCAATACAAGCCGAGGAACAACGAATGAAGGAATCAAGATAGGTCTAAGAGCATAAACGACCGCGAGCCGCGAAAATTGTCCGCGCGGCGTGCTGAACTTAAAACGCAATTTTCCGTGGCCTCGAATGTCTGATCGACTATTATGACCATGCATTGGGAATCTCTCAACGAGCTCTACGTCTCCATGAAATCAGAAAGATTGGAGCCTGTCGATGACAAGCGGCGTCCGCCGATCCTGCAGCACCCATGGAAGATCTTGAGCGCCTGCTGAGTTGGCGCCCACCGCTGGCCATCGGCACCCGCTGATTCTAGATTTCGTAGATTCTGCGCGAGGCTTCTACCAGCTCATTGGGCCTTTCTTCTACCTTAATTTTGCCGACTCCTAACACTACAAATACACCTCTCTTCTCAGTCATTCAACACATAATTTACAATATACATCATTCTCTCTTTTCTCTCTCTTAGGGTTCTGCCTCCCTTGCTGAGCGGAAACCCTAGGTTTACTCTTATTTCTAGTTTTGCATGAAGGAAGCTATGCTAGGCTAACTTCGCACTCATCTCGTTTGTCAAGATCGACATTGGTTTGGTTATCCAGGTTCTATCTATTAATATTATTTCCATTTCCTTTGGTTTTATATTGTTATTTTGTTGTTGCTTTGTCTTGATTGATCACATAGATTGAGTTGCATTTAGCTAGTGTTTCGACTACCTTCGCTATTACGGGTCGAACCTATAGTAAAAAACACACCCGAAAGAACAGGTTGGGAAGGTGGATTGTGTAAGAAGATCGAGACTTGAGGAATATTACTCTCAGTGCGGCCGATGTCTAGGGTGAGACTAGGTATACATTGCTACAAACTTCCAGTGGTATTGCTGAAGTGCTATAGGAGACAGCTAGGACCTAGTGTTGCTCGACCCTCAAGCAAGAGTAAGAAGCATTCTATGCATACATTAACTAGTCACTAGGGTAATAATTAAGAAGAATCAAAGAACGAGGTAACCAACCTGATAGATTACATAGGTCTCCTATTGTATAGTGGGCTAAAAGCCCGTTAAGGCCCAATACCTTTGTAACCTATATATATGTTATATCAATGAATGGAAACCCTCAAGGAGGACATTACAATCAATCTCATGATCTCACATGGTATCACAGCCTAAGATCCAAAGACCCTAAATTTCTTTTTCTCTAACCCTAGCCCTAGCCGCCACCTCTCTCTCTCTCTCCTCGCCGCCACCTAGCCGCCACCTCTCTCTCTCTCTCCTCGCCCCCACCCACTTTGGCCGGTCCTCTCTCTCTCCTCGCCGCCACCCTCCCCACCCGCCTCGGCCACTCTCTTGCCGTCGGCCTCCCCGTCCCCTTGCCGCCAACCCATCACTCCTCTCTCTCTCCATCCTTCTCGTCACAATGACCACCGAACCCACCGCCACCAAATCACCCTTCCATTCCGCCCTAACCATCTCCAATATCAAAAATTGCATCCCTATCATTCTTGATCATGAATCCAGTACCTACACCATGTGGTCGCACCTCTTCACGACCCATGTCAAGGCTCATAAAGTCCTCCACCACATTGACTCCTCCGCCAAACGCCCTGAAAGCGAAGACGGCGATCTCTTCGCTCAACTTGACATCATTGTCCTTCAATGGATCTTCAACACCATCTCAAAAGATCTATTGACCACCATACTCGACCCCAAAGACTCCGCCTTGAATGCTTGGAAGAAACTTCAGGATATCTTTCAAGACAACAAGTACACCCGTTTTGTCTATCTCGAGCACGAATTCTCAAGTTGCAAGCTTTCTTTTTTCTCGTCGATATCTGCCTACTGTCAGCACATCAAGACCTTGGCTGATCAGCTCGACGTCGTCGACTCCAAACCCAGCGCCACCCGTCTCGTCCTCTAGGTACTCTCGGGCCTCCCTTCCGAATACAATGCTGCTGCTACTCATATACAGCAGACGAAACCTCTCCCTACGTTCAAGAAGACCCGGTCTCAACTGATCCTGGAGGAGACTCGCCTTCAACGTCAGACAACCGACGCCGCCAAAGATAAGACGGCGTTGGTCTCATCCAGTGACATCATCGAGCAGCTTGCCCTCCAGCCCGGCCGCAGCAACGACCAGCAGGGATCACGAGGCGGCAGCCGCAGCAATGGCCGCAGCAGTGGCCGCCCGCAACACAATGATCCCCGCCACCCCTCTTGGTACCCCAACCCTGGCTACCCTCCTTGGATGCCCTATGGCTACCCCGGTGCGTCGTTTCGTGGACCAGCCCCGTATCCCAACCGTCAGCAGGGCTTGTTGGGTCTTGCTCCCCACCCGTCGTCTGATCAGGCATACCCGACTGATGTGCACAATGCCTTCTCCTCAATGCAGCTGACACCCCCTGACGCCGCTTGGTACATGGACACTGGCGCTACCTCTCATATGACGAACTCCTCAAGTACTCTCTCATCTCTTTCTTTTAAGGGTTTTGCTCATTCTATTATCGTCGGCAACGGTGGTCGCCTTGCTACTTCGGGCATTGGCCACACCACATTACCAACCCCTACCAACCCTTTGCACCTCAACAACGTCCTTGTTGCCCCCAAACTTGTCAAAAACCTTATCTCTGTCCGTCGGTTCACCACTGACAATAATGTTTCTCTTGTGTTTGATCTGTTTGGTTTCTCTGTGAAGGATCTTACTACGGGGGTTACTCGCCTGAGATGTAATAGCACCGGGGAGCTCTATCATGTGTCGTCACCCTCACCATCCAGCTCGTCAAGTCCAGTCGCCCTCTCGGCATCATCATCCAGTCTTTGGCATGCACGCCTTGGTCATCCCAGTCCTGCAGTTTTAGATTTACTTCGTTCTAAGAGTCTTGTCCAATGTAATAAAGAGCATCGCTCTAGTTTATGTTCGTCTTGTCAGTTAGGCAAGCATGCCAGACTTCCTTTTCAACGATCTTTAAACACTACATTTGCACCTATTGATATTATTCATAGTGATATTTGGACATCTTCTGTGCCTAGTAAGGAGGGTCATAAGTATTACCTCTTGTTTCTGGATGATTATACACATTTCTTATGGGTTTTCCCTCTGCACTTTAAATCTCAAGTGTTCCCTATCTTTGCCAAATTCCACGCTTACATCAAAACACAGTTTCACACCTCTATCAAGTGTTTCTAATGCGACAATGGCCGCGAATTTGACAACAAAGATTTTCACACTTTCTTTAATACCAATGGGATCTCCTATCGCTTGTCTTGCCCCTACACCTCTCAACAAAATGGCAAGGCCGAACGAATCATCCGAACCATTACCAATATGATGCGCACTCTTCTCTTCCACGCATCCATTCCCCTCCTTTATTGGCCTTACGCCTTGGCCACCACATGCTACCTCCTCAACGTTCTCCCTTCCACCACCCTCAACCATTGCTCACCGTTTCAGGCACTGTATTGCACTTTGCCCATATATGATCACCTTCGTACCTTTGGTTGCGTGTGCTTCCCTAATCAGTCATCCACCGCCCCCCACAAGCTTCACCCACGCTCCACCCCTTGTGTCTTTCTTGGCTACCTGTCTGATCATCGCGGTTACATTTGCCTCGATATCAAGACTCACAGGATCATTCTCTCTCGCCATGTCACCTTTGATGAGTCGCGATTTCCCTTCGCGTCTCCCACACCCCCTGTGTCGTCGACAGAGTCTGAGTCACCATTCCCTCACTTCATTCTTCCCCAGAGCTCTCCCGGTGCTCCTGCGTCTCCCCCTCCCCCACCTCCCCCACCACCCTCTACCACCAGACCACACACCCGCAGCGTCTCCGTTGTCTTCAGACCCCGTCAGATAATCTCCATGACCACCGACCATCACCCCGCTATCCACCTCCCATCACCTCGCCAAACATCCTCGCCTTACCTACGTGCGGCGGTCGCAGCAGGTCATGCGGCGCCCGCCGCAACCCCAAATGCTGCGCCCATCGCCCATAACCCCTCCCTGGCGGCGGCCGCCGCATGTCATGCGGCGCCCGCCGCAACTCCAAATGTTGCGCCCGCCTCCCATAACCCCTCCCTGGCGGCGGGCGCCGCAACCCTCGCCGCACTTGATCCGCCCGCCGCCTCTTCCCCTTGCTTAGCCCCTCTTGCCCCCTTCCTTCCCGACTCTCATTCACCCTCTGCCTCCACCCAGACCTCCCTCTCCCCCGTTCCCACCTCCCACAAAACAGCCCTCCTCGACCCGAATTGGCAGACGGCTATGCTCGACGAATACAGGGCCCTTACGAAGAATGGTACTTGGGTTCTTGTTCCTCGCCCTCCTGAGGCGAACGTCATTCGTTGTATGTGGCTCTTTCGTCACAAGTTCCACTCTGATGGGACGTTGGAGTGCTACAAGGCCTGTCCGGTGGTGAACGGTAGATCTCAGCAGGCAGGTATTAATTGTGATGAGACCTTCAGCCCTGTGGTCAAGCCTGTCACTATCCGTGTAGTCTTGAGTCTGGCTCTGTCGTGCAACTAAGCCATCCATCACTTAGATGTCAAGAACGCCTTTCTGCATGGTCATCTGAATGAGACAGTTTACATGTTTCAGCCGCCGAAGTTTGCTGATGCTAAGCGTCCAAAGCATGTCTGTCTTCTCAAGCGCTCTCTATATGGTCTGAAACAGGCTCCGCGGGCGTGGTTCCAGCGTTTTGCCTCTCATCTGCTCTGTTTGGGTTTCACTGGCAGCCGTTCGGATACGTCTCTGTTTATCTATCGCAGAGGCTCAGACTTGGCATTCTTGTTGCTTTATGTCAACGACATCATTCTCACCGCCTCTTCTGATGCTCTTCGGACGTCCATAATCTCGCAGTTGAGTGCGGAATTCGCCATGTCTGATCTGGGTCAGCTGTCTTACTTCTTGGGAGTTGCTGTTCAGCGGCATGCGTCTGGTCTGTTTCTCTCACAGAGTAAGTATGTTGCTGAGATTGTTGCTCGGGCTAAGATGGTCAACTGCAATCCCGTCGCGACCCCAGTCGATACATCCAACAAGCTCAGTGCTCTTTTTGGTCCTTTGGTTGACGATCCGACACTGTACAAGAGCCTCGCTGGTCCTCTTCAGTATCTCACTTTCACCAAGCCTGATATCAGTTACGCCATTCAGCAGATCTGCTTGTTCATGCATGCCCCTAGGGAACCTCACTTTCAGGCTTTGAAGCGGATCATTCGGTACATCAGCGGCACCCTCGAGCTCGGCACCACCATTACTCCTTCCTCTAAGCTTGATCTTGTGGCTTACACTGATGCGGATTGGGGTGCTTGTCCAGACACACGTCGCTCCACGTCTGGTTACTGTGTCTTCCTCAATGACACTCTTGTGTCTTGGTCCGTCGTGTCTCGCTCCAGCGCTGAAGCCAAATACAGGGGTGTTGCCAACGTTGTCTCCGAGTGCTCTTGGCTCCGCAATCTCCTGCTTGAGCTACGATGCCCCTTACAGAAGGCCACTCTGGTCTACACTGACAACGTCTCCGCCGTCTACCTGGCTAGCAACCCAGTCCAGCATCAACGCACGAAGCACATTGAGCTTGATCTCCACTTCGTCAGGGACAAGGTTGTCATTGGACATGTCCGCGTTCTACATGTCCCGTCCTCTTATCAGTACAATGATATATTCACCAAGGGTTTACCTAGACAGTTGTTCATTGATTTTCGTTCCAGTCTCACTGTACGGACCCCTCCCGTTTCGACTGCGGGGGTTTGATAGATTACATAGGTCTCCTATTGTATAGTGGGCTAAAAGCCCGTTAAGACCCAATACCTTTGTAACCTATATATATGT
The DNA here is from genome assembly GCA_037127255.1 of Persicaria tinctoria. NCBI lineage: Eukaryota > Viridiplantae > Streptophyta > Magnoliopsida > Caryophyllales > Polygonaceae > Persicaria > Persicaria tinctoria. The sequence continues at coordinate 14,528,591 of JBANSL010000014.1, forward strand.
TATATCAATGAATGGAAACCCTCAATGAGGACATTACAATCAATCTCATGATCTCACACAACCATGTCGAGATAAGCGGATGAAACCATATCCACCCAATCACTACTACTTTGCTCTCAACAACAACCGATTGTTTTGCTATATTCCTTCTCTCTTTATTGTGCATAGTTAATAGGAAACATACTGAATATATGCTTTATGTGGGATCGACAACTATATTTATTCGCTATATTCGATATACTAGTGTTGAGTACTATTAAGTATGTACTTATCTTTAGTAAGATCAATCACAGCTCGTCACTAGCATTACACGTACACGAGAGTAAAAGACAAAAACATGCAAAACTGATGTGCTAATACGACGTTGCATATATTCAATATCATGAATTCGACAGGCGACAACTTGGGCTTGCTAAATCCTGAAACATTATGCAAAATACTATAATAGCAACAAATTATAAGATGATGACGAATTGATCTTAATTTCAACTATTGGTAGGTAGGATGAAGGTACAAGCAAGGAATCTTCTGACATGGAAGAATAGGGAAAGTGAACACTGGGCTCCTCTCATTTCTCCTCAACACACTAATTAGTCGTGCAGATGAAGGAATGTATGATGGATATATATATTATACGATATATGCAGGAAACAAACAAAAGTAGCCCAAAAGGAGGGAAAAAAAGGGCAAGATGGAATCTTACCAAAGCTGGCGTTTTTGTTTTTTTTTTTTTTTTTTTTTTTAAATGACGTGAAGATTTTGAGGTTATCGACTAATTTTTTACGGGCTCAGGTACTAATATGCAAAACACTCGAATTGAGAAAGCTAAGTGGCAAGCAGCCAGACAAGCTCAATCTATGTCAAGGCAAATCAAAGGCATGAGTACTCACCCGGCCTAGCACAAATGTAATTAGTGGGTTTTTTTTAACTATTGACCTCATGGTATTGAAGCACAAGGCCAAAGAATACCTCACTCTTACCACTAAGAGAAAGGTCATAATTAACCAAGCTAGGCACTTCATGCAACTTATAAACAGGCCTGAAGAATATTATTTAAAAAATGATTTTTCTAACCTATGTTCTAAGGGCATCTTTCCGATATGATTAATTGATTTATCTAGTTTTTAATATGTTTCTACGGTGCACCTATTTTCTTTTGAGGAAATCTATTGACAATACAGCTTTGGTCTATTGACAAAATGAATGAAGATATATTGCAATGAAGTTCTTTTCATTAAAAAATAATAATTACGGTTTTGCCTCGAGAGACAATGAGAAGCCGAAGACCTGAAATCTCAAAAACATTGTCAATCTTGTAGAAATGTGATGGAAAATAGTATTTGAGATTTGTTTTGGATTTTTTTCCTTTGAGTTTGGTGGTTTTCAACAAAAAAAAAATTGTGTTTCCATCGTTGATGTTATACCCTCGGCAAAATTCACCGAGCATATGCCATCGCAAACAAAAGGTCATTGCTCCTTCAAGCATCAGGCTATAGCTTTTGCCACTGATGAGTTAGTTTAGCTGCATTGTTGTTCTAGCTTAGTCAACTAGTTCATAGGATCTGTGTTCTCCTTTATGACAACTTGTCCGCTACATTTATGACGTCCATTTCGGTCATCAACTCCCTTTCTAAGCATATTCGTCTTGTCTATTCCTTTCTTTGTGTAAAGTTTGATTTTGGAGAGCTTGTTGTTCGTCATATTTCTGTTGCTCAAAACCATGCTGATGTCTTTACTAAGAGCACTTTTATCAGTAACTGTTCAAGATGCTTAATGGTGAATATATTAGTAAAATATTAAAGGAGGGGGGAGAGAGATGCTTAATCGATGCTAATTAAGCATCGATGCTTATGGGTATAATAAATGGTTGGGGGACGCATGTCACGCTTTCACTGGCAGTGGGAAGAAGCGTTTGAGATTGAAGGGAAGGCAACGACTAAGATTTAATCTAGGACATTTTAATTAAATTCAAATAATGTTATTTCTTTCGATATAATTATATTGTTGGTAAAAAAAATGTTATTTTAGTAATTAAATACTAAAATAATTGTTATAGAAGGGTTATTTTAGTAATTAAATACTAATATAATATTATAATCATATTATAAACATGTTGGAAATAATTGTTATAGAAGAGTATATTCGTAAATTGAATTGGTAAAAAAAAATGAATTGTTGGATGTTAGGGTGCTATTGTTAAAGTGTAAAAAGTGAGGAATGGATGCTATGTTGACGTGGCGAAGAGATGTGAATAAAGAAATAGTAATTTTAGTATCTTGAATAGTAACTGATAAACATAGCCTAAGGCTCTTGTCGGACTTGGGTGGGGGGGGGGGGGGGTGTTAAAAGGATATATAGAATTTACATATTCTTGATATACCTATCATACATTGAGATATTATTTTAAATTTGTCTATAAATTTAGATATGTTATAATATATGAAGAATAATAGAGTGGAAAGGGGGAAGAGAAAGAGAGAAATCGTCTCTATTGTCTGTGTGTCTCTCAAAGGAGATGTAGATGGTCTTATATAGGCATATGAATACATAGAGATAAAGACTATAAAACTATATATAAACTCTTTGGTTTTTCACCATGTGGGAGTTAAGGGATGTGAAGAGGTAGGAGGTGAAACATCCACCATAAACCAATAGTTTTATAACAAGATAGATTTTTTTATATCTATATATTCTTGTAATTTTACACATGTGAATACAACTGCAATTCAAAGCTTTCGGTATAAAGTTCAATATATTTATTCAGTTATTCGCCAAATATTCTAATTCCCTATATATCACCCCTATCGTATCAATCATCAATCAATTATTATATATATAATAAAAGAGAAGTCGTTTGTGACACGTGTTGATTTTTCCTTAATTGTAATATTTTTAACCAGTTGCATTTTTCTCCGTTGATTAATACTTCCTCCGTTCGGCAAAACATGCCACTTTACTATTCACATGCACGCTTTTTTAGGGGATAAAAACTATATAAAATATCTATTTTTTTAATAATTTTTTTAACAATTTCGTAGTTATTATTAATAAGTACAAACTTGTTTAAAAAAATTTATAAAAAAAAAAGAGAATATTTTATATAGTTTTTATCATTCTAAAAAAGCGTGCGTGAATAGTAAATGACATGTTTTGCCGAACAGAGGGAGTACAATATAGCAATATATATATACTCAAGATAAGATTTTACTATTTTTTATTCAATTCCACTTTATCAATATAAAAATATATGCTTAACCTAAGATTTTACCCAATTAGTTTAGATATCGATATATTTTTATAAGATTTGACCCAGTTTGTTAAATATGAATATTAATTATATCTCTTTTATTGATAATCAATTAAACATATTCGCATGCAAAAGTTAATAGTTAAACGGGTGTTAAAATAAAATTTATTTAAATTTTTTTAAAAATAAAATAATGTATATAGTATAGTGGTAGTTCGATTTAATGTTTAATGATAAATTATTTTATGCATTTTTTAATATCAAACGAATTAATATTATAAAAACCGTACAAATGTGCGGGTACTTAACTAGTTAGCTAGCTAGTTATAAGAGCAACTCCAACATAATCCCTATTTTAGAGAATATTAGGCTTTTGGGAAATTTTGGGTAATTTTTTAGGCCCAACAGTTTCCCCAATCCATTCCCTAAAATAGAGATAGTGTGAAAAAAAGAGGTGTCTTCCCTATATTTGGGGCAAACCCTAAAATTTTTGCAGAATCCTTTTTCCACATTCTTCCCCTTTCAAGTCTGAAAAACCAGACAAATTTAGGAGGAAAAAAAAAAAAAAAAAAAACTGTGCGCCAGTCGATCAAGTTCATCCGACCGACTGATCGATCAAAGTAGAAATTGACTTTCAATCTATAGTTAGGCACAATAGCGTACTGCTATTGCAATGGCGACGATCGTTTTCAATGGCCTGTTCGATTACTCGTCGAAATTATCAGGAACGTCGTGGTCTTGGCGGTGATTGACAAGGTCGACGGGCTGGTTATGGCGGTCATGGGAGCTTGATTACTCCTCTTCATGTCTTCCATCTCCAACAATTTCGATTACCCCTTTTTTTTCATAAAATTTAAGTGGGATTTTCGATTACCCCTTTCTTTATCTTCCATGTCCTTGCACTTCCATATATAAAATAAATAATGTACAAGTGTAGAACTTCAAATAAAATATTTTTAAAAAAATAAAATGAAGGTGAAATTCTTTATAATAGGGAAGCTGTTGGAGTTGGGGGTAAAATAATTTAGAGAAATTTGCTATTGATTCTCCATTTTAGAAAAAAAATTAGAAAAACTGTTGGAGATGGTCTAACAATTAACAAACATCATATTTTTTTTCTTTTTTAGAGAAAGTCGTCTTTCCGGGAAAACCATTTCCATGAATTGAACCCTATACTGAAATAGTAACAAATCTTCATATATATAATTTCACCTAAATTGTTATAAAAGCAATTCAATTAATTAGCTTGATCATTTTTAATTATTATATATATAGCAACATATATATAAAGACAATTGTCGTAACAAAATCATAACATTTATCAATTTTTTACATGGAAATTAAGAAATCTGATTACTTTCTTGCCAACGCACACAGTAGTTATTCGTATATCATTTCTTAATTTCCAACATTAATTAAAACTAGACAACGAAAAACTATTTAAATTAGATTGGTATCATCAAAACATAAACAAATCATATAAAATCACCAAACCAGAATGTCGTGAAACGTACTTCATATAATTAACGTACTTCAATTTTCACCAACAAATTAACGTGACAAAAATTGAGTGTACGTTATCGAAGTATCGAACTGTGATACCATCAAACCAAACATAAAATCTGCAAATAAAATAAATGGGTCTACTATTGACATGGTGAATTTTTTTTTTTTTTTTTTCCAAACAACCGATCACTTACTGAAATCAAAAGTCAGTGATGACAAAGCATCCACCACCATCATCTAAGATGTTTTACCTACTTGGCCACCACCGACATCCGAAGTTGACAAGTCTCTGAGTCAGTGATCTCGCCCTTTCCTGCATTATTTTCTCATTTTGTCCCCCTTCACCTCCATCCACACCAAAAGCTAGAGCGGGTAATACCCGACTCGACTCTAGAAAATCGATCTGACTAATCTGACCAAAATCCGTCACACACTCGAATAATTTTTAAAAAAAAAATTGGATCTGAGACCGACCGACCCAATCCGAGTTAAGCCCGACAATGAAAGCAATCTGAACCCATTAATTACCCGAACCCAATTATATCCGAATGGACGGGCCCGAAACCAACCTGAAACCTAAAATTGTCCGACCCGAACAAATACGAAACTCGAAACTACTAGAACCTGATTATAACCGACACCCGAAACAACTCAAATCAGATTATATCCGAAACCAATAAAAATCTTAGCATTTCTCCTAAAATACTCAAAAAATTTCTCCTAAAATAATGCCCAAATGAACTTGACCTGAACCCGATCAAACCCGAATTGTCATCACACTCGATATCAACAGGAGTCTGATATGACTTGAAACTGAATAACTCGATCCGAACCCGACCCGACTCACCCATTTTAATTAGGTTGTATTTGGATTCAAATGTATTTTGATTATAATGTAATTATTATTATAAATACATAAATAGTGTTTTATTAGTACTTTTTATAATGCGTTTAAAATAATTACATGGTAAGAAGTGCCTATCAATTATATTGTATTACAAAATTAACATAATTATAATTGGATTAGTAATTAACATGCTTTCTTGACCAAAAAAAAAAGTAATTAACATGCTTTAAATCCAAACACACCCTTAAATATAATATTACAATCCCATCACGTGCATAAAAATCATAAGACAAAAATAAAAATTATTGAGCGGTGGGGTCAAATGGGTAGTAGGACAAGCCCGGGGTAAATTTCTTATAAGAATTTTAACATTAAATTGGTAGAGAGAGAGAAATGCCTATAAAACTAATTGGAAGGCCATACAAGTGCATCAAACACTCAATTTTTTTTTAATATAAGGAAAGAAATTCGGTTATCTAGACAAGCCTATAGGAACAGAGAGTCCAAACAAACTGTGAGATGGACTAACCATCATGTACAACGGAAGCAAATGACTGAAAGAAAATAATAAGAAATAAATAACGTAAATGAAAGAGAAAAAATAAAGTACAAGCCATCTCCACTGTAACTAACAAGCTAGCAGAACCAATGAACCGATTGGCCAAACAGAAGACGCACACAGAGAAATATAGGGATCACTAGCGGACACCACAACATGGACTCTAAACAGAATAAACATGCATCATCATATTTCCACGACGACTACAAATTTGACAAACCAGTCACCGTTCACTTGAAACCTGAATCACAGTAAGAAAAGCAAAGTACATCAACTCGTAGACCAAAACTCTAGTCAAACCATTGTCAAAACAAACCCCAAAACCCATCTCACACCCTCAAAGACGATACCACAAGGGAAAGTTAGGTTTACCTGATCTCGAATCCTTACTTACTCCTAAAATATATTATATTAAACGAATTAACTATCAACCAAAAAATGGATATATTAAACTGAAAAGGCTGAGCTAGTTTGTTCAGACATGAACATGAGCATGAGCATGATACATCTCAATCTCAACCTCATCTCATGCTTTAAAACTCAAAACAAAACACTCAAATAAATGCGAGTAAATAATAATAAAAATATAATAAAATAATAAATGGGGATCCCGTAAACGTAGACAGTACTCCAATTCCCAAAGAAGATATCAGCTGGGTAAATTATTTTAAAGAAAAAAAACAATCCTCAACCAGATTTAGTAATAACTTCACAGACGCGCCTCCACATTCTCTTTTGTCGATCCTCTCCGTCCCATCATATATTAATTGAACCAGACGCCCCTCATCTATCCCCCATCCCATCGCGATTGCTTCCATGTCGACAGATCTGGAGATCCAATTACCTCCGATCCGAGTCCACACAAACTCCCTCCACTGCGATCTTCTTCTTCTATCCGGAATTCCGTTGTCGCAGAATTCCTCTTCCGACGATCTCTGCCGGACTCCGACATCGGCCGATCACCGGATTCCGCAGCTCAGAAGCCCCCCGCCTGCGCCTCGGAAGAAGAGGCGTCGGCCTCTCCCCTCCAAGACGAAGCTCAGATCCGAATTGGAGTTTTTCGAGATCGTTAACCGAGATGAACTAGACGAGTTGTTCAGAACCGGATTTGAGCTCGCTTCCAAGAGGAATAAGTGCTTAATTATATAATCTGAACAAGCTTTTTTTGGTGGATTTTCAAAAGGCCTCTGTGAATTTTACTGGCCGGGACTGCTTCTCCCGATCCGCGCCATCGCTCTCTCGTTTTTGTCCTTCCTTCCGAGATGCTCATAAGATATCAATTCAGGTATATTTAATTTAATTATCGACGGGGAGGATTTTAATTTACTTTTTGGTAAATCTACATGTGCTATAGATCATATATCCTGAATAGGTTTCCAGCTGCTGCGATCGAAGCTAGGTCAATCTAAATCAGGATTTATGTCCGATCGATCAATAATAATATGAATTGTAATCATTTTTCCTATATATCCGAATTATATATATATGGTCAATCATCTGATTGACCAATTTCATTTACACTTACTTAAAAAGCTTTAATTGATTGGATGTTGTTGATCTATGCCTGGTTTTATATACTTTATACACGGTCAATTTATCGCCAATGACCCAATGGGCGACGATGGTTTTAAAAACTAGAAAAAACAAAAAGACGGTGACGGTTTTAAAAACCGTCGAAATGTAGGCTGGTACTGTTGCTGAATCATGGGAAAGTCCGAGGCTAACCGGACTTCAAATCGTTTATAAATAGAAACGATGGGTGAAGTGGCAGTAGTTGGAAACACGCATTGAGGTTTTTGAAAATATGTCGAGGTTGTTGTTTTTGTCGTGATCATGTCCTCCCCACTGTTGCATTGAATCTGAAAAACTTGTTCAGAACATTTAGGTACATGTTATAATAAATTGTGTATATAATTTAGTTGGATGATTTGCACCAATATACCAAATCAAATCCAACTTTGCATAAATGACCTAGGGGATAATTTGAATGGGAATGACAAAATGTCATTTTTGTAAATTTTTTGGGCACCTTCCCAATCGGTTAAAGGTAACCAAGGCTAGAGGGAGAGAGAGAAGAGAGAGTCAGAGACCCACTTTGATTGTTTTAAACTAATTTTTGGCCATTTTTATTTGTTAAAATTAAAAAATAAATTTATTTTTGAACTTAATTTAATTTTATCTATCTATAGACACTCACTTTATATATGTTTATGGAAAAAAAATCGAAGTAAAGTTGAGTCTACATCGTATCTTAATCTCAATTTACGATTTACGCTTACTAGTCAGTAGCTACTGTTGCCTAGCCAGTAACTATTGTTATCTAGCCACTGACTACAATCTCTTAGCCAATATAAGACTAACCCCTGTTCAACCCTCCGCTTCACCTTGGTGTCCGACGAGGCAAAGAGTTGTCGTGGTCGGAGTGAACCCCCTTCATCCATCTCTACCACCCTTTCTCCACAAATCTCCCTCCATCTCCACAAATCCGACCGACCTCCATACATTTCCATTTCCCCTTTCACAAAATCCAAAAAAAAAAAAAAAGAGGAAGAGTCACCACAACCGCCGCCCTCCACCCTGCCGCCGTCAGCCTCAGGCCTCCACTTTCCGTTCTTCATTCTCCTATTCGGCTGTTGTGAAACCCCCCCCCCCCCTCTCTCTCTCTCTCTCTCTCTCTCCCCTTCACTCTCCCTCATTCGCTTTGCCTTAAATTCCGCCTAAACACACCTCCAAGATTTCAAACTCCCGCCAAAAAAAAGAAAGAAAATGTTACGATTTACGCTTACTAGCCAGTAACTACTTTTGCCTAGCCACTAACTACGATCTCTTAGCCAATATAAGACTAACCCCTGTTCAATCCTCCAGTGTTCAACCATCCACTTCACCTTGGTGTCCGACGAGGCAAAGAGTCGCCGTGGCCGGAGTGAACCCCCTCCATCCATCTCTACCACCCTTCCTCCACAAATCTCCCTCCATCTCCACAAATCCGACCGACCTCCACACATTTTCTATTTTCCCTTTCACAAAATCCAAAAAAAAAAAAAGATGAGGAAGAGCCACCACGACCGCCGCCATCAGCCTCATGCCTCCACTTCCCCTTCTTCCTTCTCCTGTTTTGCTGTTGTGAACTCTCTCTCTCCCTCATTTGCTTTGCCTTAAATCCTGCCTAAACCACCTCCAAAATTTCAAACTCCCTCCAAAAATTTTAACCCACTATAATGGGTAAGGGTGACTTGTTATTTTTGCAAATAAATGTTACTTTTTGACATTTAACTAATTTTTTATGGGGGAGAGACATTTTTGCAAAGGGTTAACTTTTTTGGTATATTGAGTACAAATTTCTCAATTTAGTTTACGTACCGTATTGCCATTAGAGTTTATAGAATATTCAAAACCAATATGTTCTTGTATGAATATGACATTTGATATTGTATTTTACATATTTTATTGTTGTCACTCGAGTTTATAGTTGTGAAATGATATTTGATAGTGTATAAAATATTCGAAAAACAGAGTTTATAGTTATGGAATGATATTTGATAGAGTTGTGAAATGATATTATAGGTACCATTTGATATAGCTGTGAAATAATAATTAATAATTTTTATCATCCACTGTAATGTAGAGTCAACACCAACCTTTGTAAGGGGCACCGATTATTCATCGATGTTTCAGCTTGTCGGGGTGTGGTATGACGGGAAGAATATGAAGGGTTGGGCTCGCTATGTAGGTAGTGCTAAAAACATGGTTCTCGTGATACACCTGTCATGGAAGAACAAACGAACCGGATTTTCAACCTTCGGATTAGTGTGTGATCGAGCACTATGGTGGTCAGTGCAGGGAACCACGATTTGGATTTCCCCCCGCATCAACCAGGGTAGTGATGTCTAGGAAAATGGGGCTGGTGTGAATTTGAGCTCGAGGGTCAACAACACGACAATGACAATTGGACAGCAAAAATAATCCCGTTTTATTCCAGAAAATTTCTTGGACGCGAGATAACATCAGCGGCCCCTGCTTTTAGTATTTTATATAGATAAAAAAATAATATTTAAATATATAATCTTAACAAAATCCTTATTTATTTATTTAATTATTGTAACATACTCATATTTGTTGAAGATAAAGGCTGAAAAACAAATCATATTGATGATTTAGTAAATATTCGTAGTTAGCTACCAAATCCGTTTGTTACATTGCGTGGATTAACATTTGTAACCCGGATAATCTGGTTCACGTGTCTACAATTTCACCTTTTAAAAAGAATTTTTTTAAAAAAAAAGTCATTTCAACAAAAAAAAAAGCCATTGATAAAAGGTACGTGCTTTTATACTTTTTTTATTAATGTAGATAAAGATAAATTTAAAAAAAAATCGGATGTGATTATGATTTTGTTGTTGAACTGTATATAATGATGATGATCAAGATACTTAATATTATCAATAAATCAAATCAAATTGGTTATGTACGTAACAACCAAATCTACCGTTTTTTAAAACAATCTACTTAATCTAACAACCAAATCTACTTAGCAAATATACGACATATCCAATTCCAAACAATAATTTTCTAACTTAAAAATCATATTTTAAATTCATACTTTGAATTCCTACTCTAAAGGAAAAGCCGTCACATGCGTATGCGACTTCTCCTTTAGTATTATAATATTAATTAATTACAGTTTATATTATTGGGACCCAAAAATTTTATGTTTTCCGGGCCTCTATAGTATTAGGAATTAGGATCGGCTCTGCTTCCCGTGGAAGTTGCGGCAAAAGAAGATATGACTCTCTTTAAAAGCGATTGTAGCTATTCCATGTTTTATTTCTATAAAAGATACTTTGAACGGAACACAATCATCAAAGCACCAGTGGTCTAGTGGTAGAATAGTACCCTGCCACGGTACAGACCCGGGTTCGATTCCCGGCTGGTGCATTCCATTTTACCTTTTTTTCGGCGTTTTTGGAATGGCTAGGTGAGTGGTGAAGAGGATAGAATTGATTAGATATCTAATGAGTTACTCATGCTTATATAGCAAATGGAATTTTCAATTTTGAAATCTTACTTCTTACTACGTATAGGAAAGTAAACTTTTTGGCCATTTATTGTTCATTCATTAGTATTATGCTCTTTATTTTTCTTTCTTTTCAAATTAAAAAAAAAAAAAAAAAAACTCTTCTTCTACCACAATTGTTAAAAAAGTGTTATATAAGCACAAATTTTCATATTATCAAATGAAATAAAATTAAACTTTAGTTTGAATAAGTAAATCATATAATAAAAACTAGCTAGGAATAAAATTTTAAGTAACTTATCCAAATAAACAATTGAGTAATGTAAATCAAAGAAGAAAATTAAAAGAATAAAATAACAGATGAAAATTAAAAGAATAAAATAATATTATCTATATTTTATACAAATATAATTATTGGAGTAAATATTGTTTAGGTATATGACAAATGGATAAATGTAGATTATTTGAATTTATTTGAGAAAATATGATAGCAATAGATAAAAATATAAAATAATTATATTTATATATGTAAGAAAAAAACTTAAATTATAAAATAAAATATGTTTTTTAAACTTGCTTCCTATAACATGTACTTCATGTTACTAATGAAATAAACCGTTAAAATTATAAGATTGAAACTATAAGTTAATACGAGTAATATAAATTATTGTATATATGGAATATATAGTATCAAATTATTTAAAAAGTAAACTCGTGCGTAGCACGGGAATGTTCACTAGTAGACAGTAATCATGAGTTGTCGTAGAAGGAGATATTGACATTTATTACTATTGTCGGTTGCTTGCTCCTGCAACATTCGGCACCCTCTGTCACATACTTTATTCGTTGTACAAAATATGTCATTTACTAATCATGCACACTTTTTACAATGATAAAAATTATAAAGTATAAAATATTAACTTTAGTTTTAAAATAATTTTGTACTTGTTAATAAGTTTGAAATCGTTTTAAAATTTTATTAAAAAATAATTTTTTATACTCCCTCCGTTAATCAAAACTTGTCGTTTTAAAGATGAAATCTTGTTAAGAAAAAATATGTCATTTTAGGTATTTTGGTATTCACTTTACAAAATTGCCCTTATCATAATTATGGAGATGTTAGTTGTAGTTTTCGAAATTTTGAAAAAATATAGTAATAATTATGGGTATAAGTGTATTTTCGTTTACTTCCTTAAAAATTATGAAGATTTCTAAAATGACAAGTTTTTATTAACGGATGGAGTGTAGTTTTTACCATCCTACAAAAATGTACATGAAGCGTAAACGACATATTTTATCGAACGGAAGTAGTATAGATTGGCTTGGGCTTCAAAGGGTTCTACACTACTTCTACCTGTTCACTATATCACAACTAGGGATGGCAACGAGGCGGATTTGGGGCGGGGAGTACCCTCCCCGTCCCCGTTCGGGGATAAAAAAATGTCCCCCGTCCCCATCGGGAAATCTCCATCCCCGCTAAATTTTTCCCGTTTGCATTCCCCGTCGGGTTCTCCATTTAAAACTCATGGGTTCCCCCTATTTAATAGAAAACTATAAGATATTATTAACGTTATGTAAAAAATATGACATAAATATTACATATAATATCTTATAAATATAAATTATAAGGTAAAAGTTTAAAAATAAAAAAAAAAATTATTTAAACTTAGGTAAGATATTAACAACAACGGGGACTTCATACTCCCCAATGGGGACGGGGCGGGGTGGGGACTACTATCCCCGTCCCCATCCCCATCCCCGTCCTCACGCGGGGAATCACTTTGTCCCCTATCCCCGTCCCTATCCCCGTTTAAAATCTCCGTCCCCGTCACGAGAATTCCCCACGAGGAACGGGGAGTCCCTGCCCTATTGTCATCCATAATCACAACTTCATATATAAGTAGTATAACAAAACCATGAGATTCAGTTGGAAGTTAAGACCCTGTTGCTCTTAATGGAATACTCTCATCTCCATTAAAACTTCCATTGTTTGTTCTTTTCTATATGGATCCTTAATTTGATACTCCCTCCGTTCGGCAAAACTTGTCGTTTACTATTCATACACGCTTTTTTTAGAATGATAAAAACTATATAAAATATTCATTTTTTTTAACAAGTTTGTACTTATTAATAATAACTACGAAGTTGTTAAAAATTTTATTTAAAAAACTAGATATTTTATATAGTTTTTATCTCGTGAATAGTAAAGTGACAAGTTTTTCCGAACGGATGTAGTATTTTTCTTCTCTTTTCCAGAATGTACCTTGTCTTTTTGTACACTCAAAGCAAGCTTTGCGCCAAGCATGTGGATGTGACAAGACCAGTTCAGTAAACCATTCCGGAATGGCTCACCGGAAAGGACTTGTGGGTAGTACCCATAGGTCTCCGGTTCGATCCCTGGAATGACCGCTCTTTATTTACCTATTCAAGACAAGACCAGTTCATTTACAAGTGACGAGGGAAGCAAACTGAAGTCTTAAATAAAAACAAATCACGCTCTAATTGCTTCTTTCCGTACTTTCTCCCACTTCATTTCATCTCCCTCTCTTCATTTACAATTTAACGTCGTCACCTCATTTGGTATCGCTTTGAAATGCAGGAATCCATTCAAAGGCTTCTAATGCGAAGAGAACAAGAATAGCATCTCAGCTCGATGAGCCTCTAGCCTTTTGATTAACGCCATTATATGTATGGCTTAGAGGCATTTCTCTACTTAAGAATCTACCAATCCCTTCTATTGACCGTCTACTTTTTAAAAGGATAAAATTTGATGGTAATGGTATATAGGTAATATCCACCTAAAAAAATGTACAATTATCTAAAAGAAGGCTCAAAGAGTACAGTTAGTAAAAAAAACATGAAAAAAATATACTCCACCCAATTTTCTCTGTAAGAAAAATCGTGCGAAGTGTGGGTAATAAGACTAGTAGGTATATAATTTTACAAGTGTATGTTTGTCCGATGTTAAACTGAGTTCACTAGGGTTGGTATGGTGCGGTAACTACAAAAAAAAATGGCGATTACCACGTACCAACCACCAACTGGTGGTACATAAATTTTCATATCACGTACCAACCACAAGTCGTGGTTACCACATATATGGTAACCATGACTTGTGGTTACCATTAGTACATTACAATGATTACCATGCTATAATATTGTTTGTATTTTTTTGAAACCCCTTGGCTATCGTCTAGGAGTAATCAAAGTTATCGAACGAAAAAATATGGTTACCAAAAATAATATGATTATCATCTGTTAGAAGTTCAAATAAACCAAGTTCATAGCCAAAAGTACAAACCAATTCAAACAAACCAAGTTCAAAGTCTTCAAACAAATCAACTTCAATTGTTCAAACATTTAAAATATTCATGCAAGTTCAAACAAAATAAGTTCAAAGTCTTCAAATATTCAAAATGTTCCTACTGTTTATATGTTTTTAGTAGAGATAGTAGAAAGAAATAATTTAAGTTTAAATCAATACACAAAACATAAAGTAAAAACTTGATTTATTTTATTTTATTTTTTTTGATTAGGTAATAATTCGATGGCCAGACAGACCTGACTCCTCGAGAGGCCGACAAAGTCGGCAGACGGTGAACCGTCAAGCATACAATGCAAATAAAAAATGGTGCAATACAAAAAGTGACAACCAAGCTACCCAGTCGAACAAACGAGCCTAACCCAAAACAGCAGGGGACAACGTAGACTAAACCCGGAGCCAAGCACCACCAAGCGATGACACCGCTGGCCAGTGGTACATCAGGAGTCCCTGTGAGCGATGAAGACGAACCTCCAAGAAAATTTCCGGAATGCGGAGTCGCCTCGATGCACACCGCCACGACCCCAGCCAGACCCGAAACCGGACGCCAGAGCCCCAACTCAGACAAGGACCGCCAAGAAACAACCGAAAACGCAGCCGAGAACCACCCATGTACAAACGCACCAAAAACCCAAACCCCTTTCGGGATTTTATCAAGACCCTCACGGGATTTTTATCAGACCCTTTCGGGATTTTAGCAATGATGTTAATTCTAAGATTTATGTGAAAAATATAAATATGAAACACTTTTTCCCCCTTCGGATGTAAGTGAATTGGGCCCAAGCTATCACTGACCGTTTCAAGAATTGGGCCCAACCTTACACAGTGTTAGGAGGTTTTTATTTTTTATTTATTTTTTGCTTTCTTCCTTGTTGTGCAAGGACAACATTTTTTTAAATATTTAATTCAACCAAACCCTTGCCGAGCACGCACGAGCCGACGGGAAGGAGATGACACGGCGAGTGACACAGAGGCAGAGAGGGGATAGCTGAGCGAAACAGAGGTGAAGTCGGAGTGCCCAGGCCACACACCAACGCGACGACACCCCAGTGACCCAGCAGCGGCGAGGGAAGGAGGAGGCGAAGCCGGGAAGACCAGCATCACAACCCACAACCCCGTCGCCAACAGGAGCAAACACCCAAGGGAGGGGATGAACAAAGATAGTCGGAAGATATGCCGGAGATCGAAACGACTCGGAGGAGGAGACGGAGAATCGCAAACCCGCCCGAACGTAGGCGGCGACCGGTAACAGGAGAAGGATTCTCGCCAAATTAGACAACTCAATCAAAGGAAAAGACCTTCAATTAGGAGATTCAAAGCCTTAAACCAATCAAACCACACAGATTGTGTGGGATGAAAAGGGAAAACTTTTAGGTTAGGGTTTCTTTGCCCAATTTTGAACAAATTGGGGCTTTCCGACCTTTCGGACGTTGCTCTGACTAAATCTCAACTGAAGGGGAACACCACTGATGTTGCCACCACAGAAGAGAAAAAGAATATTTGGCCCCGAAGGGATTTACACATGCCATAGCAAATTGTTGCCATGAATAGATTTTTCCCTCAATGGGGGGTTTCACAACCTCTCCCTCTCTCGTAAAAACTTGAAATTAAAAACATAAGACTTGAAGGTAAGAACAATAAAAATTAAAAATATATATATATATATATATATACATACTCGTTAACCATGGTATTCAGATTTCATTACCATTACCGTACCACCTTCACGTGGTTATCACCACGATGTTTACCGCCATGTTGGTTACCACAAGTGTGGTTACCAACATATTCGGTTTGTGGTTGGTACGTGGATGGTAGGGTAATTTTCGTACCATTTGCCAACCCTAGAGTTCACTATGGATTTCCCCTTCCTATCATGTGCCTGCCCTGGAGTGTTACTGGAGGAAAAACACAATGTATGTAACAAATAGTGGTTTTTCATTTATTTAGGGAGTTCAAAATCCAACCGAGGTTGCAGCCTATGGAAATATACAGCTCGACGAAGAATAATACAGTCACTATTTGCTATGCCCTAACCTACTAGTTGTAAAAAAGAAGAAGCGAGAATTTCTCAACTGATTTCTCCTTAAAAAATAAAAATTCAACCTTGCATTTCAGCTGTGTCGTCCAAATGCACAAACCCAGTTTGACTGCTTGCATGCTACCTTCTATGGCTGTTGCGCCTTGGTCCAGTTGTTCATCAAATCAATCAGGAAGGTATCATTTCACACATGAATTAGCTGGTAGCTTTACCTATCCTCTGTGAAGAGGTTGAGCTTGCATTTAAGCAGGAACTGAGTCCTTCAAGCTCAACAAATCAACCTCGTTCTATGTTCTCTCGCCGCCTTCTAACCTCCGAGTGACTTCTGTTTGTATCCATGTGTCAGTCTGTCGATTAATTTTTCTTTTACTTTCCGTTTCTTGTCCATCTTGAATCTGTATTTTTCCTCCCTTTCCTTTTCATAAATACCTTGCCAATGCACTTCCCCAGTTAGCGGCCATAGCCAATTTTCACGCTGCAAGTCACCATCATCAGCTGCCTCTGCAAGGTCTTCGTCCATGCTCTTCAACAAAGTAATGTTGAAGTATTTAACCCACATGAGTCCCTTCCGTTGCTGGACTGGATGATGCTCCTCAAGCCAGCCAGTTTGTGGGTCAATATAAACCATCCTTCGTGCACTATGATAGGCCCAAACATTTACAAGGAGCTCTAGAATTCGGCAGTAGCAATTTTTTCTCTGCCAAGTTCAAACAAGGTTAATTGCACTATTCCACAGGCTTGAATGCTTGATGTGTTTGATAGTTTCAGCAAGAGGATTTACCTCTAGTTCAGATGAACCTAATAGGCAATGAGATCTTTTGCCCATATTGCTATGCAACGCATCAATGGAATCAGCAAACATCCTGAGATCACAATTTGCATTATAGTTTCCAGCACACAGGGGGAGTTTGTCAATCAAACAAGATTACAGATTTACCAAGTATTGAGTAATATGACATGTAAATGGGACATAGGTAAGTTCCTTTGTCCTTATTTACCTTGAAAACATTATGAACTCGAGAAAGGAAGGAGTAGGCATCACCCAGCCATGCAAGGCTGACCAGTAACCTCCATCATCAGGCATAGGAGGAAGGGAATCTTTAGCTGGGGGTAATGCATACATATGACGGAATGCATTTTCAAAAGTTCTCCTGGAGACGTTGGAAATTACATTGGTTCAGTTCAAATATAACGAAACTATCATTGTGGGCAAGCTTAGGCATCCATCAAATGAATTGTGATTCTGTGAAGGGTGCAAACGGAAAAAAAAAAAAAAAAAAAAAAGCATCGCTATCAATCAACACAGTCAGCATATCTTATATTCTTAGATATCTGTTTGAAAGTAAAACTCTTTGTACAACCATTGCATATATAATGACAAGTTAATGACCAGCTGCTTCTTCACCGGAGTGTCCAGCTGGGCCACAAGCAGTTTATAGATTCTAATACAATACTTCACAATAAACTATTTTGGAAAATCTATGATGATTAAAAAAAAAAGCCACGACAAAAGAACACATTTTCTGCACTATCAAATACAACTTTCCTTTCGGGTGCCCCATTCATACTAGAAATATAATACTCTCTGTTCTTTTTTTAAGTCTTTTACTATTCATGCACAATGATAAAAACTACATAAATTTTTTTTATAACTTTATACTTGTTAGTAATAAGTACGAAATTTTTTTAAAAAAATAAGGTTCATATTTTATATAGTTTTTATCATTCTAAGAAAACGTGCATGAATAGTAAAAGACTTGAAAAAAAAAGGTGTAAAGGATTTAAGTTCTACGTCACCATCTTTTTTTTCTAGGAAGAGCATTTCATACATTACGCGTGATTAAAACAAATTTTCGAAATCCCCAGTTTACCTGCATTGTCCTCCATTTAAGACATTACACATCGACCAAAAAGAAAGCAGATTATTGCCACCGGTAAGCCCACTATCCATGTCAAGGCGTGCCCAGAAGTATATGACATCTCCTTTGGTCTGTTGTTGTATACTTTCTTCAAGAGCTCTTTCAGCTCTACTTGACAATGAAACCTGTTGTACCACCCAAGTAACATATAGAAGCTTGCACTTATTTCCTTTGATAATTTGACTACCATTTCCAAAATTCTAACATTACCACTCCTAATCGTAATAAAAATGTAAAATCTCACTCTAATTCATTCCAAGAATATACCTCTGGACTTCAATGCACTGTCAATTGTTTCCACTTAATCTTACGTAGTAGGATGCAGAAATAAGACCTGTGTGATCACACATACTCTACTCTTCCCCCAAAGTGACCCTCATAATTGAAAACAATAATTGTCTAAATTTGGCATTCCTTGAACGCAAACTAGTGGAGGACAATACTGCAGACTTTAAACTGAAATATGTAGGTTATACAGCATGGGCAGGGGTTCCATAATCCATACACATCATTTCCCTGCTAAGAAGATTTAACTCAAATATTTATATTACCTTTCTACTAGAGGAACGCCATGATTGGAAGCCAATCCAGGGTCGCATGTGAATATCATCGACTTTATAAGCAATAGAAAACATCCCTCCCATTTCACAAAGAAGGCTTCGATGGTATGATTCATTTAAGAAGGGAAGCCTGCTAACTGCATCAACGTCATCTGAGCTTAATCTTCGGGTTCTGGTAGCCTAGCAATGTCAACGAAATTTCAAAACAAACCACATAATTTGCTAGAACCTTTACCAGAAAACTAAAATGATTCACACTTATATTTCAAATTTCACATAAGCAAAACATGAACAAAAGTGCCTATTAGGTCACTAGTTCAAACCCCCCTCCCCCTATTAATACACCTAAGTGGCTACTTATGAAACAAAAAAGATAAAGAAAAAGAAAAAGAAAAACATGAACCAAATTGGAGTTAAAATATATCAGCATATTATGATGCGAATTATTTGGGTCGAGGATTTGATGTAATTAAAGGAAAGTTAAAAGACTGTTATTTAGTGTAAGTTCCTTCTCTTGGAATTTTCATTTTCAGTGAGATGGGCATGGGAGATTTGAGAAACAGATAATAGGCTTTCTTTATTTCCACTTATCACAGAAATCTGTAAGGAAAGTGTGGCGTGATTGGAATCTTGTTTCAAATTAACAATTTTAATTTAAACCTCTTTTTTCTCCAATTACTATATGTTCACTTTCTCCATGTAAATTACTTTTGAAGTTCAGGGTTCCCAAAAGCATAAAGGCTTTTATACTTCCTACTGTTTAAAAAAATGCATAAAATATAGAATTTTTGATTGATTTTTTTTATAATTTCATACTTGTTACTAACAATTACTCCATATGAAATTATATTAAAATATGTATATATATTTATATTAATAAATTATATTTATATGTCAAAATTGACATTTTACATAGTTTTTATTATCCTTGAGTAGTATTTACTATTTAGACAGTCATGTATGAAAAATTGCAGAAAACACTACTACTTATAATTGCGAAGGAATGACACACATCAATTCCAATCATTCAAAAACTGAGAGAAGCACTCACGAGACTTATTCCACGATATAATGAACCATGATGCAAAAATGGCCAGGCACCAGCTCCTTCATAGATCTCATAAATGCATACAGGCTGGCCTGTCCGCTCTAATTCACCCTCATCTCGTTCATTTGCTTCAAACCTTACTTTTTCCGATTTCCGTGCATTTCTATATATCTCATCCCAGTTCCCAGGTTCCTTCTCCATTCTTTCATCAATCTGTACCAGCAAATTGTAACAGTTATCAGCCATCTATACAACGAAAAGAAATAAATACAAAATGCACAATAAAAAACCTCGAAAAATAATAGGAACTTCAAGTATCAGTTTTAAAACGTTCTGTTGTACGATGCTTTTTGAATAATACTTATGTTATTGTGCATTTGTATCATCATGTACCAGCTTTGCACCAAAAATAATGCAAACTTAAAAAATCATAAATCCATAACCCAGTCTACGCCCTATTAAACCAATTTTAATACAAACCATCAATTTGGCCAAATTTCACAACTGAAAAATGTGTTTAGCAATAAAATGTAATTAACAACAAAATTACATATAAATTGAAAAATTATAAAATGGGTCATCTTTGTCTTATTCAGCAATGAAAGCATAAACTCGATGATTTTCCTCTATCAATGGAGAGAACTTGAACTGCCTAATGAATCCAACAAAGACTTGCGAAATTATTATTCTGACTTCCTTTTATTTACAATTTATTGTTGAATATCTTTCAAGGAAATACTTTATTCAGAATTATTCTAGAGATATTCTAGGATATGTAGATATAATATCTTGTATATTTTTAGATAGTTTTTATTCTTCCATATCTTTCATTTCCTTGTAATACTAGATCTAAGGCTGTACATATAGGCCCATTTTTCTGGCTGCATTAATCAAGCTGACAGGATTCATCATCTTCCTGTTCTTCATGGTATCAGAGCCTATTTTGCTCTAATCTTTCACATCTAGGCAGCCTTCATTGCTGCTATATTTTTCCTTTGACGGTCAGCAATGACAAACTCTTCCTTCAGTCGCCTTTGTTGCTGCTTTTGCCTTTCCTCATTCAACCATGTCAAACAAACCCGATACTGAAATTGCTTCCACAAAAAAGAAGGCTGAATTCCAAAGTCTTCAATCTGCCTACAAACTCAATGGAAAAAATTACCTCATCTGGTCTCAAGCTGTGAAGACCTATCTCAAAGGCAAAGGAAAGCTCAACCATCTAACCGAGGGAGTTCCAGATCAAAAAGATCCCAACTTTCACACTTGGGATGAGACAGATTCAATGATCATGTTTTGGCTATGGGAATCCATGGAACCAAGTGTGAGTGTATCGTGTATGTTCTTGAAGACTGCGAAAGATGTATGGGATTTCATCAAGAGGTCTTACTCCAAGGCGAAGAATGAGGCATTGACGTTTGAACTTACTATCAAGTCCTATTCCACCAAGAAAGGGGAAAAGACTATCACCGAGTATGGTAATCTCCTGCAAAGCTTGTGGCAAGAACTGGATGAGTATCAAGTTCTTGAAATGAAGTGCAAAGAAGATGCTGCAGCATGGAGGAAGTATCAAGACAAGAACAGAGCTTATATCTTTCTAGCAGGATTAAGCTCTGAATATGACCCGATCAGGGTCCAGATCCTTGGGCGAGAAGAGCTACCAACTTTGGAAGAGGTTATCTTCCTTGCGAAGGCAGAAGAGAGTAGGAGGGCTGTAATGCTTGACTCCACACCGGCTCCCGTTGAAAGTTCTGCTCTTGCTGCCAAGACTGGAAGAAAAGATGATAGGTGGTGTAGCCATTGCAAGAAGTCTGGCCACATTCAAGACAAGTGCTGGAAATTACACGGCAAGCCCCCTAGCCGAGAATGGAACAGCAACCAGAGTTCATCCAGACCCCAAGCTAATACGGCGACTCAAGGGGCTTCTCAAGTAGATGCTCAGGCAGGGATGACTCGAGCTGACTTTGAAAAATTCAGGAACTTCTTCAAATCTCTTGAAAACCAATCTGGTAACTCTTCTAGTCAATGCTCTCTTGCTTTATCAGGTAACAATTCATTTTCTTCATGCTTTAAAGCTTCCCAAACATGTCATCCCACAAAATGGATCATAGACTCGGGTGCCACTGACCATATGACCAAATCTTCCCTCCAGTTTCAGACTTATCAACATTCCAAAAACAAGAAAATCATGACAGCTAATGGGTCATTCATTGGCCATTGTTGCTGGCCAAGGAACCATTCCCCTCTCCACCACATTAAACCTAAAAAATGTGCTCCATGTCCCTGAAGTGTCTACAGATTTGATTTCTGTTAACAAGCTTACAGAGGATCTTAATTGTCATGCTCTTTTCACACCTTCTGTTTGTGTTATACAGGACCCGAATTCGGGGGAGAGGATTGGACTTGCTAAGAAAAAGAATGGTCTTTACCACCTGGAATCGCTTGAGGATAGTTCTACCACTCGTGCCTTTTCATCCACAACCATGAACAATGAGCTCATATGGCTTCACCATCGCCGTTTGGGCCATCCTTCCCTTTATATTTTAAAACATTTGTACCCTGAGTTATCTCAAGGAATAGATGCTTCTCAGTTTCAATGTGAGGTTTGTGAGTTAGCTAAGCATACCCGTGTGTCCTTTCCTATAAGCAATAAAAGAAGTATTTCTCCTTTCCAGCTTATTCATAGTGACATATGGGGACCGGCTCCTTTGCCTAATATCTCTGGTGCTCGCTGGTTTGTTACACTTATTGATGATTGCACTCGTGTCATGTGGGTATATCTCCTCAAAAACAAATCTGATGTCAGCCAAATTATTCCCATTTTTCACTCCATGATTCAAAATCAATTTGGCACAAAAATCCAAAGGATCCGGACAGATAATGCCAAGGATTACTTCAACCAGTCCTTGACATCTTATTTCCAATCCCAAGGTATTATCCATGAATCCTCTTGTGTGTATACACCCCAACAAAATGGCCTTGCAGAAAGGAAAAATAGACACATTCTAGAGGTTACCCGTGCCATGCTCTTCACAAATAATGTTCCTAAATCCTTTTGGGGAAAAGCTGTCCTCACTTCAACCCATCTCATAAATAGGCTGCCATCTAAAGTTTTGAACTACAAAAGTCCACTTGATTGTCTTGAGGAGTTCTATCCAAATTGTAGGGCATCGAGTCTTGAACCAAAGGTTTTTGGGTGTATTGCATATGTTCATGTGCACAGTCCTCAAAGGGGAAAATTAGATCCAAAGGCTGTCAAATGCATCTTCCTTGGCTATTCTACTACTCAGAAAGGTTACAAGTGTTACAATCCCACCTCTAAAAAATTATATATCTCTATTGATGTCACATTTTCTGAAACATCACCTTTTTATCCCCAAACCAAGGTTCCAAACCCTTCTGACCTTGAGCAAAATGTCCCACCTCAAAAGATCTTTCCAGACTTAGATCTGGACGTTACTCCTCAAAAGGCATCAGTACCTATACCTCAACCTAACCCCTCTCTTCCTAGCTATCCACATGTGTATTCCAGGAGAATAAGGACTGATCTCATCCAGCAGCAAGTTCAACCCTCAAGTCCGGAATTTGGCCTTGATAACGCCAATCCTCAAGGTATGGAATCTGCTCCTAATATCCATACATCTGTTGAAACTAATGATCGTGTTCATCCAGATATTGAGCAACCCATTGCTCTTAGGAAAGGAACCCGAGAGTGCACAAAAAGGCCCTTATACCCTTTATCTAACCATGTGTCTTTACATCGCTTCTCCCCATCTCACCAAAAATTCATTCAAAGCCTTAACCAAATTCCTATTCCTACGTCTGTTTCGGAAGCTTTAAAGATTAGGGAATGGAGAGAAGCCATGAAGGAAGAGATGTCAGCATTAGAAAAAAATCAGACTTGGGAGATTATTGATAAACCTGTTGGAAAGAATGTGGTTGACTGCAGGTGGATATATTCCTTAAAATATAAAGCAGATGGGACACTAGAAAGATACAAGGCCCGACTTGTAGCTAAAGGCTACACTCAAACCTATGGGATTGATTATCAAGACACTTTTGCACCGGTTGCAAAAATGAATACTGTGAGAGTTTTGATATCTTTGGCTGCTCACTTCAATTGGTCACTCTTACAGTATGATGTTAAGAATGCATTCCTTCATGGAACACTGAATGAAGAAATCTATATGAGAGTGCCACCAGGTTTCACACCTCCTGCCCCTACCAAGGTGTGTAGACTAAAGAAAGCTCTTTATGGTCTAAAATAGTCACCAAGGGCCTGGTTTGGAAGATTTGCAGCAGTCATGAAAGGAGCGGGTTATAGACAAAGCCAAGGGGATCATACTTTGTTCATCAAGCATTCAGCTTCAGGGGGAGTAACCATCCTTTTAGTATATGTCGATGATATTATTGTCATAGGTGACAATGAGTTCGAGAAGGAGAATCTAAGGAGAAAACTGGAAGCTGAGTTTGAGATCAAATCGCTTGGTAAATTGAAGTACTTCCTTGGAATTGAGGTGGCTCACTCTTCTCATGGGATCTTTATATCCCAGCAGAAATACATTGTAGATTTGTTGAAAGAAACCGGTAAGAGTGCGTGTAAACCAGCTCCAACGCCTATTGATCCGAATCATAAGCTTGGAGAAGCAAAGGAAGAAGCACCGGTTGACAAGCAAATGTATCAAAGGTTGTGTGGGAAGTTGATCTATTTATCTCATACTAGACCCGACATAGCTTACTCTGTTAGTGTAATCAGTCAGTTTATGCATGACCCTAGAGAATGTCACCTTTTGGCGGCTTACAGAGTACTCCACTATTTGAAGGGCAATCCTGGGAAAGGAATCTTGTTCAAGAGAGGAAACAACCTTACTCTTGAAGCTTACACAGATGCAGATTATGCAGGATCAGTTGTAGATAGGAGGTCTACTTCTGGTTATTGTGTTTTACTTGGAGGAAATTTGGTTACTTGGCGAAGCAAGAAGCAGAATGTGGTTGCTAGGTCTTCTGCTGAATCCGAATTCAGGGCACTTGCACACGGGCTATGTGAGTTGTTATGGCTACAGATTATTTTGAATGATCTTAAGGTGAAGTGGGAAGGGCCAATGAAACTGATGTGTGACAGCAAATCAGCCATTAGCATAGCTCACAATCCAGTCCAACATGACAGAACTAAGCATGTTGAAATTGATCGACACTTCATAAAAGAGAAGCTTGAAGGAGGTCTGGTTACTATCTCTTATATTCCCTCGGATGAGCAGATTGCAGATGTGTTGACAAAAGGCCTCCATACTTCACGGTTTCATTGGTTAAATTCCAAGCTGGGAATGAAAGATGTTTATCACCCAGCTTGAGGGGGAGTGTTGAATATCTTTCAAGGAAATACTTTATTCAGAATTATTCTAGAGATATTCTAGGATATGTAGATATAATATCTTGTATATTTTTAGATAGTTTTTATTCTTCCATATCTTTCATTTCCTTGTAATACTAGATCTAAGGTTGTACATATAGGCCCATTTTTCTGGCTGCATTAATCAAGCTGACAGGATTCATCATCTTCCTGTTCTTCATTTATCACCATGTACATATCATCACAAACTTCTATCAGAAGACTTCGACAAGTTCAAAACACGTTTCATGAATGTTCAGTATGAAATCAGCTGCCATCAGAAACTTGATAAGAGAGAGAAAACCGTGGTCCACAATCACAGAACCTGCTGATGAAAGTGCAGGAAACCATGATATTTCAAATCATCAGTCCAAATCTAAAAATTCAAAGACCTAAACGCTTGATTTATTTTCAGCAGAAAAATCTACAACCGAGATTAGCAAAGTGAAATCCATGGCAGTAAAAAGAGTGAAACTGGGAGTGGTAGCAAAACTTACCAGCGGCAAGAGCGTTTGGCGGTGAGCCACTGGCAGTATGCGGCGAATCGGGCAGGTAGAAGAAGAGGAAATGGTGGCAGGAGTAACAAGAGGAAGATGTGGATTCATTATCGATTGAATGAATAGTAGAAGATGACCCGTTTTACATTATTTTTTCTACCTAAATTTGTTGTTAGTTATTTTATTGCCAACACATTCTTCGGTTGCCAATTTTGGCCAAATTGATGGTTTGTATCAAAACTGAATATGGCGTATTTTGGCTATAGATTTATGATTTTTAAAGTTCATGATATTTTTAGAAGTCACTTTTCCATAAATAAATGTAAGATGGAGGCCGAAAAGTAAGAGAAGCACCTGATCTATTTCTAGCCTCTCCAAGACTTCATAGCTTTCTATTTCTGCAATCCCATCCCAGTCTTCTGCATTAAGTAGATCCTGCTCCAAATCTCCATCATACACCGATATATTCATTGGATCTGTAATACCCAAGTCTAAATGATCTTTCTCAAGCGAATAGATAATCCTTGACTTGTCCATTGTAGTGTCTGTCTCATCAAAGGTCATCGTGTCAATATATTTCTCTTCTAGTATCTCCCTAAAGAAATTCCACTCCCATGTATCCTGTTCAATCTGAGAAATGGAACTTGGTAGTGAAGCATCTGATGGAAAATTCAAAACATTTTCCATCAGCCTTGAATAACCTTTGATGCATTCAGAAGCTTGCAAGTTTTTAGCAAGAAGTTTTCCAGAAGAACCAACAGCCTTGGCAAGCTTTGAGAGTCTCCCATCCCTTGATACTAAAAGAGAGAAGGCTTTCAACAGATCATCTGGATTATGCCTTGAAAAAATCATTCCATGAACACCATCAAGTACCTGTATTTGGGTAGAACATTTTACTACTGAAAAAATGCAGAAATGCCTAAAAATAGGAAAATAAGAGAGAAAAGCTATACACACATATTTCTTTATAACTGGAAGATCAGGTGCAATGATAGGAATCCCAAAAGACATAGCTCTTGTAAGTAATGATGGGAAACCCTGTTCATCTTGAGAGGTTCCATAAAGAACAATATCAGACATCAATAACACTCCATTGACATCACTGTTCATACCATAGTGTCTTATCGAACCAGGACTAAGGCTCAAGTGCACAGCCAGTTCCTACACAAATGAAAAATAAATTGTAAATCATCAATTGCAATTCAAAAGCACACAAAGCATTACTTAAATAGCAAATCAGAAAGAAGTGTTATCTGTCTGGGCATAAGTGAAGGTATTATAACCGCAAGGTAAACATTGAATCAGCTCCACAACACAGTAAAGCAAAGGAAAACAAGTTTTGAAGCAAGCACTTGCATATAATAATATAGTCAATAAATAGCATGGATTGAAGATTAAATATAAGAACGGTCTTTTTGTCCTATGCCCTTAGGGCATAGGATAACCGGATAAGAACCTAAATCGGAAAAGACTCCCTACCAAAAAAAAATAGTTAACCCTAGGAATCTAATTAGAAGAAAAGCTAAACTAATTGAAATTTTGAAAATATGTCAAAGTTAGAACTCTTATCCTATACCCTTGGGGCCTACAACAGTTTTTTTGGTTAATTTTTTCGGAAGGATAACAAAAGGTACCAGAATGTAGAACAAGAGTACAGACAGGAGCCAACAGCAAATAAAGAGAAATACAAGCACACACAATGACACAAGAATGAAACCTGATTGAGTGAATAACATTATCTTGAAATATTATGGGGTAAAAGGCATGCTTTACCTGCAGAGCATCATTATATCCTGCAGTGGAATTACCACATAAGAAGACAAATCTGAAGGATCCCCCGGCATCTTTTTTCTTGGCATATTTAATTAGAAGAGGCCCTATGGTGTGCATAGCAACAGCATAGTCCCATGATAGCTCATTGTAAAAGAAGGAACTTCCAGCAACTAGAACCAGCAAATCATCTGTATCATATCCACTACTCTCCCTCAAAGCATGCTTGGAGTGGATCTTAACATAACTTTCTGCAGCCCACACATCTATGGGTGATCCCGGAATCACAAAGAAGTTTCCGCTGTCAAGGACACTATATAACATCTGATACAGGAAGGAATGATAATTGAGAAAATCTATAAATATTTTTTTAAGTCTTCTGAGAAAATGATTGATGAAAGATTTACCGATAGAGAATATTCGGGAAAGACAATTGCATCAGCCCTACTAAAGGCACTTTTCCACTGAGAATTAAGATGTTCCCAGCCCATATCGTTATAATAGTTAAGGCGTCTTGCTAAAGTATCCTCTTGAACTACCCATACAAGTGGTACAGAACAGAATGGTTCCTGCATAAGGCTGCAGAACATACAATTCACTACTCATTGGACATAGAAATCGAGAAGCATCTATCTGATCTGATAATTTTAAATAAGTAAAATAAACGGAATGAGTGGCTAAATTGTAATGCCTTCAGGATATGAACAAAACCAAGTCAACTATACCTTTTTAGGAGATAGCAGATAACCTATTAAGAAGTCTTACCCACTGGAAAATAAATAATATTTTTATGGTGTTGCTTCTAATAAAATGTGGACCATTTTTAGTTTTAACTTTGTCAAGGAGATTTTTAAACAAAGACCCTAATGGAGTTTCAGTCTTCTAAGCCTACATTCTTCTAAAATCTAGAGAAAAAGAAGTATAAATATAATTGGTAATCAGGATACAAATAGAGTTATCACCCGGAAATGACTTCAACAGTTTGAAGAGAACCTGCAACGACACCTTCAAAACTGCAGGAAAGAAAGAGAACAAATGCCATCATCAGCAAACAAAGCGAATCAAAAGATGTGTTTATATATTTTCAAAAAACAATTATATAACTAGAAAGCAAGCATGGTTAGAGCAAACATACAGTGACCAATCAAGATCAACATATTTTTCTTGAGTTAGAATTGTCATTTGACCTACTAGTTTCTCCCATATTGTTCGTGCTTCACCATCCTCCACTGCATACAACTATAAGGGGTAATTAGAATGAGCACTTCTAGGTTAGATCAAATAGGTACAACGCATGAAAAGATTATCAAGAAAATCAAGATTATGAAATTCACACATAGAGGTTTGGTATATCTCCTAACCATGTGATTCTAAATATAAAAAAAAATTCACACTTAGTCTGAAAAGCAAAGGATAAGACACTAGGTTATTGATCCAGGTATTAAGTGTAAGTTCTTACAATTATGAACAATCCAACAAACGAAGGGTCTATGTGGAAATGGAAAAATCACTACATAGACAAGTCGATAAAACTTAAAAGTAGCTTCACGAATGACAAATTCTTAATAAGGTAGATTAGAGAAAAGCTAATGATACAACTCTTAGAACCCAATGACACAAAATTCTATTGATTTACATCTGCCATTGAAAACAGAACTGGAACTAAAGGAAAATAAAGAAAGAAGAGGGAAAAGCAGCATGTCGTGCATGTTAGCTTATTCAAAAGGACTTAAATGGCCATAGAATACCAAGCTACGAAGGCTAAGAATCATGTCCATAATGCAAATAAATTCCAATAAAAGAATTTCCAGATGATCATGTTTAGGGTCATGTCAATATTTGTTACCAACCAATGTCGAATTTTACATAACAGCACTCCTATTCTCTTGGTTCCCCACCCTCTGCCTGCACTTTATGTATAGCTTACAAGTCATGAAAGTTTACTAGGAACCTTAAGGCAACCGACCGACCGACATTTTCATTGAGCAAATAAACCCGAGCAACAGTCGCTAACTAATGTATCGCGGCAAAGTAGAAAAAAGGAAGATAGTGAAGAAATCACCTTAATAATGTAGCCAAGGCTCTGCAAATTCTTCATCACAGTAAACAGCATCAGTGACTCTGGGTTTCTTCTCAGGTTTCCTAAAATCTGACAGAATATGACACATGGTGAGTATTTAGAGAAATGAAAACTCCAAGTTCTACCATGAATAGATAGGGAATAGAAAACTTCCACCGGTTTAACTTATCAATCATCAATATTCTGTAAGATCCATGCTGTGTGGTATAAATGTTCAAGATGGAATAATAGATACTTTAGAAGCGATGAAGGTTTTGAGCTATGTCTTACCCACGCATATTCATACACTTGAACTAACTCAGGGCATGTTTGGCATGACTTGCAGATAAGGTTACTTCTACTTATATGATAGGGCCTGATTAGGTAACTGAATCCTCGTAATGTAAAAAATTATGTCATGCCAAAAATGCCCAAAATCAATCCAACGAATGTAACGCACCAATCATTTTGATATACTCCGTTTTTGGGAGGTATCACTTGATATCGATATCGGATATCACCCGATATCGATATCTTGATATCGATACCGATATCGATATCGATATCTACCAAACACACCCTTAAGGATTCGTAAGTTTTCCCAATAAATTTAGCATAAACAAAAACATCAGTGAACTAGAAACGCCCTACACTTGCCACAGAAGATAATGTACAAAATACCATAGTGATAGTGAGACAGAGCTGGTATAATGTTGCTCAGAATTAGGAACTATGGACTGATTTTCAATTTAAAAGGAGAAACACTCACAAGAGCAATAGTAGGACGAAGGATCGTAACCCTAGGCTCCTTTCTTTGGCGATCAAGGAAGTCGTCATCATGGAAACTCCTGGAGGGGAGGAACTTCAAAGAGCTCCCAAACTTCAAGCCTGGAATGGAGGACCTCCCCCTTTCGCCACCAGGCCTAAAAACCGAAGTGATGGAGCTCTGGAGAACCATGGAGGCGAAAGCAAAGCCGAAGACGGCAAGTAACATAACCAAGTAAATGAGAGAGCGGCCTTTGAAGGGGAATAAAGGCTTGCGACGAGAGGGGTGGGGGTAGCGGGGGACGGAGCCGAGGCCGAGGCGGGGGACTCGTTTAGAGCGATCGGAGTGAGGGTGGGTGCGCTTGAAGAGGGAGCGCTGTTCGTGGGAGGAGCGGAAGGCGAGATCGCCATTGTTGGAGGCGTCGTCGGTGGGAGGGGACGAGATCTCGGGAGCCGGTGAGCTCCGCATCATGATTCGCGGAGGAAGCAGATACGGAATCAATCAATCAATCAATCTATCTATCTGCTTGTGGAGATGGATCTCCATTAATTAGTATGTCGAATTCTCGACTCCCCTCACAGGCAAGGCAAGGCAAACCTGCAATTTGGGAAAGGCGGTTGGATTGTAAAAAATCGTAAGCAGAAACGCGTTACAGGGAGAGAGGGGAAGAAGACGAGCGGAAAGGTGAGAGAGCAACGCCCATGGCTGATGGATGGCCCCTCCCAAACCCGGATCCGGATCCTCTCCTAATGAAAACCTCCTAATATTTACCTAATAAAACAATCTCAACCGTTTAATAAAATAAGTGACTACGATTGCATCTTTTTAATTAACCCCAAATCCTAATTTCTTGCTCTTGTCCCTCGTAATCCTCTCGCTCTCTCCAGTCTCCGTCGATATCAATTATGCTTCTCTAATGGTTGCCTGCTCTTTATTTCGAATTCACAAGCGTCATCATCCCTTTGCTTCTAGCTAATATCGAGGAGGAAGGTTGGTAGCAATCGTTGTTGGAGGAGATGGCCGACGTCGTAGAAGGCGACCGCTGCTAGAGGGAGTAATCAACTACTGGGTTGGTAGCGTAGCAATCGTCGTCGTCTTCCCGTAGCCTTGAATCCTTGATTGCTCTTCTGTAATTGATTCTCTAAATTAATTAAGGATCATTGTCATTGACCACAACCCTCGATCGCCACTCGCAACTAGTTTTGTTCGGAGCTGTGATTCCATCTCTCTGTATTGTAACATTATTTGAATCAAAATTGTGTAGATTAATTTATCTTTAATTGAACTTAGTATTTCACTGAGTTAAACCCTAAATTAATTAACTAAGTTGTATTGAATCCATGGAATTAAAAGAAGATAATTTCAACCATGATTGGTAGAACGATTGCAAAAAATAATCGACGATTGCAAAAAATAATCGATCGGTTGAATTGTAGAAGATGAGGGGTTTGTAACTAGGGTAAATTAATTTTACTACTAATTAATATTAGATATTTAATCTGAGCCATTGATTTAATCCAATGGTTTAAATTGTTTATTAGGTAAATATAAGAAAATCTCCATTAGGAGAGGATCCAAATCCCCCAAACCCACACAAGCCCGAACAACAGTCGAACTCTTTTATGTACGGACTCTCTTATTTTTATTTCTCCGTATTTCATATTTGGGAAATTTACAGAAAACCACCCCTTAAATATGGTTGTTTTCACATAACCACTCCTTAAATTTAAAATTACAGAAAATCACCCTTTAAATGGTTTTTACTTACAACTCACCACCCTTCATCTATTTTCATTAATTTATCATTAAATATATTATATTTTAATATCTTTAAACTCAAATTTGATTCTAAATATATTCAAATTTTGAATTTAAGGGCTTGATTATATTTTAGTAATCATTTTAATTATTTTTAAAAAATAATAATAAATAGATAATAATTTTCAACTTAAAATATGAGTTTGATCCATTTTATTTTTTATAGGTAACTTTTTTCTTTAAATTTATCTAAATTTTAAAAAATTAGGTTATCAATTAATCATATAACTTAAATATAATTATTAAGATAATAATTGTAGGCTATATTTTTTATTTTATTTTTAAAATAAATAAAATTAGCCCTAAAATATAATCGAGTCGTTGAATTAAAATTTTGAATATTTTTATAATAAAATTTAAGTTTAAAAATATTAAAATATAATATATTTAATGATAAATTAATGAAAATAGATGAAGGGGTGGTGAGTTGTAAGTAAAAACCATTTAAAGGGTGGTTATTGTAATTTTGAATTTAAGGGGTGGTTAAGTGAAAACACTCATATTTAAGGGGTGGTTTTCTGTAAATTTTCCTTCATATTTTATTACTCCGTATTGCGAGTCCTGTATTTCAACAACACAAGTCAAAATATTCCATCTCGCTTTCTCAACCTGATTTGGATTTTTTTTAGGACTGTTCTTACCGATGAGAGACTAAAGCTCTAGGTCAGAATTCCAAGTGGACGAGTTGGAAGCCGAAGCCAGATCAGCAAGACATTAGTCGCCTTGGCCTCCCTAAAGATGTGGAAAACGGAGACCGTCTCAAAGCAATCAAGGAGAAGGAGAGCATGTGTAATAAGTACTTCGATCTCTCAGGGAGTCATCTAGACTCCTTTGATCGCATTAACGATTGCGAGACAATCACCTTCCACTGCAAGTCTTCGAACCCCCCTCTTCAGGGCTTCCACCAGTCTGAGCTACAAACTAATAGCGTAAACTTGTAGCGCCAACACTTTCCTGCATCTTTTGGCATCACAAGCAATAATCCTCTCTTCAACGTCTCTAATAAAAAAACCTGCAAAAGTACATCTAGAAGAAATTTTGGCACAATCAAAATTGAGTCTAAAAGTGTCATCCTCGGGTTTTCTCCATCTAATGGTGTTCTTTTCGCTAGGATTACTCTTTGGTTTGGTTATTCCCTTATTCTTGCTTTTACGTCTTTTCCACACAATGGTGTTCCTTTGGCGAGGGTTTAGTTTGGTTATTCTTGTTTTTACGTCTTCTAATTAAAAAAAAAATTCCAGTTTTTTCATGTGGTGATTGATCATTTCTATCAATTCGTCTGTTGTGCAGTTGTACTTATACTTTGGTTTTCAAATATTATCTTGTTTCTCTTAGTCCAAATACTCCACCAAGAGAATGATAGAGTGGCTTTTTGTTTGGATTTTATTCGTCTTCGGCATGCATCGGGAACCAAGATCATTTCGCAACGGTGAGTATGATCTGTGTTACTCTCGCTCCAACCATAAATTAACTATCATTAATTACCCCACTTGACATTATACTATACCTTTTGCCCTTTTTGCGGATATGGTTACATCAACGCCCCTTTACCTCCTTGAACGCATGAATGGACGACATACCATCACCCGAGCGTCAACGGATGGGATACTCCCTTCCAAGACCAATTTGATAGATTTAGAGCATTGCGGATTCAGGAAGGTCACCCTCTACACAATGTTTAATTAGGAGTCATGAAAGTTGGAATTATCCGTGTTGTATTTGTTTGTTTTCTTGTCTATAAAGTTAAGAGTTGAAAGTTGAATGTTTGTTGTTATGAAGACGTAGAAACAATATAAAAAAGCAATCATTCAACCAAAACAAAGATCAGTTGGCCCCATATCTAAAATGACAAACGGTTTTTAACATTACATTTTAGCAAGGGTTGTTTTATTAAACGGAACAACTACCGACTGACTCTTCAAGAATGTTTAGGTATATCCGAATCTGCACCTGCTGGAACGCATATGTCGTCATCAGATCTTGGGCAGGGCGCACTACTGTATCAATTGCATACTATGCTACTCTGCGACAGCGCGACGGAGACACGTCGTCGTACAAAACGATCAAGATATCCGGTATCTGCTCAATCATCCGTGTATAGTAAGATGCAGGGTCGTCGTCACATTTCTGACACCCGAACTGCAATTGTGTTGACCTCTCCAAGAAGCGGCAAACCTGCACAGAAAATAGATTGCATCGAAAATAATGTGTATAGTTAATGTGCTTGCAATTGCAAGCATCCAACTTCGGCGGACGAGGGTGTCTCCCCACTTCAACAATGAAACGGGTTCCATCATTGAACATGCCATATTTAACAAAATAATTTGGGCTTGATGCCATTACGTGTGTTTCGTGTATGCCAATAATGAAACGCAGATGTTGTTGTATTTATAGATGACCTAATTAGCAACGTCCAATTAAACGTTGTTATGGAAGTTCTCATAACACAACATTTCATGTAACGTTGTAACAACGTCCAATGTAACATTGCAGAAACGTTCAATGTAGCGTTTTAACAACGTCATATTCAACGTTGTAGTAAGGAACCCTCACAAAAAACGAGAAAGGATTTCCCACTATAAATTACGCCATGTGAGGGTCGAAATTACAACATCTCGTTTGAGGGAAGAAGAGATGGCGGCCGGTAACACACCAAGACCTTTCTTCTCGGTCACAGGGAGCGGCCCTAGGGATTTTTTCTAGTGGGTAGAAGACGTCTCGCTCACACAAATACTGGTAAGCCCCCTTCGGTCTCACATCCGATTTACAACGGTCCCAACTCACTAAATAGATCTTGACATATGCAGCCTCTGCCATCCAACTTCGAGGAAGAATACGGGTTGGGGGCGTCGAAAGAATAACGCTGACTAATGGGCCCGGATAGAGAGGCACCGGCATCCAGGTAGAGTGCAATAGCTCCGGGGCACTCTGGCTCGCACAAGGATGAAATACGTTCGCGAGATCGCGTGGCGTGCGGGTAGGCGCGGGTTTGGTTTTTAGCTACTTACGCAACGCTCGCTTTCGGGTCGTCGGAGAATGTTTCACCATCAGATGAAGAGAACAACAATGATTTCCTCTGAGGTGGGACACGGCGGCGACCCGAAAAAACTTCTTAATTAAGTTATTTGCTGTAATCTTCTATCATTAATATGAGAACTGAGACAATCTAACTGTTTTCAAGTAACATGTTTTTCCCTGAAATAACCACAAATCATATTTGAAAACCCTCCGCGAGGGCAAAACGCCCCAGCAAAATAAATGGTGTTGTTGTTAACAACGTCCGATTTAAGTTTTCGCCAACATACTACCCAACAAAAACAAAGATAATAAAACTTCAAAGTTGGTCCAAGTATTGTTGTTAACAACGTCCGATTTAACGTTGTATTCATATTGCAATGTTGAATTCAACGTTGCTGTCTGGCCCGACGAGGCCCACTTTTGAAACATCGGATTAGACGTTGTTAAAGTGTCCAACCCGCCCAACTTCCTTCAATTCACAACATTGCGTAGGACAAATAAAAACGTCGAAATGAACGTTGCTAAAACGTTAAATCCAACGTTGTTAAAACGTCACATTCGACGTTTCATTAGCAGCTCTAAACGCGGATTTGCGGTGTATATAGGGAGACCCTTTTCTTAAAGACATGGCTTCTACTTATTAAAAAAAGGAAAAATTTGTTCAAATATCCATTTAGGAAATCTAATTAACTAAATGTCCATATTGAAATGATAATTAAGTAAATGTCCATATATTTTATTTAATCCCTAAACTACCCTTGTTATAATTTATCTCCTTCCTTACCCTATATACCGTTATTATCGGACATCACTTTTCTACTTTATCCTCCTCATTCTCCTCACTCTGTGACTCCGTCTGCCGTCCAAACCGCCATAGTCACCGGAGCTCCTAAAACATAGACACTCATGGCTTTCCGGTCTGGCTGGAAAACTACTGCCGCTCGCTCTTCTCCGCCATTTCCTGAAATCGAATAGCCTCGCTTTCATCTTCTTCGTTACCCTCACTGTCTTCGATCTCCGGCCTCATCCCTCGCCACCATGCTTTCACTCACTTTTTCCGTTTGCCGAAATTCAGATTTTGACATGGATCAACCTCTCACAAAGAAGGACGACGACTGCGACAATTAAGGTTAATCGGATTATGTTTTCACTCACTGTTTTCATTTGCCGAAATTCGCACACAATGAGCACTATTTGCAGTTTGCGCTGTGCAATTTGAAGTGTCCTATCTTTAATTGAATTGTTTTGGATTTTGAGACCCCTTCTCGAAGCCAGAAGCTTTCTAGCTAGGTCCAAAAAACTCATCGATCTCTTGCAACTTTGCTTGGAAAATCAGCCCTAGAATACCCAGATTAGGGCACCGAGAGCCCAACAATCGCATAATTTGGTGGGTGCAGAACAAAATTCAGGAGGAAGCAAGGAATTTCAGAAGAAATTTGGAGGGAGATGTGACGTTAAAACTTCAAAAGGGTGAATTTTTATGGAGGACATCTGATGTGAATTATGAAAGGGTGTTTGGATTAATTGTGGAACTTGGGGGAAATGAGAGAAATTGGGAACTTGGCGGATTGTGCATTACTCTCAAAATCTATCTCCCCTTGTGAAATTGTGTTTGTTGGCGATGTTTTTGTGAAATTGCAATGTGTTATTGTTTGTAACTTGAGGTCGAGCCGAAGGTTGTGAAGGTACTCGAGGTCAGTCAATCCTGCGTGAGGCTTAGATGAAAACTGAAGAGGGTGGTTGAACACGAAGAAGAAGAGGGTGAAGACGTTGGAGGGGAGAGAAATTTGATGACAATATTATGTGGTTGGTGATAATAGGTTGATGACACTATTTTATTTTTGGTGACAACATATTACGGAAGTAGATTGGTGACATTAGGGGGTGGTGATTATGTTCTTTGCTTAGGGATAATAGATTGGTGGCAATGTTTTGTAGTTGGTAACATTGATTTGTGACAATGTTTGGTGACAGTGTTCACTTATTGGTGACAACAAGTTGGTCAAAATAATTCGATGACACTGTTTCGTAGTTGTTGACAATAGGTTGGTGACAATATTTTGTAGTTGGTGATAGTATGTAGTTAGTGAAAATTGGTGGTGATAATATTTTATAGTAGATGATAAAAAGTTGGTGACAATGTTCTGCTGTTGATGACAATGTTCTGTAGTTGATAACAATAGGTTGGTGACAATATTCACTAGTACCAGAAAAAAAAATCCGTTAAATGTCACCCAAAAAAAATTGTCACCAAAAAAGTCAGTTGTCACCAAAATAATTGTCACAAACGACTGTCATTGGAAAATTGGTAGAGTTATATATTATGTTTTGGTGACAAATGAGATTTATGTTGTTATTTTGTTGTTTTTTTAGATTGGTGACAATTGGTAGAGTTATATATTCTGTTTCGATGACAAATGGAATTTATATTGTTATTTTGTTGTTTTTTTTAAGATTTGTGACAATTGATAGAGTTATATATTCTGTTTTGGTGACAAATGGAATTTATGTTGTTATTTTGTTTTTTTTTTAGATTGGTGACAATTGGTAGAGTTATATATTCTGTTTTGGTGACAAATGGAATTTATATTGTTATTTTGTTGTTTTTTTTAGATTGGTGACAATTGGTAGAGTTATATATTCTGTTTTGGTGACAAATGGAATTTATATCTCATTTAGCTATAATGTAATTTTCATTATCCTTCTGTTCAATTGTAGTGGAGGTTGTGGTATGTATATCATCAAATATATCGAGGGTCTTGCATTTAATGGTGGTATTGAAGCTATTTCATACAAGTGTATGGATGCGTATAGAGAGAGAAGATAGCTATAGAGGATCTTGTTATTTTTGATGTTAAGTATGAATGTCTCAACTGTTCCCCTTTGTTTTGATATTTTTGCAAGTTGATATAGTTTGACAATTAAGTATTACAAAGTTAAACTTTACATCAAATTTCATCTACTTAGGGTTATTATTGTAACAAAAATGCTTTAATATTAGATGACAAATGTGGTGTCATTATAGTATTGTACATCGAATTATTAGTTTGCTCAAGTTTAGCTCCTCTAGGGTCCATGCCCCCTAGTTATAGGGTTTCAGTTTCGTAACAAAAATGCATTAATATTAGATGACAAATCTGATAACATTGGTAATGTACACACATTTTAGGGATTTAGGGTTTAGAGCCTTGGGCCTAAACCCTAAAGACTAAACCCTAAACCCTAAACTATAATATACATCAAATTTTCGTCTGCTTAGGTTTAGCCTCTCTTGGGTCTATGATCCCCTTGTTCTAGGGTTTCAGTTTTGTAACAAAAATGTGATAATATTAGATGACAAATGTGATAACATTAGCATTATAAACATTTTAGTTTGATGAAAGTGCTTTGTAGTTGATGACAATTGGTTGGTGACACTGTTTTGTCATTGGTGACAATTAATTTCTAAAAATAGGTGGTTGACACTAGATTGGTGACAAAGTTTTGTAATTGATGACAAAGTTTTGTAATTGGTGACAGTAGATTATTGACCAAAGCTTGATGAAAATAGGTTGGTTACACTGTTTTATTGTTGGTGTCAATAGATTACCGAAAAGAGGTTGGTGACAATGTTTTTTATAAGTTGGTGACAATACGGTTGATTAAACAATATGAAAACAATGTTATGTAGTTGGTGACAATGTCTTGGTGATGTTAATGTTATGGTGACAATTTTTTTAAGGTTACACTATCATGGTGACAATATATTGTCATCAACCTCGTCATTAATAGTTGTCACCAGCAATTATCATCAAGAAAATCATCTATTAGCAGAAAAACCCCATTTGTCACCGAGGAAAAGTGTTACCGGCAACTGTCACTGGAAGAAAATCAACTATCACCCAAATTTTTTTTTGTCACCAACAATTATCACAAGAAAAAAAGCAAATCAATTGTCACTAGAAAAGATTTTCCCCTAATTGTCACCGGAAAAAATAAAATGTCACAAAAAATCAATTGTCACCAAAATAATTGTCACAATTAACTGTCACCAAAAAAATATATTCAACTGTCACCAAAAAATTGTCACCAAATGCAGGCGTTGACCGAAATGGTCAATGTTAAAATTAAAAATGGTCAAAGGAGGAAGGAGGAAGGGTTAGGGATGAGGAAGGAGGGGTATTTTTTGAAAAATGGACATTTTTTTTAATTATGTTAAAAAAGTGGACATTTACTTAATTTTAACATAAAAAATGGATATTCACCAAATTTAACCTTAAAAAAAAGAGGTATTTTCTTTTTTTTGGGGGGGGGGGGGGGGGGGGGGAATCAGTCATCTATCTAGTTTATGATAATCTTTATTTGACATGAAGACTTAATTTATCCATCAAAAAGTTGGTTTACAACACACCCTTTTAGGTGGCTTGTTCCAATACACATGATTATAGGTTTTTGGTTTCTTGTTGGTTTGAAGCTCCAAAAACATCTATTTCCACCCTATTAAGGCATAAAAGGTCAAATTAATAAGATTGTGAGTTGGTAATGAAATACAGTACGGAGTACTAGATTTGAAGATCTTCCCAAGGGTAGATCATAGGTCCGGCTCTACCACCACATATTGTGTTGGGTTGAACCCAACAATCCCACCGCACCTTGTTGCGTTAGGTTGAACCCAATCATCAATTCATCTAGAAGATGAATTGATTTTCTATATAACCATTCCGGAATGGCTCAACCGGAAAGGCTTTGTGGGTTCTAATACCCATAGGGTCCCGGTTCGAACCCGGATGACCGCTCTTTATTTACCAATTCAAGGACATAAATGTAAGGTATTCGACCTTGAGATCACAAGTTCGATTTCATTCACTTTTTAACTGTTTCAACGGCCGGCATACTCCCTCACTGTGATTAAAGAGGTTGGTTTCTACTAGGGGTGGGTATATACAATTAATTGCAATTGTTAATCAATTAATTCATATTTCAATTAGCAAAATGTAATAATTCTATTTGAATTGGAATAGACGATTAATTGATTACCAATTAACTGTAATACAGTTAACCTGTTAATTGATAATTGGATTCTCCATATGATCAATTAGGTGTCTCAATTGATCAGTATATGACTTTCGAGAATACTATTCACGATTTGTCAATAGGCCCCATAGATAATCAATAGAATGAAGATTGAATTTCGCCTTCACGCCCTCAATGTAATCAAAAGTATAGTCCTCTTTCAGCCCGCAGCGCTCGCACCTTACCAGCTCAACTTCCATTTCAAGGCAAAAAAGGTTGAAAGCTTTTGGCTTTAATGGCGGACATCAAGGAATTTCAATCAGATTAGTGTTGAATTGATTGAATTTTGCATATCCGGATTGACGGACTCCCTTGATGGATAGATATGAGAGGAGATGCGACAGCGATGACGATGACAAACGACGATTGGAGGAGGGCAGATTTAAGGTACGATCTGATGACACACTATTCTTCCAAGTCGACGACGCCGGTCGAGGAGTCTGGCCGGTAAGGGTTCCCAATCTCCGGCGCGAACATCACACTCGGAATCGTGACCCCGGATGACCGCTCTTTATTTACCAAACTTAGAAACCATTCCGGAATGGCTCACTGGAAAGGACTTGTGGGTAGTACCCAAAGATCCCCAGTTCGAACCCCGGAATGGCCGCTATTTATTTACCAATTCAAGGAGTAGGCGTTGCCAACGCCAGCGACAGAGGTAGGAGGCGAGAGGCCGCG
Organism: Persicaria tinctoria; assembly: GCA_037127255.1. Classification (NCBI taxonomy): domain Eukaryota; kingdom Viridiplantae; phylum Streptophyta; class Magnoliopsida; order Caryophyllales; family Polygonaceae; genus Persicaria; species Persicaria tinctoria. Next base: position 14,569,698 of record JBANSL010000014.1, read on the forward strand.
AGGAGAAGTACGGAAAGTAATTAAGACAAAAAAAAAAAAGGTGACCAAGATTGGCCATCAAAATGGCACAATTCTAGCTCTAATACCCACTTGATGCAGCAAGTAACACCAACAAATAAATCACTCAATTTATCAAATCCTCGCCTGAAAACTAACCTTGATGCAGCGAGTCATACCAACAAAACAAACATACAAAAATATAATCAAATCCTAACCTGAATTCCAAACCTGGAAACTAAGCGGTTTCCATATCTGAAAAATCAGTTCTGCACGCAAAGAAAATAAAAATACAGATCCCAGGATTATAGGCAACTGATGGATTCTAAGCATACACCAGTGTAGATAATAACTGGTTCTTGTCCAGATATAGACACAAATATAGAAGACATATACAATGTCCTAACGAAATACACATGAGTGCAGAATTAGTGAGATGGTTACTAGCAAATTATTCAACAACCAGAATTGTCCCAGAAGAGGCCAGAAAAAGGTCACTTTAAATGTAGAATGTAGGGGTTAGTTGCCTACATATCTAATGGCCCAAATGGTCCGGACATATCATCACTCAAGTGGGAATCACTCAAGATAGCCTCCATGTTCTGCGTTGAATTTTCTGCAACAGGGAAGTTCCAAAATGGGTCGGACACCAAGTAGAAAATGTAGAAGAGTGCTCCTGACACCAAGAACAGACCAAACAGCAGCGTATATATCTGCCAATCTGCAGGCAGTGGAAAAAGGTAGAAGGCGTTAAATTTCTCTTTCTTAATTTTTATTGGTGGAGAAGGGATGGGGTTGGGGGAAGACGAGAGAGAGAACCTTTCCAATCTTTAGGAACAGTTAGTTTAGTCACCAAGGCACCCCATTCTGTTGTCGTTGTGAGTACAACCCTGAAAGAGGAACCCAGTTGTAATGTATCAAGGCTCAAGAGTAAACCGATAAAACAAGGACCATAGAATCATTTTGTGGCTATATATATACTATAAAAGGAAATGGAGCAGATCATAATGAAAAATATGATGCTATATTCTACTCTAGGCAATCTACCATAGCCAAGGCCCCAAAACAACTTCAAGTGGGTACAATAGTTGTTGACTTGGGTTGTACTGAACTATCACAGATGCAACCATGACAATGCAACTCCTTCCAGGACTCAACTAATATCCGTGTCCTTTCCAGGACTCAACTAATATCCATGTCCTCACGAAAATATGAAGCACAGTAAGAGTTGTAGTTGAAGTACAGAAAAGTAAGGGGCACAACTCTTTCCACCTTGATAGATATTTTTTAAAAAAAAAAAATCTTAACAGGAAAAGAAATGCAATGATTATTCAGCACTGAGTTACAACTTACCTTTCACTGGGACAGAAATACAGTGATGCAATGGATGATCCCAGATGAAGCCTCTTACTCCAGTGACAGACCTGCATCTTCAACACTTCAGCTACACAGATATCACCATCTTTACTTCCACTGTGCACAAACAAAATCAATGCACCAGTAGAGATAATTAGGAGTGCAACAATGCCCAACTGTTAATGTCTTGGGAGAAATGAGTGCATATAATTTGTAATTTATAAACCACTATCAAGGGGGGAAACATAAATTTTCAATTAATCACACATGCAAGACTGCTTAAGGATTTAACTTTTCCATCTTCTAAAAAGGTGAATGTTCAAATAATAAAACCCTGCAACACCAGCTTTAAGTACATAAAAGACACAAAAGAATCAAGAGATGATCCATAGCCAACCCATATAAGTTGACAAGAAGCATAAAATTAGCAACATAATAGATAGTAGACTGACCAAATATAACTCAACTGAGAGGACAGAAATAGAAAAACATTGGGATATGCATTAGAAATTCCAGCACAATATTTTCAGCAAGTTTGGCAAGTAGAGTAAAAGCTAGTTGAAGATTGTTTAAGAGTTTGAGATTAAATTGTTGAAAGTGGTTTGGTGCGGGAAGCTAAATTAAACTTCTAATAAAAACTCATTCTACAAAAGTTACATGGCAAGCTAAATTAAACTTCTAATGCAAGTTTTTGGGAGAAGGCAGAAATAGTAATATTACATTATCCTTGGAATTATGCTATATGGAAGCAGCAGCTACTTCACATCGGCAATTTGGAATTACTTACTATTCAAAATTTTGCCACCCGTGTTTATGAAAGGGCCAAAATTGCCATAGTGCACATCATCTTTGTCACCCATCTTTTTAAAGGTTATCAGATCTTGAATACACATTTTCGTTGTGCACAAGGCACATTTCTGTCTTGGAGTTTAGAATTATTAAATTAAATTTCTTATCATGGTAGCAATTTGCAGACATCCACTATGAGTCTTGCCTGGGTTATTCAACAGGTTTTCATGAATCTAACAAACAGCTACTTAAGGAAAACAAAAGAAAGGATTCCCCTAATTAAATTTTCAAAATAAAAAAGGCACACCCCTAGAAAAATCCTATGATAAGCAAATTACAAAAAATGGCTTCAACTAAAGTACAATACATTGTTAGCATCTCAATACAAAGAAAATAAATAACTAAATAAAAAATCATTGCTGACATACCACTGTACTATTTCTAAATAACAACACAAAAACAGAATAATTAGTGGCTGGTGCAAATTGTGCAATAGTAATTGATCAAAGTAATTTCACATCCAATATGCAATAACGTCAGTGAAGATAGGATGCTCAAGAGGTAAGATACTGACCATGTAATGGTTAAATGATACTTTTACACCAACATACAGCATGCACAAGCTAAAAACTTCAGTTTTAAGCTAAAAATAATTATCGTGCACTATGAACTTACAAAGCGAGGTATTTCCCATCCATACTGACAGACATTACAGAAGCAGGCTTCTTAAGCAGTCTTTTATGTCCAATTTTCTCCCAGGTGCTTATGTCCCACACACAAGTGAGAGCTTTATCACCTGTTGGATTAATTTAATCGATTTAAGAACATAAAACCTAAAAACATAAACGAAGAACTCTGTCTAAATAGAATAACCGATGCAATACCTTTTTGCACAGTACAAAACAAAAATGGCTTTGTTCCATCCATAGAGAAGCGACATAACTCAATCTTTTCGTCCTGCAAAAGACATAAAGTGTATGAAATCAAGACCATAAACTGGGGTATAAATGAGCATAGTATAATGACATGCTTCCTTATGCCGTGACTTACAGAATTACGCCTCAAGTTTGTTACTGGGACTCCTTCATTTGCATTCCAAATTCTAGCTGAACCATCTGTAGAAGTTGAAGCCAAGAACTCTGAATCGAGGCTGGAGGAAAACAAGGTACAGTATTAAGTACAAGTTGCATCCAAATTTCACTACAAAGGACACAAGGTAAACAAAAGCAAGAGTTGATGATCCAATATCATAATAGGCATTCCGAAATTACTTCATTCAATCATTGCTTATCAAAAGAACTAATGGAATATATCCAAAAAAAATATAAAATTTCACATGAAATTCTACTTGATATCTAATTTCCAATGGATGTTCATTTTCTGCATAGGAAAAGAATGAAATGATCACATAAATCGGTAAATGTGAATCCCTAAGAATTTGATAAAACTTTTACATTTCTTATGCTGACCAGATGTAAACAAGGAACATAATATCGACCATATAGTAACAGAAAGGAATGTAACTTCCTATATACAAACCTAATATTGTCCTGCTTCCTGGAAGCACTTCATCCGTAAAAAACTTTTTGGAATGTTATCAACTATACAAAATGGAAGCAAGAACTACAATATTTTCAAGTCAAGTCAAGAGAAAAAACGGAAGTAAATTTGCAATTATTGCAACCCTTCCATTTATAATATGTAACATTAGGGAACCAACAAGAGCTTCGCTTTGATAAACGCTACAATATGGATCCTATAGATGGACAACGAAACCCACGAGGCCTAATGAGGTAGATTTTTACTGATTAAACAGGGACCATTAATATGAGCTTTCATTTCCTAACCTTTCAGTTTTAGAGAAGATTCAAATAAGAAGTGAATGTAAAGTATCAATACTTTCCCTTGTCTAATCAACATTAAAGATTCAATTCTTTTCTCTCCTAAAGCTCAATGATCAACAGAGAGACCAGTGTTTAAAAAAGCTAAAGGTGACACAAGGCGATAGGCATACCTGTAGCTTAAGCGGGCTTTAGAAGCGAAGGCGATGGCTTTTCCATAAAAACTCTAAAGGTTAGGGTGAGCTTTTCATTTCCTTGTCTTTCAGTTTTTTTAAATAGGAAGTGCTTGCAAAGTAACAACATTTTCCCAACATCTATATTACAGATTAAATTTTATATGTCCCATGAGCTCAACAATCAAGACATAGACATCAATTTTGTAACTTCGTCATCAAGTCAGAATTTTGAGCTACATGTAAGTTTGCATCTTCACTTAGCCTAACTATATTCATCAGTTACAAATAGAAAGCAATCACTTTGTACATGCACAACAGAAACATCAACAATTTCAATTTAGGATGCTGTGATGTACTATTCAAAAGGTCTTATCATATGGATTCACATTCGTATCCAAAAAAAACATTACTCCCACCGTCTCATAATTTAAGTGTGACTTTTCCGAACACTTTTTAAGAAGTTAAAAAATCTATAAAATATCAGCTTTTAATTTTTTTTTAATAATTTCATAGTTAATAATTATAATTATGAACTTATAAAAAAGTATTAAGAAAAAGAAATAAAATATTTTATACAGTTTTGATCATTCTTAAAATACGTGCGGAATAACAAGTGATTTAAATTTTGAGACAGGGAGTAGTATAATGGAATGATTCATCAAATAGGTCAATTTTGTAAGTAAAGGATGCCACTGAGAAATATAAGTCATTTATTATAAGAAAACACAATAAAGTAAAAAATTGATTCTCACCTAAAATCCATATCTCTGAAGGACTTATGAGCTCTTGGTTCATCCAGAATAATTTGCAGGCTAGGCCACTCAAAAATTCTAAGATGCCCATCCTATTTGAATGATTCCAAAAATAAACATAAATAAACAAACTTGTAAGTTTGTGAAAGAAAAGTCAAGGCATGCAATTTTAAATCCAATTATCAGGATATAAGATAATAGTTGATAAACAGATTTTAAATTGAAATCTGCGCTTTGATACTAAGATTTAACATTTCCTCTAATAAATAAATAGGTAAGAATTTTTTTTATTGAAATTTGAACAAAAGAATCTAGCATATACCTCTCCACCGGTGGCAAGCCTGGATCCATCATTACTAAATGCAACACATTTCTGCAAGCCAATTCCTTGGAGAGGAGACATTTCTTTCGCAAGCAACTTCACAGCTGTTTCTTTACCATTTAATTCAAATAACCTGCATTGCATGGAATATTAGTATTTTATTGCGAAAATCGATATGGAAATATGTAATCTCCAATTTTTCAAACCATGAGAGCTAGAACCATTCAGATTAATCACATAAAGGAGGCCATGTTGTTATTTGACCATTTCTTTCACAAATGACGTTCTCATTGAAATACAAACAAAAATTAGAGGTGTAAAACAAATTAACTAACTTACTGTATTATTTTACTTCGACGGTAATATTCTCATGCATGCTGGGTAGCCTTCTTAGGTTAAATATCAATCAGTTTGGAAAAAATGAAGCTAAAATAATAAATAATAAATTACTCCATTAATTATTTTTTTCTTTAGTGTAAAATACTCCTTAATCTTGAACCCACAAAATCTGTGCTCCATTTAACAGTTTTCAATCCTAATCAAGGCTTACTCGAACCTGTTTTGCAAGCATGGTTGGGTTTAACATCATGGCATTTGATATAGACCTATGGGAAAACCACACCACAAAAGTTATCATGAGCATATAAACCCTATAACGACTTCCACATAGTTGATATGGGAATCCCCAAAGCCTCACACCTTATGCAATTGACTCGTAAGGATGTCTCCTTGTTTGTTTTGGAATGCACAAGTTTAATTTTGAGCTATGGAGAGCTTTGAAATTGGTGTTGTGCCCTCTTAGAGTTACATTTTATTTTACAAGTTTGAAATATATGGAAAAATGGAATCTGAAGGATTCAACTTGCTCTTGTAGCTTAGCTAGGTAATGCTGGTTAATTTTATGCAGATGCAGATACTGGGACACAAGGTATGCAGGACAGCCCTCTAAGCTTCAAGTACCAAGCTTTCTAAGTAAATTAAGGCTTTATTCCCAAATTTGATCCAAATAGTAGGTTCAATGATACCAAACAATAGTAAAGAATAGGGGTTGACTGTTGAGCTATTCCTCATTCCAAAACAATTTTGGGATTCATGCCAAACGATCCCTCATTGGTCCATAACACATTCCTAATTAGGAACCAGTTTAAGTGGTTCTGAATTCTGATAGGGTGTTGGGTTAGGAAAAAAGTTAGGGGATGATTCCCAAAAACATCCCCCAACTAAGAAGAAGAAAAAAACTTACTGTTTAATCGGCAATTCGATCTCACCTCCTAGCAGTTTAAATTCTACGAAATTACAACTTTCAACCAAAAACCTCATTCCGAAACAGAATCGAAAAAAACATGAAGTCTTCTTACTTGCAATCACCGGCAGTAGTGGAGCAAACGAAGTGGTCACCGGTAGGGTGAACAGCGATGCTAATTGGATTTCCCTCCTCCATCACGTGTGTAGCCTGCAACAATTAAAAAGAAGAGACGACATCAACACCACTCAAACAGACGAATCAGAACGAGAGACGGTGGGAGAGAAACGAACCAGCGGCGAAGAAGAGAGAGAGGAGGAGTCGGGATTGAAAGAGAAAATCTGGAGAGTGGATTTAAGAGAGGAAGGGCGAGGGTAAGAGTAGCCTAAAACAACCAGATGGCGGTTGTCAGGGCCTTTGATCCACCTCCCGCAATTCACAACACCGCTGCCGTCCATCCCTCCGATTTCAGTTTCAGAGTTGATTGATCCTTCAGATGGGAGCTGCTCCGGGCAAAGGCTTTGGGTTTAGGTTTGGAGTTTGGAGTTTCCGACTCCTTTTCAAGCCCTTGATTCCGAGCTTCCGCGGTTCAACACTTCAACTGGATTTTGACCCAAATTTGCATTACAGTCCCTCCTTCACTACTTATTTTCATTTCTGGACCCAAATTCATTGGCGTACAAAGGATACCACTAGAAATGTAGATTTTATTATTATTATTATTTTTAAAAAAATTTAGGAAATTTATTTTATGGATAAAAAAAAACAATATCACGAGCAAATAAGAACATACTGTAGGTATTAAAAATAACGGAATAACTTAACTAAGTAATAGGAGGACCAATTTGTAAATACCTATCACTTTGACACCAAAATGTAAATATAATATAGTCAAGGGGATCAAAATGGCTGGCTGGAAGGTGGGACCCACGTGGATGAGTGAGCGTACACAACCATGCAATGATGAAGCAAAATACAAAGTCAAAGGGATCCTCCGCGAGGATATTCCTCGATTGCTCAAAATATAAAAAAAACGTCGCGGTGTGGCACTTATTGTTTTTTTTTTTTTTAAATTAGTCCTACGCATTAGAAATTACTAGCGTAGTACCCGTGCGTAATACACGGGATTTATAAAATATATTATATTTTATAGAAGTTATTACCATAATTTGTTTACATTATATATTAGATATATTATACTATTATAATAATATGAAAACGATATAGTAAAATAATATAAATTTGAATATAAAAAATAATGTTTCCATCAATGTCTCACCTTCCTAGGAGGTTTGGGTTTGAGTTTGAGTTTGAGATTTGAAATGCCCGATGTAGAATATAAAAATGTGGCCCTCTACTATTGCTGTGTTAATGGATGGGAAGGTAAGACCAAATAATTTGATAGTTCGATTACATATTACACAAACTCTAGGTGAATGGAGTTTTAAGAACTTTTGGATGGAGAGCATATAAAAATGTCGGAGAAGAAATATTCTTGTAATAAACTTAAAAGTAAAAAAAAAATGCTTCATCCTTCTCAAAATATAGGTCGTTATATTTTTTTGCCATGTTTTTTAAGAGGCTAAAAACTCTATAAAATATTATATTTTTATTGGTTTTTGAAAATAATATTATGCTTATTAATAATAAGTGTAGTATTATTTTTAAAAACTAATAAAAAAAAAGTTAATATCTTATAAAGTTTATAGCTCCTTGAAAAACGTGCTAAAAAGTTAAACGACCGATATTTTGAGACAAAAGTATTACAAATTTTAGAGTCACCAGTCACCACTGTTGTTTGAGAATGAGTTTTTTTAGCCTTCTAGGTTTTTTATTAAGTTGATTGATTACTTTGAGTATTAAACAAATTTGTTGTGGTAATGGGTTGGAAGGTAGCACCAAATAATTTAGTAGTTGGACTACACATTTCATAAACGCCGGTGAATAAAATTTTCAGAACTTTGGGATAGAGAGCACTTAAAAAAAAGATATATTATATTAATTAATAAACTTAAAAGTAAAAAAAATCCTTTCGTCTCAAAATATAGGCCATTTTATTTTCTTGACATGTTTTTTAAGAAGCTAAAAACTCTATCAAATATTATTTTTTTATTAGTTTTATTTGAGCATGTTATATGATTTGCAATATCTAAATAGAAGCTTTATTATTATATATTAGTGAAAACATCATTTTCCCAACAGATTACAGATTGATCTTGAACTCAGGTATAGAGAAAACATCACACAAAACCAACCCCGATGCAAGATGTATATCCCCAACCTCTGTAACAATCTTAATTGAGCCATTTGTCAAAGAAACTTTGACAGGAAACCTCAATTTTCGCTTAAACCTCTAAAATAATTTTAAAAAGATATGGAAGAAAAAAGAGTTGAAAAGTGAGAAAAAAACATAAAGTTACGAAGGAGGTTAAAGAAGGAAAGTTAAAGATTCACCTATACATGTTTCATTTTAATATTTAATTTATTTGACTCTAAATGTTTTCATAATTAAAAAAATGAAATAAAAACTAAGATATGTCTTTAGTGTATACGAAATTGTTGTTAAATATACAAATGTAAAATTTCTTTCTTTTTATTTGTTTATGTCATGCTCTTTATGAAATTAGAAGATTCAACGGAATATATTTGCTAATGAAAGTATATTTTATATGCAATTTATTAATAACGATCTTAATATATATTCAAAATATGTTTAGATTCAAATGATATTTAAAAACATAAAAAAAATTAAGGCATTAATATTAGTCTTATAAATAAGTGAAGTGAGGGTGTGTTTGGATTCCAATTGCATTTTAATTATAATGTATTTATGAATACAAACACTTGAGTAGTATTCGTTATCAAATTTTATAATGTGCTTAAAATGATATACCTTTTAAATAAAATACCTTATAAATTGTGTCAATCAAACAACCACTATTATGTAAAGTTTTTAATTACATTATATAACATAATATAATTAATTCACATAATTTACTATATATTTAATTTAAATTTTACATTATTTTAAAACATTATAAAAAGTGTTAACCAAACACTACTCAAGCATTTATGCATTATAATTAAAATATATTGTAATCCAAACACACCCTCAATCACATAACATTAATTTTTTTAGTCAAAAACACTTGTAAAAATAAATTATTTCATAAAAATGAGGCTCCGTCTGGAGCCTCATTTTAGTTTGTCTCAATTTTATTTCCGGGCCTAGCCCGTCCTAAGCACCAAAAAAAATAAAATAAAAAAAATTGATCTTATCATAGTATTATGATGATAACTAAATTAACGTTAGCTGCCATGAAAAAACATTTGGTTTTATTCCTATTTTATTAAGAAAATCAAAGCAAACGTATCTATCCATCCTAATCCCTAAAACAAAAACAAAGACTTGAATTTGAATGAACACAAATTTTGCAAAATCTGAGCTTCGCAAGCCCTATCCATCTCACCCGGCAACTAAGCCATTCAGTTTCATCCCACTCTACAAAAATTCCACAATTTCCCAATTAGTTCATATTCACATTCGACAATTTCCCCATAAGACCTAACTATCTGCGCTCTTCTTCGTCTAGACCTGAGCAGACTTGGACCAACCCGCCCGGCCCGCCCGACAAAATGAGCGGGCTTGGGTAGAGTAGGTGGCCCAAGCGCAGTGACGGCTGCAAGATTTCCTAGAGGGGGGGCGGACTTTTTGGTCGAGAATTTTTTTTTCCTCGGTATATATAATAAAGAAATTTTTAAAAAAATATATTGAAAATAAACCATAAATTATGGTACAAATATGATATTTTATTACAAAAATTCATAAAATAATTTAATAATTTATATATATATGTGTGTGTGGGGGGCAGGATTAAGATTTTTTTTTAAATTATTGGAAGAAAATTATAATTTTTTTAATGAATTTGTCATTGGTAAATGAAAAAAAATGATAGGATTGAAAAGTATGATAAAAAAAACTCATAAATTGTGGTTTAAATATGATATTGATAGTAAAAAAAATTCATAGAAGTAAAAATTAGAAGATTTATTTAAAATATTTGGGTAACATAATGAATAATCTAATCTAATGAAAATATTAAAAGAAAAATATAACCAAAAAGGTAAGGAATAAAGGGAGTGCAAAAAAGTAAGTATTGAGATTTGAACTTGTGACCTCTTGGTTCCCCAACCCTTCCCTCCATCCTTTTACCAACTAAGCTAGACAATCTTTGTGTTCTCTTTCACATTTTTTTATTTTTTTACCTTATTTTTTTTATTTTTTTAAAATAATACGAAACTCCTTCGCCGGAGGGGGGGAGGCCGCGCCCCCTGCGGCCGCCCCTACCCAAGCGGGCCAATAGGCCCACTGGGCCGGGCTTGGACTTTGGGTTTAGCCCAAGCGGGTCGGCAGGCCCGCCCGATAATATATATATATATATATATATATATATATATATATATATATATATATATATATATATATATATATATATATATATATATATATATATATATATAATATACCGAGTGTGTATGTATACATACTATTTGTATATTACACCATTATGCAATACTACATTCATGTACTCTAGAATTGAGTACACATGCAGCTTATGTTATTGTATTCTTTATAATATTTTTATTTATTTTATTGTTGGAATAAAATACATATTAATTTATAATATAAATATATTTTAAATGTTTTTATTAATTTTAATTATAGATATAGATATAAATATGAATATATATATATATTTATATATTTATATAAATGCGGGACGGGACATGATTTGCGGGACGAGAACTCTCTGTCCCGTGCAATTTTTAAATGTTTCGGCCCATTTGGCCCGTTGGGCAGCCCGGCCCGCCAATGTGGGCGGGCTTGGGCGAGGTAACTGACCCAACCACCGGGCCTGGCCCAAGCCCGGCCCGGTATTGTGGGCTGAAAAACCAAGCCCGCCCATGCTCAGGTCTATCTTCGTCTTCTGATTGAAGAAAACCAATAATTAGCATCGGGGTAAAATAAGTTATAGTCTTCACAAATAAAAAATTTAATCAAACAGCCAACAACTTAAAAGTGTAATTAATGATTTAAGGTGTGGTCATCATTTATCTTCAACCAATTAAATTCTTAAACATATTGGGATATTTTAATATTAATCTTATGATAAATTAATCGTATGTTAAATTTATTAGATCAATTTAATAACTAATTAGATTTGTTAAAATTAATAATTGATTAAATTGAATTAATTATTTAGGTGGATTCATATTTATCTATAAAAATAAGGTGGGGCCATGCTAAATGAGAAGCTGCCACGTAGGCCCCTTTAAGGAGATGTTGTCATGGAGTAGTGTTCAGGCAGGAGCCGTTTGATGCAGTTGCATGTGCTGCAACGATTATAGCTAGTTGTAGGAGCCGGATATCTGCAAAGTGGACTTGCAAGCCACTAGTGGACCGGTTGGGAGTTAGGGGTAATTAGTAAGGAGTATAGGAGGGTTGAGTACAGATGGGTCGGTTGAGGTAGAGTAAGAGGTGCGAGGATTGTGCACTTGCTTTTGTGTTTTTGAGGATACAGTTCGGGGACATTTTGGGTATATAGTTCCTGGTAGCATTTTTTTTGTAAGACTCTTGGTATGGTCTTACGATTTTGTAAATGGTTTAACCACCATATCTATATATTTATCTTTTCAGACAATACCCGTGCGTGATGCACGAGTTTTGTAAAATATATTATGTTGTTCTAAAAGATATTATCATAATTTATCTACATTATATATATAATAATAATATTATAATAATATGAAAACGATATAGAAAAATAATATTAAATCCAAACATCAAAATGATAAATATACTAAACTAGTCTTGCTCACTCGATTCACATCTTCGATCAAGATGGTATATTAAGTAATAATAGATACAACAAATAAGTAAAATAAGGCGCGCATTACCTTCTTTGATATGCACTAGTGTCGGAAAAAAAATCGGATTTATATACAACTTTGTCACATCGGCTAAATTAAAGTTGACAATATTCTCTCATCTACACACAACAAAAGTTAAACATATAAAAGTAAAGAATGCATGTTCACGAGGTAAAATAAAAGAAATTACAATCATTGGTAATATTGAAAAATAAGGTCATTAGAAATTATAATTATTGGTAATATTGAGAAATAAGGTCAATAAATATAGTTAAATAAGAAATATGATTTGAAACTTATATCCAACATCTTTTACAATAAGAAATTGAAATATATCAATGATGTATCTATTCAGCTCCGTATTGATAGGTATATATATAGTTGTTTAAATAATTTCGAACCAACATGTCACTTCAATATACGATTCTTGTGAAAGAATTCAATATTAAAGGTGGTAAAACAAATAACTAATAACAAAATATACAAATCAATGCATATAAAAATGAACTTGTCTATCATTCTTCACGATAAGATCAACTCTACCAAGCGTGAGTAGAGATATATGATGAACTTCTTTTATATGTAAATGGATAAATATTGGATTTTAACAAATCACTGCATAAATAATTTAGCAATAAGAATGCCACAAAAATTTTGAGATAGCAGAAATCCTACCAAATACGAGTAAAATGAGATTGTAATTTTTTTTGTTTGTAATTAGATAAACATTGTATTTTAACAAATCATTGTATAAATAATTCAGCAGTAAAAATCCCACCAATTTTTTTGAGATAGCATTAGAAATCCTACCATATACGGGTAAAATGAGATTGCAATATTTTTTATTTGTAAATAGAAAAAAAATTAGATTTAAAAAAATCATTTTATAAATAATTCAGTAGAAAAAATCCCACCAAATTTTCGAGATAAGTAGAAATCTTACCAAAAACGGGTAAAATGAGATTACAATCGTTTTTTGTTTGTAAATAGAAAAAAGATGGATTTTAACAACTGGTATGTTTGAATCAAATAGTAAAATCCACATAATTCAACAATCATTGATTTCTGGGAGATTAGAAGTGATGTGAAGAACACCAATTCAACGTTCCTACATATGCATCAAGATAGAGCTCCAATTCAACCTGGGCAATGATCGACTACAATACTGGATCGACATATGCATCGAGAGAAGTCACTGCGGCAATAGATGTGCATCAAGAAGCAAGATTCCATCAATGGATAACTTATTGTCATCACCCAGCAACAAATCTAACTTAGCGTCTGAAAAGTACGTGGTCGATTACAATGCTGGATCCCCGTTTCTTGAGCACTTTGTTTTCGAAGCGTGCCTTCGTCTCGAACACGTCAGGCTTCCTCCAATTCAACTTGGGCAATGATCTTCTAAATAACAAAGATATTAAGTTTTAACACAAAATAAATGAGAAAAAATAAATAAAATTTACAATATAAAGTAATTAATTGGTTAATTTATTTTAAAAAATTAAATATCTTTAATTCAAACGGGTAAAAAAATTTTGTGAGAAATTAATATTCTAGTTAATTTGTTAAATTATCATTAAATTTATTTTAATTAATAATTGTTTAAATTTTGTTAGTTATATAAGCGGGGCCACACTTAATGAAAAACCGCCACGTAAGCCTTGGTTTAAGGTGAGGCTGCCACATGTATCTTTCACATCTGTTTTAGTATTATACTAGTTTAGTACCCGCACTTTTGTGCGGGTCTTTTTTTTAAATTAATATGTTTAATATTAGAAAATGTATAATTTTTTTTCTAAATAAACTCTAAGTACCACTATTCACATCTAAACATTGTTAATTATTATATAGTTAACATTAAAAAAACTTTGAAAATTTGAAATTAAAGACAAAATTTTATCCCATTGTTGATTAATATTTGTACCCAAATGCATGTATGTAAAAATAATCTTCAATTATATATGAAATGTCTATTATTTAGAGTTGATTTTTTTTTCTTTAATTTATTCTTCTTCTCTTCGAATGCATTTGTCATTTTTGAATGCATCTGTCATCAATTATATTGTGGAACAATGTAAATGAACATGTATTATTTATATTTGGAAATTGTTTAGTAAATTTGTTTATTGTGATTTGTTAGGTATACTTGAGATTTGTTTTTACCGCGCGCGCACACACACACATATATTAAAAGAGATTTCATTAGCAATTGCATGTATTTCAAATCAAACATAATAAAAGAAGAGATGAGAATTCACATCAACGACGACAAACTACAAACATATAGATCTTAATTTTTAGATAAATGTGAGTGCAAGAGAATCGATAACTGGTCGAATTGGATTACCTATAACATCTTTAACTCGCGTAAATATTTATTTTAATGAAAAAGAAATAAGATTTTGAAAATATAGAGAATTTTTTTTATCCCAATAGAGAAATGAAACCCTCCACATTAAGTCAAAAGGTTATAGAAAGACATTAATAGTTGAATTTGTAAATTATAATTATAGAATAGAAATTTGTACATTACTCACCTCGAAAACTATAACGTTATTGAGTGGGGGTAGAAAAACACAAATTGAACTAAATCAAGTCGATTATCAAAGTTTTACTTTTACACTATCCTATAAACAAACAATTGCATGCACATATACTAATTAAGAGTCAATTTGAATAAATTATAAACAAACAAAGTAGAAAGATAAAATGCTAAAAATTAGATCGATGACAAGATTGCAAGAAATTTAAAATAAATTAGAATGATCAATAAAAACTTATAGTGAGGAAGACACATTGATGGAGATATGATAGAATTTATAGAATTGAAGACACAAGGGTATTTTTGTATATCAATCTTGTTGAAAAGATCCAATATAGATTTTGTTAGTTATTTAAGTTTATCCGAATTGTTATTCAAATTCAAAATTGCAATAATATCCAATTCAAAATAATTTTAATAAAATTAATAAAAATAAATTTAAAAATAAAATCAATCGGTTAAGATTTAGGGAAAAATGAATGAATTAATTAATTACGTATTTAAATAAGTAATTTGATTTATAATAAATAATAAAAAGAAAACCAATTAGATTTTTTAAGTTATTTAAGTTTATCCAAATTGTTATTCAAATTCAAAATTGCAACAATATCAAATTCAAAATAATTTTAATGAAATTAATAAAAAGAAATTTAAAAAGAAAATCAATCGCTTAAGATTTAGGGAAAAAATGAATAAATTAATTAATTATGTACGGAGTATTTAAATAAGTAATTTTATTTATAATAAATAATAAAATGAAAACCAATTTGATTTTTTAATTTATTTAAGTTTATCCGAATTGTTATTCAAATTCAAAATTGCAATAATATCCAATTCAAAATAATTTTAATGAAATTAATAAAAAGAAATTTGAAAATAAAATCAATTGGTTAAGATTTAGGGGAAAATGAATGAATGAATTAATTACATATTTAAATAAGTAATTTGATTTATAATAAATAATAAAAAGAAAACCAAAATTAGATTTTGTTAGTTAGTTAAGTTTATCTGAATTGTTATTCAAATTCAAAATTGCAATACTATCCGATTCAAAATAATTTTAATGAAATTAATAAAAATAATTTTAAAAAGAAAATCAATCGGTTAAGATTTAGAGAAAAATGAATTAATTAATTAATTACATATTTAAATAAGTAATTTGATTTATAATGAATTAATTAATGAATTCCATAACGATCTAAACTAATCCGCACAAACAAATAAACTAAACTAATGTGCACATACATGATTAAACAACTCCATCATCAATTGATTTAACTCAATCAAACCGAAATGGATCTCACAAGCGCATAAACTAAAATAATATTTAACGTACATTTTTTTCGATGCTTCCTATTACTACTATCGTTAATATTTAGCTCGGTTGAAAATAAAATCTACGTCTACGTCAACCTTACCTTCCTCTACATCTTTCAATTAGAGAATCAATTACTACCGGCTAAATTCATTTGCAATCAATTACGTAGTCTCAGTATATATATGAAAATGAAAGGAAATCGTAACAACGTGATCCAATCGTAACCGATCCAAAATCACTTGACCTGATCCAAAATCATAACCACCAGAGATTCGGCAAAATCCTATTGACAAATTCTATACTTTAATTAATAAATACTTTAATTACTTAAATATGCAATTATTTAATTAACAAATCCAAAAAAAATATATTAAAAAACCCTACTGTTGTAAAGACCCGGAAATTTAAAATATTATTTTATGAATTAAGGCTTAATTTCAATATTATAATAGTGAGGTTTCAGAAATTTTTTTTTAAAAAATATTCATCCTCGATCAAAATATTTATTTATTTTATTTTATTCAAGTAAATTTCGGCCTACATTTGAGTTCGATTGAAAACAGATCTGTTCCGCTTTCCTATATCAGAATTTATACAGGAGAAATTTGTTATTTAATGTGGTAATATTTTTATAACTTAAGAATAGCGGATTCACTTTGTAAAATTTCATAAACTACCCTAACCCTAGTTCACCGGGTATTTATACCCTTTTACCATGTGTGCCGCCCCCTTTACTGTTGCTTCATCCTCCCCACGCCTCTTTCCGTCCTTAGCTGCTACTCCCTCGAGCAAAACCAAAATCAATTGAGAAAACTTGAACCTCCATGGCTACTCTCCTCCGTTTCGGCCTCCTTCTACCAGATCCGAAGAGGTCGAAGCTCCCATGGCTCTTGTCTCCTCTCTCCCATTCTTCCTCCTCGGACCCCTCACTCTCTCGCTCTTTGTCGTCGCCGCTGAAGGAGGCTTCAAACCGAAGCGGCTGCTGTGATCGTTGAGAGCCGGCGGCAGCGAGTCCGTCGAGGCCGACTGAGGAGCCGCCGACGCCGCACCTTGACAGATGGCGAATCCGACACCACCAGCACCATCTCTCTCCCCTCCGTCCGATCTGGACTCCCTCCTTCTCTCTCTTTGGCTAAGGGCAACTCCACGCCCTCCCACGCCTACTCTGTTCGCTTCTTCCGGCGGTAGGGGAATCCACCACCGAGCTCTTGGAACCGACGACGCCGAGTCCGTTAGGTCGAGAGGCCATCTCTTCCTCCGATCGATCGAGCCCAGTACCGAGCCCTGCAGTTCCGAGTCCGAGCATGTACCTTCGAGCCTCCGCCCTCCCCGATTCCACCCATATAACGAGCCCTATTGATTCGAACAAACTCCATAATTGAATTGGTATACTTTCTCGAGCTCTGGGTCTTGGTTGAATGCCTTGTACTGATTGTTGAACTAGATTCCTTTCCACTTGTTACAGCTTATTCATTGGGTTAAATTATTATATTGTGAATTTTACGTTAATCAAATACTCGGCTGAATTGACTATTGAAACTACTTGGTGTTGGTCTCAATTAAAGTGGATCCGGTTTGGGTGATTACGGATTTGACGAATTTGCTTTGGTAGAATCGAGCTACTTCGATTGTGTTTTGCTCTGGTGGAATTACTTTGGTCTCAGTGTGTAATTTGTGCTGTTTAAATGAGGGTTTCTAAGCCATGAGAATAACCTATTCAAGATCAAATTTTACTCGGGTTGTTAGTTAACTTAAATATAGTAATACACTAATTTAGGTTGCGCTGATCGATGAACCACGAGTGGTGAAGTTGGGTACGGTAATTGAATAATTTTATCATCTAGAATGGTAAGTTGTGAACAAGTGTATAAGGGTATATAAAAGACATCTTGAGAACTTGTTATACATGTGTAAGCTTGTTGTGATTTCGAGCTATGAATTCGGTTAGTAAGACTATATACAAGTTGTGTTACAATTTAGTATACTCGTATGCTTTTAAGCTTAACTGCAATGCTTGTTGTGAGTAGGTTCTTATATTTGAAGCTATAATTGATTTCTTGAAATATCAACTTGCCTTGGTTTACTCGTTGAGCATGATGTGTTATGCGAATATTGATAAATAAGACTTGTTGATCCTTGGTTTTGAGAACTTATAATTTTGTTGAGGATTTGATACGTGATGAATTAATTAAGCAAATGTTTAAGGAAAACTTGAGCTTGGTTTGAAGTAAGATGTTTTGAGTAATGATCTTGGTAAGGCTTTGAGTTAAGTTTCGTACTTGATGGGAACAAGGGTAATTGAGAATGACTGTTATGATGAGAATGCTAGATTACTTGAATAAAATATTGTGTAGTTCTGTATTGGTTTGGAGGACTGCTTGTGTGTAATTAAATATGTATTGATGAGCTATTTTCTTGCTTATTACTTGCTAGTGTGATTAGATGACTCTCTGAGTGGCTTATTTGCTGGCTAATTGGATGTGAAGATTCAAGTAAGTATCCTACGGGACTTACTCAGCAACCTGGACCTCCTGCCTGATGTGTCATATAGTGTGTAGGTGTTGCATATGCATAAAAGCATGCCATGTAGTATCATGCTTAGGACTTGCACTTATGAATGAGCATCCCTATTCCTTATGCGTTTGAAAAGAGAACGGCCGTTATCTGAGTCTTTAGAGTCGTTGCTAGGGTCATTGGGACATTCGTGTTTCATAACGTTTCGGTCCCAGTCGAGTCTTATATATATGATCTGGCTGCGGCGGTGACCGAGCGTCCTACCTGGGCTGCTTCGGAGCGAGGTACGGACATATAGGCTGCGGCACCGACCAAGCATCCTACCTGGCTGCTACGGAGCGAGGTACGGACATATATGCCCCGGAGTGGGCACAGATCAGGGGATATGCCATTTGGCACTCTTTGGGCGCCTTTACTGTTTTTCCGCACTTATATTTATATCCTGATAAGCATGCTTGTGTGATTTAAATCTTGTATTGCATTAGAACATCCTTTATTTAGGTATAGGCATGTTATATGGCCTCAGCGCGGTCAGAGGACCCGCAGGCGATTACCGGGCCTGACTTCGTGGATAGTGTCAGGTACCCGCTCCCTTTTGCTTGCTGATTGCCTCTGTGGTGGGGTTTTCTCATGGGACGAGAGTGTTAAGAAGACTTTGCAGCTATTGCAACTTGGATTTACGAATATTTTGGTTAAGGTTACCATTTAAAAATGTTTTGTATTTACTTTGAGTTAAATTTGTATTATTCCTTTATGAGTTTTGACTAGTTGAAATAGGACAGGTTCCTGTGCGAAAGCTCAAGATCATGTTTGGATTATTTGAACGTTTTGAGGGTTTGAAATCCCATTTTTTTTCTTGAATTGCGTCGCTTATTTCTCAAGACTTAATAGAGTTATAACTTAACATAATCAATATACAACTCGTACTTGGATTGCTAAGATCAAGAAGAGGGGTAAGCCCTCCCTCTAAACGTAACCTGAATACTTTTCTACCTTCTTTTCCTTACTAGACTTAGGTGGAGAGTAAGTGTGGGAAAAGAAGATTTAGGAAATTATTTGGGCCGTTACAAAGTTGGTATCAGAGCCAGGTTGTGCAATCCGAGTACAGATGAGTTGTAAAACAATTGGCGATTTTTAGTTTTGGAAATAAAATAGCCCAAATGTTTCACGAGTTTTGAATGTTTTCAGGGCAAAATGAATTTAATATGGATAAGTAAGATAATCACCTTGAGAAGTGAGAATCGGAACTTGATCGAGTAGTAAAGTCTATCCCTTAGGGATATAGAATTGGGATTGGTAGAGACCCTTAGCTTTATATTTTACCGATGGGAATGGAAGACCCCCAAGAAGATGCATCGCGGTGGATGGAGTTTTGGGGAGAGATTGTGTAATTGTCTATGTGTTGTTCTTCTTGATTTAGCTACTTGTCTAATATATCTTCAGATGCGTATTGTACTTTATGGGCATAACGTGCATATGTAAAATTTTGTTGGGGTAACTCGTAAACTTGATTATAGAGATAGATAAATTTGGGGGAGAAGTTTGAGGATTCATGTGTGTTGCTCTTAATGACTTAGTATGATATTTGTTTACATGAGCTTCTCTCATTATGATATCTGACGTGATTCTTATAAGATGCTTAAGTCTTGTTGTGGGCTTATAATTGCGGAACTTGATGACTTGTGTGAGACAATTACTGTCATTCTTGATGTACTTGACTTATGCATACTTGTTTTGTTACTCATATCACATATGATAAAAATTGTTGGGTGCCTTCTAGCACTTGGTTTGATGAGGACATGAGATGATATTATGGGAATTTACATGGTTGTGTGCAAGGTTTTGTACTGGTTTGTTGAGAGCTTATGAGCTAAGTTTTGAGAACCTTACTCTAGTTGATGGGAGAACTTATGAGTTGAGGATTGAGAAATTGTGTTTGTTGACTTGAGAGTCATGATATTTTGACTATGAGACTCCATGGTTGAGTTGTTAAGAAATATTTATGGAATTCAACTTCTTGATATAAATTGCTGATTCTTGCTTACATGATAATGTCTTCATAGAGCCGACACAAGTATTTTACAAGGACGCTTGTAAAGTACTTGGTCGGATCTAGTGAGAACCTTGTGATGATTTTGTGATACTTATACAAGTATTTCATGGGGACGCTTATGGAATACTTGTAGAGATCACAAAATGCATCGCTTATGTACTTATTTGAGATGTTTTGACATGATATTATCCCATGATCTATTTAATCGATGCTTTACATGCTTTACATGATGAATTTTAATAATATTGCTCTCATGTGTGAAATTCGTTCAAAGGAGGATCATGTGTATGCAACTCGACTAAAAGGTGTGTGAATCAATGAGTAGACATAACTCGCTTATTCATAAAATAGGACCTATGTGATTGATATGACGTTGTGCCTCCTACTCTCGACGTGTTATCGCGAATGCTGTGACTTTATGAGATTTTGTAAAGTTATGCTATGCACCTCTATCTTGTTCGTATGGATTATGATATTTATTTATGATATTTTGCTTACATGACTACTCGACATCCTATAATTGTCTGACTTGTATGACTACTCGACATCCTATATTGTATGTTTACGAACTACGTGACTTTATTCTCCATCATCATTGTTAATCACTCTTAATTATATATGCGTGAACGTCCTTTCGTTCTCGCTTTTGTTACTGCTTGCCCTTTTCGAATGCTTAAGAATGTTAGACCTAATTGAATTAGTTATGTTGTGCGTGTATGTCACATCTGCATCATGCCTTTATTATTTCGATCCTGGGTTCGTGGTAAACTTGTCATCCTTCTTGTATGTTCTTGCCACATCTGCATGTATGTTCTTACCACATCTGCATGTATGTTCGAATGCTTATACTTGTTAAATGATATCGGTTTAGCTATGCTATGATTTTATGTCTCATGTGTTTAGGTCTTGTTTAGCTATGTGCCTCTCATCGTCGTCCCATCTTAACATGTGCTAAAATTCTACGATTGTTATGTCTTAAGAACCTCACACGTTGCATGACCACCCACCACTGTAGCTATAAAGTTTATATGACGATCTTTGGATATATACGTGTTATTCTCTTGTAATATGCTATCTTTGGGAACTATTATTGGTTTTGATGGTAGGCACATTTGCGCATCCCTGACTTAATATGACATTATATTTAGTTACTTGTAATATTCATTCCTTGTTGACATGTATATGCATATCATGACATTTTGAGCAACTTTAGATAGTCACTACTGTTTCATTGTTGTATTATCTCCGTTTACATATCTCTCCTTCTCCTGCTATGTTTTCGCATGATCATTTTGGTCTATTAGGTGTTACTATCACGTATGTTGTTATATACTACGTATGTGCCATCCTACTATGTTGTGTGCTATTAGTATCCCTTATATGATCTCCACTTTCGAGGAAATGACTATTTGGTTTTAGACCCTAGTTATAAGATCGATTGATTACTATTACTGCATGACTAGTGATAGATCGGCTTGTGCCTTTTCTACCTATATCTGAGTTGGCATGCATATCTCTATATCCTTATACTCTAGATATCCATGTTTAGTCATCATCGTTTTATGTTCATATCGTTTTCGATTACACTTCACATATATTAATGTTGAGTGGTTATATAGTTATTTTGACTGGTTGTGTATTGTCATGTTAGTTGTTAGACCATAACTCCGCGTACTTACACCTTGTCATATGTTATTAATACTATTTGGGAAATTAAGTAATGGAGAAAATGATTATGTGATTTACTGCACTCTCTATATTATTTATATGATTACTCTTAGGATATGGGTGGTTTGGCTGATTGTATATTATTTTGTTTGTTGTTAAAGTATATTCTCATGTACTTACCCATCGTCATGTGTTATCGGTAATATGTAGAAATTTTACATCAATGATATGATATGTGATTCTTTGCACTATTTACATTATCTATATGATGACTCATGTAATAGGGTTGGGTAGCATACCTATCTTGCATAATTACCCTTGTTATGTGATGTTATGAAATTGTGATTGATTACGCATTTTGAATATCATCATTAGAGCTATTTTGTTACCTTTTGACCCCATCATACTCTATTTAATATGAATAGTACCATGCGTAGGCCATAATATGGTTCATGCTCACTTTTACTTGCCATATGATATCTTTCTACACTCGTTATGCATTATTAGTTTTAAGCGTCGGTGCTCGTACGTCTATCCGTATAGTTTAAATTGCATTTACATGTCTACGCACTACCCTTTTGCTTAAGATTTGTTGATACTATACTATCTACCATGTTGAGGTTATATGGTACGAATTATGTGTTGACGTGTGCCTTGGTGACACAAATGCATGAAGCACACACTTACACTTGTCTTTTCCCGTTGAACTATATGATATTCCTTAGCGATTTTTAAGACATGTTGATGTTATTCCTTACATGTTATGTTTAGTTTCCCTCACGCCATATAGGCATATATGATTCCCTCAAGCATGTACTGAATTTGGTTAGTTATATTCGGGTGATAGATTGTTAGATCTATCTTATGTATATATGAATGTTGTACCTTAATAGCATTTTCTGACCATTATATGTGAAGACCCCTTGCTAGCGAGGATTTGGTTGATAGTAGTGTGTGTTGATATTGCTAAGATCGGGAAGAGGGGTAAGCCCTCCCTCTAAACGTAACCTGAATACTTTTCTACCTTCTTTTCCTTACTAGACTCAGGTGGAGAGTAAGTGTGGGAAAAGAAGATTTAGGAAATTATTTGGGCCGTTACAACTTTAAAGGAGAAGCCGCCACATGTCGTAGGCGACTTCTCCTTTAGTATTATAACTAGTGTAGTACCCGTGCGTAACGCACGAGATTTGTAAAATGTATTATATTTTATAGAAGATATTACCATAATTTATTTACATTATATATTAGATATATTATACTATTCTAATAATATGAAAACAATATAGCAAAATAATATAAATTTGGATAAAAATAATAATGCTTATATTATATCAATATATAATATATGTGGCAAAACGTCAATGTCTCACTTTCCTCGCTGGTTCGGGTTTGAGAAGAAGAAGAAGTGGAGGAAAAATCATTAAACAAAATGGGGACTGGGAATTGAGCTCATAATTTAGTGATAAGGAAAATATTGAACTTGTATTCAAATTTTATATTTCAAAAAAGCATTTTATTTGCCTAACATCAACAATAACCGTACAATATTTCATTTAAATATGAAATTTTCAATTTTCAATTATTTTATGTTAAAGGAAACATACATGCTCTAATCATACTAATAATATTCAATTTTCATTTTTGAAGCATACATACTCTAATCTTGTAGAGTATATATGTTAATTTTCTTTTTAGATCATTGTGGTTATGGAAATTAACCATTCATCTTCATCACCATCTTGCATTAAAAAAACACGAAATCAATTTTATAATATAAATGGTAATATATGAGAAGAAAATATATACACGGATGAATAAAAACAAAGTCCATAACCATCAATTGAATTCAAATACACAATTTGCAATAAACATAAAGTAGGAGTTTGAAATGTTATTGTGGATAATTGAAACTTTTATTAGTATGATGTGAATGAAAACTGAAGCTCTTATATATAGAAAGAGAGAATAAAAATAAAAAGATTCTTCCCTTGAAAGATTGATAGAGATTAGATAAATAAATTAGTTTTATTTTACTCCATCAAAAAATTTAATATTTTGAAAATTGGTTAAAACTTCATAAGATGAATAATAAAAAAAATTGCAATATTATCTAAAAATCCAAAGAATCAGATTTTTTATTTGATTATGATTATGATGATAATGATGATGATTATGATTATTGGGAGACGATGCTATTGGTTTTCTAAAGCGGATTCAGTTGGTTACGAAGAGCCATGGGTCGCCGTCCGTTAATGGCGATTTCATATTTTATAGAGTTGGTTTTACTATTCAAAAGGGTGCTGGGGCTCAATTTGTTATTATTATTATTATTATTATTATTATTATTATTATTATACATGATTGTTGATTAAAAATAATAATTAATTAATTGAAACATTCATTGGTAGATTATATATTTTTTATTGGAATTAGTTTTGTAATTAAAAAGAGATTGAAATTGAAATTGAAAAGGTTTAAAAGTGCGGCTATAGTTTGAATTAGAGAAAATCTCTAATAAAATCAAATATAAAATAAAGGTAATACAAATTAAAAGATTTCCTATTTTGTTAAGATTTTATTAAAAAAAAGAAATGAAAATTTATGTCAAGTCATTAAATTCAGATAAAGTTTAAACAATTCATTATTTAATTATAAACAACTTAAGATATATTTTAAGGAAAATTAATCGATTTCGTAAAGAAATTCTAAATAATTGAGTCAATATTTTCCCACTTAGGTGTGTGAGAGTGCATGGTAGTTAGCTTGTAAATAAATTATTCTAAAAAATATTATAAATAAATTAATTAGATTGTTTTACACGTATTACTTGGTAGTTAGCTTATAAATAAATTATTCTAAAAAATTAATTAGATTTATTATTTTAAAATTAATTTAAAATAATTAAGGTGGAATAATTATTTAAAGTAGGGAATCTATAAAAAAAAATCAAAGCTTCTTAATTTTAGTAGTAAATAGTCCTATACCCGCGCCAATGGCGCGTAAAAAAAAATACATATATTAGCTGTTAGAAAATGATAAAGTTAAGTGTATAATATTTAAATAATAGACAATGTCTGATATGGCATCCTTCCAAGCAATGTCGGATCTGCTAGAAAATGTTAAAGTATTTTAGTTTTTCTATGATAGGGACAAAAAGAATCAACATTATATCCTGAAAGTTTTAAACAACTTGATAAAACCAACTTTTTTCGATAATGCCCATTGATTTGCATTTTAATTTGCTAGTAAATATATAGTTGTCTATCTCACCTGTAAAAATTTTCAATCAAGACATTGTGAAGCTCACGCCTTTTATGATTCACTTGGACATGACTACGGAAATCTATATCTAACAACCATAACCTAGAAATAGTTTTAGCATTTTTGTTTGTATGGTTGTAGAGAAATATAAGAGCAGAGTAGCAAGGTCTTCGCAAAGCACTAAGCAAGAAGTGCATGATAGCTTTGGGAACCAAGTCCTTGATAATTTTCACGACTATGTCAAAATAAGATGACATCAGTCGCTTGATGGCCTTAGGGATGGCAACAGGGCGGGGAGTACCCTCCCCGTCCCCGTCCCTATTTACAAAAATTCCCACCGTCTCCGTTCCCGTTCGGGGATAAAAAATGTCCCTCGTCCCCATCCCATCGTGGAATCCCCGTCTCCGCTAAATTTTCCCCATTTGCATTCCCCGCGGGTTCCCCATTTAAAACTTATGATTTCCCCCAATTTAATAGAAAACTATAAGATATTATTAAAGTTATGTAAAAAAATATGGCATAAATATTACATATAATATCTCATAAATGTAAATTATAAGGTAAAAGTTTAAAAATTAAAAAAAATATTTACACTTAGGTAAGATATAAACAAAATTGGGGATTTCATACTTCCCATCGGGGATCCCCATCGGGGACGAGGCGGAGCGGGGATCGTGGTGGGGACTACTATCCCCGTCCCTACGCGGGGAATCACTTTTCCCCTCATCCCCGTTTAAAATCCCCGTCTCCATCCCCGTTACGGGGATTCCCCGCGAGGAGTCCCCGCCCCATTGCCATCCCTAGATGGCCTCCATTTCAATTGCCTCTGAGTCTGAGGTAGTTTCTAAAGACTTCAAAATTGTGGATGGCTAAGGAAAATCAGAACAGTTCAGCCAACTAATTTCAAAGTATTGAATTAATAATTATAGAAGTTTAATTGTAATTGGTTAGGAGCCCAGCGTGACACCTCATCTATTAAGCTTCTCTAATAATAATTAAATATAGAATATAGATTGTGATTGGCTAAGAGCCGTAGAAATAAGGGAAGTGTGTCACTTCATCTATATTAAGCTTCTCTAATAATAGTTCGATATAGAATTAAGAGCAAATAAAAAATGAATTGAAATAATTGGCTAGGAGCCCTAGAACAAATTATTATCAAATAAAATAAAAATATGTTTGATTCCAGTTTTGATTTAAACCAATATATTAGAAAATGTATAATATACTAAGGAATAAATTATATACTAATTTAATGTTTTAAATTGAACCAATTGATTAGAAAATTAAAAAAGAAGCTATTTTAATTTGATTGGTTGAAAACCTATAATTATGGTGGTGATGACACATCATCAAAAATGTTTCTCTTTTAATAGTTAGACAAAGATAGATAGATTGTGTTATAATACGATAATAATTTATTTTACAATCTTTTAAAAAAAGTATATAGTTAGAAGATATGTATACAAACTTATTAAAAATATCATAATAGATTGTATCATTTAATGAGATGGTATAACGAAGAAATTTTTTGGAAGGAAAATCCAAAATATGACACGTGACAAAAAAAAAAAAAAGTAGATTAGGATTATATATGATCTTACATATTATAATATGTTTTACAAACATTAGCTGGGTCTATAGTAAATAATTAGAATTAATTGGACAAAGTATGTACGTCATAATACGTATAATACTACATATCTTTTACAATATATAAAGAAACATTAGTCGGGTGTATAAGAACAATTAGAATTATATATGTATGTATGTATGTTTCCTTAATGATGAATATGTGAGAATCAATTAGAATTATATATGTTATAATAATAGAAAGTGTATGTAATCTTATGTGATAATAAATGTCAAAAATGGATAGAATCATCTTTAAAATAATAAAACTTAAAATAATATGAGATAATATAATAAATAAATTGATGTAATATGTGGCAAATAATTTATACATGGCAAATAATAAGTAGATAAAAAATGGGCGGGAAAAAATTGAACCAGAAGCTGCCATGAGGCAAAAACAGCTTCTCTTTTAGTATTGTTTAGGATTATAATTAGATATAGATTAGACTAGTATATAAAATCAGGAGATCTGTTTACATAATTAACCGGTGTATCTTTTCATTTCTCAAAAAAAGGTGTATCTTTTCAAGTTGCACCTAAGTTGGTCAAGTATTGTTTGCAGGGAAAGGTGGGCTCGGGTCGCAGTTCTTCCACCTTATTTGAAGTCGTACATGGATCTGTCGTCCTCAACGGATTAACGGGTGCACCATACACCCATTGATCCATAAGGTTGATGGATTTTTAATTAATACCCCGTACTCCGTAAAAAATTATATACGTCACTTTAAAGTTTATTATAATAAAGTAAAAAGTAATAAGACATAATTAATTAAATATGCACCATTCAAGATTTATTAGTTAAATGTCCATCGGTCACCCCTTAACTATTGCACGCTTTCTTTTTTGATCTTAGTCCAGTTCGATCGACTCAGTCGCTCTACATCTGGATCGGGTACTGTATGACCCATTTAAGGGGTTGACCCTCCCACTCACAAGCGACTCCATGTTTCCAAGAGGATTCGAACTTCGAATCTCTTGGCATGGGATGTAGCCCCACAACCACTACACCAACTTGTGATTGATACTATTGCACGCTTTCTTCCCTCGGTTGGGATTATAAACGTCCCACATCGGTGTTGGACTAAAAACAACAACAAAATATAAGGAGAGGGAAGCTCATACACAATGGTTTAAACTTTTGTGTAAAGTGGTGAATCACAACCTTATAAACAAAAATAAAATAAACCCCGACACGACTCCTGATTTGATACGACCCGCTCGGAATTCTCGGTTTCTCACACCCTCCAAGGTCTGGTGATGACAAACGGAACTACGACAGATAGCTAGGGACTCTTTCTCAACTCCTCGCTTACGTCGTCCGAGTCTTCCTAGCTTGGTAAGTCTCAAGCTCTAGTAGAGAGAGAAAGAGTGAAGCGTCGTTTGAGAAACTCTAGTTGAGCCGCATCTCGAAAGAGAGCTTCTGTAGGGTTCTTAGTCTCCGGTGGTCATCGACGGTGCTCGTTGTCGTCATCTCTTGTTTTGTAGAAGATCTTCTTCTCCTTCCTTTATCCATTTTACTATTATCTCCGATTACTTGTGTGTTTTTGGTCTAATTTGTTCGTCTTAAGTGTAAGGTCCTTGTATGTCTGTTGTTACCATGAGTTAGTAGATTTAATTAGGCCCCGATACTTGAGGCCCTGAGGATGTAGGTCGTCTTTAACCGAATCTCGTAACTATACTGACTATGTTCTAATATACACTCAACAACGCCCTCAAAATATACACTCAACAACGGTACTTAGGCACCAAATATTTTTTCGAGGCTAATATACACTCAACAATGCCCTCAATATATATATTTGTGGTTATATAGCATGAAAAAATAGCCCCAATTTTATTTCAATGGTACTTAGGCACCAAATATTTGTTCGAGGCCAAATTCGACGGTATTGGCTACGATGGTACCCTCGAAATAATTGGTAGCCAAAAACTTCGAGGCTATATAGCGTTTTTCTAGTAGTAGATCTCTTGCTCATTTTCGGTCATTTCATTTTCTTCCGCTTTCCCTCGTATTCACGATCGTTCTAGACTTTCGAATATCAAGAAAGAATCTGCATTGGAAAATTATCTTTATCCATGTGAGTGTTAGATAGTATAAAGTTTTCTATAAATTGTGGGTGTGTTACACCGATACTTCACTAAAACATTGTACTTTGTAAAATGGGAGATAACCAATCCCATCTTGTTCTTCTTTTCCTTGATGAACATGTTTGAGCAAATATAAGGATATCTTGTGATTATAAGGTTCATCATGCCATAAGTGCAAAAAGGTTTTTAAAAAAAATTTGAATGCAGTTTACAAAAACTAAAAATCATCTGGAATTTATGCTCAAAATATGAAAATTTGAATGCAACTTGCAAGAAACTGGAAAATTGAATGCAAAAACTGAACTTTAGCAAAAGAGCAATCGAATCCAACAACTAAACATCAGCAAACGAGGAATATGAAAATGTTAAATTTTATAAAACAATTCTCCAATTTTCTTCTAGATACCCAATCAAATTCATAAGTACAAGTAAGCAACCTTAAATGAAAGCTATGACTGCACAAACTCAAATTGAAGGCTGTCACACATTTTCCAGTTTCACTCTTGAAGACATAACTAATTTGAGTTAGGCTTTAGGTTGTCATAACTATTATTGCTTTCAGCCGGATGTTTGCTGGTTGTAGACTCTAATGTGGATGATACTAGTCTCTGTTGGATATTTTAGCCTATTAGCTCAAGTGGAAGCGCAATGTGCTCATGCACATCGATGTGAGTTCAAATCTCACATAGACTTATTTAATACATTATTTGTCAAGTAATCTATTTGCATCTTCAAATTAGATTTAGCTTTTTTTTAGACGAAAGCAAAGATGTGTAGCCTATGTGGGAGTCGAACCCACATCTTGTGTATAAGCACATGCTCTCCCGTTTAAGCTAATAGGCTTCAAAGCAAAATTTACAATTGCTCAACGTGGACTTTAAACAGAACATGAATCTTCAATTTAAAAACCGAACTGAACATAACAGATTAAACCATATATCATTTAAATACTAAACTGAACTCAATTTACACTAAACTGAATTGAACAACTAATGAAATCGAAATATTACCTCATTGGCAACAACTCGAGTTGTTCTCCAATTATCCCCTGTGACTATGACTGGTCTAATGCTCATTTTTATTAGGCCCTCCATAACCACTGTAACTTCTCTTTTCAGCATCTGCTATCCCTAGAACTCCAATAAGCTCTTCATTATAGGCAACAAGTAAGCCCGTCTTTGCACTGTCTTCTAACTCTACTAAATCACTTTGTACAATACCAACCCACTTTCAGTCAACAATCTCCTATTACCAATCTGTCAAACATATGACATCATAATAAGCATTGTATTCAGTTATTTAATAAATTAAATAATTTCAACAAGTTTAGAGCAAAGACAGGCTCACTAGAACTTGTTTGTCATCTATGAAACACTAGATGCCTTTACCAGGAATAGTAGAAAAATCAGCCACATCCAAAAGCCATCTAGAGTATTTGGAATCATTGCCATATTTTTGAACATCCTTTGAAGGGGAAGACCCGTCAAAGAAATAGAAATGAGCCCTTTCTAGAGCATCCTCTCCTTTTATCAGCACACCATTTTTTGCCCCAACTCCAGTTGCAACCATGACAGCAATAGGACTTGCTAAGCCAAGGGCACAAGGACATGCAATTACAACAACTGATATAGAGAACGCGAGAGAAAACACAAAAAGTTGCCATTATCTGGTAGCCAACTTTTTGGATAGGCACCAACAACTCCACAAATGTACCCGAAACCAAAACAAAGCAAAACTATCAAATGAGGCAAGCCTTTGTAATTGATTTCAAACAATCATAATATACAAAATGCACAATGAAAGCCCATCATGGCTTACCATCCCAGTAACGTCAAAAATGCTATTGTAACAACTGTTGGGACAAATATGCTTGCAATCTGATACATTTAGTTAAAACAATGCAAGTGAGTACACTAGACGTGATAATATCCATCTCATCTATGATATATCAGAAAGCAAACCTCTGTCAGAGAGTTCTTTATGCAAAATAACCATTTTAAGTAAGCAATAGTTGAACAGAAAATCATCTAGATCTATCACCAAAGCTCCAAGCACACAAAATTAGAAGCCAGAGATTCAAATGAAACAAAAAAAAAATCAAATAACCAACGACGCTTAAGAAGCTTGCCAAACAAATCCCTAATGAGAATGTGAACAAACCTTTCATTGTACAAAGGCAGAAGCAAGGTAATATGAGGCAATCAAGGACTTAAGCTTGCCAGACAATGACATTGCATTCAAACATCATAGGAGACTCTTAACAACATTTGCAACATTTTGCAATCAAAATAAGCACCACATATCCCTAACCCCTAAAATTTTCCAGTCTTTAGATCAACTACAGTAGAAATTCGAAGATGATAAACAACGATTCGGCACCAAAATACTCACCTGCCTCACCCCTGACGAAACCAAGAATAAAAAACATCATGTATAAATAATAAAGTTAGTTGAATCAAAAGGAAAAAAATAATCTCAAAAGCCATCCCCGACAATGTCGAAATCATCCGCGGATAAGCCATCCAACAAGAACTTTCACCCTCATAAGTCGTCTCATCCGCGGACGGAATAAGGGGATACGTGTGAGGCATGCCCTCATCCCACGAGTTGAACACGTGTCGAACAACAAAACCCACGTGGCAAAATGTCCATAGATCACCCGTCGCCTATAAAAGGGAAGAAAGAAATACAGAGAAAGGACTTTTGGACGTCGACGATAAGGAAGAAAAGAGGCGGACTTGGATCAAATATCCCGAAAAGAGTAAAACAGAAAAACGTGAAAGATAGTGAAAGAACCGAGATATTCAAAACTCTTATAAGGATAAAGAACCACTCCACGGACAAGCACCAAACCCCATCCGCGGGTAGCTAGTTTCGACTCATCTTTGCTGTTCGGGAGCTCGAAGAGAGAATCGTGAATTTATGACTGTCAAGCCCTAAAAGTTAGTAAACGGTGACAGGTAAATGGCCGATCCTCGCTTCGTCTGAAGCAATCTCGATAATGGGGTAATATCTATGAATGCCAAAAATAAGATTATTCCCGCGGCACAGGTTGGGTCGTATCGCTTATTTCGATACGGGTCAGGTAAGTCCGTTAGGAATGCTGATGGCCCCACTGGGTTTAGTCCCGGGTCCCACTAAAAATGGAGACCTTTTTTAGTTCGAGTTTCTTCATTGGTGCCGTCTGTGGGAACCCCCTCACGCTAAGGGGTTCCTCTGAAAACTTTCGTTTTAAAGAAATCAGGCAAAGACCCCCAGATCTTAAAAGAAATAAAGGGTCCACGTCTAAATATGGAAATATAAATATATACAAATGAAAATGAATATTTGACTGTGATAGAATTACCACGCTGAAAGCATGAATGATAATCAAGACAGTGCGAAACAGGGCATGAGCCAGGGGATCCACGAAGATCAGGAGGCCTCAAGTATGTATGTCACGTTGACACCTCAACCTGATCCAGAAGGTGAAACAGGAGATCAGCACCACGATACTCCTCCGCATCACTATTACAATTAGTACGGAGTAGAAGGAGAGAACATATATACCTCAGAAATATCTGGTATTATGAAATCCATCGTGAGCAGCCTAATCCCCTTCAGCAAGAACAAACACAGTATTACTATTATGACCACTGGGGACAGAACCCGCGTCAGCAGGGGAATATTCATCACGAAGAGCATCATGGAGATTTTGATAGATATTATACTGCACACAACAACCCAGACAATATGAACTACGGTTTCCAAGGTCAGGCAATGTCGCACCAAGCATGGCAAAGTGATCAGCGACAACATGAAAACAAACACCGACGGGGAGAAAGATCCACGGACGTTTCCACCTCCACAAAGTCTGACTCAACAGACAAAAGGGCAGAAGGACTAACGACCTTCCTATCTGTGTTCACCAAGGAAATCTGTTCCGCGACAGTACCAAAAAGGTGGAGAGATGTGAACCTTATGAAGTATGATGGAACGACCGATCCCAAAGACCATCTCTGTCATTTTACAACCGCGATGGGGATAATTGAATACAACGATGCTATGTTATGCAGAACTTTCCCCTCAACCTTGATGAAAATCGCCCTTACATGGTTCACTAACTTGCCAAAAACTCCGTAACCAGTTTCACCCAGTTGTCCCACATCTTCACATCCCATTTTGGAAGTGCGCGGTCGAGAAAGAAGACCATGCTTGATCTAAATTCGATCAGGCAAGGAACTGGGGAAACCTTGGGGCACTTTTTTACTCGATTCACCAGTGTGGTGGTGCAAATCCCTAACTTTAATCATGAGTCGGCAATCATTATACTCATGGGAAAATTAGCAGAAGGAGACTTCAAGACATACTTGTTTCGAAAGAAACCAGCCAGTTACGATGATTTGAGGGAACGGGTGTCAAGACAGATCGGCGCTGAAGAAGCAGCCGCGTCCAGTTCAAGAGCAAACATAGGCAATCAGGGCTTTTTTGGGAAACTCACTGGAAAATTCAAGAAAGAGAAAGTCAAGCCGCCCAGACATCAGTCGGAAGCAGGAGATTTTCGTCCCCGCCGCGACGAAATACACATGAATTCTGAAAGGGGCCAAGGGTCTCATCGAAGAGAGGAACATCCGCGGTCCTATCATCCAAGGTAGAACCCCTATAGGAATCAAGAACTGAGATTTCCACCGCAGAGGGAAGATCGACCCAATCGGAAACCAGATTGAGAGGACCGCGACCCCAGACTTGATGTCCCTTGAGATCGACAGAACCGTTACCAAGGACAACAAGATCAGCGCAGAGATCCCCCGTTTTACAATCGTGGAAGAGGCAGGGGTGAAGAGGGCGCGGAGGTAGACACAACCATGCACCCACTATGCAAAGATCCGTTAATCAGGAAGGAGCTCGAAGACCAGGAGAAGGCCACATACCAGAACCCGAGGGTTTCATCAATACCCTCGCGGGAGGGTACTCCATGGCAGGATCAAGTAGACAAGAGAAGAAGAACTACGAGCGAGAGGGAAGACAACCGCCGTCCGCGTCAAGCAGAAGGATCTCTCTGTCACAACATGAAGATATATCTTTTTCGCCGAAAGACGCTGAGGAAGTAAGGATGCCGCACTCAGATCCTTTGGTCATCCATGCTCAGATAGCTGCCAAGACAGTCAAAAGAGTGTTTATTGACACCGGTTCGTCTGTTGATATTTTATCTTGGGAATCTTTCTCCCAGATGGGGATCTCCGCGGCATCATTGAAACCATACTCTGGCACGTTGATTACGTTCTCAGGGGGAGAAGTGCAAGTGGCAGGAACGATCGAGTTGACAGTGGTTTTAGGAACAGCCCCAAAAAGGCGCATGGAGAATGTTGTGTTCACGGTAGTAAAAATACCGACCGCGTACAATGCTTTATTGGGACGCGTCTCGCTCTATAAATTTCAAATGATAGTGTCAATCTATCACTTCGTCGGAAAGTTTCCTTTACCATGAGGAGGAGTAGGTGAGGTTCGCGGCCAACAACCAGAAAGCATAAGCTGTTATTTAACTTCTATCAAGAAGAAGAAAGAGGCAATGTGTATTAGCGAAAAATGTGAATCCATGGTGGGAGACAGTGGCCCATCGGAGCTTTCGGAGGCTGAGCTTGAAGTAAGATTGACAGAAACAAAAATACCAACCGCGGACGAAAGGGTTGTCTACACGCCTTTTCCAGACCACGAAGAGAAAATCTACATAGGGCAAGCGTTAGAGCCAGAAGAAAGAGATCGGGTCTTGGAAATCATAGCAAGGTCAAGAGATGTTTTTGCATGGACTCCGCATGACCTT
Organism: Persicaria tinctoria; assembly: GCA_037127255.1. NCBI lineage: Eukaryota > Viridiplantae > Streptophyta > Magnoliopsida > Caryophyllales > Polygonaceae > Persicaria > Persicaria tinctoria. Next base: position 14,604,984 of record JBANSL010000014.1, read on the forward strand.
TTAGGAGTCCCACCCACGACTGCTTTTTTTTTTTGAAGATGTAAATATATAGCTGGCGTGGTAAGAAACCACAAGATACAAAAGGGTAAGACCATACTGCGGGTCTTACGTAAGAGGGAGTAAATCTATACCCAAAAGTCCCCTTATGCCCACCAACAACTAGCTGAAACTCTCAACTCACACATATGACCACCATTACACAAACCACCCTCTAACGCCTACTCTATACAAAGCCAAGTAGTTCTAATCAGCATAACCGCAACCTAACAACCAACACAAAACTCAACACATCAGATTTAGCACTAACCCCCCCGCCGATCCGGTCTTCCCATGCTTGTTTTCTTTTCACACAACATGGTAAAACGGGATCGACAACTAGCCATAATTATCTCAGCACATTTAGTAATGTCAAATGGGTCGTTACAAAATAAAGATTTGTTACGCGACATCCAGGTGAAGTAGATGGTAGCTTGTAGGGCCATCATCTTCTTATGAAAGGTCCAAGTCTTCCTCACGCGGGGTGGCTCAGCAGCAAACCAACACAACCACTCTTCAATGGAGGCATGGCGTACAGAGATACCAATCCGATCAAACACAATATGTTGGACAGCACAAACAACGGGGCACTGAAACCATAGGTGATCCTCGCTCTCCTCCGCCGAATGGCAAAGGGAGCACTCAGCAGCGGCGTCGCCCATCCAGTGCTTGATCCTCCTGCCCGTTCGGAGTCTCTTCTTAGCCGCAATCCAGGTAATGACAACCCATTTTCTATTCTGCATCTTTCCCCAGAGTAGCCCACCCTAATCCACCTCTTGGCCCTTCTTTCGGAAGATATGATAGAGTTTCGAGCACGAGATCTTACCACCATCACCGAGAAGGCTGCTCATATCATACTCAGCGATACCATCTTCAGCTAGTAGCCCCGCCAACTCTCATTTTACTTGCAATAATGCTCTCCAAAGCCAGGTGTCATCCCGTTTCGGAACCATCACCCTTCAAAAGTCACCCCCCAGGTGGTTTTGAAGGCACCATCGATTCCAAATTGACTGTTTCTGCATGACAATGTCCCCCCCAGAGTTTGGCGAACGCACTCTTATTCCATGCTTGCAGCTCACGAATATTCAAGCCACCTTACTCATGCGGCTTTGTCACATCGTCCCAGGCTACAAGGTGCTTCCGACCTTCCATAGTTCCATTCCAAAGGAATCATTTGAGCATTCCTTCAACCTTGTCTACGACCCCTTTAGGCAAGAGAATGGTCTGACTCCAGAACATTTGGACCCCCGTACATACAACTCGAATAAGCTGTAAGCGTCCAACATATGATAATCTTCGTGTCGTCCAATTCTGAATTCGGCCACCAATTTTGGTATAGAGGGAGCTATATTCATGGATGAGAATTCTCCTTGAGCTCATAGGTGTGCCTAAGTATTTGACTGGAAATTCACCACGGACAAATCCCAACAGCTCTATGATGCCATTCGTTACCTCTTCCTTACACCCCGCAATATACACTGTACTCTTATCAGCGTTGGTCTCAGTCCAGAAAGTGCAAAGAACTCATCCAGACATTGTTTCAGTATGCTCACTGGATGTAGATCGCCATGGCAGAAAATTAACAAATCATCGGCAAACGCAAGGTGAACTAACCTGAGATCTTTGCACCTTGGATGGAACTTGAACCTCGCTCGATTGGTAGCCTTGGAGAGCATACGACTGAGAACCTCCATACATAATACAAAGAGATAGGGGGAAAGTGGATCCCCTGTCTTAACCCTCTCCTTCCCCTGAAGAACCCCTCAGGCGCACCGTTGATGATGATAGAGAAGAAAGTCGACGTAACACACTCCATTATCAGATTGATGAGCCCCCCCGGGAACCCAAAGTATTCAAGTGCAGCCCGAATGAACTCCCAACTCGGGTAATCGTATGCTTTTTGAAGGTCCACCTTTAATGTACACCTTGGCGACACTCGCTGATTCCCATACCCATTCACAATCTCAGTTGCTACGGCGCTGTTATGGGCAATGGATCTCCCCGGAATAAATGCCCCATGACTGTCAGAAATAATATCCCCTAGGAGATGCTTAATGCGACCCGCTATGATCTTGGTAACCACCTTAAGGATAGTATTGCAGCATGAGATGGGCCTGAGATCTTTCACGAGAGTAGGATTAGCTACCTTAGGAACAAGTGAGATGAATGTGGTGTTCAGTTGCTTGAGCAACTTTCCATGACGGAAAATCTCTCGTACTGCTTCACAAGTATCTACATCCACAATTTTCCAGGCATCCTTGAAAAATTGACTTCCAAAGCCATCAGGACCCAGAGACTAGTTGGATCCAATTGACCACACGACTTTCCTTATCTCATCATAGCAAGGTAATCGGCATATATTCGGGTTCATATTACCATCAAATCCAGCCCCAGGATCTAGGTCTAACACACAGCTACTGACCGATTCAGAGGATAGCAGATCAGTGAAGAAATTCAGAATGTGAGTACGGATCTCCTCTTCAGATTCAATTTCATTCCCAGCAGCATCACGCATAAACACAATGGCGTTTCTGGCCTATCTCTCCTTGACTCTTCTGTAAAAAATAGAGGAGGTTTCCTCTCCCATAGTTATCCAGTCCAGCTTAGCTTTTTGGGTTGTCAGACTCACCAGGCGCGCCACATTCTGTCTCAGAACAGATTCAGCAGCAGCAATCTGATCCTCCCGGCCATCATTATTCTTATCTGTTTGTGCACGCAGCTGTAAATCATGTAGATCACCCCTATTCAATTTAATTTGTGTCTGCAGTTCAGGGAATCTAGCTAGCCTTATCCCATGGCTTAAGTGCATCCTTGACACTTTTGAGTTTCTCTACCAGCTTAAACTGTCGGGAACCAGCAACTTCAGTTGTCCAAGCTGCTCTAACAAGTGCCTCAAACTCACTCTCTCGACCCCAAAAATTTTTTATATTTGAATGGATATTTCCGTTTATGCACATCGTCTCTGACAAGAACCACACCCGGGGAGTGATCAGAGATGAGCGGGGTATCAAAGAAAGCTTTGGAGTTGACAAAAACATCTCTCCAGATGTCATTAACCAATACTCTATCCAGTTTGCGTTCCATCTTATCCTGACCTTTTTGCTTGTTGGTCCAGGTTAGCCGAGCTCAAGTATAGGGGAGGTCATCCAGCTGGCAGGATTCAAGATCTTCTTCTAGTTCAACAAACTCATCTCTCTTGGCTTTAGTTGCCGGCCATTTGTCCTCCATATCAAGTATACAGTTTATATCCCCCATAGCCACCCACGACTGCTTTGCACACCTTAAGAATCCGTCCAGGAACGGAGCCCATAGTTCAAAAGAAGAAAAAAATGGCCCCCGAAAAGGCAGCCGCAGCAAAAGAAGAAACTGATAAACTGTTGGAAGCATGATTCATAGAGGAAGTGGAAGATTCGGATTAGCTCTCAAATGTGGTCCTAGTAAAAAAGTCTAATGGAAAATGGAGAATGTGCATTGATTTCACCGACCTTAATAAATCCTGCCCCAAAGACAATTACCCCTTACCATCCATAGACGAACTTGTCGACGGAACTGCGGGTAACAAGGTCCTCAGTTTTCTTGATGCTTATTCTGGGTACAATCAGATAAGCTTGGACCCACTAGATAAAAAAGCAACTACTTTCATCACCAACCAAGGGATATTTTGCTACCGCGTCATGCCTTTTGGTCTTAGGAATGCAGGAGCTACGTTTCAGAGAACTGTTGATCGAATCTTTCGCAAACAGATCAGGAGGAATGTGTCGATATATGTGGATGATATTGTGGTTAAGAGCAAAAAGGCAGAAGATCACGCGACAGATCTGCAAGAGACGTTTGATTCCCTTCGCATAGGGGGGCTGAACCTGAACGCGGAAAAATGTGTCTTTGGGGTCGACTCTGGAAAGTTCCTTGGTTTTATAGTCAGCCATCGGGGAATTGACGTAAATCCTGAAAAAGTTATGGCAATCCATAATCTCCAACCACCGCGGACGATCAAAGAATTACAGTCTCTAAACGGAGGAGTAAACTACCTAAGCAGATTTTGCTCATGTCTAGCGGACAAATCATTACCTTTCTTTGGCTTGCTCAAGAAAAAGGGACCGATACGGTGAACCCCAGAGTTGCAGAAAGATTTCGAGGAGTTAAAAGTCTTTCTATCAACACTCCCCACTTTACAGCAACCCGAGAAACAGGAAGCTTTGCACCTGCACTTATCAGTCAAAAACATCACCATCAGTGCAGTCTTGACGCGAGAAGAAAAATATCCCATATACTACATCAGCCGTGTGCTGCAAGATGCTGAGACACGATATGAACCAGTAGAGAAGATGATTCTATGCCTGGTATTCGCGGCGAGAAGATTGAGACCCTATTTCCAGAATCACGTCGTCAGGGTAATGACTGACCTACCTTTGCGACAGATTCTCCACTCACTGTGCTTGTCAGGAAGGATGATGAAGTGGGCAGTTGAGTTGACAGAGTTTGAAATTGAATATGCCCCACGGCGGGCAGTACTGGCTCAAACATTAGCCGATTTCATCAGCGAAACGAGTTTTGAGCTAAGCGATCAAACAGGGAAAAGCGAGTGGACACTCAAGGTAGATGGCGCGGCCAACAAAGATGGGTGCGGAGCTGGAGTTATTCTCACCGCACCAGATGAGCAACAATATAACTACGCATACAAACTGAACTTTAAAGCCACGAATAATGAAGCTGAGTATGAGGCGCTGCTCGCGGGCTTAGAGATAGCTTTAGACAAGTTTCCATCTACACTGACTCAGAGGACATCGCACGACAGATAACAGAGGAATACGAAGCTAGAACCGGACTAATGCCTGACTACCAAAGAAAAGTGCAAGCATTATCAAAAGCATTTCTGAGTTTTTGTTTGACGGTGATTTCCAGAAATGACAATCAGCAGGTAGACGCGTTGGCTCGAATGGGGGCAGTCATGCCCGAAGAAGTGGGAAAGGAGGTTATCCTCGAAAGAGTAAACAATCGCAGACTTATCCAAGAAGTCTATCAAGTCCAGGGGATTGAGGAAGGAGACTGGAGGACACCGCTCGCGGACTATCTGGGTAAGGGCATTCTACCATAAGAGAAAGACGCGTCCAGGAGGGTGATCATAAAATCCTCTCGTTTCACCATTAGAGAAAAAAAGCTCTATAAAAGGGGCTACTGCCTCCCGAATCTACTGTGCATATCGATTGAAGAGGGAAGTCTTGTCATGAAAGAGTTGTATGAGGGAATTTGTGCACATCACCAAGGATGGAGAGCCTTGGTAGCCAAAGAGACCAGACTAGGGTACTATTGGCCTACTATGAGGCAAGAAGTCCAAAATTATATCCAAAAATGCGACGCGTGCCAGAGGTTTGGAAATCTGACGCATCTCCCTACCGAAATGATGAAAAGCATATTTGGAGCTTGCCCGTTTTCTGTCTGGGGAATGGATATCCTTGGTCCATTTCCAACTGCCCCAGGACAATTGAAGTATGTACTTGTCTTGGTCGATTACTTTACAAAGTGGGTAGAAGCGGAAGCAATGGGACTGATCACCGCGGAAAAAGTGAGAAGGTTCTTGTGGAAGAACATCATCTGCCGATTTGGGGTGCCCGACTCGATAATCACAGACCATGGGCCTCAGTTTGATAGCGAAACAATCAAAGATTTCTGCGCATGATTGGGCATAAACTTCAAGTTCTCATCCGTGGCCCATCCACAGATGAATGGACAAGCGGAAACAGCCAATCGGCAATTGTTGCATGGAATACAGAAGAAACTTGGAAGCACAGCAAAAGGGCGATGGGCTAAACTTCTACCGTTAGTTCTCTAGTCCTACCTCACATCAGTAAAAACCCCAACTGGGGAAACCCCGTTTACGCTAGTTTATGGAATGGACGCGGTCATTCCAATAGAAAGGTTGGCCCTCTCAGCGCGAATCATGACATACAACCAGGAAACCAACGATGAAGCACTGGAACTCGAACTCCATCTCATAGAAGAGCGCAGAATGGCGGCAACCATAAGAGAACAAGAGTATAAGAGGCGTCTGACCGAGTACCGTGATAGGCGAGTTCGTCCATGACACCTCAAGAAGGGAGATTTGGTACTCCGTCAAGCTACCACCGGAGGAGAACTAGACCCAAACTGGGAGGGTCCGTATATAATCGTGAAGGTGATCCAAGAAGGAGCGTACAAGCTCAGTGTTGATAGGAGGAAATCGAGTATGAAATATAACAAAATAAATCAAACCAGATTCTGCCCACGCAAATAATTACAAGACCTCCTCCTGATGCAGCAGCGGGAAGTCAGGATCGATCCACGAGGAAGCGTGTCAGCGGATCCTAGGTAGCGAAGAAATCTCACGAACGTCGACAACAGGGGCTAGATCTCGACTAGGGTTAGTCGACAGGAGATCAAGCTAGTCGAACAGCGTAGCAGTCGCAGGCAGAGGCTTGTCGATGTCGATGAGGGGCTACTCGATGTCGAGTACAGTCCTCGTCGACTTTGCTTCGTTTCGTCGAGTACCTGCACAATTAAGCTACAGCGATGCTAGATCGAAGATCAGTAACTCGAGGTCGACCAGGCTTGGTCGAGATCGAGTAGACAGAGAATTAAAACGAAATAAAGAAATAAAGTAAAGGCAAATGCTTTGGGACTTCGAACTAAACTGTATGTAAAAAGGACTTCCAGGATTGGGGTTTGCAACAACGATAACCAAGCATGCATAAGGCGGAACCAAACAATTTATCATGTAAATCGCATCAAAGGACTAAGCTTTCGCCTTTTCCAACAATTAGATAACTCTCTCAAGAAACCCTCATTGTCTCTACCGATTTTATGTTTATAATCCAAGTTGTTAGCATGGATCTCCATTAGACGGGTAATAAACACATAAACAAGGAGGAAAATGCTCAAAACATGATAAAGGTCAGATCTTTACCTCAAGCACGCATGGCTATCGTCGGGCTCGCCCCAACCCTAGAAGGGGGTGGACTACTCGCGCCTCATCGCAAACTCAGACATTGATTGAAAAGAAATAACATCTTGCATTAACTAAATTCAAAGCCTTTACAATCCTGGCAATCAACTCTCGTAAACTGCCAAAACCTTAAAACCTCTGAACTCCCTAAACCGTCTCTGTGGAACTACCTCTCTCCTTCTGAAATTGAATTACTAAAACTGAGCCCCATGGGCTTTATTTATAGCCTTCTATTCCTTGCTACTCAAGGATAGAATATCTATATCTATATCTAAAACTATATCTAAAATGCTTAAGGATAAATAAAAGCGATAAAGAAATTAAATCTAAATATATCTAAAGTGGATAAAACTCTCTTCTTCATGATAGATGTAGATAATTCGGATAGACTAGGCTATCCTTGGCTCCAAGGACTCCAACTCCGAGTAGGATTCGTCAAGCCACGTCAACAGCTTCTGGATTCGTCGTCGATGTCGACTAGGGCGTCCTCGACATCGAGTAGGAGTGTTGTCGACTGGCTCCTCGGGTTCATCGTCTCGGTTAGCTAGTGCTCGATGTGGCTCGGACTTGGCTCACGGGTCTCGTCTACCTCGACAAGGGCTTGTCGACATCAAGTTGGGTCTTCCCTTCCGCTTCCGCGAGTTGCCCCTTCCGCTGGAGCGAGTAGGCTTTTCCGTCGGCTTGGTGCATCCCGCTGGCAGCGAGCGGTTCGCTGCAGCGAATTGAGTCGCTGGCAGCGAACGCTGCTCGGTTGTCCTCGGTTTGTCGACCAACTCTTCTTCTCGTCAACTCCGGACGTGGCGCTGAGGTGTCGTCGATCTCGACTAGTGCTTGTCGAGATCGGGTAGAGCTCCGGAGTTGGGTTGGTCTGGCTCCTAGTCGACAAGGCCTGTGCTCGGACATGCTCGTCTAGATCGAGTAGGGCCTACTCGAGATCGAGTAGCCTGGGCTCTCAGCTTGATTCGCTTGGTTCCACTGCTTCTTTGACCTTGGACTTCTGTAGTGGTTTTCCGAGCTTTTCTGAATTTTCTTAGAGTTGTTGTAAAACGTCTCGAATTCTGCAAATTTAAACAGAAACTGATGTAGATTCCATAATTTGGCAAATAAACATAAACTACATAGATTCTGTACTAGCCAACCCAAATGTATGCAAAGTGTGCAGAAAACGATATTAAAGTTACTGTAAAATATGGCAAATTCAGCTCACAACAAACACCCCATACTTAAGCTTGCTTGTCCTCAAGTAATACTTTTATTTGTCATCCAAGGGAAGAAATCAAAACTCTCAACATATCAGATTCATTTTTATATAACCCAGCAGTCAATTACCATCATTGAAAAGGTACTAGTGTCACATATCCATGCATGTGTAATTATATCAAAGCAACATCTACTCACAAAAGGAGGGTTATGAAAAAAAAACAATTTTATATGTGACAAAGCATTGATAATCAAGAGGACTTCAATTTAAGCTCAAATAAGGAGTAGATTTGGTAAAAGGCTAAAAGGTGGGCAATTTCTGGCACTGTGGTGCTAATGATCCGGGGAAATGGAGTATTTCCAAACTTGAATTTCCGCATTCCTTTTCATAAGATTAATCACCTTTCATAATGCTTTTTCTCAATAATAATGCTTTTACCTCTCTGACCTCAGCACTGCCTTCTCGCGAGTCGCAAACATGGGTGTCATGAATGGCCCCGGATACTTAGTGCTTTGGACTCCTCACAATGTGTCCCATCTCTCCAAACTATTATCTCAGAGAGCAGGGTCAATCTACCTTTATCTCCTGAGGTGATTGGATTTTCTTTCACTCATTAAATTTTCCATATATTTCAATCAATTTCCTTCCAAACTCCAATGAATGACAATAATCACAAACACCATATGACATCTCTATATTGTAACATCATTCTCAACATAATCCCCGGATAAGGTAAAGAATGGTAAATATTTAGATCATGTGGAGCAATAATTGAAATAAGGCATAATATGGCATAAGCATAGGTAAGGCTAGGATTTTAAGCAATGAGCATTATATGGAAATATAAAGTCCTCCATCATTTTATCATGCAACATGTCAAAAGCAACTTCAAATTTTACCTCCTTCTATGGTTTTCAAGAAATAATGCACTTCATTATGACTTCCCTTTACTAGGCAATTTTCATGCTATATCTCTAATGAATCCAATTTTGCATCGTCGAGTTCAATATGAAATTATTTTAAAATTTTCAATGGTTCAATGGGGGTCATTTTTCTCAAATTTTGGAAAACATGAATATAAGCACATAAATCAATAATGCATTCCAAAATAGCCATGTAGCAATTCAAAGAAATAATGCACATATATGGTCAAATAAATCTAATATGCACAAATATGCATAAAGTAAGCCCTTCCCCCACCCCATACTTAAATTTCACAGTGTCCCCACTGTATAAAATCAAATAAAACAAGAGTAAAGGAAGGAACTCACAGAATAGGACATCGAAGAGGACAAAATTGGGACTGTCGAGTAAGTTCTTTGTCGATATCGAGTGCCCTACTCGATATCGAGTACGCTCTCTGCGTCTGGTGGAATTCTGAAGTCGAGGAGCGTCTGGCTTAGTCGATATCGAGTTGGCCTACTCGACATCGACGAGTTTCTGGGCTGCTCCTCTTTGTCGTCGTCGACTTGGCCTTCGTCGATTCTGACTGTTTTTCAGGGACTTCTTATTCCACTTTTCGCGATCCTTATATGCTTTGCCGACCTAAAAAGGTTAGATTGCACACAAAAACAAGACTATCCACATGAAGTATTCTAAAACATAAAACCAAAAACCAAAAACAAAAACCAAAACCAAAAAGTCCCAAAAGTTCATAAAGTCTATATACATGCTCTAGATTTTAGAGTCGCTAGGCTGACTTTCTCCATTAAGCATTAGCCTGGCTTATCTTTGTCCGGAGGTATAGGTGGATCTGGTGGTTCCTCCGGTGGTGGGAAGCGTGGGATGTCATCCGGGGGCTTCATGTGGAGAAGCTTAAACCTCTCCGAGTGGGCGCTCCATGGCTTTACCCATTCATCTTCCTGGGCTCCAGCTGGCATGCATAAAGGAAGATATAATGAAAATATACATACCTCATCATCATACCTCTTCTGCTTCATTGGTTGATTTGTTTGCTCGTCTCCACCACAGCAAAACGGTGGAGTGGGAAGAGATATTTCCACCTCATCATGCAGATCTTCATGCCACTTTGCTAGGACCCCATACTTGAACACAAACATCGATTGCTCAAAATTGTCAGGAATGGCCTTCACCTTATAGGGTAAAAGCGACCTTGAAGCACCATGGGCAACGACGTCCGGATTTTGCGTTGGTGGCTCTTCTTCTTCTTGGGATCCTTCCAAAGATTCTTCAAATATAGATAGCGAAATCGAAATAGAGGAAGGACCTACCTGGATTTCTGTGGTACAGTCGATTTCGGCTAGTGTTTCTGGATCAGTTCCTCCAGAATGTGTATATGTCGAGTCCAGGTAGTCGCTGTCGACTGGCTCATAGAAGGGGACATTGTCGAACCAACTTGTCATTGTTGATTTGGGCGATTTAGCGTAATGTTCCCATCTACGCAACACAAGCTTAGCTTCTGCCTGCCTCGCACGCTCAGCTTCCTGTTCCCTTCCAGCTCTCTCAGCGGCGATAGTAACATCCTTGGCGGCTAGTTCCGTCCTTAGCCTCTGTATCAGGTGTTCTGGTGTTTCTGCGGCTTCCATTGCTCCCTTCAGTTTAGAATGGATGTGTAGGACGCGTTCCGGATCATCTAAGGTGTCAAACTCAGGTGGTTGACTAGAACGGCGTATACACCTGCAAAGTAAACTCAAAGAGAATGTGAGATTTTAACTACCTAAGGCGCGAATGATAGCTTCCCCGGCAACGGCGCCAATTTGTTGATAGGAGGAAATCGAGTATAAAATATAACAAAATAAATCAAACCAGATTCTGCCCACGCAAATAATTACAAGACCTCCTCCTGATGCAGCAGCGGGAAGTCAGGATCGATGCACGAGGAAGCGTGTCAGCGGATCCTAGGTAGCGAAGAAATCTCACGAACGTCGACAACAGGGGCTAGATCTCGACTAGGGTTAGTCGACAGGAGATCAAGCTAGTCGAACAGCGTAGCAGTCGCAGGCAGAGGCTTGTCGATGTCGATGAGGGGCTACTCGATGTCGAGTACAGTCCTCGTCGACTTTGCTTCGTTTCGTCGAGTACCTGCACAGTTAAGCTACAGCGATGCTAGATCGAAGATCAGTAACTCGAGGTCGACCAGGCTTGGTCGAGATCGAGTAGACAGAGAATTAAAACGAAATAAAGAAATAAAGTAAAGGCAAATGCTTTGGGACTTCGAATTAAACTGTATGTAAAAAGGACTTCCAGGATTGGGGTTTGCAACAACGATAACCAAGCATGCATAAGGCGGAACCAAACAATTTATCATGTAAATCGCATCAAAGGACTAAGCTTTCGCCTTTTCCAACAATTAGATAACTCTCTCAAGAAACCCTCATTGTCTCTACCGATTTTATGTTTATAATCCAAGTTGTTAGCATGGATCTCCATTAGACGGGTAATAAACACATAAACAAGTACGAAAATGCTCAAAACATGATAAAGGTCAAATCTTTACCTCAAGCACGCATGGCTATCGTCGGGCTCGCCCCAACCCTAGAAGTGGGTGGACTACTCGCGCCTCATCGCAAACTCAGACATTGATTGAAAAGAAATAACATCTTGCATTAACTAAATTCAAAGCCTTTACAATCCTAGCAATCAACTCTCGTAAACTGCCAAAACCTTAAAACCTCTGAACTCCCTAAACCGTCTCTGTGGAACTACCTCTCTCCTTCTGAAATTGAATTACTAAAACTGAGCCCCATGGACTTTATTTATAGCCTTCTATTCCTTGCTACTCAAGGATAGAATATCTATATCTATATCTAAAACTATATCTAAAATGCTTAAGGATAAATAAAAGCGATAAAGAAATTAAATCTAAATATATCTAAAGTGGATAAAACTCTCTTCTTCATGATAGATGTAGATAATTTGGATAGACTAGGCTATCCTCGGCTCCAAGGACTCCAACTCCGAGTAGGATTCGTCAAGCCACGTCAACAGCTTCTGGATTCGTCGTCGATGTCGACTAGGGCGTCCTCGACATCGAGTAGGAGTGTTGTCGACTGGCTCCTCGGGTTCATCGTCTCGGTTAGCTGGTGCTCGATGTGGCTCGGACTTGGCTCACGGGTCTCGTCGACCTCGACAAGGGCTTGTCGACATCGAGTTGGGTCTTCCCTTCCGCTTTCGCGAGTTGCCCCTTCCGCTGGAGCGAGTAGGCTTTTCCGTCGGCTTGGTGCATCCCGCTAGCAGCGGGATTTTCCGCGGCAACGAGCGGTTCGCTGCAGCGAATTGAGTCGCTGGCAGCGAACGCTGCTCGGTTGTCCTCGTCTTGTCGACCAGCTCTTCTTCTCGTCAACTCCGGATGTGGCGCTGAGGTGTCGTCGATCTCGACTAGTGCTTGTCGAGATCGGGTAGAGCTCCGGAGTTGGGTTGGTCTGGCTCCTAGTCGACAAGGCCTGTGCTCGGACATGCTCGTCTAGATCGAGTAGGGCCTACTCGAGATCGAGTAGCCTGGGCTCTCAGCTTGATTCGCTTGGTTCCACTGCTTCTTTGACCTTCGACTTCTGTAGTGGTTTTTCGAGCTTTTCTGACTTTTCTTAGAGTTGCTGTAAAACGTCTCGAATTCTGCAAATTTAAACAGAAACTGATGTAGATTCCATAATTTGGCAAATAAACATAAACTACATAGATTCTGTACTAGCCAACCCAAATGTATGCAAAGTGTGCAGAAAATGATATTAAAGTTACTGTAAAATATGGCAAATTCAGCTCACAACACTCAGCACCCCTGAAGGCGCCGTTTAAAACAAAACCTGGAATGCAGATAATCTAAAGAAATACTATGTGTAATATCCAGGGCTTGTATAGAACGGAAACATTAGTCGCCCCCGCAAAAATTAAACAAAGCGGTTAGAGGGCGCTTTCATTATTTTCCTTCAAATAAGTTCTTAAATAAGACCCAAGTACGCGGGAGCCTGGCTCCGCGTCGGGCCTCCGATCGAAGCAATTCTCGGAGATATGTTCTTGAATAAGACCCAAGTACGCAAGAGCTTGGCTCCGCGTCGGGCGTCCGATCGAAGCGATTCTCGGAGATATGTTCTTTAATAAGACCCAAGTACGCAGGAGCTTGGCTCCGCGTCGGGCGTCCGATCGAAGCGATTCTCGTAGATGTGTTCTTGAATAAGACCCAAGTACGCAGGAGCTTGGCTCCGCGTCAGGCCTCCGATCGAAGCAATTCTCGGAGATATGTTATTGAATAAGAACCAAGTACGCAGGAGCTTGGCTCCGCGTCGGGCCTCCGATCGAAGCAATTCTCGGAGATATGTTCTTGAATAAGACCCAAGTACGCATGAGCTTGGCTCGCGTCGGGCCTCCGATCGAAGCGATTCTCGAAGATATGTTCTTGAATAAGACCCAAGTACGCAGGAGATTGGCTCCGCGTCGGGCCTCAGATCGAATCGATTCTCGGAGATATGTTCTTGAATAAGACCCAAGTACGCGGGAGCTTGGCTCTGCATCGGGCCTCCGATCGAAGCGATTCTCGAAGATATGTTCTTGAATAAGACCTAAGTACGCAGGAGCTTGGCTCCGCGTCGGGCCTCCAATCGAAGCAATTCTCGGAGATATGTTCTTGAATAAGACCCAAGTACGCAATAGCTTGGCTCCGCGTCGGGCCTCCGATCGAAGCGATTCTCGGAGATATGTTATTGAATAAGACCCAAGTACGCAGGAGCTTGGCTCCGCGTCAGGCCTCCGATCGAAGCAATTCTCGGAGATATGTTCTTGAATAAAACCCAAGTACGCTGGAGCTTGGCTCCGCGTCAGGTCTTTGATCAAATTACTTCAAAAATAAGTTTTCATAAGCCCTTAGAACGCTTGGACTCTTTATTAATGTTGAAAGTTACAGCCATGATCTAACAATTAAACATAAGATAAGCAACATGTAACGAAGGTACGTCGGCGCATTCAAGCAGTTGTCCGTTTAAAAAACATACAAGCGCCAGCTTATGCCCACCTAGGCCTAGCCGGGATTAGACGAGTTCTACCTTGGCTCAAGCTAAATCCATTCGAAGGTGGACCCCCTGATTCTGAAGAAGCCCATTCAGCATCCACTTCATCTCCCACAGCATCTAAAACATGAATCTCAAAACGATTTCCTCCTTTATAAGTAAAAGTCACGGAAGAACCAACATTAATCCTGTGCGACTCAGCAAAATCATTCCAACCACCTCTCAGAAAGGGGACCCCGTAATCGCCGCGTATAACTTCCACCGAAAAGTCACAAAGAATCCTAGTTGACAAAAGAATGTTCCTACGGAGATCTTGGCCTAGCTCATCCTCAAAACGTAACGGCAATGACTAGCAAAATACAAAGAAAAAAGAATGTTGAGAAAAGATAAATTTAAAAGAAGAGAAACTAAGCGAACAAGAAACTAACCAAGCGGCGGAGTTGCTCAGGAAAACTGATACGCTCAAAAAATGACCAAGACGGACGAATAGGAGAAGGCATGTTGAAGGCAAAAGATCAAGTTCGAACACCCCTCCCCTATACTCTCTCTTTTATAGGACATTCCGACAATGCTAACACGCGTCATACGCAGAGACAGGAGCTCAGTGAGTTCGAAAGGTCATTCACTAAACCTAACAACTGGCGCGCCATGCACGAGATGACAATAAACACTATTGTTGAAAAAATTCAGAAGACCCGTGAATAACACATCGCGACAAAATAGTATCGAAAAACTAAACCATTCATATAGTTGGCATGCACGATCTTGAAAATCCCCTGAAGTAAAGATCAAAAATTCGCGATTAATGGAGATTGTGGCCAACATCTCGATTACTCTCACCTAGAAATAAATAACTCGCGTCCGAAAAAACAACTAAGAAAATGCATCAGTTTGAGAGCTAAAACGCGTATTGACAGAACCACAAACACATCCACAAACTAAATAAAGTTAATGAACAAGCTCTAAACTTTGCTTTATTAAACTATCATAAGAGACCAAACTCAAAACCCGTTTGAGGCTGAGCCGTGGGAAGAAGGATCGTCGTGATTAACCTCGCGCTCCCCTCCGCGGGAGTCCACCACCTGAACTTCAAAACGCGCCTCACCCATGTGAGTAAAAATCATAGAAGCACCCCTCTCAAAACCGTGCGACTCTACAAAGTCTTTCCATCCGCGACCGAAGTAGAGAAGACCACAATTCTGACGCTCTATGCAAACCGAAAATTTTTGTATCAGATAAGAAGAGAGTAAGACTCGACCCGGAACAGCGTCCTCATACACTTCCTCAAATCTGAGTGGTAGTAGCTAAAAAAAAATATTAAAGACAAGGAAAGAATTCACAAAGAAGATATGGTAAATAAAACACAAAAATCTCACCAAACGCGAAAACTGCTCAGGATAATCAATCGCCTGGAAGAAATCCCATCGAGGTCCTAGCTCAGATGCCACGTCAGCCCTAAATGCTAAAGGAGGGACTATAATGGATCCTCGCATCTCGAGAAAAGCAAGGGGAAAACAATAATTTTTTCTTTCTTGTCCCATCACTTACGAGGAAGCAGTCAAATAAATAGGGAAGAGGTGCATGCATGACGCGCAACAAGTAGCACAGTAACACAAGGCACGCGTCCTCTTTTTTCTGAAATCAAGATTCATTTTATTGCTAAACGATTGACCATCTCGCTAAAGATCGACGAAAGGCGATAAAAACGAGGACGGAGATCCTCGCTCAGCAAGTATAAAACACACAAGAGTGACCCAGGTAATAAACGCCTTAAAAAATGGATCCAGGGTTACCACCAAGGGTTTTCTATAGGGTCACCATGAGAGAGGAACAACCCCAAACACTCCGACTCCCGCTCATGTAAGTCCTAATCGACGAAGATGCTCACACTCAAGCAAGGCTCTGATCTCGCTCCAACCAGGAACACGAAGTAATGGTAGAAAGAGATGGGGACGGCCTTTTCTGGTTGACACAAGGGTGGCGCGACTTCACACAGGCAAATCGAGTCAATGTAGGATCAGCTCTGATTTTCACCTACATGGGAGATTCCATCTTTGAAGTTGACGTCGCCAGTCCTGATAGCGAGGAAAACGGAGAAGCAGGATGTCCTTAAGTTTCTATTTCATGTACCGCGTCACCAACCTTAGTATGGTGTATTAGGTTTAAAAGGATCAATCCTCTTATAAGTTTCTGTATGTTACCTTTTTATTATGAATAATAAGAGATCCCCCTTTAAGCCTATTAAAAATCGCAAAACATGACAAATAGTGAAAGAAAACCATGATTCCCCTCCAAGTCGTTTGCAGAGGAGTAATGATGTCATCATAGTTTGCATTATTTAGGACATGGATTTAGCATAGGTTTGTGTCTTTTGTCATGTGGTTTTTGTGTTTTTAGAGGTTTTTCGTTTAGTTTCTAGGATAGAGATCTACTGTCTATATGGTGGTGTTTTCAGGAGTTTTTGGGAGCTAAGCGGAGATTGCTAGAGGACATGTGAGATGGGTACATAAGCTAAGAAGGGCCGAGCGGAAATCATATAGGAGGAAATGGGATAAAAGGCGAAGAAGCAAAAGCATAAGGAGCAAGGCGGTCGTGCATCATAGGCTTCACGGCAAAATAGAAGTGCACGGGCGTGCACCATATCCGCACGGGCATGCAGAACCTCGGCCAGAGAAAAAAGGCATCAGACGATAGGTGCGCGGGCGTGCACCATGGGCGCGTGGGCGTGCACCAGAGGCACGCGGGCGTGCACCCTTCAGCTCGGACAGATTCGGCTGATTTCGACCCGGTTTCTTTTGACATTAGTTTATTATTATTTTAGGGGTTTTATAATATGATATTAGCGGATGTCCCGGACTATTTAAGGGGCGGAAACACATCTTTGAAGGGCTCTCGAGACCCTCGTTTGGAAGCTCTCTTTTTGGAAGACTTTTGTTGAGTTAGATTTGGAGAACTTGAGACAGATTTGCTTGGAGATTGCATTGCTTCAATTCAAGATTGGTATTTCCCCTTTAGTCTTTGCTTTTCTATCTATTTTCATGTTTCAATTTAGTGATATGATGATGAATTCTTCCATGCTTGGCTAAATTCTCCGTTCTAGGGTTAGGGTGAACCCGACAATGTCGCAACTTGTTTGATTTCGATGGTTGCTTGAACTTTATCTGAATTCTATGAATTGATTTGATCCTAGTTGCTTTACCTAATTGATGTCAATCGATTAGAATCCTTTTTAGATTCGAGATGCTACCGCTGAGAATTGAAATTGGATATTTGGATGGACTTCATGAACCCGAAAAGGGAATTGTGTCTATTGGAACCCTATGATTGAACTTGAGGAATCGACAATTGTTATTGTGACATTTAAACGATTGTTGAGGACTCTTGAGGATTAATAAATTATCGTAGATTCTTAGGTTTGAATCGGTTAGGCGGAACGCGACAGCGAATGTTTAATTGATTTTCTCCTAAGATCTATAAAGAACTTAAAGGGTCTAGATTTTGTTAATTTAGACACAATCACTACAACATGCGACAGCTGAGTAGTGATGACTTTAGATAATTTACCTTCAATTTGACTTATTAAGAAGATGAAGTTCAAGTGAACATCGGGTTGAATTATTTGTGGCATTGTCGTCGGAATCCTTAACCCTGGAATCATTTCTCATACATATTTTATTCATAATCTTTGCTTGTTTTTCTAGGTTTAGTTGAAAATCAAATCTCTCTTTATTGGCTTAGCTTATTAGTTCTAGATAACAATTGATACAGATTTAATCCCCGTGATCGATACCCGTATACTGCAATTGATCTCGTATTCTTGCGAGGTTGGTTCAGGCTACACTATTCTTGTGTTGGTTTAGACCACATCAAGTTTTGGCGCCGTTGCCGGGGATTGTTGATAGTATTGATTGTTTCTACGGACTAGTTCTGCTAGGCCTTTTTATTTGTTTTGATTTGTTTCTTGCTTGTTGGTGATTTCAGGTGACTCTTGAAGCCTATGCGAAGAGGATTACGTTCTAGCAAACTCAACGATTACGATCCCGAGCCTGAACGTACTTTTCATAGGAGACTAAGAGAAAATCTTGTGATTGCTAGAAAAGAAATGGCGGAAGATAACGATGATGTTGCTCAGCTGCGCCAACAGTTGAATGATCTTACTACCCAACTCCAACGTGAATGTGATAATCAAGGGCAAGGTGTGCATGCGCTTGAGTATGCTCCCCAAACTCTAGGGGACTATATGATGCCGCCGTGCACTGGTCCACTTTCTGGTGTGGTCCTACCTGAGTTGCAAGCTCGTAACTTCGAGCTAAAGTCTGGACTGCTAAATTTGATCCAGTCTAATCAGTTTGGTGGATCTCCATCAGAAGATCCTCACCAACACATGGAGACGTTCCTCGATCTAATGAGCACGGTGCATATGGAGAACGTTTCTCAGGAGGCCATCCGTCTATATGCCTTCCGTTTCTCTCTTCACGGGAAGGCTAAAGCTTGGTATAGATCCTTACCTGAGAACTCCATCACAACATGGAACCAACTATATGAGGTATTCATGAGCAAATACTTTCCACCCAAGAAGATATCCGAGATGAGGGCGAAGATCAATGCCTTCGCTATGCAACATGGAGAGACCTATCATGAAGCTTGGGAGAGGTTCAAGGATCTGCTGATTCAGTGCCCACATCACGGGCAAACCAAGTATGTTCTCCTTCAAATCTTCTATCAAGGAGTTGACGATGCTACTAGACTGCTTATAGACACCTCTTCTAATGGAGGATTTATGGAGATGAGTTTAGATGATGCTTGGGCTTTGATTGAGAAGACTGCTCTTCATGCTGCGAGGTACTCTAATCCTCGCTCTTCTATTTCTGCTACTAAGAGGTCTGCAGGTCTCTATGAGGTTGATGCTGAGACTCACAAGTCAGCCCAGATGGAAGCTCTACAGCGTGACATTGCGTTATTAAAGAAGGAGTTTCTTGCTAAGCCGCTCTCATCTAGTGCGGCAGGGGTGCCTCCCCCCGTTGTTGAATGTCAATATTGTGGTATGCTGAACCACACATTATCCAGCTGCCCTGCTTTTCTAGAAACACAATCGGGCACGGCTCAAGGGGAGGTAAACTTCACTAGAGACAACTACAGAAACCCCAGAAATGACCCATTCTCCTCTACTTACAATCCTGGTTGGAGGAATCACCCGAACTTCAGGTATGGGAACAATTCTAATGTGCAGAATCCACAGTCATTCTAGAACCAAGCACCATATGGGAATGGAGTCCCACCTGGATTTCAGAATGCAACGAATCAGGGATACCAGAATAGGGCGAATCAGCCTCCGTCCGTGGCTCCTAAGAAATCACCTGAACTTATTGCTATTGAGAATCTGGTTTCTGAATTCAAGGCTATGGGTACCAAGATACAAATGATTGAGCAAGAACAAAAGATTCAAGCTAATCAGTTGGCTCAATAGGCTGTCAATGCTCCTAGACCGTCAGGTCAACTTCCAGGCAAACCGGATGAGAATCCAAAAGGACAAATTTCTGCTGTGTCTTTGAGGAATGGTAAACAGTTAGAAGAGGTAAAGAAGCATGAACCTCCTAAAGCTAAAGGGCAAGCTGCTCCATCAGAGGTTGAGACTGAGGCAACAGATGAGCCTGAGAAGGACACGGTATATGTTCCCCCACCGCCATATCAGCCTCCTCTTCCGTTCCCACAAAAGAAGAATCAGGCTATGTTGGAGAAGAAGTTTGGGAATTTTGTAGAGATCTTGAAGAAGCTGCACATAAACATCCCATTCACCGAAGCTCTCAAGGAGATGCCGACATATGTCAAGTTCTTGAAGGAGATCCTCTCCAACAAGAGGAAGCTTGATGAATGCCAGACAATACTTCTTAGTAAGGAGTGCAGCGCTTTGATCCAAAACAAGCTACCACGTAAGCTCGAGGATCCAGGTATTTTCTGTGTCCCTATTAACTTTGGCAATCAGCATGATTATAATGCCCTTTGTGATTTGGGAGCTAGTGTAAGCTTGCTTCCACTCTCAATTTGCAATAAGCTTGATTTAGGAGAGCTTAGGCCAGTGAGGATGCAACTATTCATGGCTAACAGGTCTATTGCCCACCCAGCTGGTATTTTAGAGGATATCCCTATTAGGGTGGGAAAATGTTTTGTGCCAGTAGACTTTGTAGTGTTAGATATGGATGTGAATATGTCTGTCCCTATTATTCTTGGAAGGCCTTTCTTGTCCACTACAGGTACTGTGATTGATGTAAGAAAGGGGACTCTCTCCTTCGACATTAGAGATGAGAAAATAGAATTTAACCTTCCTAAAGCTATGAAAACCCCTTCTTTTGAGAATGATTATTTCAGGGAAGATGTGATGGAAAGGACAACCCAAGAGCAACTGATGTCTATTGTCATTAGGGACCCCTTGGAGCTTTGCTTGACTACTAGTGTGATGACGAGGGGAGAATGTCCACCACTTGCTGAAGTTGTTGCTGATTTGGAGTTGTCGCCGGAAGCTTCTACCTTCCCTAAGTCCAAGGTCGAACTTCTAACCACGGATGATGTTCCTGAAGCGCCTAAGCTAGAGTTGAAGCCACTCCCATCTTCTTTGAAGTATGAATTCCTTGGACCCAACTCTACATGGCATGTGATTGTGAATGCTAATTTGAGTGATGATCAAGTTGAAAAGCTTTTAATTGTCATTCGAAAACATAAAAAGGCCATAGGGTATTCAATAGATGATTTGAAAGGGATTTCACCTTCTTTGTGCATGCATCGTATTTTCATGGAAGATGACCACAAACCCACCATAGAACACCAAAGGAGACTTAACCCGAACATGAAAGAGGTAGTGAAAAAAGAAGTCCTGAAATTGTTAGATGCAGGGATTATTTTTCCTATTTCTGATAGTAAGTGGGTAAGTCCGGTTCACGTTGTGCCTAAGAAGGGTGGGTTAACGGTTGTAAGAAATGAAAATAATGAATTAATCCCCACTAGAACGGTCACCGGGTGGAGAATGTGCATAGACTATAGAAAGTTGAACACCGCCACTAGGAAAGACCACTTCCCTCTTCCATTTATTGATCAAGTGCTAGAAAGGTTGGCTAAGCATTCATACTTTTGCTATCTAGATGGGTATAGTGGGTTTTGGCAAATTCCCATACATCCTGATGATCAGGAAAAGACTATATTCACTTGCCCTTATGGCACCTTTGCATATAGAAGGATGCCTTTTGGCCTATGTAATGCTCCTACAACTTTTCAACGATTCCAATATGATTGAGGAGATTGTGGAGGTGTTCATGGACGATTTCTCCGTCTATGGCACTACTTTTGATGCTTGTTTGTCTAATCTTGAAAGGGTTTTAATGAGATGTGAAGAGACTAATCTTGTGCTGAATTGGGAAAAATGTCATTTCATGGTTAATGAAGGAATTGTGCTAGGACATTTAGTCTCTAATAGAAGAATTGAGGTGGATAAAGCTAAAATTGAGATAATTGAGAAAATGCCACCTCCTACCTCTATAAAAGGGATTAGAAGTTTTCTAGGACATGCCGGTTTTTATAGAAGATTCATCAAGGATTTTTCTAAAATCACCAAGCCTTTGACTAACCTGTTGCTGAAGGATGTAGCCTTCGATTTTTCCACAGATTGTCTTGAGTCTTTTTGCAGGCTAAAACAAGCATTAGTGTCAGCCCCCATCATGCAATCACCGGATTGGGATCTCCCTTTCGAAATTATGTATGATGCAAGTGATTTTGCCGTGGGTGCTGTACTTGGGCAAAGAAGGGACAAGAAGCTTCATGCTATTTACTATGCTAGCAAGACACTTGATGAGGCTCAGATGAACTACACCACAACGGAAAAGGAGTTGCTTGCAGTGGTGTTTGCCTTTGAGAAGTTTCGGTCATACCTTGTGGGTTCTAAGGTAATTGTTTTTACTGACCATGTTGTTGTGCGATACTTGATGCAGAAAAAGGATGCGAAACCACGCCTCATCCGCTGGATTCTGTTGCTACAAGAGTTTGACTTGGAAATTAGGGACAAAAAAGGGGCTGATAATGTTGTTGCTGATCACCTTTCTAGGCTTCCTCCCGAGCAGATTAAGAAGGGAAAAGAAGGATTGTCTGTTGACGATTCTTTCCCAGATGACCACTTGTTCCAAGCCACAACCTCTGCCATCTCTTATGTCACCGAAGAGCTCCTAAAGTTCTCCATTGAGGGGCTTCCTTGGCATGTTGATTTTGTGAACTACTTGGCTTGCAAAGAGTTGCCACCTGGACTGTCATTCCACCAGAAGAAGAAATTCCTTCATGATGTTCAACAATATTATTGGGATGAACCGCTGCTCTTCAAGCTAGGCAATGATGGGATTTATAGACGGTGTGTCCCGGATGATGAGATTGAAGGTGTGATTAAGCATTGTCATAACTTGCCTGCTGGAGGACATGCTAAAGCTTTCAAGACTACCGCTAAGATCTTCCAATCCGGTTTCTTTTGGCCCACCATGTTTAAGGATGTGCAGAGGTATGTAACTTCTTGTGATGAATGTCAACGTTCAGGGAACATATCTTGGAGGAATGAAATGCCACTCACCAAATTCCAAGAGGTGGAACTTGCAATTGCCACACCTACTAACGACTCTAAAGTGGTAGCAAAGTTCTTAAAGTCTACCATCTTTCCAAGGTTTGGGGTTCCGCGAGTGCTTATTAGTGATGGAGGATCACACTTTATTGAGCGGAAGTTTGAAGCATTGTTGAAGAAGTATGGGGTGAACCACCGCATTGCTACTCCATATCACCCCCAAACAAGTGGTCAGGTCGAGGACTCCAATAGAGTAATCAAGAGTATTTTGGAGAAAACGGTTTCTCGAACAAGGAAAGATTGGGCACAAAAGCTTGATGATGCTTTGTGGGCATACAGAACGGCATACAAGACCCCCTTGGGCACTACACCATACCGGCTTGTATATGGAAAATCTTGTCATTTGCCGGTAGAGTTGGAGCATAAATCATTTTGGGCTATCAAGGCGCTAAATTATGACTTGAAAGAAGCCGGTGAGAAGAGAATGTTACAACTTCGTGAGCTGGAGGAGTTGAGACTTGAGGCATATGAGAATGCCCGGATTTACAAGGAGAGAACAAAGCGATGGCATGACAAGAGAATTGTCCCTAAAGATTTTTTTGAAGGTGATTTGGTTTTGCTCTATAATTCTCGCCTAAAGCTATTTTTGGGTAAGTTGAAGTCTCGATGGAGGGGTCTTTTTGAAGTCCGAAAGGTTCATCCTCACGGTGCAATTACAATTTGGAATGAAAAGTGGGGTGAATTCAAGGTGAATGGACATCGTTTGAAGAGGTACTATAGTGGAAACCCGATTGAGAAGGTGAGTCCTACTCATCTCAAGGATCCAAGTGCTTAAGAAGAAGTGAAAGTCCGGCTCAAGACTCTAAAGAAGCGCTTCTCGGGAGGCAACCCGAGGTAAGTTTTCTTTTCATGCTCAATAGATTAGACTTGTAAATATTTTTGTTTTGTTTAATTTATTTAATAAAAAAAAATCAGGGAAAACGCACCTAAGCTGAGCAATCTCAGCGCATAGGTGAGCGGGCGTGCACTTTAGGTGCGCGCCCGCGTGGTTCCTTTTATAAAAAAAGAAATTTTAAAAAAAAATTTAAAAAAAATAGAAGCATCTGGAAAAAAAAAAATCTAAAAACATTAACAAACGTGTTTCTTCTCCTCGTCATTCACAAGCCCGCACTTTCCTTCGTGCCTTCACCCTGAACCGGACACACACCACCCCAGCCTTCTCCTCCCTCGCGCCGAACCCAGATCTGGCACACCACCACCGAACGGCCACCGCTGCACCACCACGCCGGCCAGCCGCTCCCCCACCGACCGACAGCAGCGGCGCCGCTGCACCACCGGCTCTCCAGCGCACCACCCTCCCCCTCTATTGCCACACTCATGCTCTAATCTTCCACTTTTTCCCTTTGAATTTGACGAAATTGAGCTACTATGGCTAAAGGTAGTGCATTCTGAAAGCGGCGGATAACTCAAAGTATGGACAAGGTAGTATGTGAAGGAGGTCAGCAGGGTCTCTTTACAAACTTCATGGCTCGGGCGCATCTTAGTACTCGATGGCCTAGTAGTGTTTCTCTATGCCGCTTGGATTTAGAAGATGAGATCATGAAACTGTGCTCAAGGATTGGTGCTACAGCTTTGTTCCATTTTAAGTGGCATTCTTATCCGGCCATCACTTCTGAGTTTTTGAGCTCTTATAAATTTGAGAGAGGTGATGATGAAGGCTCATGGACGCTAACATTCCGGATAGGAAACCAAGCTCAGAAAATGACCATAGCGGAACTCAATGAGGCCCTTGGCTTCCCGGCTGATAAAGGGAGAGTAACGCTCTCCAGTGATACCCATAATGCCTTTTGGTACAAGCTCACGGGTTATTGGCCTTATAGATCGCAAAATGCAACTGCTACCTCTATAGTTCATCCTTGCTTCCGAATCTTCCATCACATCATGGCAAATACTGTCTTTGCTCGGGATGAACCTTATAAGGTGAACAAGGGAGAGCTTGAGATGCTCTATGCCATAGCCTATGATCGTCCTTTTGACCTTGGCTATGAGTTAGCTCGCAAGCTAGAGGGAGTAGCTGAAAGTACATCTGGTGTAATTTGCATTGGAGGAAGGATCACCCCGCTTGCGCATCATTTTGGGGTTGACTTGGAGAGGTACACGCCCATTGAGACGGAAAAAAAGGTTGATGAGAAGCATCTCCTAACTGGTCACACTCTTAAGAAGGAGCGAGGAATCTTTTGCTATTATCTCTCTCAGATCTCCGCCACTCGCCCGCTCTCTAATTCACCGTATATAAGCACAGATGAGGAAGCCAACTGGTATGAGGCTTGGATTGGTGCTCCTCGCCCACCACTCCCCACTGCTGAGAATGTGGAAGAGGATGAGACTCTTCCCGGTGCATCGCCTACCCATAACTATGAACAGGGGGCTCTTCTGGAGGAGCCTATTCTACGGATGACAGAGCTTACTTTCAGAGCCAGTTTGACAGTTTGTCATCTCAGCTATCTGCCTTCTCTACTCGACAAGATGCTCTGCAGACTCAGATTGCGGTGCACATCTCTAGTGCGTCTCAACACTTCTCATCTTGGGATACTCAGCAGCAACAAGATCGTCTACAGCTCCAGCAAATTATGGTGATGTCTCAGCGCAACTATTATCATCTCCATGGACATCACTTTGATCCTTGCGCCCCGTATCCTCCCCCACCACCTCCACAGTAGTAGTGTCTTTGTGAGTACCTTCTCATGTTTTATTTATTTTCTACATTGGGGACAATGTAGGGGTTAAGTATGGGGTGGGATGTTATTCTTGTATGTCTGCATTTGTCATTAGTGTCTTGAGTATTTCTTTTGGCTTTTGATGTATTTTGGTAGTCTAGGTTGATGACAGGTGTCCCCTAAACATGTTATGTAGGCTACAATGATGGGATAATTGTCTAAGATGCTAATATTCGCCCTAATCTGTATGTGTCATGTCTTGAGACAAATTGCCTAGCATGAAGTTCTTGAAGGAGTTTGCATGATTAAGTCCCTAGACAAAAATCCTTGTGAGATTCTGAGCCTTATGGAAAAATCTTGATGAATCCTTTCATTTCATATATTGTGTGACACTCACTTTGTGCTTGATCTCTAGAACTTGCTTTAGACTCTTTATTGAGGCCGTATTACTTGATCTGTGCACATAGCTTAAAGATGATTGAGGCAACACTTTTTGTTAACCATGTCTCTCAATGCCTATCCTTGTATATGGTCCTATGCTTGAAGCAAATTTGAGATTCATTAGCCTATTCACTTGATAAACTCCACAAAATCTTCATAGCCAATTATTAGCCTTTGACCCATCCGGGAATTAGGAAATAATGTTGCTTATTTTTATGAGTGGAGATGCTTTGAGTGTCTGGTAATGTTTGGTTTGGCATGCTCTATGAGATCTTGAGACTTGAGGAGGATAAAATTCACTCATGGGAAAAAGTCAAGAAGAAAAAAAAAATATGGTTAGTAACCAATCCTCCTTGTGGAGAATAAAATTCACACAAGGAGGAAGATATTCATGAAAGGAGGCTGAGACACTTAGTAACCGGGTGCATTCATCACAAATGTTTATATTCGCGCAAAACGGTGTTGAAGCTAGAAAGAAAAAAAATAAAAAAAAAGGGAAGATCGAATGTGGTTGACAAAAGTTGAGAATGAAAACATTATTGTGATGGAGTTGTATGGTGGTTCGGTATGAGTTTCTGTGAAGTGGTTGTTTTTCTGGTTGGTTCCTAACCCTTTTTCCCGGATTTTAGCACCACAAGCTCAAAATTTTCCATACCTTGTCTTTTTTCCACCTTGGCCCCATCACAAATTTATAGAAGGCCCTCATGATTTCTATTATGTGCATGATCCTCAACGGTGGAGATTTAGAACGCTATTGCAAGCCTATGGTAGATTAAGTGAAATGGTTGAGACCGAGCGTAATGTTATATCTTAAACACATTTGAGTGAGTGTGTCACTAAGAAAAAAATCCTTGTGAGGTTTAGGGGCTTTTGATTGCTGTGTATTAATGATAATGAGCAAACATGTGATGATGCCAATTGTCTTAAGATTCTGATGACAAAATATCATTTCAAAAGGGGCTTGAATAAGTTGAGACAATGATCCTATCTTACACTTGTGGTTTATTACTTAGTGAGTCTTGCTTGGGGACAAGAGAGGTTCAAGTATGGGGTATTTTGATGTCATCATAGTTTGCATTATTTAGGACATGCATTTAGCATAGGTTTGTGTCTTTTGTCATGTGGTTTATGTGTTTTTAGAGGTTTTTCGTTTAGTTTCTAGGATAGAGATCTACTGTCTATATGGTGGTGTTTTCAGGAGTTTTCGGGAGCTAAGCGGAGATTGCTAGAGGACATGTGAGATGGGTACATAAGCTAAGAAGGGCCGAGCGGAAATCATATAGGAGGAACAAGGATAAAAGGCGAAGAAGCAAAAGCATAAGGAGCAAGGCGGTCGTGCATCATAGGCTTCACGGCAAAACAGAAGTGCACGGGCGTGCACCATATCCGCACGGGCATGCAGAACCTCGGCCAGAGAAAAAAGGCATCAGACGATAGGTGCGCGGGCGTGCACCAGAGGCGCGCGGGCGTGCACCCTTCAGCTCGGACAGATTCGGCTGATTTCGACCCGGTTTCTTTTGACATTAGTTTATTATTATTTTAGGGGTTTTATAATATGATAGTAGAGGATGTCCCGAACTATTTAAGGGGCGGAAACACATCTTTAAAGGGCTCTCGAGACCCTCGTTTGGAAGCTCTCTTTTTGGAAGACTTTTGTTGAGTTAGATTTGGAGAACTTGAGACAGATTTGCTTGGAGATTGCATTGCTTCAATTCAAGATTGGTATTTTCCCTTTAGTCTTTGCTTTTCTATCTATTTTCATGTTTCAATTTAGTGATATGATGATGAATTCTTCCATGCTTGGCTAAATTCTCCGTTCTAGGGTTAGGGTGAACCCGACAATGTCGCAACTTGTTTGATTTCGATGGTTGCTTGAACTTTATCTGAATTCTATGAATTGATTTGATCCTAGTTGCTTTACCAAATTAATGTCAATCGATTAGAATCCTTTTTAGATTCGAGATGCTACCACTGAGAATTGAAATTGGATATTTGGATGGACTTCATGAACCCGAAAGGGGAATTGTGTCTATTGGAACCCTAGGATTGAACTTGAGGAATCGACAATTGTTATTGTGACATTTAAACAATTGTTGAGGACTCTTGAGGATTAATAAATTATCGTAGATTCTTAGGTTTGAATCGGTTAGGCGGAACGCGACAGCGAATGTTTAATTGATTTTCTCCTAAGATCTATAAAGAACTTAAAGGGTCTAGATTTTGTTAATTTAGACACAATCACTACAACATGCGACAGCTGAGTAGTGATGACTTTAGATAATTTACCTTCAATTTGACTTATTAAGAAGATGAAGTTCGAGTGAACATCGGGTTGAATTATTTGTGGCATTGTCGTCTGAATCCTTAACCCTGTAATCATTTCTCATACATATTTTATTCATAATCTTTGCTTGTTTTTCTAGGTTTAGTTGAAAATCAAATCTCTCTTTATTGGCTTAGCTTATTGGTTCTAGATAACAATTGATACAGATTTAATCCCCGTGATCGATACCCGTATGCTGCAATTGATCTCGTATTCTTGCGAGGTTGGTTCAGGCTACACTATTCTTGTGTTGGTGTAGACCACATCAAGTAACCCATAAACAAATTACAATCTCTCAAAATGCATCATCAGAAAAGTTCAGTTTGAACCACATGAAGAGGAAACAGAGTTAAGATTAGCCTCATTATCATTCCCAATCTCGCGACGCGGGAAAACTTTAAAAGAGACATTGCCCTTATGAAAAAACATCATGGCACTACCTATCCCGAGGTGGTGAAGGGCAAGAAACTCGTCCCAACCGCTGTCAATCTAAAAAAGACCGTTCTCTCTCTAAGAAACGGCCACCGGGAAGTCGCGAACCAGATACGATGAGAGAAAAGCCCATCTGGGCGGTAGCGGCCCATATTCAGCTTCAAATTGAGGAGGCATAACCTACGCGCAAACAAAAGATAAAGTTCGGAAAAGATAACCTAAATTTTCTAAGGAAAAGCAAAGAAAACTCACCAGTCGAGAAAGTTGATCCACATTTTCGATCTTTTGAAAAAAGGCCCAAGGGTTAAAACCTCCCGAAGACATGACGCGTATGAAAACGTAATTAATCGTCAAACATGAGAAGCAGTAAGTATTACAGGAGGATTGAGACCTTAAAATGAAAAAATCCCCTCTTACGAGCTAAGGACAAGTGGAAAAAGGTTTGTACATTCGGACTAACCAACTCAACACTTGGAGAAAAGATCAGAGCATTAATAGGCAAAAATATACAGGAATACGAAACTTCGTCCAAAGAGATCTCAAGCCCAAATTCACAAAAAACAAGTATCTCATAGGAGCGCCAAAAAAGGAAACCAACACAGGTTCCCAAGTCCAGAAAAGTTTCATTCCCAATTTACCAAACTAAAACTAAAACATCAAAGATCAATTTGCGGTGGTCGTTGTTTCAATTTCGTCACCAGCGTCCTCGGCATCTTCATCCTCAGAATATAACTCCTCCGCGGCCATCTCCTCCTTGAAAGCCCCTAATCGGCACCGGTCATGCTTGGCTCAAATTTCGCTAAGGGAACTCCAGGATGAGCTGCCGATCGTTCTACGCTTTGGTTCATCCCCGCGACCATTCCCTTCCGAAAGTAGCTAAAACATTTGTCCTTTAGAATACTAACGCCATTTGGAGTCTGGAGACAGGTTTTGGCTACAGAAGTTAGAAAAGATACGCCAGTTTCAGTCTTGACCCACTCAGAAGATAGATAAGCCAAACCCTCATGACTTTGATTCCACTGAAGAGCCACATCTTGGTCCGAGCGCGCTTTGATATTATCAAGCTCCTGTTTAGTAATAGATTGCTCCTCACGAAGGATAGAAAAATCTTCCTCCATCTTATCGATAATGGTCTGCTTTGTTTGAAGAAGCTCCCACGAACAAAGCGATGGCATGTGAGAATGCCCGGATTTACAAAGAGAGAACAAAGCGATGGCATGACAAGAGAATTGTCCCTAAAGATTTTTTTGAAGGTGATTTGGTTTTGCTCTATAATTCTCGCCTAAAGCTATTTTTGGGTAAGTTGAAGTCTCGATGGAGGGGTCTTTTTGAAGTCCGAAAGGTTCATCCTCACGGTGCAATTACAATTTGGAATGAAAAGTGGGGTGAATTCAAGGTGAATGGACATCGTTTGAAGAGGTACTATAGTGGAAACCCGATTGAGAAGGTGAGTCCTACTCATCTCAAGGATCCAAGTGCTTAAGAAGAAGTGAAAGTCCGGCTCAAGACTCTAAAGAAGCGCTTATCGGGAGGCAACCCGAGGTAAGTTTTCTTTTCATGCTCAATAGATTAGACTTGTAAATATTTTTGTTTTGTTTAATTTGTTTAATAAAAAAAAATCAGGGAAAACGCACCTAAGCTGAGCAATCTCAGCGCATAGGTGAGCGGGCGTGCACTTTAGGTGCGCGCCCGCGTGGTTCTTTTTATAAAAAAAAAAAAATTTAAATTTTTAAAAAAAATAGAAGCATCTGGAAAAAAAAAAATCTAAAAACATTAACAAACGTGTTTCTTCTGCTCGTCATTCACAAGCCCGCACTTTCCTTCGTGCCTTCACCCTGAACCGGACACACACCACCCCAGCCTTCTCCTCCCTCGCGCCGAGCCCAGATCTGGCACACCACCACCGAACGGCCACCGCTGCACCACCACGCCGGCCAACCGCTCCCCCACCGACCAACAGCAGCGGCGCCGCTACACCACCGGCTCTCCAGCGCACCACCCTCCCCCTCTATTGTCACACTCATGCTCTAATCTTCCACTTTTTCCCTTTGAATTTGACGAAATTGAGCTACTATGGCTAAAGGTAGTGCATCCCGAAAGCGGCGGATAACTCAAAGTATGGACAAGGTAGTATGTGAAGGAGGTCAGCAGGGTCTCTTTACAAACTTCATGGCTCGGGCGCATCTTAGTACTCGATGGCCTAGTAGTGTTTCTCTATGCCGCTTGGATTTAGAAGATGAGATCATGAAACTGTGCTCGAGGATTGGTGCTACAGTTTTGTTCCATTTTAAGTGGCATTCTTATCCGGCCATCACTTCTGAGTTTTTGAGCTCTTATAAATTTGAGAGAGGTGATGATGAAGGCTCAGGGACGCTAACATTCTGGATAGGAAACCAAGCTCTCAGAAGAAGAGGAAAGAATCTCTTGAGTTTGACGCGGTTGAGAAGACGAAACGACATCACCTCTCCACCCTTCTCCTCTCTCAAAATCATCCAACACATCATGCTCCCCACTGATATTAGCCATCCCCAAATAAACTAGAGAAAATTGTATGAAGATTTACTCACGCGAAACAAAACTTCCATCAAAAACAGATTCAGAAACAAAATCTCACCCGAATTCTCGATCTACTCATCAGAAAGATTAAAAGAAATTTTTTTGGAAAAAGCAGAACCTAAAGAACAAAGCAAAACAAGAAGAAATACCTCGAATATCAGGAAGAACTTTGCCGGAAACTTCAAATGAGCAGCGGTCGGAGACCGGAAGACCACCACCGGAAAACAAAACTGCAGATAAGAACAAAAATTTCTAAAAATCAGAAGTGGACAAATGTGAAGTAAAAAACGGAACGGGGTAACTTATAGAGAATTTACCGAATTTTGAACTTCCATAGAAAAATGGGCCTAATGGGCCTTTAATGGGA
This sequence comes from Persicaria tinctoria, assembly GCA_037127255.1. Classification (NCBI taxonomy): domain Eukaryota; kingdom Viridiplantae; phylum Streptophyta; class Magnoliopsida; order Caryophyllales; family Polygonaceae; genus Persicaria; species Persicaria tinctoria. Next base: position 14,636,580 of record JBANSL010000014.1, read on the forward strand.
CAACGCAAGAAAGTAAAAAGCCCATGGCTGACGAAACGACGCAAAGATGAGACATCGATAGAAAGTCAGATGTTTTCTATACTAGAGTTGTCGGCCCGCGTCAATCTCGGAGAAGATCGACCCATCCCGAGGAGCTGTGACGAAACCAAGAATAAAAAACATCATGTATAAATAATAAAGTTAGTTGAAGCAAAAGGCAAAAAATCATCTCAAAAGCCATCCCCGGCAATGTCGAAATCATCCGCGGATAAGCCATCCAACGAGAACTTTCACCCTCATAAGTCGTCTCATCCGCGGACGGAAGAAGGGGATACGTGTCAGGCATGCCCTCATCTCACGAGTTGAACACGTGTCGAACAACAAACCCCACGTGGCAAAATGTCCATAGATCACCCGTCACCTATAAAAGGGAAGAAAGAAATACAAAGAAAGGACTTTTGGACGGCGAAGATAAGGAAGAAAAGAGGCGGACCTGGATCATATATCCTGAAAAGAGTAAAACAGAAAAAACTGAAAGAGAGTGAAAGAACCGAGATATTCAAAACTCTTATAAGGATAAAGAACCACTCCGCGGACAAGCACCAAACCCTATCCGCAGGTAGCTAGTTTTGACTCATCTTTGCTGTTCGGGAGCCCGAAGAGAGAATCATGAATTTATGACTGTAAAGCCCTAAAAGTTAGTAAACGGTGACAGGTAAATGGTCGATCCTCGCTTCGTCTGAAGCAATCTCGATAAGGGGGTAATATCTATGAATGCCAAAAATAAGATTATTCTCGCGGCACAGGTTGGACCGTATCGCTTATTTCGATACGGGTCAGGTAAGTCCGTTAGGAATACTGATGGCCCCACTGGGTTTATTCCCGGGTCCCACTAAAAATGGAGACCTTTTTTAGTTCGAGTTTCTTCAACCCCTAACCCCCAAATCCCCAAACCCTATATTATGGTTCATATACTCACCTGCTTTGTCTTCGCAACTCCGACCTGGCGCAGCAATAGTAACTCCGCTCGAAGGCGCTCTCACCGGCGTCGTAGCTCCGACCTGGCGGCCGATTCGTGCTCTTTCACTCGCGAGCTTCGTCCTCTCTCTTTGGCGCGAGTGTCGTGGTCTCTCCCTTCGTTTTCTTCTTCTGTCGTTCTTTCTTTCCTTTTTTTTTTAATTGAAAACTAACGGAACGTCACAGATTTGTTAAGTTTAACAAGAAATGACGCGGGGCGAAAAGATTCAAAACCTCAGGAGCACCACGCGAAATATGCAAAAGAGTCGTGTTCCTCACGAAAATTACAACACCTCAGGTTATCTCGCGAAATTTTCGAAAAATGAATTTAGTGCGTACAGTGAAAAAGTATGGATAATCTAGTATTACATCAGAGCTCAGCTGACAAAAAAAAAAACGGAGTATAATCTAAATCTAGTTTCGGAGGGCCATCGATAATACCGACGCAAATCGACAACGCGAATCCCTTTATTCTCTCCCTCCGCTGAGAGTCAGAGCTACATTTCCATGGCGGACACCCCACTCCTCTCTTACCGCTTCACTTCAATCCGTAATCGCGATGTTCCGCTCCGCTTCTCTCTTTCCCCTAACCGCATCGCTTTCTCCTGCTGGACCTCACCTCCATGGTCGCCTAGAAGCTTTTTTTTCCCGCCGCGCTCTTTCCTCGCCAATTCGGCCACCGTGTTTCGAGATGCTGGAGCCACGGCAGCGGCCATGGCCGGCGGATACGCTCTCGTCTCGGCGTTCGACTCTCTCACCCAATCCAACTTAATTCAACAGGTTACCTACCAGTCTACCACTATCAGATCTCAATTCCTTGTTTGAATTTCTTGACTCTTTTTTTGCGAGCTTTGCTTTTAGACGATCGATTCATTTGAATCAATTAAATCCAGGATTTGTAGTGACTTTTATCTTACAGCTGTTTATCTTTGTTGCGATGTTTTCTTTCCTATTTGGAGCAGAGCTTAAGCAGAAAGCTAGTACACATAATATCCGGATTGCTTTTCATGGCTTCCTGGCCTCTTTTCAGGTATCGATATCTAGATATCACATATCATGATGTTCAAATCCGAATATAAGATATCTAGTGTGTGGTATAACTCGTATCAAGATAGGATCCGATAGCGATATGTTGAATGAATTACTGACAGCTGCTTGCTCTAATCCTAGAATAGCATACCTGATATCATTTTTCAAGATTTTGCTTCTTTGAGTGAATTGCTGACAGCTGGTTGCTCTAATCCTAGAATAGCACATCCATGGAAGCTCGGTATTTTGCTGCTTTAGTTCCTTTGGCTAACTGCATCCGGCTTCTGATCCATGGCCTCTCCCTCGCAACCGATGAAGGGCTAATCAAATCAGTTACCCGTGATGGGAACCCTCAGTAATAATCATCTCTCATCCGCTCTTGAAATCACATTCTGTCAGGGCTTTATGTAATGGCCGGTTCTGTAATTGCAGGGAATTGCTTCGAGGTCCTTTGTACTATGTGCTTGTACTAATATTCTGTGCTCTTGTTTTCTGGCGTGAATCTCCCGTTGGTGTAATCTCCCTTGCTATGATGTGTGGCGGCGATGGTATATGCTTGGTTACTCTCATAGTAATCTATAGCACTTGAGATCCAAGTATTCTCAATCCTGCATCTCCTATGTTCATACTTGTAGGTGTTGCTGACATAATTGGTAGAAGGTTTGGATTTGCAAAGCTTCCGCACAACGAACAGAAGAGTTGGGCGGGCAGCATCTCAATGTTCGCATTCGGTTTCTTGGTATCACTAGGGTATGTTTCTGCCTGCAGTTTACTAGAACTGATACTCCCGAATTAGCTAAAAAGGATTTCAATTCCAAGTCATGCAGCAGAATACTCGATTAGATCATAAAGCTGTGAAACGTTGTGTTGGTATTGCAGGATGCTCTATTACTTCTCATGCCTAGGCTACTTCAGCTTAGATTGGCTGTGGACTGTCAAAGGGGTTGCTTTGGTCTCCCTAATGGCAGCCATTGTCGAGTCTCTTCCAGCTTCTAAGGTAATTGATGATAACATATCTGTCCCTCTATCGAGCATGGTTTTGGCATACATGGTGTTTGGCATGTAATGCTTTTGAACCACCAGACTGACTGTACATAATCTAAAAAATGTGTTAACTCTGTGATGCTGGAAGTTGATACGAACTCGGAACTCCACTCTGTTTGGCATGGTTACTTTTTTTTTCGGATAGAGGTTCCTTCTCTTTGTTGTGGTGGTTAAATGTGTAAGTTGTAACCCTCTTTTTAGGTGTTAGTCCTATAAACAACATTCAGTTACTACACACAACGTTGGTTGTGTAGGACCTTATCGATGCGTTTGTCTTCATAAAGGATGGCAAGAATGAGCATGCTCGATCAGACCGGTGCGGTGGTTAGTGGTGGCATCGTCTAACACGACTTCAACCACCAGTGTAATTGTGTAAAGTATTTACCTTTTCCTAAGGAAAACTCTACATTTACACCTATTGTAAAAGTAAACATTTTACACTACCAATCAAATTGCATGATTCTCACTCACATGTTTTAAAAGAAAATAATGATTCAAAAAGTTAAAAGTAACTTCACAATTATAATTAATTTTACCATCATTACTTAATTATACATCTCTTACATTAAATAAATAAATATTTGATTTTTAGGAAATTATTAAAAAAAAAGTAAATTGAAAAATATAGAGAAAATTTGCGCCAAATGCGCAAATTTTTGACCATATTGAGGGAGTGTCCCCCAAGTGTGGTAAATTGGGGATTTTTCCGCCAAAAATTTTCTGAACAAAATTACCCCTCTTATCTATACCTAATCTTATATCTCCCCCGCCGTTTCAGCACAAGGTAAAAAAAACCCGATCTCCTTCCTCGTCCTCCATCTCCTTCCTCAATCGCAACAACAGAGATGAAGCCTCCCATCGCTCTCTTCCTCTCGCTCTCTTCCTCTCCGGCGACCTGCGGCCTTGATTGTGTCCGTGATGATCGAACGCCGCCGGCCGCTTGTTGAGATCGTTCCAGATCTGGCTGAAACTCGAGGTCGGGGCCACCACTGCTGTCGGAACTCGAGATCGGGGCCACCACTGCTATCGCGTGCTGAAACCGGCGACCACTGCCCCGCGGATCTCCCATGCTGGATCTCCATTGCTGAAACTGGCGGCTCCGAAGACGAGCTCTACACATGGAGGATCTGGCAGAGGAATTAGAAGCAGCAGCCTCACAGGAGTCCTCACACATGGCGGCGAATATGTTCAGTACAACATCTTCGGCAATCTCTTCGAAGTCTCCAGCAAGTACGTTCCTCCTATTCGCCCCGTCGGCAGCGGCGCCTACGGCATCGTTTGGTCTGTTCTTCTACTACTTCTTCTTCTTTTGATGAAATTAGATGTTTCATTTCCATGTATGGCTCTTCGATGTTCTCCGGTGTGTTCAATTTCGTTGTTGCTTGGAATTGACCTTTTTAAATTGCGCCGTTCTCTTCGTAGTTGATTCGATTGCTCAGTTTTGTGGAATTGAATCTGGTTGGAAGACATTCAGTGCCTATTAATTTGCAGTTTCTATCCAATTTCCTGTCTAATTATCCATTTGAAATTGCTAACATAGAAACTTTGCTCAAACTTGTTCCTCATGGAGATTGTCTGAGTAGGTTTTTGGTTTGGTGCAACTGCAAATGCTAAGTATATTAAGTTCTGAATAAGTTAAGTCCTTTCAGCAAGTTTCAGCAAGTAAATCTGCTAATATAGTTTCAGCAAGTTTTGTGCAAGTAAGTGACTTCCTGTTAGTCTAAATCAAAATTTATAACGATCATTCCTTGAAAGTAATCAACTGAACCCCCTAATTTAAGCTTTGAAACCTCCTAAATCAAGTGTATTCCCGATTTCTCAAGTTCCAATCTTGAAGCTTCTGGTGAGACATAAACAAGTCTGAATTTAAATTACTTGTAGACATGATTGATGTTGCAGCTGTCATTGGCGAAATTTCCATAAGTTAAACAGAGAATCATGTTTGAGCCCCCACCTGTTTGCCTATTTATAATATATAATATATATCTAGTAAAAGTTGTGTTCAGCCCCCACCATAAATGCTATAGCCTATATAATTGTGTTCTCGGTTATCCAATCTATAATATTATCGGTTATCCGTTTGTGTGCAAGCCTTCATTAATGTGTAGTGTATTCAATTTGTTTTTTTTTCCACAAAATTGAAAATTGTGTCAAAAAATCATCCATAATTACATTGAATTCCTCATCCAAAAAATCATCCACAATATTAACACCTAAGATTTTTGCAACAGTACAATCAATTCAGGAAAAAAAAAATTGAAATGAGATTAGATGGGTTGGTCACTTGGTCGGGCCTTCTCCCTTCTTTAATGTCATTCAAATTAGGCGTTTTACATATCTCACAAGTTACGTTTAGAGGATTTATTATAGCCTTTTCATCTACTCACACTTTAATTTGTGCAATGGCAAATTAATGAGCCGTTTGTTTCTTCCAACTTCATATATAGGGTCTGTTGTGCTATCTTCCATTCACAATCACAATCTCATTCAACCCCAACGTAGACGGGTAGAGGTAGTAGTGCTAGCGCCCGATTCCGTCCTGTGTTAATTAGTCAATCATCATGGGGAGAAGGCTTGATCAAGACTCAGGCGAGAGAGCGGTCGGACAACATTGTTATCCTATTTAAGGTCGATGATGACACATTCTTGGAGTCCGTGTTGGCATCTCAATAGATCCAGATGGAGTCTTGGCTTGCGACTAACTACAGATGTCAATGGAGGAGTTGTTGGAGGCGGTGCTTGGCTTGGCTCCGGTGGAACCGGACATCGGTCTTTTTCTTCACAAGATGGGGAGGCGAGCTCAATTTGTCGGAGTGTGTCGAGCTTGTAGAAGCAGAAGTTGTGCGGTGGGCGCTGCAATCACTACAAGGGAGCATGGCTACAACGATCGTGGTCGAGTCGGATTGCAAGGCTTTGGTCACGAAGCTAAAGAGCGGGCTGCAGAACTTTTCCATTGTTGGTGGTATGGTGGAGGATTGTAGACGGTTGGCAAACGGCTTCGACTTCAAAGGTTGGTCCTTTGCTAGGCGTGAATTTAACATAGCTGCCCATCTCCTTGCTAGCATTAGGCCTAATCTCAACCAATTCTATCTTCTGCAATAGTGATTTTCCTTTGGGTTTGGATTTTGCTTTGTATAAAAAACAAGGTTAATTTTAGTGGATTTGATGTTGCTACAAAATAAATAAATTTGTAGCCATATTTTAAGAGCAGACACTATTATCCTTCAATTAGAAAAAATTTGTAGAATTAGATGGGAACATTTTTTTAACCAAGTGTTATTGGTTAATTTACAATGATAATTAAAAACAACAACACTAATAAAAACAACAACACTAATAAAGAATATGTAACTCTTATTCTCTCTCATTGTGTTTCAATTTGCTAATGTTATGCATTGGAGACTATGAATACTACTTTTTCATATTTTTAATATATATATATATGTTGATTATTATTTTGTCGAAATAATATATGAATTTTTTTATCCCTAACTTGTATTTTTATTTTTAGTTGGAACATATAAAGATGAAAAGACAATCACTTATTTTTACTTGGAATCCAAAGAAATTGTCATTTAATTATTTGTAAAATAAAAAGATAGTCATTTAATATTTTACAATTAAGGCATTCAAGTTAATGTATTGAAGATATATAATATGTGAAAAAATAAAGTTAAATTAGTAAATAGATGTGGATAAGAAGATAAAAAGATATTCATTAATTTTTAACTAAAAACTAAAGGCATTAATTGGTCATTAAATAATTTAGAATATGAAAAGATAGTCATTTATTTTTTTTGCATTTAAGAGTATAATTTTATGCATTATTGAATGTAATATGAGAAAAAACAAAATTAATGAATTGGAAAATAAAAGATATTCATTAATTTTTTTTGAATTCAATGAAATATAATTTTGCAATTCAAATGAGCATGAAAATACATTCAAATTCAAATATATATTCTTTTGTTCCGTTATGTAAAATATTCCATTTTATGTTTTTTTTTTTGCAAGTGAACTAATAATATGATATTTTATGCTTTTTGTGAGTGAATAAAAGTCAACGTCTTTAATTAAATAATAAATATAGAATTTTAATGATTACTTTATTTTCAACTAAAAAAATTTTAAAATTTAAATTGATAAAATACTAAAAGTAACATTTGAGATATTATAGATAAATAATAGGTAATTTTGTTCATTGTTAAAAATAAAAGAGGTTTTGTGAAATAAGGAAAAATAACGGGCCATTTTATTGATTTAAAAAAGTGAAAATATAAGTTTTGGGCACGAGGCGGACTTTTGACAAAAGTCAGGGGCACCATCCGGACAAAATAAAACCTTAGGGCACCAAGCGGAGTTGTCAAAACCTCAGGGGCACCAAACGGAATTTCCCTTATATAAATTTATTGAAGCAAATTAAAAAATATAGAAATGATATGTGATATATATATATATATATATATATATATATATATATATATATATATATATATATATATATATATATATATATTAATCAACACTTAGAATAATGGATAATATTATTCTGTCTTGGTCAAATACATGTAAATGCCCTATTTAAGTTGATAAGCAACAAATTAAAGGTCAAATGATTTTTTTTTTAATGTGTGTGTGTGTATGTGGAAAATAATAGATTTTCCAATAAATAGTCGATTACTTCAATACAGACTTCCTAAATAAAATTATGATGAGCCAAAATTGTGATTTGATCATTTCTGACATCGAACATTGTATTTCTATAATATCTCAAATGTTACTTTTAGTATTTTATCAATTTAAATTTTAAAATTATAATTTTTTGAATTAATAACAATAATTCCTATCCTTTCATCTTCCAAAATTTGTATATTTATTAATTTTAATTTATTTTTTTGTATTAAATTAAATGTATTGAATTCAAAGAAATAAATGACTCTCTTTTCATCTTTTAAGTGATTCAAAGCTAACTTCCTCGGATTCCAAGTAATAATCTTCACCTCATAAATCTCATACTGTCATAAATATAAACCTAATAAATCTCATATATATATATATATATATATATAAAATTCAAAATTAAATATACTCTTGGATCATTCGGAGTATCTTATAAATTAATTTATTTTCTTGCAAAACAACCCTATACTTTTAATATTCATAGTTACGCTCAAAATAGAAGATGTTCATAGTTACGCTAAAAAAAGAAGTTTATAGAAAAAAAGTCTCAATTAAGAAGAAACATGTCCCGTGCATCGCACGGGCATGCTCACTAGTATAGCTAAATTTTATGTACTGCACTTCAATGAGCATTTATTTTGATCATTCATTGTTAATGATTAGTTTATGGTAGCTTGTTCTAGTTGATATTTTAGCTCCACAACATCCATCAATTCAAAGCTATTGATTAACTGGTTTGCATGAACCTTGAAGCTATTCGTTGAAGAGCTTTTAGTGTAGCATCTATAGATAGTAGGAGCTGTGTTCCTTCTTTTTATTTATTATTCATAAAAATTATGTGTCTGAAGAAGGAGGTAATGACTAATTAATGACCTTTATGCTGAAGAGTATTTTGAATGTGATTAAACTGATATAGGTGGTTCACATTGCTGGAACCAAAGGAAAGGGGTCGACTACTGCTTTTTTGTCTATTATTTTAAGAGTTGAAGGGTATTCAGTTGGCTGCTACACAAGGTAACTTCCTCTATATTATTGGCAGTTTATCATTAATTCATAAAAAATCAATTTCTGCCACTTTCCTTTGTTCATCATAGTTTCCTCATAATTTCTGCCACTTTCCTTTGTCCTAGATATTCTGGTGGTGCGTTTTTTGGGTTCCTGGTGTTGGTCGTTTTTGCTGTCTGATGAATCAATTTTAAGGTTGCTGTTATATGGCGTTGTTGCTGTTACATGACGTTGTTAGGTGCTACTGCCCATTAGTCTCGGTGGTGCTGCTCACACATTTTGGGAGGATTGCTTTGCTGTCATACTTTTATTTATATTGGGGTGATATTGGACCGGTCAAGAGGGAGTATAGGATTTATTTAGTGTGGGTATTGGACATAAAAGCAATGGAGATCCGGCACGGGAGATCCGCGGGGCCACCACTGCTGTCGCGCGCTAATTCATTGGTGCGGGCAAATATTTTTTGGTGATAGGTGGGCCCATCTCTTACAAGTTGTACTTACTCCTTGGGCTGGAATTTGTTTATAGGCATAAAACTAGATGGTTTTTGCTTTTATGTCCATAAATATATTTTGGCCTGCCAAGGTTTTTAGTTGTTGCTTGTAACGGGGTGGGCCGGTTAGTGGGGGTTTCTTAGTGGAGGCTAGAAATTGTGAGATCCAAGTTCCTTTATTATTTTTTGTACCCTGGTTTAACCACCACATCTATATATTTACCTTTTCAGATCATAGTTTCCTAACCGCAAGGCCAATTTTCAGCAATTGGAAAAATGCGGACTGGGATGTATTTTTATGTTCCTTGATTTAAATCTTCTTTAGAAGCCTCTTAGCTCAATGGTAGAGCGATGTTGCTGCTGAAACTGGGGTTTCAGCATCAACAACGTTTTTGAAACCATAAACAACGTTGCTGAAACCCCGGTTCCAATAGCAACAACAATGCTAAAATCGGGGTTTCAACAACAACGTTGTGGAAGGAAATTTGGAGCTATACTCGTGAGAGGAATATTTTTACTCTTTTGGTGAGGACTCTTAGTTTGGTTCTTCTTTTTGCTGAAATTGTTGTTGCTGAACTTGCTTTAAAACTATAATTAGCTGAAATTGTTGTTGTTGAACTTGCTTTAAATCTCCTTTAAAAGCCTCTTAACTCAATGGTAGAGCGATGTGCTATGCGCAAATACGTGGGTTCGAATCCCGCATAGGCTAAATTTTATATCCCGTAACACGATTTCAGCAACAACAACATTGCTGAAACCGTGGGTTTAGCATCAATAACGTTGCTGAAATCGGGGTTTCAGCAACTCCGGTTTCGGCAACGTGAAAAAAAGAATAGTAATGCAAAAAGAAAAAAACTGCTGAAACAGAGGGGGGAACAGGTGTGTCAGCAACCCAAGAAACGTGGAAAAAACAAGGTAACATGGAGAGAGAAAAAACTCAATTTCAGCAATTTCGATTTCGATGATTTCGGCAACGTGGAAAAAAAGAACTCAATTTCAGCAACTTCGGTTTCAACAGTTTCAGCAACGCGGAAAAAAAAAACTAAATTTCGCGGAAAAAAATATTTTGATGAAAACAAAAATTTCAACAACTTTATTTTAGGGGTGGACATTTTGCTAATATGGAGAGGGTGTGGGACAATTTCCTAATATAGGCAAAAAATATGGCCTGTATAGTAACTGCCCCAAAAATATATAATAATTTTTCATTGAAAAATATAGGGGTGGACACAAATCCCGCAAATCTCATCCCTTCCCACATCATGTCCCGATCCTGGTGGAATTTTGAAAAAAAAAAATCAATCCCGTCCCGTAAAAAATATGAGGGACGAGACGCGCGACGGAAAGTTCTCGTTCCGCAAATCCCGTTCCGCATATATATAATATAAAACTATATATATTTTATATAAAAAAATGCACATAATGTCGGTTTTAATAAGTTCTATATATGTTATATATGTGTGTGTCATGCTCAGTAGCATTCCAAAAAAAAAACATAGTATGTGTCAGGCTCAATAGCATTCCCACCAAAAACCCACCAAAAAAAAAACATAGTAGTATGTATACTCAGTACTCAGTAGCATAGGATATATACATACACAATGAGTATATCTCACTTAGTAGTAGTGGTGTATATATACACTCAGTAGCATATTTACATATTTAATAAATTTGATTTCTATCTAAAGATCAATTATTTTAGATTTTTTTTTCACGAGAGACAAGTCCCGTCCCGTTCCGATCCCACCCCGCGGGCCGCGAGGGATATATAAGACCCGATGGGATTTTACAAACATAATTCAATCCCGTCCCGTAAAAAATACGCGGGACGGAACCCGGGATTACCCTAATCTAGTCCTGCCCTGTCTCATGCCCACCCCTAGAAAAATATAAAAAAAATTAATATTTAACAAAAATAACATACTCCTATTATCTTTAAGAGTTTATGTAAATAAAATTATGTTAGTTTTTTTTTAAAAAAATCAAGATAAAATGAGTTGTTTGTACAAGTGTGGGTGGTGTCCACAATTATTATTAGGAAGTGTTATCATAATTGAAAATATCAATTTAATCATATTATTGTAGTTTTTTAAAATAAAATAGAAACTTATATTGGATGAGACCCACATGAGTTGGTGATGAGAGGTGAGCAAAAAAAGAGAAAAAGCTAGACTTGTAGTTACTTTAGTTACTTTTTACATAACTTTTTAACACATGTCAGGTTATTATTTGTAGTGTAAAATTTTAATTTTACACCTAGTGTAAATGTATCATGGTCCTTTTTCTAATCCAGATTATCTGTTTGGAAAAAGAAGGATAGTATGGTCTCTGCCTCTCTGGGGTTAACGCTCTATATTGACAAGGCTCACTTTTTGAACCACTGGAGTGTTCTAGCCAATATGTTTCGTTGCTCAAATTGTGAAAATTGAAAAATCGTGATCCAACTTCAGACTTGAGGGAGGACAGTGATTCACTTACCCTCTGGTAAGCTTACCCGGGGGTAAAATTGTAATCGCCTTCTGGTAAAAGTACGATTTAAAAAAAAATGAAAATGAAGAGAGTATGGTAATAATTACCTGCAGCTTTTAGGGGAGTAATTAGTAGACAACCTTGATTATAGCATCAACAATTAATGCCTCTTACCTCACTCATCGTCGATGGCAATTTCGGATTTAATTAAGTAAAATAGGTAAAGTTAAAGAATAATTTTCATTGTTATTCTAAGTAAAATAATTATAAGAATTTATTTAAAGTGATAATTGATAAAACCCCTTATTATTCTAATTATTTAATTTATGCATTTTAAATTAAATTAAATAAATAAATTCCAACATGTAATACGAAGTATATTTGTGGTCTAAGTTGGTTCACTGAACCGAGCCCAGGGGAAATGAAAAAAGTGAACCGAACCGGTTCAACCTCATCATCTCCAACCTCCCGTATGTAAAAATGGGTGAAATTCAACCCCTTATTTTCCAAACTTCAACGAGGAAAGAAGGGGATACTTTAAAAGCATCGAATATTCAAATCAATCGATTATTCTAATTCATCGAATAATCAGAGATGAGTTTATATATATGAGGAATATTCAAGTAATCTTGTTTAGTTATTTTTATAGAGACAATAATTTGTTTAACTTATCAGTATTTAAGATTACCTCACAAATTAAAGGAGTCGGTTTACTAGATTACTCGAAACTTCATAAGTCATCAACTAATAAAATGATTATGAAAAAATAATTAAGGTCAACTATGATCACATAAAACAAAATTAAAAAAGTCATATGCTTAGAGGGTGTATAATATTTTTTTACTAATTTGAGTTTATAAGTATCAAGTACAATTTGGATATTTCTTATAAATTTGGATTGATATAGGTAATACTTATAGAATTGGTTTTGATTTGATGCATATAAGTTCATTCGTATAAGTTTATATAATAAAAAAATATACATATGTTATCACAAAAATAATTTTACCTTCTTATTTTTTTTATTAAGTTGAGTTTATATAATAAAATATATATAATATCAAAATTATTAATTTAAGTTTATAAGTACCAATTGTACTTGTTTTGATTCCTTCTTGTTATTAATTTGACCATTAAAGTTTGTGAGTTTAACTTTTTACATGAGTAAGATTTATGAAATTTAATTTTATTCATTCATATATATTTTATGAATTTTAGTTATCTTTTTTCTTTACGTTTACAAATTTTGCATAAGAAATGTATTAAGTGCAGGGTGCTGATTTGGAATAATAAAAAAGTATGGATAATTATTAAAGGCTTAGAGTGTTGATTTTAACAAAAAAGATAAAGTATGGGTGGCTACATATAAGAGTAAAAAAAAGCAACTTTTTTACCGCAAAAAAATTTAGCCAAATTTTGATTTTCAATTTTACCCGCCTAAGTACCAAATTTAAATCCAAAACTCAAATATAACCCACCCACTTTTCTTCTATTTTTTTTACAGAAAATTGGCGCATGACCGGTGGCTACGTATTCGTGGTGATGCGGTGCACCTCTTGGTGGTGGCTCCAGCAGCGGCTACTGGTGGCAGGCGAGGGCGGCAAAGGCGGCTCTGACGAGGGGTGAATTCGAAATTGGGGTTATCGGTTTCAGAACGTTTTTGTGGAAATTTTGTGAAGAGGATTGTTGCAGGAGGCGTTTAGAACACAATGGAATAGTTTGAGAGCTAGGAGATGGAAAGAAGAGGCGGTGGTGTGCTTCGAAAGTGAACCCGAAAGGGGGTACATATGGGGGAGGATTAGGGGACGGATGAAATTAAATTAAATCCGTAAATCAACTAAATAATCCCTTCAAGCTTATCCCCAACCTCAATTTGGTGAGATTCAGCCTGACTTGGACGGATTTGGGTGAATTTCGAATTTGGGGATAAATTCTTTCGGTTGCAATTCGATCCCGAATCTCCAAATTTCTTGCATAAATCTCAATAACAACGAATAAAGAACGTTCTAGAAACAAAAGCGTTGAGCTTCGGGCGAGATTTGAGGGTGGTTAAAATTTCAACATCTTCATCGCGTTTACAGTTCATCTAAGGAAGAAGAAGCGGTTCGGTTCATCAACATTTTTTTAAAAGGATCCGGTTCGGTTCAACCAAACCAAAAGAAAACCGGTTTAGCCCTTATTTATAATATATACCTATATAGATATATCCGAATATGTTTTTTTATTAAAACCCACACAATTTAAATAATAAACTAACATAAGATTTAATTAAATACATTTTATTTTATCTAACATCATTTTTCTAAAACCTTAAAATAAATACCTTATGAACACTAAGATGAGTTATAATTATAAATCCTACTTTAGTTTGAAGAGCAAATGTACAACTTTACATCAAAATAATATAACTTTAAAATATTGTATATATTGTAAGTGCACATAAGTAATTAAGACTAAAATAAAATATATCCCGAATAGTTATAAAACTTTATATATAACTAATTCGAAAAGTCTTTTCTGAGTAAAAAATATTAATAAATAAATAAAATAAAATAAAAAGACTTTTACTAGAAAAAAATATTTAATTAAAACGAAATTCTCAAAAATACTTTGGGGTATTTCAGAAAGAAAGTAGTTGTTATATACAGAGTATTCATTACCGCCATAACTAATTACATTCCAAATAATAATAAATAGGAACTGGAACTAATTAAGTTGTATAGTACTTGTATAAACAAAGTCTAAAAATTATTTAATTACAAAGTATAAATTGTCTAATACTCGTATAAACAAATTACAGTATAAACAAAGTATAAAAAAAAATAGTTGTTAGGACTTAGGGTTCGTATGGGACGGAGTTAATAAACTAACTAAAATTATAAACAGGGTAAAATTTATAAACTGTTGATAAAAGTAGTTAAAAATTTATGAAAAAATATAAACTCCGTATGGGGCGAAAAACAGTTTATTTGTAAAAAGTGGAGTTTATTTGGTTTTTATTAGGAGTATTGTGGTACTTTCAAACCAAATAAGATAAAAGAGAAGGGGTAAATTTGTAATTATGGAAAAATAAGCTCCAAAATAAGCTAAATAAGCTGCTCCAACCGGCTTATATTTAAACCAATTAATTTAACCTGTTTTTTACTTATTTTGCCTCCCATACCCCAATTTAGGGGGAGAAGTAATATAGGAGTAGCAATTATGACATAGAGGTGCGTGGAACTTCACAAAAAAACAAATCTATTTATCCCCTATTAAAACATTTCTTTTTATTCTACTTTTTACTTGGACATAGAAATACCCTTGAGTATGCCTACTAGAGGGTAAGACAAACATTTTCCCTTGAGGGATCATGGTTTAAAAAAGTACGCAACCGTTGGAAAGTGTGCAGTTCCTTGACCTTTTGTAGTTTTCATAATTTGACCCAATTTGGAAGTGTTTACAATTTTCACAATTTGGAAGTGTTTACAATTTTGATAACTATACCAATGAAATAAATTTCATTTAATTATGGAAAATTTGCATGAATATACCAAAAAGGTAGAGACTTTGCAAAAATAGCAGTGTTATTGCATAATTTGCAAGAGGTGGGGTCAATGTCACTTTTGCAAAAAAAAATTCAACTCAATAAACTGGTTAAAGATTACCAAAAATTTATAAAAAAAAAAAGAAAAAAAAAAGACAGAGGTGGCAGAGGAGAGAGAGTGAGAAATTGTGGGTTATGTGAGAGGTGAGCAACATAAAAAAAAAAAAAGAAGTTGAATGGAAATCAGACCCATCACAAAAAACATTAAAACTCAAGATTGGGAGGAAAAGTAAAAGAGACGTCATTGAAGGTGGATCGAGAAGAAAAGGTGGACCCAATTACTAGTTATATGCCAGACAATTAGAAATACAAGACAACAACTAATTATTGCGTGCCAAACGAAGGGTGACATGTGCCAATATTAGGAGCGTAAAACTAAAATCACGAGGAGAGTTGCCCATATTCATTATTATACATTGTATGATAATGACACGATTTAGCGTTAGGTCGGCACACAATATTTAGTTGTTGGCATGTATTTCGTCTTGGTTGGCATACAACAGATCACTGGGTTGCACCAGTTCCACTTTCCCTCTCCCCTCTCTCTCTCTTCCCTGCGAAAAAGTTGGCCCCTCTTTCTACTCTGTCACTCTCTCTTTGCATTTAATGCTACCCTCTCTCTACTTTTTCATTTAATGTTAAATCCTCTCTCTACTCTACCATCATTTGTAGGGTCCCCCCTCTCTTTCCTCTCCCTCTCTTTTCACCGGCTATTTTTGCTATTTTTTAAGCCTAACTGCTACTTTTGCAAAAATTAGATAAGGAGGTTTACTTTTGCAAAAGGAATTTTTTTTTGGTATATTCAATGCTATTTACTCAAGAAGAGAAATGATTACGTATATAAATAAATAAATAAAAACTTGGAATATATTGAAAATAAATATTTCATTCGTCTTAAAATTTAAGTCATTTACGGTACAACACACCTTTTAAAGATAATAAAAAACTATATAAAATATTAATTTTTATATATACCTTTATATTATTACTAATAACTATGAAAAAAAATAGAGAGAATTGCATCCAATATACCAAAATGCCTAGCCATTTGCAAAAGTAACCCCCCTTTTTCAAATTTTGCAAAACTAGCAATTAGGTCTAAAAAATTGCAGAAGTAACAGGTGCCCCCAACTGGCTATTCAAGGTACAGTACCCTTGCAAGGAAGTTCAGGCGAGAGAGAGGGACTGAAGACGATTGAGAGAGAAGCATTTGAACCCTCTTTCAACTACGAGAGAGTTCTGCAGAGAGAGACATATAAGGAGGAGTTTCAAAACGAAGAAGACGACAAGAGAAGAGATATTGGAGGCGTTTGAAGAAGAACAATCCTCCATCCACATAGAAATCAAGTAAGCACTCACCCTTTATCTCTTGAACCCGAAAACGTTGTAGATTGTCCCATCGGAAATAGTCAGTCAAGTTGGGGAGAAATCGGGTTGATTTTTTTTAAACCCTAACTTTGTGGGAATTGGAAGGTTTGGGGGAAGTAACTATTGAGAAATTGATCGAGGAAATTGTGATGTGCAAATGGTCATGGAAGTCATCGGGGATGGGAAGACGAAGTTGAAATTAAAGGTATGAACGTGTGTGAATCAAACTGAAAATCTTGATAAATTGGTGGATTTTGGAATGGGGGAAATTATTACTGTCACACAACTTTTAATGTCATACATTTTTTTTGTCACATTTTTTCTTTACTGGCACGCATATTTTCTTTACTAGCACGAATTGTTTCTTTATTGGCAAGGATTTTGCAGTTACTGATGGGATTGCAGCTGCAGATTGGAAGAGGCTTCTCGATAGCTCCCTAGGGGAGATTGTCAAAATATTCACCAACGTCGACTTCGCTGCCACCCACATTTACTACTTCCTTGAGCATCAGTTGAAGACGAGGAAGAAGTGTGAGACGTGGTACCAAACCCACGTCGACTTCGCTGCCACCCCTACCTCCTCGTGACTGCCACCAAAAGTACTTTATTTTATGGTTTTATGACTCCTAAAGTTGATCTCTTTTTAAGATTGTAGGCCTCGTACATTTGGTCGCTTTTGTCGTTGTAGGACTCATACATTTGGTCGCTTTTGATCGATGGTTGTAGGACTCATACCTTTGGTTGCTTTTGATATACACCCTTACTTCCTGGCTTTATTGTTATCGTAAAACTTGGTTTTATCTGCCCGACTCCTATGAGTTGGCAAGATATACACCTTTTCTGGCAAGTAAATAAATGTTATTGGTACAAATAACAGCAAAACTAGCACATACTAAATTATCATAAACTTCAGAAAACAGAAATTGAAAGCAATGTCAAGGTAGTTCGCGTACAAATAAGTGCCTTTATACGTAAACTTATCCATGATCATCCTACATGCGTCCTCAAACTCCAAGGTCTCATCTATCAACATTACTCTACTAGAATTTCAGTCTTCGAACACCGACCATCAAACACAATAGTTAGAAAGAAGAGCTCTTTCTCCCCTGTACGCGTAATAGCAGAACATGGTCTTATCACTTTGGGTGGTAATGTGAACAGGATGAGAAGTAGTGATGGCCATAAAACGAATACCACAAGCCTACAACTAGTAATTGGATCCACATTTCAGTTTATATATACTGTCTGATTTTGGCACTTGTCACCCTTCGTCTAGCATGTAATAATCAGTTGTTGTCACGTGTTTCTTATTGCATGGCATATAACTGGTAATTGGATTCACACTTGCTTTCCAATCGCATGCAATGGAGTCCCTTTTATTTTTCCCCTAACCTTGAGTTGTGATGGTTTTGTGGTGGATCCCCCGACTTCACTGCTTTTAAAAATCTCAATCACTTTGCCCTCTTTTTTTTGGTGGGCCTTAGGTTGCATTTAATGCCCAATAAAGTTGTTGTCATTTTTTTATTTTTTTTATGTTGTTATCCTTTCACACTCCTGTAACTCCTCTACTAACTCTACACCTCCTCTTTTTTCTTTTTGATTACCTACAACCGGTTAAAAGGCTTGTCTAAAAAATTGCAAAAGTAGCAATTTGCTCTTGCCCTTCAATTTCTTCAATGACAGTGTTACTTTTGCAAACTTAGTTTATTTATGGTATATCCATGCATTTTATCCAAAAAAATATTTTATGGTGTTTTTAGTTTTTTAAATAGCTTGTAAAAGACTTGAATTATAAGATTGAGAACTACTATTAGATTGGTTGGGTGTGTTATTTTTTAGAGCGAATCTCATGTAACACAATTTATGATAAAATATTTAATAATGAATATATTGTATACAATGTATACTACAATATGTGTTAGGTATATTTATTAATTTCAAATCAATTATTCACAGTTCCTAATTATTGAATTTTGTTTTTAAAATATTCAGTCAAAAATAAATATTTGACAAAATATTCATATTTTCAAACTATTTACCAAACTATTCATTGTTGTCAGATGCAACAGAGAAATGCGGTATGAGAACACTTTTTATTCATAAAATGGAAATTTTTTAGAACGGGAGGAAAAGCGACAAAAAAGAAAACGAATAAAACGCGGGTTAAAACCGCATTTTTTTCATATAATATTATTTAAAAAACAATCAAATATATTTTAGAAAATATTGGGCCCAATATCCATTTCTATAAATCCATTAGGTAAATGTCCACCTTAAATAATTTTTTTAGTAATTGTCAAAAAATCTTTCATAATACCAAGTTTGTCTGGTTTAGTTTTAACTCTCCCTTTACCTGTCTCTTCATCATCCCCTGCAAAACTTACGCCGCTTCAATTTATCTGGGGAAAACAGATGTGGAAGCGATGCTCTTTTTCTTGGCGGATGATGGATCACACTCGCACATCTCGATGCCTCCTCCATAGATCTGATATACTATATCCTAATAGGTATCAGCTTCAGGCCTATCAAGAAACTGAAGACCGCTATAAATAGAGCGAGGAGTAACTGGAGAGCAGACGAATCAACAGATGCTGATGGCAAGGAGAGAGGCGACGACAACGGAGAGGAGCTTAGGGATTTCAATCCACAGGTCTCTCCGACTCCTAGTCCGTCGAATGTTTGGGGAATTTTTTTATTCCTTTATTGTATTGCCTTGATTGGTGAATCACGATTATTGTGTTTTTTCTAGGGTTGGCAATTGTATTTTGTTTGTCTATGATGGACCGGAATATGATTTTTTCTATGGTGGCTCCGCTGTGCTAGCAACCAACACCCATTGAGAGCCAATCACAAATGGCTTCTTCGATCTCCGCAGCCATCTCCTTCCCTTCGAGATGCCTCCATTTTTCTCACGACAAGAGCTTCAAACCCCCGGCTCTCAAGTCGCAATCTAAGTTTCACCTCGCAACTTCAACCCTCCTCCTCATAATCGATTCATCTCGCAAACCAAGAGAAGAATTCCCCGCGTTTCTGTTATGACCAAGAGCGTCCATTTTTCCCCGATCGCATTGGAACCTCTTGGAAGGGCAGTGGAGAGCGATAAACTCCACTCAGATGTGCGGCGACGGGCATTAGACGTCATCAATTCGCTTGGAGGTAGGGTTACAATTGGTAATGTGGCGGGGCTCAAGCGCCTTGATGTGGTACATACGGCGGTTAATCGGCCTAAAACTAAGTTGAACCGGACCAAACCGAACCGAACCGAAATCCCTCAAAAATCAAAACGAAAGGCGAATCGAAACTTACCAGTTTGGTTCGGTTTTCAACCGGTTCGGCTTCGGTTCGATTTATGAACCTAATAAACCGAATTTATTTCAACTTGTTATTTCGGATTCAAGTTCAATCAACAAATCAATTAAATAAAAAGTAAAAAAGTAAAAAAATAAAAAACAGTAGTACGGTACCCTATAAATTGGAAATTTGGTATTGGGACTTCTCACTTCACCGCTTGGGACTTGGTTGAGACTTGGGAGAATACCTAACAATGATACTAGTATTGAATCCGTTGAATTGAGCGGTTGACAACCTATGGATAATGGAAGACATCAGTTATGTGAACACTGAATACGAGTAGCTCGAATTCGACTCGTACTCGCTCGATAAAAACTCGACTCGAGCTCATTCATTTTCTAAACGAGCCGAGTATGAGCACATTTTTAAGCTCGGCTCGTTTGAATTAAACTCGAACAGCTCGAATTTTATGGAATTTCTAAAAATTCCTTTAAATTACTGTATAATGAGCAAGTGGAATTTCATAAAACTCGATTTCCTAAATGAGCCGAATATGAGCACATTTTTAAGATCGAGTCAAAATTTAGGCTCGGTTCGAGCTCATTCATATTCTAAATGAATTGAATATGAACAAGCAACACTCGGCTCGAATAACAGCCCTAACATCAATTGAGCGAGATTCGAGAGGGATCGATTGAGCAAAGGCGGTGATTTGAGCGATGAATAACGGAGTGGAGATACTTGGCGGCTAGTAGGAGAAGCTGAGAAGGAGAGAGGACAGAGAGGTGGGTTGGTGGTTGGCCACCAAACCTCATCGGCGGCTAGAGAACGGAGAGAGGAGTCGACTGTCGAGGACGACTGGACACGAGGCTGCTTCTACTCTCTAGGATTAAGGGTGTGATGACGAAAAGGAAAAGACAAGGCAACCACAGAACCGTTGCAATTGATTGAATTTAATAACCTATAAAATAATATTATATAAAATTTATAAATTAAATTCGGTTTTTTTCCGGTTTAACTGGACCGAATACAAACCGAACCGAAAAATAAAATTTCTTGAACTGAAAACCTAAACCGGAAGAAATAGGTTTGGTTTAGGTCCGGTTTTTTCGGCCCGGTTCGATTAAAAAAATTGGTTCAAACTTATTTTTGCACAATCCTAGCACAGAGGGCCTTGCAAGGTATCGCTACAAATACTGATCGCTTTCTTAGAGGTTAATTCCAAATTCACTCAGGGCTTGTTTGGTAAGGGTATATAAATATAGTCTATAAATATAGAAATATCAATATCTATATCTCTGTTTTGTATATTTTAACAAATCAGTATATAGATATCAATCTTATATCTCTATATACTGATTTGATGATTTTCTTTAGCTTTAGACATCTCTTCAAATTGGGGTATATCATATATGGCTTCTTCTCTTTTACATACTCGCCTCTAGTTTTCCATCAATACCACCACCGTCGACTGTCATTCCCCATCAACCCCGCTAATGGCTGACCACAACCTCAATTTTCTCTCTCCCTCAGTTATGTTCAGGCGCTGAAGGCTCATCATTATTAATGATTCGTTGTCTCTAAGAGTTGGATTTCAATTCAGGCGTTGAAGGCTCACCATAAAGGCCAGGTGATAAAAATCCATCGGAATTTTATTGGAGAGATATCGTCGAAGTGACGAACCCAAATCCAATTGCTCCCCAATTAGGTTCAGGTGATGAAACGGAACCATCACTCCCTTTGATTCGTCTTCTGACTTTGATTCGTGCTCCTGTAAAAAAATTTCCCCAAATTTGGGTTCTAGAAGTCAAAGAGATGAAGAAGAGTTGGGCTTTTCTACTTAAATTTCTTTTCTTTTTTTAAATCTAATATCTCTATATACCATTTCCAAACACGGATATAAGATACGGATATCAATCACATACCCATATCCAATACTGATATCTTGATATCTATATCTCATACCCATAGCATGTATCATATATCTATATACCCTTTCCAAACGGGCCCTCAAGGTAATGGTATTGGGTGTGACTACTTGTGAGTATGAGATTGATATTTATATCTTATATTTGCCGTTTGGAAAGGGTATATAGATATCATAATTAAAAAAAGAAAAGAAAATGTGATAAAAATGAACCAAAAACCTTATAACTTTCGAAATGTTCAAAAGATGCATTAGGGTTCGAACATTTCGAATCGAACAGATGCATTTTAGGGTTCGAAGATTCAAATAGAACCCCTAAGCTTGTTCCTACAATTAAACAAGCCCTCAATTTCGAAAAGATGCATTTCGAACAAACCCATAGCTTGTAGGAACGATGCATTTCGAACATAACTTTAGAAGAAGGAGAACACATGTATTCAGAGCCGTGCTGATATTTTAAGGGGCCCTGTACTTAAAAATATAATTAAACCCTATTTATATTATCGGGTTTTTTCTTATTGAGAATGGCATTAAATAAACTATCTTACTAGCATAACATATCTTGAATTATGTTTTTTTTCCCCAAAAAAAATCCAATAATGATTACATTTATACTTAAAAATGTATATAATTGACATTAAATAACTATTTTTTTTTCAAAAAATGACAAAGATTCCATTTATGCTTAACAATGTATATAAAAAGACATTAAATAACAACTATATTGACCAAACTCAAGCTTATTTAAAATTAATGTAATTAAAATATTTAAGAAAACGATGGTAATTTAAAGTTTTATAGACACTTTTTAGCAGCAAAATATTTAAAATGATTCTTTGTAATAAAAGGAAAAAAGAGGGTTGGACGTATAAATATTAACAAAGTGAAGATAGTTATATAAAAAACAAAGGGAAGAAGCAAAGAGCTTTGGAATAAAGAAGAAACAATTTTACCTTCAATGAGAATCGAACAGTGGAACACGGGTTGGATAAAAAGGAACCAATCGACTTTTGAGCTTCTCTACCACCAAGCCTACACGGAACATTTGATTTAACATTGAAATAAAATTATTATATAACAATTCTTAAATGGTATTGGGCCCCAAAAAATTTAGGGGCCCTGTTCCGTCGATCCACCTGAACACCCTATTAGCACGGGCCTGCATGTATTTCGAATCAAACAAGCCCTTAGTTTTGAACAAATGCAAAACAAAAAAAATCGAACAAAAGTGCAAGTGACGGTGGAAAAAATTTCGAACAGCAATTTTGAACAAATGCAACAAGGAGATTAGAGAAGAAGAAGAAGAAAAAGGAGATTAAAGAAGAAGAAGTTCGCCCACTTGCTCGTATGTCTATAGCCCCAAATTTTTGTAGATATCCAAAACTGAAAAATACTCTAGAATTAATATACGGGGATATATGATTGATGTCCATATATCAATTTGGATAAATATACCAAACACGGTATATAGATATTGGACCTTCTATACCCATAGTCTATATCTATATATCCATCCCTTTATTTCATTTGCAATCGTATAATGTTAAAATTAAAAAGTCTAATAAACTAAATCTCCCGCCTCGAATTATAAATCATGTGTGGAAAATTAAAGTTGACGATCTGCCAACAACTACTAGACTAAACGGGTATGTCAACGGAGTGCCCAGTTTATGCTCTCTTTGCCACTAAAGCAACGAAGACTCTACTTACTTATTTACAACTTGCTCCTTTGCAAAGAAACTAATAGCGCAGTATGAACAATCGACGTGCAAATTCTTCATGAAAATCTTGAAATAATGAAACAATCAAACCAACACTTCGAAGAGCTAGTGACCATTTGACAGACAATTTGGAAAACTAGATACAACCTAATTTTCAAAAAATTAAAGCCTGACTCGTTTGGAAATCTAATTTGCCGAATCAAAACAAACCCGCAAGACTAGAACCAGGCAAATAGTGACAAAAATAAAACGAGTAAGAATAAAGACAAGATGTCCAAAATTAAATGGATTAGACCACAAGGAATAGTATACAAAATCAACGTAGATGGTTATATTAAGTCCACTGGCGGCTGTTATGTGGGGGGAATCATTAGTGATTGTAAGGGCCATGTAATTGATATTTTCCACTAGGAAGTAAGGTTTGATTATGTTATTCAAACAAAAGCTGCAACTGTTCGGGAAGGCATGCAACAAGCTCTAAGGAAGGGGCTCAAGAGGATTCCAACAGAAGGTGATAATTAAGAGTTAATGAGAGCAACAAAAGGGGATGACATCAGATGTAAAATTATGCGTCAAGTAGAGGGCATCAACATGATGAGATCAAAATTTGAGCATGTAGAGTTCAGACGTATCTTCGGAGAATTAAACAGAGTTGTCGATTATGTAGCTAGGGAAGACATTATTAGTGATAGATCCACAATCCACAATGTATTTTAATAGTGACAATAAGGACATTTGTACCATCATCCGTCAGAACGATTCATGAGCGAGATTATATTTTACTCGTATGTAACTTTGCATACTATTAAAAAAAAATCCAATAAACTACGTGATGTGTTTTTATTTTGGCTAGTGAACCCAAACAAACCAATAGCGTCAAAAAAAAAAGAAAAAAGAACAAACCCCAATCTCTCTCCCTCTCTCTCTCTGTTAGACCTTTTTGATACTCTCTCATGCTCTCCCAGGGTTGAGACAATGGCTTCAGCCCTCCTGTCCAAATCTCTCTTCTCCTTACGTTTCTTCCCCTCTTCAACCTCTCCCTCTTACAAGTCTTTATTATCTCCTCTATTCAATGTAAGCTTCTTCGCTTTATTCATATCCATTAGGGTTCCGGAGCTTTCAAAGTTCCGCCGACTTTGCTGTCCGTCTTTCTCAAACCGTCGTTCTAATTCTCTAGCGTTATTGGTGTCCTTCCAGTTTTTTTTTTTTTTTTTAATAATTTTTATTCTGTATTCTGTATTTACCGGCGATTCCGATTCTCCGAATTACATGTTTTTGATTGATTTTGGAAGTGTTCTTGCATTCGGTATTCTACTTGTGATTGATTGCCTGTATCCAGCTGTTCGGTTCTGCCTGCCTTGTTTATTGTTGAATCGAACTTTTGCAAGTTACTGTTGGAGTGCATATTATCATTCTTCTTCAATTCTGTTTATTTGCAGAAGAGGCCATTACATTTACTCTCTGGACACTCAAGCTCCTACAGATTGACGTCTAGGATAGGTTTGGTTTGCTCTGCTTCCTCACCAGCAGTCTCTGGGAAATTTTTTGGTTATTCTACCAAGTCCATGTCTACAAATGAACCTGTTGTTTCTGCTGATTGGCTTCATGCCAACCTCCGGGAGCCTGACTTGAAGGTATTTTGTATTTGCCTTTCAATCTTCTACCAGTGATTGTGTGCAAATATGCAATCTTGAAAAATGCCTAAAAGGACACAAAGGAGCTTTCTTTTTCCTTTTTTATACAAGGGAGATCTTTTATATATAAACCCACTGTTCTGGTGCTTACTGGATCATTCACTAATGATTATAATCACTTTATGAAAAGAGCTGCATCATATACTCAAAGCTATGCTTCCTAAGCAATATGGTAAATTGTTGCTGGACTAATGGCATGCCTATCATCCTCTTTATTTGGGGTTAGTGTTCTAGTCGCTCACAGAGTTTGTCCTTTAACTGACAATCTGACATAACATCTTCAAGGGCCTAGGTCAAGCATTATATTTGTGGTACAGTAATTATATTGTCTTTGAAGCATTATGTAACATCATAGAAATGCAATTATCAATTTACCATGGCGAAGTGACATTCGCTTGGATGGACTAGTATAACAGATTAACCTGATATGGTCGAAGGATCTCCAAAGTTGAAGTGCGAGAATCTCACACCCAACATAATTGAAGACTACAATTCTACGATTTTTCCTTCATGGGTAAATGGTTTCTTACAAATTGGCCCTCTGAGCTATTTATAGATGACAATGCTTAGTCACTATGGAATTCTAGAACCTACTAGCAAATCTACACAAGGCATACTTATGAGAATATTCTAGAAACTACAAAACAAATCCACCTAAAGATAGATCTTGAGGGAATTGTTTAGAAACTAGAAGCAAGCCTTACAAAAGAGATATTATAGGAGAATATTCTAGAAACCATACTAATCTTCAAAATAGATTTTAGGGGAGTTTTCTAGAAATTAACGCCTTTGGTTCTGTGTTATAGCCCTGCTTGAGGATGCTGCTTGGATGATTCTTGAGATGAATTCATGATAAAAAAAAGAAAGAATATTAAAAACAATGTTTTGAGAGTGAAGTGCATTGGAGGATAAAACTTTGTACTTAAGAGCCTTTTTGGTTTTAATTTAAAGTAGAAATAATCTGCTGTTTCATTCTTCTGCAGGTGCTGGATGCTTCTTGGTACATGCCGGACGAGCAAAGAAATCCACTTCAGGAGTACCAGGTTGAAAATTGTCAACTTCTAGCTATATGTCATATCATTTTGAAAAAAAATAAAAAATTCAGTTCTCCTGTTTTTGGCCTCTTTGTTGATTTTTTGGTAGGAGATGTTACATTTATAAATGTAAGTGTATTGACATGTGTTGATGAGATACCTTCTTACCATTACAAAATACACTTGTATTGATCTTCATGTAGGTAATTTGGAACTGAAGTTCAGAATTCTATATGGATCAATTTTGGTGTATTTTTTTTTTAAATGAAACATAAGCCTCTTGGGTGGTAATCACTCTAATAGAAATTTTTTGAAGTAGTTGTGCTCTAGGCAGTAAATTTCATGTAATCATACGACATTTGAAGAAAAGTTAAGGGTTCCTTGTGGTGTTGCAAATCTGCAATGCGAAAATAGCTCCTTATTGCCCTTCCTTGTAGCACATTCGAGTCTTTCAAATCTCAAAAATTATATACATAACAAACTTGGAGTTTTCTTATTTGCCTTGCTTTGCTTTTCTCAACTGATCCACTATAACCCTTCTTCATTTAATGCCTTTGAACATCTTCTTAAGAATACTAATCAGTTCGTTTTTGGTTGTCATGTTTAGCGGGTTTCCCAGTTTTTGTTCAGGTACTAGCAGTGAAGAGAAAAATGGATTAGCTTGAGTTTTAGTATTGTATAGTTGTTTTCACGCGCCCTCTTTTGCAAGTGTTACTGACTGAGGCATAACAGCAACATTTTTATTACCCCATAGCCAGATCGGTTCTTCTAGCCTCCACTCACAAGTTTAATTTGCTCAATCATTTTTTTTTTTGGCTCTTTATTACTTTTTTAATGTCCAATGATTTAATTTTAAATGTAGGTCGCCCACATTCCCGGTGCGCTTTTCTTTGATGTGGATGGGATAGCAGATCGAGCTACAAATGTGAGATTTCTTTTTATTTTAATCTTATGCCTTGTCAATGCATTCAGATATCCTTTGATGGGCTCAACTTGCATCCTTCTACATCAGAATCTCCCATATGTGTTTATGTATATATTGATTACCATAATTGCATGCCAGTTGCCCCACATGTTACCATCTGAGGAAGCTTTTGCTGCTGCTGTTTCTGCTCTTGGTATTGAGAAAAAGGACGGAGTTGTTGTTTATGATGGAAAAGGGATCTTCAGTGCAGCTCGTGTTTGGTGGTGAGTCATGTGAAATTGTGAATAATGTTGCTAATTGTTGGTTTCTCCTTATATGTGATGAGAACGAACTGATTCTATCCTTGATAAATGGAAAAGGATGTTCAGAGTATTTGGACATGACAGAGTCTGGGTGTTAGATGGAGGCCTGCCATTGTGGCGTGCTTCAGGATTTGATGTTGAATCCAGTGCTTCTGGTGATGCTATTGTTAAAGCTAGTGCTGCTAGTGAGGCAATTGAAAGAGTTTACCGTGGGCAATCAGTATATCTCTTTCTTCTCCTTCTTTGCTTTTATTTATTTATTTATTTATATTTTTATATTTTTGGAAGGAACACTTTACTTCTATCCTGTCATTTGCTTGATTCGAATAAATGCCTATCAAAGCTTGAAATTCTCTCTCTTGAATATGGTGATGATCCTTCTATTCAACTTGCAGTATTATCATTTGCTTCTTTAAGAGGCTTCTGTCATAATATTCTTGTTTCTCATACAATTATGTCTATGTAAGCAAATATGAAAGGTGAAGGTGAAGCAACCAATCAATCAAATATGAATTTGAATCAAATTTGATATTTGAAAATAAAGGGAAAAATCATACCGAATATCCACTGGTAAATACAATTTGCTATCTATAGTAGGTAACGCTCAAGATCATTTCTGTTTTGTTCCCCCTATTTGTGTTAGTTGTCATTGGATGATCATATACATGACTCTTTCTAAGATTTATGTCTTAATCTTTGCATGAGCTTTAAAATAGCATATACTTCATAGTGTTGTTTCCTCCCCATTTCCGTTTCTTGCGGTTTTTTAGGATTGCCACTTCCCTCTTTCCCGTTGTTTTTGTTCCCCATGTCCATACACCCTAGGGTAACGCCTATCCGTTACGTTAGTTCTATGAACGTTACATTTGGCTCAAAGACATTCCTTACAAGAATAAATAATGGACAGACTGCTCTTCGCTTGTCCACTTTGTACTACTAAAGATAAACAAGTTCCTAGCCCTTCATACATAGTATATAAGAGAACAAGTAGCCATAAGCTTACTTTGTAACATGTGGAACTTCTTACAGGTGTCCACGGAAAACCAGCCTATTGACCCCCGATTGAGCATTCATGGTTCCATTGTCCCTATGTGGCTGGGGTGACTGGCATTGTTTTAGCTTTTGCCCGTGTCATATGGCCTTGCATAACAAAGTAGCATTGCCTAGGCTTTATGAGAAGTCTTTCATTCTAAAATGCCCTTATAGAGTTATAGTTACCAGCCATGGTACTTGACTGACATATGTTTCCAATATCCATCATCTTTTCTTGCACTTCTATAGATTTTTTTTTAACCTGAACTCATCAAATGATTTTTTGCTATTAACATTAGTTTTGTTTTATTTTGTTTTTCAGGTTGGGCCAGTTACATTCCAGACTAAATTCCAGGCCCATCTTTTGTTGTCTCTTGAACAGGTCATTTTCTTTTATTGAAAAAAAAACTCTATTTTATGTTATCCATGGCTGAGTGGATTATTATGAAAAATTTCTTCAACTGAAAAAAAGGAGGAAATTATTTCTTGTTTCAATTTCTTCGTTATTTTTCCAGTATTATTTTCTCCTTTAGAAACTTCTTAGGCCTATGCATACCTTGTTATTAAAAAGTAAACTCATTGGAGTACCAAGCAACATTTCAGGCTTTTTCTGTTAGGTAGGAGTGGGAGATAGGTTTGGCCTTCTTAAGTTCTACTTTCATTGAAACGGAAGATCAAAGTGGATTAGTGGATTATGCTTTATATATATATAAAGTAAACTCAATGGAGTACCAAACAGCATTTCAGGCTTTTTAATTTGATGTGTATGCTCTGAGTAGTTGATGCAGTTGCAACTCATTAAATAAAGGAAAAAATTGTTGTTGCAATGATGGGGGGTGGGGAGACAAGATGCAGCATTCATGCTTTGTTCTTATAGCCTAACAAATGGCATTTACGCTGTGAAAATAGCTTTGAGTGGTCCAAAGTTTTCAGTGGGCTCTGTCCAATGTCCATTTCAGGCATGATCTGTCCACTTTGTGATTAGCTGGTCCAAACTCCACACCTTGTTATGTTATGTGTTAACATGTCTTTTTTGTTGGCTAGTGGGAATGAGGTGATTTCCGTACCCATGAAAATGGGTAAAGAAGTGAAATCAACTTTTTTGCCATGATAAGAACAGTAATATTTCTTATTATGATATTATTTACCTAATTCAGCTTGTCAAAATGCATGAAATGCTTATTACTGATGATGATGAACAAATGTAGACCAATGGTGTTTCAGCTCGATTGCCTTAACGAAAGCAACATGAAACAATATGAATTATCACAGAATGGTGGTATGCAAACAAAATAGCTGGTAATATAAAGACTTTCATTTTAAAAAAAAAGTCAAATGGAAAATGTTGATTTCCTTATTTACACTCTGATGATACATCCATCCATAAAAAGACGTTCACTTGTGGTTTGCATCAGTCTTCTTATCTTCCTACTAAAACAATCTTGTGTCCCAGGTTAAGAAGAACATTGACGAGAAGACGTTCCAGCAAATTGATGCCAGATCAAAGGCAAGGTAGATAGTTTATATTCTAAACTCTTATCGTTGATGTTCCTCTTGTGGGGAGTGCTATTGTAGTGTCTCACAATAAAAAGGAAGCAAAAAAGGACTCCCATAACATTCTTGGAAAGCACTAAAGACATGGTTACCTGATTAGTAGATAGTGGATTAAACACTGCGATAGTTTATATTTCGTGATTTAAGACTTTTCATAGTTTGGAAATGCCACCATCCCCCACTAAATCATCCTGGAAGGTAATGATCTCTGATCAAGTATCTTTATTTCATTGAAATGTAAAGGAAGTGTGGATATATGTTTTCATAATAAGAAAATGTTAAAGTCATTGGAATCAAAATTTTACTGCTAGGGCAGAGTTGGGTTTGAAGTCCAAGGTAGGGGTGTTCTGTTCTTTAGGGCATAGGTTTGTTTGTGTGTTTTTCTGTCTAGTAGGTTTATGGCACAGTCTTCCGACTTTTTTTTGTGGTCGTTTAGTTAGTTTTTGCTGTTTAGCTGCTATTTTTGTCATTGTTGTATTGCTAGGGCACATTAGATTTCTTTCTTTCCTTTTGTATTTTATACTTGTGGATTTTATAGAGGGTGCCCGTTTCTCCTTCGGTGTTTACCACACCATGTAGATCAATTTTTTGTCTTGTTCAAATGCATTGGAAAGAAGCTCAAGATTTAGCTTGTGAATTGAAATGAAAATTTTGATAAACAAAATTATTATTTTGATGCAAGTCTGGATGTGTCGTATGTGCACACAATGAAGGCTGAAGCAAATTTGGATTCTGAAAATGATGAAAACTATACCAACTGGTTATGAAGGGTGGAAATGGTACCCCTGCTTCATCTAGAATGACCTGTGTGGTCTTCTTAGGCTATGTTTTAGCTTCAAGCCTTGAGGACAAGGATTGGTTTGATGGGGAAATAATTTTAGTCTAGTCCAGCAGGGAGGCTGAGTTAGTAGTAGAATAAGGTCATTCTAAAAGACAGCCTAGGTGGTAAGCAACCCACCACGCAGGAGATTAGTGGCATGGGCGGTTAGCTAGGTGGGAGTTTTGTGTTTTTGCCTAGGCATGCTAGGTGGCAGCCTAGGCATTCTAGGTGGGATTATTTGCTTTAAAGTCGGTAAAGGGCCATGATTGTGAGTTTATGAATGATATTTTGAATTATTATCATTGCTCTAGACCCTGACGATCAGACACGTGAGAGTTTAGGTGCTTGGCGGTGATATCTTGATGGGGGTCATGTCTGGCAGGATTTTTGTCGTCCTGGGCGGTCTAGGAACTGGAACCTGATCTAGGGGTATTTCCCCAATTCCCTAAACTAGCTGCGGGCTCTCTTTTGGTCATTCTCTCTCAGTTCCTTCCTGCCGGCTGATGTTGTTTATGTTTTAAGTTTGAGACTCATAAGTTTGAATGATTGGATTTAGTTTGGGACTTGAGTCGGTTGAGCAAGAAGCATTATGTTTTATGTTTATTTAATTTGAACATGTTGAAGCATATGGAACTATGGAAGACTATGAAAGTTTATTATTAGTTTATATAGGTCTGGACATGGCCTAGGAGTAAAAATAGAAAATCCACACCCTGCCGTCAAACCCCGTCAAACGCCCACCAAGCGTCTTCTAGAATATTGATTATTATTATTATTAGTCTATATGGATTATGGACATTATCTAGGGGTTAAAATACAATGAACTAATCAATATATTTCTGATTCCGCCTAGACCTTTCCAAGCGTTAGGCTGCCACCTAGAGGCTAGAACCCGTCTAGCGTCCTTTAGAACACTGATTATGGTTATAGTATTTACTAGGGTTAGGCTTGAACCATAGTAAAGGAGGATAACGGGAAACATATAGGTTAATGGAATGAACTCAGTCTTGGGGAATCTGAAAATTTTCCGCTGGGTAATTAACCAGCTGTTATGTGCGGCAAGGGTTACTTGCAAGGGGATATACTCACTGAAGTTGTAGGTTTCTTCCCATATATTATTACTTGATATTTCCTTGAGGATTACGTTTATCATTTTTGTTTGTGTAGGATTGTTTTCATATTCTTATCTCTGTCAACAAGGGTTGGGTTTTATAATTGTTTCTAGTTTTGTTTAACACTTTAAGAGAGGGATGCATACAGACATTGTTGCTTCATTGTTGCCCTCTATGTGGATGGCTTGCTGTGACTTGAATAGTTGTCAAAATGTAACAGTTAACCTTTTAATAACTAAATTAGAAACTGAACTCCTTGTTTAGAGTAGTATATGATGGGATTTGGGTATTAATGTAGGTTTGATGGTGCTGCACCAGAGCCACGAAAGGGCATAAGGAGTGGTCATGTGCCAGGGAGCAAATGCATTCCTTTTCCTCAGGTGAACTAAATAAGTCAAATAAAATGCATGTGTGGATAATTTTTATTTTTTTTGGATGAAAATGTGTGGATGAGTTAATCCTGTTTTCCTCTCTGGAAATATGTCCATTGCTTTGTTCCACTAATGTTTCCATACATGCTATAGATGGCGATTTTTAATTTATCTTTTTAAACAGTGTGTTTGGATTCCATTGCATTTTAATTATAATGCAATTATTTTACCTAGTTTTATGTGAGCGTTTGGTTGTATATATAAAAATTTCGTAAAAACCAAGGTAAAAAAATCATTTAACCAAATAATCACATAAATCGAGATAAACTAATTGTGTTATAATTAATACATCGCCGAATCCAAATACACCCTTAATTTAAACACCTTAAAAATTATAGTAACCAAACATCACCTTATCTATTTGCATTATAAACATAATACAATTGGAATCCAAACACACCCAAAATACTCCCTCCATTAATTAAGACATGTCATTTTAGAAATTTGCACATTTATTAAGAAAGCAAATAAAAATACACATATACCCCTAATTATTACTTCTCCTTTTCACTTTATTGAAAAATTTATAACTAACTTCTCCCTAATCATTACAAGGGCAATTTTGGAAAGTGACGGAAAATACCTAAAATGACATCTTTTTATAATTAGATTTTCTCTCTAAAAAGGCTAAAACAACATGTTTTTCTTAATGGAGGGAGTATTTGAAATTGAGGTACTTATCTCCACTTCCCCACTTCTCAAATATTTTATTATATTTGCTTCTTTTAAAAAAAAAAAATCAAAATAGAACTAAATCAAGAAGCAACACATGCAATTTTTTACATAGATTTTGTTTTGCTTCAAATGCCATATACGTAGTATGATAGATGATAGATTTGTTCATAGACCAGCTGGAGTTATTTAACTTATATTGATACTGCTATAGTGTTATATATGGAAGTTAACGGTGATTTAGTTTTAGAAAATCTGTTTTTGGAGAAGTACACAATATATTAGGCTATTATCTCTTTTCCATATCTCAAAGAGGAAATATTATTCTAATCAATTTTTTTTAACGCTTATTTGGTAGAAAGTAAAACATTGAGGCAAGAAATTGAGATAGTGAAAAAATTGGTTTGGTATTCGAAAAACGGTTTATCTGCCGTTTGCCATAAGGATATAGGATAAGGATACTTTATTGGAAAAGGAAACCCTAAAAGGAAATGGGTGAAATTTAAAAATGGCTAAATCGGGTGTATCTAGGGGAAATATTTCCCAATTTGACTTTTTATCCTATGCCCCTAAAAAAAACGTTCAAAATAAAAAACTTTATTTGGGAAATTGAGAACTTAAAATAATGGGGCTCCAATTTGATAGGTTTCAAAGTTTTGGCTGAAAGTTGGAAAAATGAAAATTTGGGCCAGCAAGTTGAAAGAAATTAATAATAAAAATAAAAAAGATGAACAGAATGGGTGAGAGTCACAGCTAGATGGTGTGATGTAGTGGAATAGTGAAGCTACCACGAGTTACAAATGGAGGGTTGACCCTGAACCCGGCCTCCCAATTTGCGGGTTGATTGGGTGGGTCATTTTTAGGTTATAATTTTTTATTTTAGATTAGGTCCTTGGTCAGGTTGGGTTTTTCACTGCTCTTTGTATTTATAATATTTTAGAAATTATACATGTTCTTATGACATCTATTTAGTTTTATGTTCACCCTCTCTATTATCTTCTAATGTTGCTAGGTTGTCTCTCTACTTTTCATGTCAGGATGTACTGAAAACACAATCTGAAGATTGAAATTTTGAATCTTTTTACCAACAGTTTGATATATATTTTTATATGAACAGACCATCCCTTATTTCCCAAAATTTCACTTTCTTCTATTTCCTTCTGCAGGTATTGGATTCTACACAAAAACTTTTACCTGCAGATCAACTGAAGACAAGATTTGAACAAGAAGGTTGGTGTACTATTTATCTCTCTTGTATTATCCTCTATTTGTACCTTCTCCCACCTGCATCACCATCAATTACCTATTGATGGCTTACATCGCAAAATTTAGTTTGCAATGTTTCCAGATTGACTCAATACAAATTCAAATTCAAACATGTAACAAATGGCAGCATGCATATGTGCTGTTATACTGTTATAGTGAGCACTCAACACAGCTTAGTTTGTATCATACAAGGATATGAAACCATCTAAAATTCCAGATTATCCTTGTAAAATTACGTAAAGAGCTCACTTTGTTTACCCAATGAATATAAAAGGAAGATCATGACATGAAATGTTTCCTGTGTGTGCAGGTATCTCCTTAGATAAGCCCATTGCAACTTCCTGTGGTACTGGAGTAACTGCTTGTGTTCTTGCACTGGTCAGTTCTTTCTCCATCTGTCTCACATGTTACTTTATCCCTTGCACCAGAATTCATTTGCCTTCCAATCCTTTTTCTTTTAGAGAAAGTTGGCAGCTTGTTAATGAATTTTCAAAATCAGGGTCTCCATCGGCTTGGGAAAACTGACGTTGCTGTATATGATGGATCATGGACCGAGTGGGGAGCTCATTCTGATACCCCTGTTGATACCACAGCTTAAACCCGGGACAACCTTTCTGAGCAATTGCTCTTCGTGTGACGAGTATCTTCAGCCGCTGTATTTAAATCAGTTGAATGCAATTTGATCTCCCTGTAACTTTTGCCTTAATAATGAAGGAGAGAAGGATAACAAGTGGAAGTGAGTTTAATTATCCGTCTCTGTCGATACATTCTCCTGCTATCCAGGACGCGGCTGAACCCTTTCTCTGCTTTTGCATATTGATTTTCGTTATAATGAATGAGTACTTGCTGCTGCTTTATTTATATAAATAATTTTGTTTTCAGTTGGGTTCTTCTAGTCTCAGTTGAGAGCAACTGCCCATCTTCTACTTGGAAGTCTACACTGGAGTACAGGAACTTGCATACCTTCTGAAGAAAGTTGAAACCCCCCTGCTTTGTGTTGTATGCTTTTTTGGTTTAGTTGGTGTTTAGGTCGAGTCGATAAAAACATCCAAAAAGTTCAGAACCAAACCAGCATTTTGCGGCATTTGCAAGAGCTTTAGACAAGGCTAGCTAACTTTATGTTTCAGTACTCAATTGGAGTAATAAGAAGGAAAAGGATTCTCCCCTAATCAAATCTTCGGACATGCCATTCAATTAAATTTTAGGCACTAGTTTCCTGAGATGTATTTTTGAAGTGGGCGAGTGAAGAAGTTAATGGGCATGTAAGGAGCAGATTAATCGGGAATTAAATTGTGGGACATGCTTTTTTTTTTTGTTTTTTTGCCATTTTGCATAACTAGACCAAAAAAAAAAAACTTTACACAAATAGCCTAGCCTTGTTTATTTGCTAGAGCTAGAAAGTGACTAATTTTTGCAAAAAAAAATTGCTACTGGGAGAGGGAGGGGGAGGTGCTGGACATGTCAGGGAATTGGGGTGTGGCTCCAATAAAGTAAGGAAATAAGAAGGGGGGCATTTATGAGGGGAAATCTAAATGATTTGAATTAAAGGTGTCAATCAACCCTTATAAAATCTTGATCATTTCTTATTAAATGCTCTGCAAAAAAGAGAGTCAACATAGGAGGTGAGTGAAAAGGTGAGGGCAAAGCATCACCTTAATTTATGGGAACTGGACACGTTTGGCTTACCAATAGAAGACATTCGTCTTACCAATAGGTCAAACATGTCCTACCATAGATGAAAATTTTGGAGATAATATGAAGGGGATTGTCCGTAGCGGTTTTGGCGGGATGTCCGTGTAATTTTGGCGCCAAAATAGGGTTCTTCATTGGGGAAAGAGGGAGAGCATCTGTCTGACCAATATGGTACATTTATCTTACCAATAGCATATAGTTATCTTACCAATAGGCTTAACATGTCCTACCATACCTGAAATTTTGGAGAAATTTGAAGTGGATTGACAGCAGCTCCTTTGGCGGGTTGTCAGTGTAATTTTGGCGCCAAAACGGAGTTCTTCATTGGAGGGAAGGGGGGGAGCATTTATGAGGGGAAAATGCAATCATTGCATTGATGAATGTTCCCCAAGCACATATATAAGCTTGAGAGGAGGATCTCAAACACCCCAACATGACCTGCAAAAAGTGAGGCAGAGCAGGAGAGAGGTGGAAAAGACGGGGGAAAAGTCACACGTGCATCCGAGGAAACGATACAGTTGTCATCCTACCAATAGTACAGTTCTGGCCTGCCAATAGTGTTCTACTGTCTTTCCATTACAAGAAAAGTGCAACAAGTTTGTTGGTGGTAGTGGCAGCGATGGGTAAGTCATCTTGTACCTTTCCTTTGTAGGTGTTCCCCTTTATTATATCAGAACTACCCCCTAGGCTGATACTATTTTCCCCTGGTGTACCCCAGGTGATAGGGTATGCATCGATGTCGTGTTCGGCGGTTGGTGGGCTCCCGTGGGTGAGAGCTTGGTCTTCAAGGGAGAGACCTACAAAGCGTGACTCTGTATGGAGAGGCCCAAGTACTGGCGGTAGGGGGCAATATAACTGTCATTGACGCTCTCGAATGTCTATACGCCCTCTGCCACCAGCTGCAAAGTCCTAATCACGTATGCCCCACAGTCACCGCTGCACATGAAGGAATGAACAAACAGCATAAATTATTTACATCTTACAATTTCCATCATTTTATCATACCAATGGTTGGAATATATCCTACCAATAGGTCGTTTATATCTTACAAATATTAGTAGACGTACATAACCCAAGAGTTAAGAGAAACTTACGAGGTTTCGTTCCTATGGATCTTGGCCGTTCGGGAAATGGTGAAGGGGTTGGGGACATCGACGGTGTGCCTGGCACGGAGCTCCACAGAAAAGCAAGGGAAGCTGCTGCCACTGCAGCACAAGTAGCTATTGTTACTGCTAGTGCGGCTTCATCAGCCTCTGTTCAAGTCCGTATTTTATTGGATGATGGAACATCAAACATTCTAATGAGACCAGTTGTTGTTGACGACCTCCCATTAGCTTTCGTTATGAGGTGAATGCAGCTATGAATGCTTCTATATTGGTTACTTACTTACTTGCATTTGCATCTCATCATCAGAGAAAAGAAAAATTTGCTTGTCTTTGAGAACTCAAAATGAATATTGGTTACTAATATGCAGCATTAATGAACACAATATGCATATAGCTCCAGAGTTGCATTAGTTAGATTTCCTATTCATGAATTTCCAAAGATAAAAGCAATAACTGTGTGAATGCACAACGATATTGGTAGGATAGATGCACACCGGGGTAGGATAGATGAAAACTAATGGTAGGAAAAAACAACGATATTGGTAGGATCAGAATGGTAGGATATATGGTGGTAGGAAAAAACAACGATATTGGTAGAATCATAATGAAAACCAAGTAATTCCTCTATAACTTGACACTAACGGTATGATAGATGCACACTAATGGTAAGATATATTTATAATATTGGAAATATGTAAATGCATAATTGGCTTTACCAAAACACAATATATCGGAAACTTATGAACACACACTCCGTATTAGCCTATGTGAGAGTTGAACTCATATCTCTGTGTGCAAACACAACGCTCTACCAATTGAGCTAATAGACTATTTTCAATGGGTACTCCTTATGATCATCTAGGCATCGAGAAGTGATAAACTAACAAGGCAAGAAGCAAAATAATAAAAGAAGAAACTATATTTACCTTGGTTATATAATGAAACCAGTTCCTGAAAGTCTCGTGTGTTCAGTCCTAACATATGAAAAATATAAGTGAATCCAAGCCTATCCTACCAACTGATCAATCACATCCTACTAACTGAACAAACCTATCCACCCCAAAATTAATAACCCTATCCTACCAACAGAACAAACATATCATGCCAACTAACCACAACTATCCTACCAAATTGATCCAGACACCAACAACAAAGAAGCAACCAATCGAGAATTGCAGTAGAATTACAGTCTCAATATGCTTTCTAAATGCCTCCAAACAACTGAATGGATGACACCTTTCATTGCAATACAATAGATAAATGATACGGTAACCTTAATGCAGAAGCAGCTTCGAAGCTTGAGACCAAGAAAGTGCAGTTGTGTATGGATTGAATTTGATGCATTTCAATGACAATATATGACGTTTGGAGTCTCTGTCCTAATTTTATTTTATGTATATGTATATGTGCTCCGATTCCTATGGTCGGCTGACTCAAGAACCCAAAAATTATAGATATTATCACAAAAAACAATAAGAATTGGATCCAACACTCTTATCTCAAGCTCTATATTCTAAACTACTTTCTGGCCCTTTGTCCTGCTGGATAGGACAACCAAGAATCATCAGATTCGCTTCAATGTCAAACTTGGAAGCCACAAGCATCCCCTATCCAAGATCAACAGCTAGAAACACTAAACTGATCAACGGAATCCCAATTTGTAGTCGCCCCGTTCAACCAATTTGAAAAGGGCAGTCTTCTTCCATATGACTGGAAGCATGAAAGCTAATCACTTGTCTCAGCAACTCCGCAGCTGAAAGATTCAACACAAAACGAATTGATGAGCTGAAACCCCCAATAATTGGACGAATTGGCCTTTCTCCGCACCACACACCCAAAAACTGCACCGATCAGACAATACTAATTCGAAGTCGCCCCTCTCTGTCACCTACTGAAACTCTGAAAGTAAATCTACATCACACGAACTAGAAGCAATCGATCTATCTCGATTAAGCGCAATAGGATTCCGAAAACAGAAATAGGAAATAAAGATGAGAAAACAATAAATCAAAGGTGATAGAATCGCGAAAGCGAGGTTACCTGATTTGGCGGAGATCCTCAAAGATTCGAGAAAGAGAGGGAGAGGAAGAGTGGGAGGAAGGGCAACGGACGCTGAAGAAATTGAAGACATCGTTGCAAGCCTAGCGATGCAAGTGCTTGCTCGGACTCCAGTATGACGTCGTCGCAGTCAAATATTAGGGCTTTCAACGAGGCCGAGATGGCGAGGGACCGGGAAGCTCCGACTGCGGCAACGCCGACGGAAGGCGACGGAGGGAGGAGAAAGAGAGGGAAGGAAAGCGAGAGAGAGGAGGCTCGTGTCGGGTTCGGCCGGACTTCAGCGTCGGAGAACAAGGAGGCTCCGACGGCCTCCTTGTTCGGAAGAGGCGATGCTCTGGTTTTTCGTCCGTCTCTCTCGCTTCAAATTGCCTGTGAACCACTCCCGCACTGGTGACCTTCTTCACCCGGTTACAAACAGTTCCAAAAAACCGGTTGTGATATTTGCATGAAAAGGCCCGGCTATTTTGGGCCAATTTTTTGCCCTCTTGGCTATTTGTGCAAATAGACCCATTTTTTGGCCTATTTGGTACCATTTCCTTTTTTTTTGGTCTTTATTGGGAGAGCGTGAACTTGGATATTTAGCAAATAATCCATCTCAATCACACGCTTCCGGGATCAAATTGCCCCCCCTCTCTCTCTCTCATCATCGACGACAACTGCTTCATCTTCTCGATATCCCAATCGCAGGCGATGATGGACCTGTTGTAAATTAGATGCGCAACAGAAGTTTTAGAAACTATTTTCTATCATCTAATCGCAAGATCTTCATGCATAAAATCGATAGATCAAATCATTGTTCATAGAAGATACCTCTTGATGCGTGAACCAGATCTGAACGGGGAGGATTCGGAAGAGAACTAGAGCCCCACGTGTTGCTCCTCTAATTGGTCCACAAGAGCCCGGTCCAGATCTCCTTTTCCTTTGACTGCTAGGACGAAGATCGAAAGGTGAACAATCAAATTGCTCTTGATTGATGATGGTGGAATTTCGCCCTCACGCCCCAACCCAAGATGGGATGTTATGCGGAAGAACTCACGTTCCTCTCTGGGATGTGTTAATTAGGTTAAGTCATAATAAGCCCATATTTATACCCTATTTAATTAATTATTTATTTCACAAATAAATCTTATCCCATTATTATTAATATATATCTAATATACACTAATAATAAAATCATCTATCTTTTGATCAAGTCCGTCAACTCTAAGTGTGTGACCGCATAAGACCCGTTTATAATAGCCATGGGTTTAACCCGTTTAAGCCCATTAATCGTAGTTGGCTTCTAGCAAAGCATTACGATTTACGACTCCTAAAATAATCGGATTTAATATCTCTATCAATTGTCCTATTCCATAATTATTCACTGCATAATAAATTAAAGGACACAATTCCTCCAATCTCCCACTTGTCCTTAAACAAGTGTGCAATTTCAGATACTCGTGTCTCTTAATGTCATATTTGATGATACAGTGACATTCATATCTATTATCAAATATATATTCCTTGAACTCCGAGTTCGAACTGTCAATTAAACGGATGATTACAAATAATCCATCCGAGCATGGCCATACATTTTCAGTTCTTGCTCTTCAAGTGGCCTAGACACCATTCCTTTTTGGTGCATCACAGTATGCATGAAGAAGGAGGACATCTCCAGTCTTGTATGACTATGACTCCCACCTAACTTTTGGCAATCCCAACTACGACCTTTATAACTCCCTGTTACGGAAAGCGTTTAGCCGTGTCAAAGAAATATCAATCATCAAGAGAGATCATAACATACTCATGTCTGAGGAATCTACTAATCATGGTTTAACTTAAAACACTGCAATCCCTTTTGCAGAGTCTTAAGGTGGGTCTGTCCTATATGTATCATCCATACATATATATAT
The DNA here is from genome assembly GCA_037127255.1 of Persicaria tinctoria. NCBI lineage: Eukaryota > Viridiplantae > Streptophyta > Magnoliopsida > Caryophyllales > Polygonaceae > Persicaria > Persicaria tinctoria. The sequence continues at coordinate 14,677,779 of JBANSL010000014.1, forward strand.
ATAATTGACTAGACATCTCCATGTCCCTATAGCCCATGAAACTTGGCGCTATCAATCAACTTACAATATAGTCATTAATAAAATCACCTATGTTCAATTTGATGATTTTAGACTACGGACTTGCGATAATTCGTAACTGCATTTCACTTAATGGGGTTTCATTTACCAGAACACTTAAGATAAGCACATTTGCGAACTAGGAATTATTTGGACATTTTATTTATCATTGTTCAAGACAATATATAAATAAGGATGAAATATCACATATATCAAGTCGAACATAAACTTAGTGTGTAACACTCTCAACATAAAATGTAATAGAAAGCAATCTCAAAAGCCATTCTCCAATGTGTTTGAGACCCTTAGCCCTAGTGTGACCATCATGCTTGGGCTAGGCATTAGCTTCGTCAATGGATTTGAAATATTGTCATATCTATGCACCTTACACATCTTAATGTCAAATAAGGTGATACATCCTCATAAGATGTACGACCAACTTATCATCACCCTTAAGAAATCATCCTTGGTTATTCTCAAGAACTTCAGGATGTTCTTAGTTGCACACTAGTGTGCCTCTCATGTAATCGATTGGTATCTGCTACACATACTCAAAGCATATGCAACATCAGGTCGTGTACACACCATGGCATACATGATAGATCCTATAGCAGAAGCATAAGGAATCTTACTCATCTTTTCTAGCTCAGTATGTGTCTTAAGACATTGCTTCTTGCTAAGATGTACACCATGTTGCATAGGTAAAAATCCTTTCTTGAAATCTTGCATTTTGAATCTATTGAGAATCTTATCTATATAAGTTCCCTTACTCAATCCAAGCAATCTCTTACATCTATCTCTACAGATCTTTATTCCAAGTAGATACTCTGTCTCTCCCAAATCTTTCATTGAGAAACATTTCTTCAGACATTCCTTAACGGACTCTAGCATCAGAATGTCATTCCCAATAAGTAGTATGTCATCCACATACAAAACTAGGAAGACCACTTTACTCCCACTAAACTTCTTGTATACACAAGGGTCCTCTTCGCATCTGACGAAATCAAACTCTTTGATCTTTTCATCAAACCAAAAGTTCCAACTCTTGGATGCTTGCTTAAGTCCATATATATAGACCTCTTAAGCTTACATACCTTCCTAGCATCACTTGGATCTTCAAAACCCTCGGGTTGTGTCATGTACACATCCTCTTCCAAGAACCCATTCAAGAAGGCGGTTTTGACATCCATTTTCCAAATCTCATAATCATAATAGGCGGCAATAGCAAGGATTATCCTAATGGATCTTATCATGACAATTGGTGAAAAGGTCTCATCATAGTCTATACCATGAATCTGTTTAAAACCTTTGGCAACTAATCTTGCCTTGTATACATATACCTTTCCATCCTTATCCGTCTTAAGTTTGAAAACCCATTTGCTCCCTATGGGTTTTACCCCATATGGCAAATCTATCAAGTCCCATACTTGATTTTCAAACATCGAATCCATTTCGGATCTCATGGCCTCAAGCCATTTCTTGGAGTCTGGACCCGTCGTTGCTTGCTTATAGGTATTAGGCTCATCATGTTCTAGCAGAAGAACATCATGGTTTACATTCAATATGAAATCATCATATCGCCTTGGTTGTACCTTTGGCCTATCTGATCTACGGGTGGATTCAACTGGTTCAACAACTGGAGCTGGAACAGTTTCCACAACTATTTGTGGATCCTCTTATTTCGGTTCTTGGATGATTTGGGGCCCTTGGCCTTCCAAAACCATCAACTCATCCTCGACATCATCTATGTCATCTCGTTGTTGAGTTTGCTGCTCTTCATCATGAACTGGTTCAAGATGAATATTTCTCCTACTTGACTTATTGGAAATGAACTTTCTTTCCAAAAAGGCACTATCCCTTGCAACAAACACCTTTTGTTCCGCGGGATTATAGAAGTAATATCCAAAACTACCTTTTGGATACCCTATAAAATAGCATTTATCTGATTTAGGGGCAAGCTTATCCGTTTGTAAACGCTTTACATAAGCTTCACATCCCCATATCTTCATAAAAGACAATTTTGCAACCTTTTCAATCCATATCTCATATGTTTTGTCTACACCTCTAGACGGAGTCCTGTTTAGTGTAAGTACGACAATTGTGAGGGCATATCCCCAGAAGGATACCGGAAGGTCAACAAAACTCTTCATAGACCGGACCATGTTTAACAGGGTCCTGTTTCTTCTTTCAAATACACCGTTAAGCTGTAGTGTTCCTGGAGTAGACAACTGTGTTACTATCCCATAATTTTTCAAATGATGATCAAATTCATGGCTCAAGTACTCACCACCACGATCTGATCGAAGTGCTTTTATTTTCTTGACAGTTTGAGTCTCTACCTCATTTTGAAATTCCTTGAACTTTTCAAAGGATTCCAATTTATGTGACATAAGGTAAATATATCCATATCTACTATTGTCATCACTAAATGTGATGAAGTATTTATAACCACCTCTAGCTTCTGTACTCATTGGCCCACATACATCAGCATGTATAATGCCCAATAGCCCAGTAGCCTTTTCATTTGTTCCTTTGAAAGGTGACCTTGTCATCTTGCCCATCAAACATGACTCACATGTATCAATGGATTCACAATCCACGTCTTTTAGAAGTCCATCTTTATGGAGCTTCTTCATGCGGTCTAAACTGATGTGACCCAAACGACAGTGCCATAGGTGGGCTTTACTAAACTTCCTTGATTTTTGCCTTTTTGTATTTATGTTATAAGATTCTGTTGTAAGGTCGAATACAAATATTCCATTAATATCTTGAGCACGGGCATAAAAGATATCATTCTTGTGAATAATTATACCTTCATCTGTAGTGCTAAAATTAAAACCTTCAGAATAAATTACTGCAGCCGAAGCAAGGTTCTTTGTAATGCTAGGAACAAAATAACAATTATTTAGTTCTAAGATTAAACCAGAAAGAAGAAATAAACTAAAATCTCCTACGACAAGTGCAACAATGCTTGCTCCATTTTCCAAAGCGTAGCTTCATCTCCCCTTTCTTCACTTGTCTCCTATTTCTTAGTCACTGCACATTTGAAATAATGTGAGCACCACATGTAGTATCTAATACCCAAGTAGGACCATTATCTAATGTGAGGACATTGGTTGACAGTAATTCAATAACACAGATACCTGAAGTGTTGGAACTCAAAGTCCCATTCTTCTTGTCTTCCAGGTACTTGGGACAGTTTCTTTTACAGTGTCCCTTAGCCTTACAATGGAAACAATCATGGTCTGAAGCCACCCTCTGTTGTAAATTAGATGCGCAACGGAAGTTTTAGAATCTATTTTTTTTTATCTAATAGCAAGATCTTCATGCATAAAATCGATAGATCAAATCATTGTTCATAGGAAACACCTCTTAATGCGTGAACCGGATCTGAACGGGGAGGATTCGGAAGAGAACTAGAGCCCCACGTGTTGCTCCTCTAATTGGTCCACAAGAGCCCGATCTAGATCTCCTTTGCCTTCGACTGCTAGGACGAAGATCGAAAGGTGAACAATCAAATTGCTCTTGATTGATGATGGTGGAATTCCGCCCTCACGCCCCAACCAAAGATGGGATGTTATGCGACATAACTCACGTTCCTCTCTGGGATGTGTTAATTAGGTTAAGTCATAATAAGCCCATATTTGTACCCTATTTAATTATTTATTTATTTCACAAATAAATCTTATCCCATTATTATTAATATATATCTAATATACACTAATAATAAAATCACCTATCTTTTGATCAAGTCCGTCAACTCTAAGTGTGTGACCGCATAGGACCCGTTTATAATAGCCATGGGTTTAACCCGTTTAAGCCCATTAATCGTAGTTGGCTTCTAGCAAAGCATTACGACTCCTAAAATAATCGATTGTAACGACCCAGAATTATGATTTCCGGGTTACGTTTCAAGGGATAAAACCCCTTGTTCGGATCTTGCAATCCAGGTACGGGTCGAGGTTTCAAACACTTTTATGATTAGTATAAAGAGGGATTTCAAACCCTAAAAACCTCGAAGGGCCGTTGGGTACCCTCAATCTGTCCTAAGACTATGTCGCGGAATCCATTTCAAACGGAAGTAAAGCGGAAGCAAAGTAAAGATACAAGTGCCACGGCAGAGCCGGATCAAACCAATTCATGAGTGGGTAGTTACCATTTTATTAAGTTGGAATGTTAGCCAGATTCTTCGAATCGCCAAAAGGGAACCCCATCATATAGACATCGAGCACTCAATCTGCAGATAATACCTTTAAAAAAAGAACGGGGAAAGGAATCAGATCGAGCCACGCACGCGGGACCGGCAGTCCTCACTGAGGCCACATAGTATGTGCTATACCTAATAAAGATGCTCTAATGCAGTACGGAATTCAAACACACTAGCATGCTCCTAGTTCATAATAATGTGCAGAAATACTGTAAAGGGCCCAAGACAATGCCAAGTGGCATATCCCTCTCCTACCTCCACCCCTTCTGACAGGCGGAGACTGGCCAGCTCGTGAATGCATTCATTCATAATAGGGCGGCACGCATGCCTAACCCGCTCCACAATAAAGCCCGCAGGCATATCATAATATAAGGAAGTACTCGATTGACTCAGGGTACCCGATGAGGCTGGGCTACCCTATGACCCTAGCAAAGACTTCTAGGACTATCACAGATAACGGCCGTTCTGTTTACATACGCATAAAGAAGGAGAATGCTCAACGATCGATGCAACCTAGCATGGTACTACATGGCATGCTGATCATGAATGCAACACCTAACATAAAATGCAACAACAGGCCTGAATGTCCAACCTGAGTAAGCCCCCTAGGGAACTTACCTGAAGATGCAGAACAGCAAAATAACGCAAGCAAGGGCCCAAAAGCAAGTCCAAAGCAATCCCAAAAGCGATACACACCTATCATCAAGCCATTTCCATAAGCTACCAGACCAACATCCATACACACGAAACCCAAATTCTCATCATCCTCAAAACCCATCGATAGTAAAACCCAATTTTCAAAACCTTTCCGCTACGATCAACATTAACCAAAAATCATTTACTTCCAATCAACCCTATTGGTAAAATCGTATCGACCATATTTTCCAAACTTTTAAATCCCAATTTGAGTCAACTCATATCCAAAATAATTTCTCAATCATCTAAAAGTCCATTTATGAAACATTACCCTTTCATCTACTTATTTTATTATTATTTCGAGACAAATCCGACAAGGGTAGTATATTTCCAAAATCCTCTCTTTAGATTTATTTAAATCAATTCTCCATTCATTAAAACAATTTTCAACCTTGAAAACTGTAACGGCCCGGGATTATGATTCCCAGGTTACGTTTCGAGGGATAAAACCCCTCGTTAGGACCTTGCGCCCCGAGTACAGGTTGAAGGTTTCAAAACTTACTTTAATGTTTTCAAGGGGGATTTCATACCCAAAATCGAAGGGATCGTTGGAATCCCCGGGGAAGTCCCCTGTACCTGTCGTAAGTCTAAGCGTGGAAATCGAAAATAGTGTGACTAGCGGAAATAAGCGTAATACAAGAGGGTGCCACGGCAGAGCCGGGTCAAAACGGAGTCAAGTATAAATCCAAAATATAATCAGAGTCTAGTGAAGTCTATACTCCAACGCTCACTTTCCGCCGACAAAATGACCCGCGCAAATAGGCAAACAGCACCGATAGGATGAACATAGATAATACCTAAAAAAATTGATATGGGGCGGGATCAGATCGATGCCCACTTCTCTGCATCCCAACCATAAGCACACATATACGCTATTCCTAATAAAGATGCTTCTAGATGCGCGGCGGAATAGAGACACACTAGCATGCTCCTAAGATCAAGTGCATAATAATAATAAGGCCTTAGCACAGAATACCAAGTGGTATATCCCTCTCCTACCTCCACCCCTTCCGATAGGTGGAGACTGGCCAGCTCGTGAATGCATTCATTCATAATTGGGCGGCACGCATGCCTAACCCGCTCCACAATAAAGCCCGCAGGCATATCATAATAAAAGGAAGTGCATGACTCGATTGACTCAGGGTACCCGATGAGGCTGGGCTACCCTATGACCCTAGCAAGGACTCTAGTTACTTCACAGATAACGGCCGTTCTGTTTACATACGCATAGAGAAATAGAATGCTCAACGATCAATGCAACCTAGCATGGTACTACATGGCATGCTGATAATGAATGCAACACCTAGTATATCATGCACCTATAGCAGGGAATCACTCTATTCAATCTGAGTAAGCTCCGAAGAGACTTACCTGGCGGTGCAGAACAGCATGACAAGCATTATAACAGATTAAAGATCACCTAGATACATATCAGAACACATATATAAGTCTACGTCTAATCATACAAGCACTCAAGCATATCATCACTCAATAAAGTATAACTACATCATAATCATCATCTCATCAAGTTCAACCATTCATCATTTCATCACATTCCATAAGACCATATCATTCTCATCATTCCATTTCGCCACATTCGTATATTTGCAATAATACTTATATAACCGCATGATCGTATATCTCCAATTTCCTCATATTAATCACATTCATAATCATATATCAAACATATCACATAACTCGAGTTCATCCTATCATCATATTTCATAAGTTACAAGACAACGATATATAACTTAACATCTCAGCATGCCGTTAGACATTCATACATGCAATTAGTTCACACAATCATGATATTAGTCAATCAATCATATCATAACATGCTAGTCAATCACCGATCGCAAAATTTCTGAGTTGATCCCGAAAACCAATTTGAAAACCAAGTTAACTAGTTAGAAATTCTATCCTTGGAAAATGTTCGTCAAATTCATTTTTCTAAAATCCACGCCTCATAATATTATACTTTATAGAGAATCAACCCTTATTTTATAAGAAATTACAACCAACCCCTTTATTTTGAAATTTACCAAAACCGACCCTCTCATTTTAAATTACACAAAACCGGACTCCCTTGGAAATAGGCCCAAAATCATTTCTTTAAATTGTTTTGAAGGTAAAAAGGCCCAACAAAACCCATTTGGTTATTTGAAGGAATTAGGCCCATTTAAAACTCTATTCCCCCATCTCATTTCATCCGAATTTAAAAGAAGGAATGGGGCCCAGGCTGAGGTGGCAAATGAGATGGCAAGGGGACCCCACAAGCCTTCTTCAACCCCTTTTCCTCTTGCTGTTCAAAACAACAGGGGCAAAGCTCCTCCTGAGCTCGAAACGCCGAAGGAGGAAGAGGAGGAAGGGCCGCCGGCCGGCGGTGGAGCAGGGCTCCGGCCACCCGAACCGGCCACTCCGACACAAACATACATGACAAGCAAGGAATAGAAAAAGGAGGAAAGGGAAAAGGCTCACCGAGGCGCGGTTTCGATTCGACTCGTCGGCGATTCGATTGGGTTTCGTCGGAGGTCGTTCGAGGTCGCCGGAGACCCGAACTGATTTTGCTTTTCCTGTGGTGGGGATAAAAGGCTTAAAAGATGCGCCTTCACAATTGATTCAGAGCGGAAAGGAGTGGAACAACCCTTACCGGATGCGTGGAAGGGAAAAAGGGAAAGGAGAGGAGGAAGGGCTCGGCGGTCGGCGACCGGCAGCTGGGGCTCCTGGGAGGCGTCGGGTTCAGCTTGGCCGCGTCGGACTGCGGTGGAGGAAGGAGGAAGCTGCTGTGGGTGCCTGGAGGTGCTCGGATGGCGCTCGGGTCCTCGGAGATGGCATCGGTGTTGGTACCGGCCTCCTAGGCGGCGTCGATCTCGTACCTGGCTTCGTCGGGAGGTGGTGGTGGTCGTCGGCGACGGTGGTTGTGGGTGGCTTGAACAAGAGGTGAAAGGGGAGATTGGAGGTGTGAGCCGTGAGGTGTGTTGGATAAGGTTCCAGGGGGTGTTCCTTACCTTCAAAAGATGGAGATTTGGAGATTTCAATTTCTGATTTGTGAACATAGGCAATAGGTTTCCCTTGGTCAAACTTGCACAGGGGTTGTTGTTTGCTGCTGAAATGAGACAAGGAGCTACAGAAGATAGTTTGGCATTTTTCCAAAAATGTGAACAAGAAAGGTAGGGGGAAGGAGATAGGAGAGGGGTGCTTGTCAAAATGGGGGATGGATTGGTTGAGGGAGTTGGTGTCGACAGAACAAGGAGGGGGGGATCCATTGACTGAAATTGGGTGAAAGTGGGGGAAAGAAAAAAAACAAGTTATAAGTGGTCACAAAACCCCAATTTAAAATTACCCGAAATAATCCACGAAACCCGCACTCAGTTAGAATTCTTAAAATCCCAAATATGATGTTGTTACGTCAAGTTTGTTTTCAAAATTTTATTTTAGATCGGAAATCCGTTCCATTAGTTCTAAAATCCGAGTTAACGAGTTTTCCGTTAAATTTCGCTTCTCAATTCATTTTGATTTTCTTTTACCGAGAAATTAGGATTTAAAAAATCCGAGCCTTTACATCATCCACCTCTAAAAACAAGTCTCGTCCCCGAGACTAAAACCAAAACAATGTAGGGGATGAAGTTGGAATAGGTGAGTCCAAGGACCATTCCATTGATTCCGTATGTGCCTCATAAGTGCCCCTATGAGGTTCTAACAGTATCGTTGTCATGATCATAATACCCCGATAGGTCGTAGCGAGAGTGTGATATGGGCCCTCACCACATCCTTACCCCGACTTCTCAGTTATATTATAACTCGAAAAGCATTATAGCATCTCCACTAGGTCTTAGCAAGCAGTCCATAAGGGTCCCTATAAAATGCTTGTATCCACTTTGTGGGGCGTCATAATGGAGGCTCGGTTAGAAAATTTCAAAAAGGGGTCCTTAATTTAGAAAGGATTGGTCTCAGATCATTAAAATTCTCGATCGCGTTAGGTCGCTCAAAATCTAAGTTAGCCCTTTTTAAACACCGTTCAAATCCCTTAAAACTGACATTAGTTGAGCAATTTTCAAATTTCAGGAGGTGGAATCATCCACCTCTAAGGCTAATCCCAAATTTCCTTCCTAGGTTCCAAGTGATAATCAAATTCATCAATTTGGTTCTATCATCATAGCAATTCCAATCCAGGGCACCATACACATAGCAATCGTACATCATAGAAATCGTATCACACATTCATAACAAATTATACTCATGTCAAAGATAGTTACGTACCATAACAGGTCTAACATAGTATCATTCATAGCAGGGCTCATCACATCATCTCACAGAGGTTACACATCATATCAATCAGATAATCACATCATATACTAACTACCAAGCATCATCATCACATTTAGAGGCATCAAGTAACTCCGCACACCAACATTTCATCGAGTTCGGGGGTAACTATGTTAGTACTAACAATTCACTATCGCCTATGGAACACATCAGAGACTCAACATCGTCTATAACATAGAATTTTCACATCACTCGGTCCCAAGTATCGCATAACCATAAGCTACATCCTCGAGAAAACATGCCTATAATCACCAACCACATTAGAACACGATCGCCACTTACCATCAATAATTCTCAAGACAAGATTAGCCTCACCTAGGTCAACCAACTCTCATGCCATCAGGCCATCTAAGAACCAGCCTACTTCGACATCCTGACCTCAAATCCTACTCGACCACCTAACCATATCTCAGGGTTCCCAATCACACAGTTCCCTTATTCCGATAGGCTTAACTCGACCGACTACCAATGCTCTCTATAAAGCATACCCTCATCCTAGAGGTCCTCTACTTGTCTCATCCTCACCTTCTAAGAGAAATCTCAAGTCCTCGACTAAACCGCTCTCACGATCGATCTAGACGCTTATCAACAATCTCGCTGACTCTTTCTAGGCTCTCAAGACTCCGCCTAACCATTATCTCCCAAAGAGACGTCTCAAATCACCTTGCTAACCTGATCACATTTCCCGTACCACTACTCACTCCCACTAGCCATCCACCTCTAAGAACCCAACTCATACTGACCATCTCACACCTCACACTCCCGTCCTTATCCTCGACATTACCAACACAAGCATCCTACCTTTCTAGAATCCACTCAACCGTATACTTTCGACAACTCTAACGCAGAAAACCGTCTAGTGCCAACTCATAACCACAATCACCAAGTTCCTCATCACCCGCGTCTATCCTCAGTAACCAATCACAAACTCTACTTGTCCCACCCCGAACCTCACGAACCTAACATCCACGACTTCTCAACCAACCTATTCTAGGTCCTCGTCTCAGTATATTTCCAAATTTGCCTCATCTCAAATCTTATTAAACCTTAACCTGGAAATCTCTACTGCTTACGCCCTTATGTATCGATCATCATTCTCACAGAATTCCTATGACATCCTCATCCAAACTTTCACAAGTACCACAATCTCGCCACACCTTCTGAAATCCTTCATCCTCTAGTGCCCTCAAAGCCTTCCTCCTTGCCTGGTTCCCAAATTCCATGCTCAGAATCTCTCTATTCACCCTTAAGCCCGCAATCTTACTAGAATCTCAAAAACATTTTTTTCCTAACTACCAGTCTTTCCTCGAAGATTCACTCTACATCCTCAAATACCTTGATAACAATTTTCACACATCAGTCTCGATTTCCTCCCTATGCTAAAATCCTTCAACAACGCACCTACAAATCCTTCACTCATGACTTCGCCAAGCATTACGAATCCTATCTAACAATCCCAAATACTCATCACATGTACCGTCCTGACATGAACAACCTAATCTCCCAGATCAATAATTTCCCAAACAACATCATACTTCTCTTCCTTAGCGATTCCTCAACCTCGGTCCTTTACCAAGACCGCTCCCAATCACCGCACATACTACCTAGTCCCAATTCCTATGATTCCTTAGACATTACTTAACTGATCACCCTCAACGCCGCCCATGATTCGCTCCTAGACTATCTAGACACTTTCCTTAGCTCACCAATCCGTCTAATAACACTTTCCCTTTGAGAATCCCTCCGATCCATTCTTAGCTCACTCATCCACCTCTAGAACTACACTAACCACCTATACTTGCACCCACTACCTACCGACACTTCTAGCTAGGACCTCTTCATCGAAATCTCACCATGTTAACTCCACTCTTCACCTAAGACCTACCTGGAAGCTCAAATATACTCGCTGAACACTATCTCCGACAAGCCATAACTCACTCGACTCTACCCAAGCTAACACATCCTTCATGCACTCCATCTCGCATAACCAATGACCAACTCGAAGACCTCAATGTACCTGCGATTTCCCGGCCCGTCTCACCAAGGAAAACACTCGACTCATTCCCAAGAAGAATACACCACCACATATATAACCCATAACCGATTTACTAGCAGGTCAGTACACTTAAGCATATAGGCACATCATCACAAACACAAGTTAGTCAGGCAATCATTCACTACCAGTTCAGCTTATCAGTCATCACACCTCAATTTAGTTAGTTCCAAGCCTATCGCACGACACCGATTCCAGATCGCATAGGAGAGATCACAATTCGGACGAAGAACGTCATTCCTTGAGTCATCTAGGAGGATTACGTCTGCAACCGCCATCTTCGAAAGGCGTCCTTCCTTTGGCGATGTCGATCCTAGGGTCCATGGGCCATGGGCCCACCCTACTTCCGTTGCGCCACTCTGGTGCCACTCGATCGCTCGTTTTCTCTTCTATGTCGACGTCCATCAAGGGGATCACGAGGGGTTAGAAGTCACGGAGATAGGGGAGGGCAAGGGAGGACAATACGACTTTCTTAAGAATTCAGACCCAAACCAGGACTAGAGATGACGAGACTCAAGACAAGACACATACTCGAGAGTTACAACAATCCCCTTAAGGTATTCTATAAGGTTACAAGTGCACATGGCAATCACAAAATATTTCAATCATATCACTCCACACTATCATGTACCTATTAAAGAAATAGCGTCCTATGCATCCATAACATTTCACATAATCAACTTTACATGCACACGGGACAGGCTAAAACTTATCATCTCATGCACTAATCATGCTTGACATATTAATATCATGTATGAACAAACCGACAATATGCAACATAAGTTAAGTACGACATCGCGAGCTTTATAGAATGTCACAGATATGATTCATCACTCATCTTAGGAACACATATTAGCAGATTGAGACAATGCGAAGTCAATTACGAGCATGTTGAGATGCACCATAATAATCATGCTAGAGGATATGGTAAGGTCATATAGGCATATTAACTATCGCATCAAATACAACCATGCTCATATAGCAAGACAAGATGGCACACAATCATGCGAGGGCCAATGATTAGAAGGCATACGTCCTACATGGTACTAGAAACACTCATTAAGCATATACACATTCAACGAGGTTCAATTTGATTAACTTAACATGCTAAGAGTTTATTTCATATGTTAATCATTCAACGAGGGTTGACCACACTATCATGGACCTAATTCACGGGAGACCAACAATCATGGGAATTCATACATACAGCACATATATTCATTCACAATTGCAATCATGCAAGATATTAGACAAAGCATGCTGAAATATATCAATGCATTATGTCATGCAATTTGGAGGGTTACTATTATAACCGGACAGAATTCTACAAGGACAATCACCGACCCATTACCATGTTTCTCGTGGGGACTAGTATGACTCACTCGGTAGGACACAAGGACATTTACGCTGTTCCCGAGAGGTGAGGGTAAAACTCGTGTTTAGACTCTTGTGGGAAGAAGACATGGCTGACCATTACGAGGATCAAAGAGGTGACTTCATGAGACAACTCACTCCTAACTCGAAACTACTTCAGTCATCACTACCACTAACATACTCAAACAACCCTCACATCCGACACGATTTCCTAAGGTAATTAGATGACCAACCCAAATTTCCCGTGGGAGACACCAACCTCTAGTACAAGATTCGGTAGAAGCATAGATGGTGGGATACCAGACAGGACTCGAAACGGGGTGAGCGGGTGCTCTTTGACCCTTGCTAACATGCCTAAATATTTTGGTGTGACGGATGACGAAGCCAGAATCATCAAAGGGTTTGAATTAAGGAAGTTCTATTCCGACAAGACAGGAATTCCAATGACATAAGAACGAGGTACTCTCCCGCTATCCCGTTTGCACAGTTATTCAATACATTATTCAAGTCAAGACATACTGATTAGTTCTCTATCTTAAGCAAAACAACACTCAACATTTAAGCAATCAACGAGGTTAATATGATCCTCTTCGAGGAGGATCGCCCTCAGGCCCAGTTGGATATAATGCATATAATAATAGAGACAATCTATGCCGTTCTTCGAGGGACGGCTGACCGGAGGGGCAAACACCTCACGGCCTCCTAACCCAAGCTACTCCAACCCTCGGGCTCCTTGGAGTCTTCAAACCCTATCTGTAAAAGAAATCTAGTATTTTGCCTACCCATTCCCAACTACATCCAATAGGGATGGTCTAGCGCCTTTATTACCCCGTCATTTCCCTTTGTTTGATTCCAATCTATTTCTTAGTCCAAGTTCATATTTAGTCCGATTGAGTTATCCATATTAAATTCATTTTGCCCTTTCTAAAACATTTTGAAAAACCATTTGAAAACCTTGGGCCATTTCAAAACCACTTCAACCTATCATACTCGGTTTGCATAACCTCAGCTCTGATACCCCTTTGTAACGGCCCGGGATTATGATTCCCAGGTTACGTTTCGAGGGATAAAACCCCTCGTTAGGACCTTGCGCCCCGAGTACAGGTTGAAGGTTTCAAAACTTACTTTAATGTTTTCAAGGGGGATTTCATACCCAAAATCGAAGGGATCGTTGGAATCCCCGGGGAAGTCCCCTGTACCTGTCGTAAGTCTAAGCGTGGAAATCGAAAATAGTGTGACTAGCGGAAATAAGCGTAATACAAGAGGGTGCCACGGCAGAGCCGGGTCAAAACGGAGTCAAGTATAAATCCAAAATATAATCAGAGTCTAGTGAAGTCTATACTCCAACGCTCACTTTCCGCCGACAAAATGACCCGCGCAAATAGGCAAACAGCACCGATAGGATGAACATAGATAATACCTAAAAAAATTGATATGGGGCGGGATCAGATCGATGCCCACTTCTCTGCATCCCAACCATAAGCACACATATACGCTATTCCTAATAAAGATGCTTCTAGATGCGCGGCGGAATAGAGACACACTAGCATGCTCCTAAGATCAAGTGCATAATAATAATAAGGCCTTAGCACAGAATACCAAGTGGTATATCCCTCTCCTACCTCCACCCCTTCCGATAGGTGGAGACTGGCCAGCTCGTGAATGCATTCATTCATAATTGGGCGGCACGCATGCCTAACCCGCTCCACAATAAAGCCCGCAGGCATATCATAATAAAAGGAAGTGCATGACTCGATTGACTCAGGGTACCCGATGAGGCTGGGCTACCCTATGACCCTAGCAAGGACTCTAGTTACTTCACAGATAACGGCCGTTCTGTTTACATACGCATAGAGAAATAGAATGCTCAACGATCAATGCAACCTAGCATGGTACTACATGGCATGCTGATAATGAATGCAACACCTAGTATATCATGCACCTATAGCAGGGAATCACTCTATTCAATCTGAGTAAGCTCCGAAGAGACTTACCTGGCGGTGCAGAACAGCATGACAAGCATTATAACAGATTAAAGATCACCTAGATACATATCAGAACACATATATAAGTCTACGTCTAATCATACAAGCACTCAAGCATATCATCACTCAATAAAGTATAACTACATCATAATCATCATCTCATCAAGTTCAACCATTCATCATTTCATCACATTCCATAAGACCATATCATTCTCATCATTCCATTTCGCCACATTCGTATATTTGCAATAATACTTATATAACCGCATGATCGTATATCTCCAATTTCCTCATATTAATCACATTCATAATCATATATCAAACATATCACATAACTCGAGTTCATCCTATCATCATATTTCATAAGTTACAAGACAACGATATATAACTTAACATCTCAGCATGCCGTTAGACATTCATACATGCAATTAGTTCACACAATCATGATATTAGTCAATCAATCATATCATAACATGCTAGTCAATCACCGATCGCAAAATTTCTGAGTTGATCCCGAAAACCAATTTGAAAACCAAGTTAACTAGTTAGAAATTCTATCCTTGGAAAATGTTCGTCAAATTCATTTTTCTAAAATCCACGCCTCATAATATTATACTTTATAGAGAATCAACCCTTATTTTATAAGAAATTACAACCAACCCCTTTATTTTGAAATTTACCAAAACCGACCCTCTCATTTTAAATTACACAAAACCGGACTCCCTTGGAAATAGGCCCAAAATCATTTCTTTAAATTGTTTTGAAGGTAAAAAGGCCCAACAAAACCCATTTGGTTATTTGAAGGAATTAGGCCCATTTAAAACTCTATTCCCCCATCTCATTTCATCCGAATTTAAAAGAAGGAATGGGGCCCAGGCTGAGGTGGCAAATGAGATGGCAAGGGGACCCCACAAGCCTTCTTCAACCCCTTTTCCTCTTGCTGTTCAAAACAACAGGGGCAAAGCTCCTCCTGAGCTCGAAACGCCGAAGGAGGAAGAGGAGGAAGGGCCGCCGGCCGGCGGTGGAGCAGGGCTCCGGCCACCCGAACCGGCCACTCCGACACAAACATACATGACAAGCAAGGAATAGAAAAAGGAGGAAAGGGAAAAGGCTCACCGAGGCGCGGTTTCGATTCGACTCGTCGGCGATTCGATTGGGTTTCGTCGGAGGTCGTTCGAGGTCGCCGGAGACCCGAACTGATTTTGCTTTTCCTGTGGTGGGGATAAAAGGCTTAAAAGATGCGCCTTCACAATTGATTCAGAGCGGAAAGGAGTGGAACAACCCTTACCGGATGCGTGGAAGGGAAAAAGGGAAAGGAGAGGAGGAAGGGCTCGGCGGTCGGCGACCGGCAGCTGGGGCTCCTGGGAGGCGTCGGGTTCAGCTTGGCCGCGTCGGACTGCGGTGGAGGAAGGAGGAAGCTGCTGTGGGTGCCTGGAGGTGCTCGGATGGCGCTCGGGTCCTCGGAGATGGCATCGGTGTTGGTACCGGCCTCCTAGGCGGCGTCGATCTCGTACCTGGCTTCGTCGGGAGGTGGTGGTGGTCGTCGGCGACGGTGGTTGTGGGTGGCTTGAACAAGAGGTGAAAGGGGAGATTGGAGGTGTGAGCCGTGAGGTGTGTTGGATAAGGTTCCAGGGGGTGTTCCTTACCTTCAAAAGATGGAGATTTGGAGATTTCAATTTCTGATTTGTGAACATAGGCAATAGGTTTCCCTTGGTCAAACTTGCACAGGGGTTGTTGTTTGCTGCTGAAATGAGACAAGGAGCTACAGAAGATAGTTTGGCATTTTTCCAAAAATGTGAACAAGAAAGGTAGGGGGAAGGAGATAGGAGAGGGGTGCTTGTCAAAATGGGGGATGGATTGGTTGAGGGAGTTGGTGTCGACAGAACAAGGAGGGGGGGATCCATTGACTGAAATTGGGTGAAAGTGGGGGAAAGAAAAAAAACAAGTTATAAGTGGTCACAAAACCCCAATTTAAAATTACCCGAAATAATCCACGAAACCCGCACTCAGTTAGAATTCTTAAAATCCCAAATATGATGTTGTTACGTCAAGTTTGTTTTCAAAATTTTATTTTAGATCGGAAATCCGTTCCATTAGTTCTAAAATCCGAGTTAACGAGTTTTCCGTTAAATTTCGCTTCTCAATTCATTTTGATTTTCTTTTACCGAGAAATTAGGATTTAAAAAATCCGAGCCTTTACAAAAACCCTTTCCGATTATCTCTTAAAAATCCAAGTCTCATAATGTTATATTTACAAACCTCATTAATAATATTATATAATCCAATTAGTTAACAATTTAACAATTTCCGAAATTTACCCAAAATCACGTCTTATATTTAATACACATTTTATAAACACAATCCATGACAAAATTAGGGCCAAAGGAAGGAATAGGCCCAAATCCTTCTTAAATTTCGGATCCAAACAAAGCCCAGCCCGGAAGCCCATACCCGAAAATAATAGGCCCAACATCAGCCAAATCTGGTTTAGCATCTTATTGAACCGAACCGGATTTCCCTTTTTATTTTAATGAACCAGTGAACCGAACCCAAGGTGAAAGAAAAACAAACCGACCCGTCTCCCTCCTCAAGGAAATAGATCTGGGCGTTGGCGACGGAAAGCGGGAAGAAGAGAGGAGGAGCAGGGTCCTCGCCGGCGGCCACCTTTCCGACCCAGGCTCCCCCATCCCGACCGACTGGCGATTCCGGCCACCCTGAACCCCCAGTGACTCAAACGCGAATGAAGGAGAGAGAGAAAGAGAGAGATTACCGAGATCGGAGAACTTCGTCGGGAGATCTTCGTTGGAGGAGCGATTGGGCTCGTCGGAGGCGGAATTCAAGCCGGTTCAGCCTAGGCCGAAGATAGAGGGTCAAAAGGTGCGTTTTTATGGCGATTTAGAGAGAAGGAAAGAGGAGAAACTCACCGGATTCGGATCGAGGCAAAACAGGAAAGAGGAGGGACGAGCATCGGCGCTGGGTAGCGGCGGTGGCTCCTGGGTGGCTCGTCGCTGCTCGGGCTCAGTTCGCTTGGGGTTCTTCCTTCTTCTTCGACGTTCTGGAAAACGGAGGGAGCTGCTGCTCCAATGGAAGAGAGGGGAGGAGCTCGGTAAAGATGGCTCGGCTCTCTGCTTCTCGGTAAACCAGGGAATGCTCCTTGGGCTCACGACGACGACGCGGCGAGGGAGAGCTGGTGGCCTTCTGGGCGACGGTGAATGAGTGATGGTGGTGGTTGCTGGTGGCGGAAATCGAAAACGGGGAGAGGTGGTGGTGGTGATTTGGATTCTGATTTAGCAGATAAGAGGAAAGAGGGGAAGAGAGGAAAGCTCCTTTGTGGGTTTGTCCTGGCAATTTCAGACATGAAGGGGAAGGAGTGGGTATCCAGCAAATGGACAAATATGCAAGCTGTTCAACAGAGGAATCTTTAGGCTGTTGAGCCAACTCGAGAGAGAGAGAGAGAGTGAGAGAGAGAGAGGAGAAGAAAAGGACAAGAGTGGAATATACATGTGGTTTCCAAGACATGAAATGCTAAAAGAATTATACCCGACATTTAAATTCGAAACCCTCTCTCGACCTTATCCCGACTCGTATTCCAAAACCTCAAGTCAAGGTAGCGAAATTGGAATCCTGTCGAAATTTCCGTTAAAATCAGGCCGGAATTCATTTTAAGAGATTTTAAATACCCCGATTTAACCTCATTTTGATTTTACTATTATTATTATATATATTTTATTTTATTTTTTAAAAAAATTAGGATTTAAAAATCCGAGCCTTTACATCATCCACCTCTAAAAACAAGTCTCGTCCCCGAGACTAAAACCAAATAAGGTAGGGAATGAAGTTTGAAATTGACGAGTCCAAGGACCATGTCCAGAATCTTGTAATCATCTCGGTTGCGTCTTCCGGGATTCTCACAACATCCGAGTCACGGTCGTGACATCTCCAATTGGCCTTGACAAGTATGCGATAAGCGCCCCTATCACATCCTCGCTTCGACTTTTTGGAAGTACCACAACTCTAAAAGTTCTACAATATTATCACTAGGTCTTAGCAAGCACCCTACAAGCGCCCTTATAAAATGCTTGTATCCACTTCGTGAGTTATCATAGAGTTGCCCGGGTTTGAAAAGTTTCTAAAGGGATTCCGCAATTGAAAAAGATTGGCCTCAATATCGTGGAAATTATCGGTAACGTTCATTCTTTTACAATCCAAGTTAGTTCTTTTTCAAAATCGTTCAAAATCTTCAAATCCAACGCCTAATCACGCAACCTTATACCAAAACAAGTCAAATCCTTTCAAATCAAGATTTCGTCAAAATATTCCAACCACCAGATCAATTCCTCACATACCAAACAATCAATTCAGAAGGTGGGAGGTGGAGCCATCCACCTCTAAGGGCTAATCCCATATTCTCTCCCTAGTTTCCAGAATCAAATCAATCCATCAATCTTCATTCAAGCAAAATTCATACGTCATAACAAATGCATAACAGCTCAAACCAACCAATCTCCAACCAACACATCATACGACAAGTCTCAACCATGTACCCACACAGTGTCACAAGATCACATCAAGTATCTCGAAATCACACTAAAGGTTATAAGGTGCATCTCAACAACATATCAAGATCATAACAACGTCTCGACATCACACCATAAATCATAAAAGGTATCTCACTATCGCATATCAACACCGCAATCATAGTAGGGTCAGTCACAACAAGGGATCTCATTCAGCGCATAAATTCACATAATCATCCTATCCAATTTCTATCCAGCATTATCATAACAGATTTATCACATCAAACATTTGTATTTGCAAGGATAGCCATAGCGGGATTTCATCATAAGTCAATGAAACAAAACTAATCATAACCACATCAATACAAACAAGGTTATGCTAGTAAGATTCAGCAAAAGGGAAGATCAAGCAGTATATCAACATCAATATGTCAACATGCTCTTCAGATATCATCTCAACTCGTCACAACACCATATAACGATCATTTAGTAATCAGGCACCATTATCTCATATATATACAAATCATGTTCACATTCCAAGTCATACCCATCATTTAACATATCAATAGTCATGCTTGTCAACCATATAATACAACATCATGTTTACTAACACATAATATAACATCATGTTTTCACCCCATAACATAACATCACACTTTCACATAATAACACATCATTATCTCGTATATCATATCACAACACATCCTAACATGCTTCTAAAACAACATAGCAGAGCATCAATATATCATGATAACTTTTTTTTCACTGCCAACTAGATTTCAATATTGCACAACAACGTGTAATATCATTCTGTATCAGATTCGTCATAGTCGATATCTAACATCATGCCAGCAAATATAAATAATCACATAATCAAGAAAATTCTCACGTCATACCAGTCAAAATAAGATACGGTTCCCACTTGCCCATCTCCACTCTCAAGCCAAGACTAATCCTCTTCTAGACCCGCCAACCTCATCTTAGACAAAATTTCCCAAAGAAATCTCAATTCATCCCGATGCTCAAATCTCGCCCTCATTCCACCAAACTCTCATACACGCCATCCACCTCTAAAAATCCAACTCCTATCTCTAACTCCACACCCGAGTACCCTCTCGTTCTATGTTCTCAATGCTCTCAAAAGTCATTTCTTACACTTCTCTTACTACCCAAGACATCACAAGCATCACCCAAAAGCTCATCGGAAACCACCAAGTATTGTCTCATGTACATCCCAAAACTCACTTAATCTTACCTCAGTCAACATCCCTCTCTCGCGACTTACCTCATAATATCATCGCTCATCCTAACCGCTTAAATTCTTTCACCACTCTACCAAATGACCTCACCCACAGGTTTAAAGAAAAAGGAATCATGGAAATCATCGAACATAAGGTCTACATCATATCAATTTGCATTTATAACATACATCATGGGTTCAACAAGCCTTAATTTTTTTACCATCATGCTCAAAATTATAGCAAAACACCATATATGAACCTAGTCAATTCAACTTAGCAATTTTCATCATAACCTTATCAGATCACGATTCAGGCTTATCAGCATTTACAGTTCACATTTTACAGGCAAATGAATTCATATCATGCTTAGCAACTTAGAGTATCAACACGTCAAGACTTCATGACACATTAGAACTATAAGGCATCCAATCATATCATCATAGATTACAGCCAACCAGGCAACAATCATCACCAAGTCAGCACATCAATACATAAATCTCATTGCTAGGTCAGTGCAATATTGTCATCAACAATTTCAAAGGGGTTAGCAATTCGAACGGAGAACACTCCCGCTTGCAAGTCATATCGTACACAGTAACCGTAATTCTCGATGCGTGCCTGTTTCGCCGACATCATAGATCCTGAGGCCCGTGGGTTATGGGCCCACGCTTCTACTGCGCTGCTCTATCGTTATCCCACCTTTCGTTCTCTTTCCCATGCGATCGCTCGTCCAAGTATCGCAAATGAGTCTAAGTTAGCAGAGATAGGGGAGTGACAAGGACGGGTAACCCAATGTTCCTTTTCGGAACTAACATAGACCAAGGCTAAGAACGACAAGACTAAAGACAAGACTTCGACCCGAGAATAGCAACGATGCCCTTATGGAAGTCTATTAGGTTACAATTGTGACGAGCAAAATGGATTCATCATGGAGCACATCAGTCACATTAATCCACACTACCATGTACCTATCTCAAGTAGAACGGCATGCACATTCATTCCAAAAGACACAATCAAGTCCTACACTGATACATGTGAGACGAGCTAGCAGTTTATTACTCCATGAAAGCAGATATGCCAAGCAATTTCAAGCAAATTATGCGGAATCAGTAATGATCATGCAAGATTCGAAGTCATATGGGATTTAATGAGGATGACATGTATCATGTAAACGATCGAATGTACAAGCATGGTACACACACCAACAATTGAGTTCAAACGTATCATGACGAGGTAGATCATAGCAAGCAGATTAAGCATCATACGAGATCATATAAGAGCATCATAGTAACTATTTCATCTTAACACCCTGGTCATATAATAGGTCAAGTATGGCACGTAATCATACGACGAGATGCATTTAGAAGGCATAATCTTACATGATACTAACGATACATGATGCGATACAAACGGGGTCATGAGTCATTAAAAGGGGTTCACATAATATTCACGAACATGAGGCATACAAAACGATAACTATCACATTATGGAACATGTACCACATGTAATCATCTAGCGAGTCATTTTGGGAATCATAAGCCCTACAGGACACTACTGGTACATATCGAACATGAACACAATCAAGGTAACTCAAGTAGATTCATCCTAACATTCATGTGTCCTACGTATGTGAGGACATGATATAGCGTGGTGTGTGATCATGCGATGTGCCAAGTCTTACATTCATGCAAGTGCGAGATGATAAAACAGAGTAATAGGGAATCACTACCAGAAGGTAACATGTAAGCATGCCAAGATAACCATCACGAAAAGCAAGTCGCTCATCGAATTCAACATCAGTCTAATCATGAGTAAAACCCCTAAGATGATATGAAAAAGGAGAAGCACACTATCAGGGACCTAGCTCAAGAGAAAATCAGCAGCAACCTAGGCAAGATACAAGTTCGCACAACTCACAACCGGGGATCCTACATGATGCTAAAAGCTCAATATAACGTACGACACATGCATGCAACTAATCATGACAACGCGTGAGAATCACTCAATCATATTCCACGATATAGAACATGAGAAAAGTTAAATGATGCATAATACGAGTCTAAGTAGTGGGTAATATGATTATAATACAGGGCATGAGTGCAGATCAACACATACTAGGATGAAACATGCATTCACCAAGACTAAATTATACCACATACTCTCCATCCAAAGCACGTAATCATACAACAATATTAACTTGTAAGATCATCAATAATAGTCAATTTAACGAATACAAAATAGATGGGGATGCTACATATTCTCGTCACAAGGAGTAATAAGCATTGACACGTCAACATTAATCATGCTAAGGCGATCATGTACAAGCATTCATACAGGGAGGGTTTGATCACACTACCATAAACCTAATCCAGGAGAAAATAACGATTATGCAAGTTCGTATCATATGTTTCATGCTTCATATCAACCATACGATCAGTAAGCCAGGTAAACTTGCTATAACAACAAATAGTCATGATATAAGGAAGGACACAACACGATACTTGAGGAGGGTAACTAACCACAACATGAGCTTAAACAAATCATGACAGAAAGCAAGGCATAACATGAGCAACTTCTTACAAACGACCATTTACAAGGTACATGCGGGAGATTACAAAATCATGTCATGCAGTTCAAAGAGAGTCACCATTACAACCGGACAGAGATCCCTAAGGACAACCATTGACTTTACCCAACCGACTCATCACCCCACTTTCCCGTGGGACTTTGGTACGACTCTTTTTTGTAAGAAGACACTGGTTGATCATCATAAGAATAAGGAAAGACAGCCCCAGAAACACACTACTTTTGACTCAAAGTGACATCAAGAACTTCCAACACCCACTCAAACAAACTTAGCATCCAACCATGATCCCCGATTCCCATGAAAGATAATGACATCTGAGAAAAGATTTGATGGAACCGAAAAAGTGGCTAACATAGCGGAAGGGATCGTCCCGCACAAGCTGGGTATGACCAGACGGAAACAAGGGTACTCCCACTATCCCATTCGTATAGATCAATCAATACGCATTTAATTGTTAGACATACCAATCAGACTTTAGCACATCAAGCACTCAGCATAGAATCAGTCAATAACATTCATAATGATCTCCTTAGGGTCTCCCAACCAAGCTGTAAAGAACAAGCTTATATTTCGCCTACCATTCCCAACTACACCCAATAGGGGTGGTCTATCGCCTTTACTACCCACTCGTATCCCCGTTTAGTCGGTTTTTCTCTTTTATTACAAGTCGAGTCCATTACTTAGTCCAATTTAGGTTAGACATCATAAATTCATTTTGCCCCTTTTAAAACACGTTCAAAACCTTTGAAATTCATGGGCAGTCTTCCAAAACATACACTCGACCCTTTTGTACCCGAATTGCACAACCTCAGCTCTGATACCATATTTGTAACGACCCAGAATTATGATTTCCGGGTTACGTTTCAAGGGATAAAACCCCTTGTTCGGATCTTGCAATCCAGGTACGGGTCGAGGTTTCAAACACTTTTATGATTA
This sequence comes from Persicaria tinctoria, assembly GCA_037127255.1. Taxonomy (NCBI): domain Eukaryota; kingdom Viridiplantae; phylum Streptophyta; class Magnoliopsida; order Caryophyllales; family Polygonaceae; genus Persicaria; species Persicaria tinctoria. The sequence continues at coordinate 14,701,758 of JBANSL010000014.1, forward strand.
GTATAAAGAGGGATTTCAAACCCTAAAAACCTCGAAGGGCCGTTGGGTACCCTCAATCTGTCCTAAGACTATGTCGCGGAATCCATTTCAAACGGAAGTAAAGCGGAAGCAAAGTAAAGATACAAGTGCCACGGCAGAGCCGGATCAAACCAATTCATGAGTGGGTAGTTACCATTTTATTAAGTTGGAATGTTAGCCAGATTCTTCGAATCGCCAAAAGGGAACCCCATCATATAGACATCGAGCACTCAATCTGCAGATAATACCTTTAAAAAAAGAACGGGGAAAGGAATCAGATCGAGCCACGCACGCGGGACCGGCAGTCCTCACTGAGGCCACATAGTATGTGCTATACCTAATAAAGATGCTCTAATGCAGTACGGAATTCAAACACACTAGCATGCTCCTAGTTCATAATAATGTGCAGAAATACTGTAAAGGGCCCAAGACAATGCCAAGTGGCATATCCCTCTCCTACCTCCACCCCTTCTGACAGGCGGAGACTGGCCAGCTCGTGAATGCATTCATTCATAATAGGGCGGCACGCATGCCTAACCCGCTCCACAATAAAGCCCGCAGGCATATCATAATATAAGGAAGTACTCGATTGACTCAGGGTACCCGATGAGGCTGGGCTACCCTATGACCCTAGCAAAGACTTCTAGGACTATCACAGATAACGGCCGTTCTGTTTACATACGCATAAAGAAGGAGAATGCTCAACGATCGATGCAACCTAGCATGGTACTACATGGCATGCTGATCATGAATGCAACACCTAACATAAAATGCAACAACAGGCCTGAATGTCCAACCTGAGTAAGCCCCCTAGGGAACTTACCTGAAGATGCAGAACAGCAAAATAACGCAAGCAAGGGCCCAAAAGCAAGTCCAAAGCAATCCCAAAAGCGATACACACCTATCATCAAGCCATTTCCATAAGCTACCAGACCAACATCCATACACACGAAACCCAAATTCTCATCATCCTCAAAACCCATCGATAGTAAAACCCAATTTTCAAAACCTTTCCGCTACGATCAACATTAACCAAAAATCATTTACTTCCAATCAACCCTATTGGTAAAATCGTATCGACCATATTTTCCAAACTTTTAAATCCCAATTTGAGTCAACTCATATCCAAAATAATTTCTCAATCATCTAAAAGTCCATTTATGAAACATTACCCTTTCATCTACTTATTTTATTATTATTTCGAGACAAATCCGACAAGGGTAGTATATTTCCAAAATCCTCTCTTTAGATTTATTTAAATCAATTCTCCATTCATTAAAACAATTTTCAACCTTGAAAACCCTTTCCGATTATCTCTTAAAAATCCAAGTCTCATAATGTTATATTTACAAACCTCATTAATAATATTATATAATCCAATTAGTTAACAATTTAACAATTTCCGAAATTTACCCAAAATCACGTCTTATATTTAATACACATTTTATAAACACAATCCATGACAAAATTAGGGCCAAAGGAAGGAATAGGCCCAAATCCTTCTTAAATTTCGGATCCAAACAAAGCCCAGCCCGGAAGCCCATACCCGAAAATAATAGGCCCAACATCAGCCAAATCTGGTTTAGCATCTTATTGAACCGAACCGGATTTCCCTTTTTATTTTAATGAACCAGTGAACCGAACCCAAGGTGAAAGAAAAACAAACCGACCCGTCTCCCTCCTCAAGGAAATAGATCTGGGCGTTGGCGACGGAAAGCGGGAAGAAGAGAGGAGGAGCAGGGTCCTCGCCGGCGGCCACCTTTCCGACCCAGGCTCCCCCATCCCGACCGACTGGCGATTCCGGCCACCCTGAACCCCCAGTGACTCAAACGCGAATGAAGGAGAGAGAGAAAGAGAGAGATTACCGAGATCGGAGAACTTCGTCGGGAGATCTTCGTTGGAGGAGCGATTGGGCTCGTCGGAGGCGGAATTCAAGCCGGTTCAGCCTAGGCCGAAGATAGAGGGTCAAAAGGTGCGTTTTTATGGCGATTTAGAGAGAAGGAAAGAGGAGAAACTCACCGGATTCGGATCGAGGCAAAACAGGAAAGAGGAGGGACGAGCATCGGCGCTGGGTAGCGGCGGTGGCTCCTGGGTGGCTCGTCGCTGCTCGGGCTCAGTTCGCTTGGGGTTCTTCCTTCTTCTTCGACGTTCTGGAAAACGGAGGGAGCTGCTGCTCCAATGGAAGAGAGGGGAGGAGCTCGGTAAAGATGGCTCGGCTCTCTGCTTCTCGGTAAACCAGGGAATGCTCCTTGGGCTCACGACGACGACGCGGCGAGGGAGAGCTGGTGGCCTTCTGGGCGACGGTGAATGAGTGATGGTGGTGGTTGCTGGTGGCGGAAATCGAAAACGGGGAGAGGTGGTGGTGGTGATTTGGATTCTGATTTAGCAGATAAGAGGAAAGAGGGGAAGAGAGGAAAGCTCCTTTGTGGGTTTGTCCTGGCAATTTCAGACATGAAGGGGAAGGAGTGGGTATCCAGCAAATGGACAAATATGCAAGCTGTTCAACAGAGGAATCTTTAGGCTGTTGAGCCAACTCGAGAGAGAGAGAGAGAGTGAGAGAGAGAGAGGAGAAGAAAAGGACAAGAGTGGAATATACATGTGGTTTCCAAGACATGAAATGCTAAAAGAATTATACCCGACATTTAAATTCGAAACCCTCTCTCGACCTTATCCCGACTCGTATTCCAAAACCTCAAGTCAAGGTAGCGAAATTGGAATCCTGTCGAAATTTCCGTTAAAATCAGGCCGGAATTCATTTTAAGAGATTTTAAATACCCCGATTTAACCTCATTTTGATTTTACTATTATTATTATATATATTTTATTTTATTTTTTAAAAAAATTAGGATTTAAAAATCCGAGCCTTTACAATTTAATATCTCTATCAATTGTCATATTCCATAATTAGTCATTGCACAGTAAATTAAATGACACAATTCCTTCAGGATCTCGGATCTTGGATGCCTTCATCGGGCAGTGAACCTGGCGGGATGGATATGTCGCACGCACGTCCTCTTCATCGTCTCGATATCCCGATTTGCCACACGCTCCCGATCTGCCACACGCTCCGTCTTCATCGTCTCGATATCCCGATCTACCCCCGCGGAAGAGTTTCTGCTGAATGCAAGTGAGAGAGGAAGCGAGGAAGAACAAATTAGCGCTCGCTGATGCCGCCCACCGACGAAGGCAATAGCGCCGGGATGGTGCCGCCGGTGTCGACGCTGGAGCTCTTCCTCTTCTGTTAAGCCCGAGCATCAAGTCTCCAATTTCAGCACTTTGATACCTATTCCGGTTTGCAATCCATTTCCATTTTTCTAACCGAGTGCTTGCGATTTCTATGTCTATGATGCTCCCGATCGTTGTAGTTTGGAAATTTCGGTGCGCATTGACTTGTAGGTGAAGAAAATGTGTACTTTAATTAAACGGTTGATAGAGATATATAATCCGATTATTTTAGAAGTCGTAGTGCTTTGCTAGAAGCCAACTGCGATTGATGATATTAAACGGTTTAGTTCTCTGACTATTATAAACGGGTCCTATGAGGTCATACACTTTATGTTTACGGACTAGATCCATGGAATTGATGATTGATTATTAATATATAATATGTGATTTATTTTTAATAAGTAATATTATTTATTTTTGAAATAAATAATTAAGGTTTTAATTAGGGAGTTACAATTGAGCCATTAATTTGGGGGTTACAAGTTAAGCCACCGGTTTCACATGGCTCTTGGTTACCTCTTAATTAATTAGTCAAATTTTCCTCCTAATTAAACTAGAAAGTGACGGCATATTCCGTGGTTGCACTACAGAGTTGTTAGAGCACCCACAATGGGGGTTCTTTAACCCCATTTTAAGAAATCTAATGTTTTTTTATTTGAAATTATACAAAATGAAACTAAAAACGATGGGACATGTCCCTTACCAAGGAATTCTTAAATGCTGGTCAAAAAGTTGAAAATGGGGACCACAACCTACAAATTTGGGGACCACACCTACAAAATTGGGAAGGGAATTGTGAATTACCGTGAGCATGCTTTGGGGGGAATTGGGAAATGCTTGGGGGGGAATTGGGAAGAGGAGGGAGTGACACATGACATATGTGGGATTTAATTATTGTGGGTCATTACTACTATATCTTAATTCTAGGCTAATTTCGGACATAATTTATTTATTTTTAATTTTTTAATACTTTAGAAATTCTTTTAAAAAAATATCTATCAATAGACACCAATATTGTATATGTTAATGAAGAAAAAAAATCAATAATTAATATATAATATGTGTGCATTTGGGTTTAAATAACAACAAAATGTAATATATAGTAAATAAAATAAAAAAAATTCCTCTAATTTTCCTCTATAAAAAGGATCTCTACTAGCCCATTTCCTCACACTTTCATCTCCTACTCTTTCATCTCATATAGAGTTTGTTTTCATCACTTTGCATTAGTTGTTGAGACCTGCATCCATGGACAAGTACCTGAACAACCGAATGCGACTTCGAAATAGGGGCACTCACTATCAGCTCAAAGAAGATTTGGTTGAACACATATGGCAAAAGTTTGGGCATGCTTATGTTTAGAACTTATTAATTTTATGTGTGGTTTGATTTTGTATTTCGCTTTCATGTGTGATTTCATTTTGTATTTCGATGTTTTTTTAACTTAGTTTCGATTAAGTTTTCTAATTGCAATTAACTTTCGAATCTTTATTTTGTGTTAAAACAGATAAATAAATTGATATTATCTTTTATTTTTTTAAAATTTTACTAAAAATAGAAAACAATTAATTTATTGTATATATAAATTAGATAATTAAATTCACATATACAAATATTTATATTATATAATATAAATATTATTATTATAATATATTATTATAATTTTGGTAAATGAATAAAAAAAGTTGAAAGAATTGATAAAAGATAAAAATGGGAGTTAAGGAACCCTACATGGGTTCAAGGGATGTGAGTGGAAATGTATAATGGGTTGTTTACAGAGAGAGAAAGATAAAAAGTGGAGTTAAGGAACCCTAATGGGTTCGACGAATGCGGATGCTCTTAGAGCATTTTTATCGGTGTGTTTACTGTTTAAGATACTAGGTAATTTAACAATTAAAAATTGGAACAGTGGATTAATCGATACTAGAGCGATTTTTCGATAGTATCGATATTTGCTTTGCTTTATTTATTACCGTGTTAGACCAGCTGGGTGCGCTTTCAAATTTTCGAAGTCCCGGCTACAAAACGATGTCGCAAGGGCGGAAGAATATGGACAAACGACACGTTTGGACAATTGGAGGCCTGCAACCTGCACCTGCCAAAGTGGACATGTGGCACGTCCTCATTGGGCTGCAGGGAGAGGAACCGGATGGAGGCCACCTTGGCGCTGATGGACGGCTGAGATCTTCGCTGGACATTTTGTATTTTACACATTAAAAATCAATATTTTGTTAATAAAAATATAAAATAAAATAATAAAAAAATTACCATAATACTAGATTCATTTTTATCTACATATAGACATCAATTTCGAATATGTTTGACTATATTTTTTTTATAATATTTCTCTTTGATTATAAATATGTCAAATATAATCCGAAAAATTGAATTATAATTATGAAATAATAAATACTGCAAGATACTCCCTCCGTTTCAAAATACATGGTCTTTTACATTTTAGCACGCTTTTTAAGGAGTGAAAAACGCTATGAAATATTATTTTTTTAAGTAATTTTTTTATATAATTAGATACTTATTAGTAATAAGTATCAAATAGTATAAAAATTTTAATTAAAAAAATAATATTTTATAGAGTTTTCCGCTTCTTAAAAAACGTGTCAAAAAGTAAAAGCCCATCTATTTTGGAACGGAGGGAGTATAAAATAAATAATTATTAAAAAAATATTTTTTTTAAATGTGGAAGTTGATATGAGTAGTTTTGTCTATTTAGTTTATAAATCATATTAATTTAATGTTAATATTTGAATAATAATAAATGAATATAATAATATAATCGAGAATGGAAATAATGGTTAGAGAGGGGTATATTTGTAAATTGAGTTGATATGAAAAGATGAGTTTTGGGGATATTAGGGATGCTACTGATAAAGTGGGAAAACGAGAATGAGATGCTAGGATAATGTGGCGGAAAGAGAAGAATAAAATATTAGTATTTCTAGTATCCCTTGATAAATATGACCTTACGGATGAAAGAAAAAGTAAGGCCATGTTTATCAAGGGATACTAGAAATACTAATACTCCGTATTTTACTCTTCTCTCTCCGTCACATCATCCTAGCATCTCATTTTTCATTTTTCTCACTTTATCAATAGGATCCCTAGTATCCCAAAATCCATCTTTTCATACCCACTCAATTTACAAATATACCCCTCCCTAACAATTATTTTCATTATCGATTATATTATGATATTCATTTATTATTATTAAAATATTAATATTAAATTAATTTTATACTTCAATTTTTTGCATATTTATAATCAATTTAATATTTTAAATTATTCCAAAATTATATTTCAATTTTTCGGATTTTATTTTGCATATTTATAATCAAAGAGAAATATTTAAAAAAAATATATACTTAAACATACTCAAAATTGATGTCTGCATGTAGATAAAAAATTAATCTATTATTGTGGTAATTTTTATTTTTATATTTTTACAATTTTTTATACCGAAAACTTGATTTTAACGTGAAATTTTGATTTTTTTTCCCGCTTTCATCTCGGCCGTCCGTTTCAGGACATGTGTCCTCCATCCATGTGCCTCTCCTGCAGCCGAATGAAAGGTTGACACATGTCCTTCTCTTCACCTGCAAAAAAAATTGGTGCGGCACATGAGTTGAATTAACTTCTCCTGGTATCGATACTAGGCAAGCATGGGTCTAGTATCCCATTTTCTACTGTTCCAATTTTATAATATTAAAATTCCTAGTATTCTATACAATAAAAGGGTCGATAAACATGGCCTAAGAATGACAAGGAAAATAGTTGTCATTATCTTTTCTAAGCCTTATGGAGCAACAATACGTAGCAATAGGAGGGGGAAATCAAAGGGTTGATTTGCTAACCACCCGTCCACCATCATCATTCGAAGCAATACGATTGCTAGCCTTTCGATCTTCGTCCTAGCAGTCGAAGAGAAGAGAGATCTATACACAGGGCTCGTGTGGACTAATTAGAAAAGTCACGCTTGGGGTTTTCGATCTCTTCCGATTCCATCCAAATTCGATCTGGTTCACGCATCAACAAGTATCTCCTATGAACAAGAATTGATCTATCGTTTATGCATGAAGATCCTTACGATTAGATGTTTAGATATGATATGAAATTCCGCTTAACGCATCTAATAAACCTTCAATTGGTATCAGAGCTACTTGTATAAATTGATACGATCAATATTTTAATTATTAATTTTGATGTGGATCTTGATTTAGTTGGTGGTAAATATGATATGGATTATTTTGCTATGTCAAAATTTAGATTTTGATTGATTGGTTTAGTGTAAATTGTAATGATAAATATTATTTATTTAAGAAATAAATAATAAATGTTATTTATTTGTGAAATAAATAATTACGTAAATTATTTGTTGTTGTGCATATATAACCCTTTGGTCTTTCCTAAGTAAAGGGTCTTGTTAGATACACCGCAAATTGTAGTTAAGGATTTGCACATCCTTATTAACGTGCATGCACGTCCTTAACAACGTGCAAGTGTGGGACTGTGCACGTCGTTTGCAAACTAGGGTTTGCACGTCCTTAACAACGTGCTAACCTTACTTAGGGTTTTAGGGTTTAGGGTTACCGAGGGGTTTTTTAGGGTTAATTGAAAGAAATTGAAGAGTTTAGCTAGTGGAGGTTTAGGATTTAGGGTCCAAGTCATTCCGAGCAATGGTAAGTTTAATTGTCAAGTGATAATTAAATGGCAAACAATAATTGTTAATGTTTTCATTCGGATAATATGCGAATAATGTTACAAGGAACGAGAAAAAAAGGTTTACATCCATAATTGTAATAGACTGGTGGAATAAAATCTAGGAAAAGTGTAAAGGGCGACCGGACTCGACACATAAGGCTCGGAATCTGTCAAACTGAGCTTGAAACGGAGCATCCCATCCTTCGACGGTTGGTTGATGATGTGTGACCCATTCTGGCGCAGTCGGCGGAATTGGAGCGTTAGGATGCAACCAGATCTATGGTGTTGTAGAAGACAATTAATCATCCTAGGTAAATAGATAAATTGGATTGGGCCCAAGTCAATTTATCTATAGCAAGTTTTATCTATATATGGTTTGATATATAGGTGGTTTATTATAGATGGTTTTATCTATACTAGGTTCTAGATAAGATAGATTTTATCTGTATCTAGGTTTATCTATAGGAGGTTCTATAGGGGTTGCTCTATTATAAATAGAGGATGAAGGGTTGAATTATGGAGTACCTGTGTATCCATCAAAGCATTACAATAATAAGAAATCCTAGCTGCAGAGAGGTTTTTCTCTGCTGGGTGTTCTGCGCGGTTCTTGCCAAAACACGAAAATCCTTTGTGTCCTATTGTTCATTCTCCTTCTCTTTAACGGTATTCACTCGGGGAAATTCACAACAATTGGTATCAGAGCCAGGTTAGACGATGACATCTGGTGCGAAATTTGAGGTTCCACGTTTCGATGGCACTGGAAATTTCGGTCTTTGGCAACGACGAGTGAAGGATCTGCTGACTCAACAGGGAATCTTAAAGAAGATGAAAGAGACAAAACTTGTTTCGTTGAAAGATGATGAATGTGAGAAGATACAAGAGAAGGCATCGTCGGGTATTCGACTTTGTGAGGCGGATAAAGTGATATACCACGTGATTGACATAGAATCTTTGAAGGAGATTCGGATTCAATCGGAGAAGAGATATATGTCAAAGTCTTTGTCCAACAAGTTGTATCTGCTGCAAAGGTTGTCAAGATGGAAGATGGTGGAGGGTACCGGACTAGTGAAGCATGCCACTAGGAAAAAGTTCAAGGAGCACTACTTGGACTTGATCAACATCACTTGATGAGATTTAAGTGAGGAGCCCCAGGGTGCGGAGCACGGAAGACCTAGAGCAGATAAGGTCCTAAAGATGTCTCTATTCGTTGTTATAGATAGATTATCTGTCTAGGTGGAGATTGTTGTAGAAGACAATTAATCATCCTAGGTAAATAGATAAATTGGATTGGGGCTCAAGTCAATTTATCTATAGCAAGTTTTATCTATATATGGTTTGATATATAGATGGTTTATTATAGATGGTTGTATCTATAATAGGTTCTAGATAAGATAAGTTTTATATATATCTAGGTTTATCTATAGGAGGTTCTATAGGGATTGCTCTATTATAAATAGAGGATGTATGGTTGAATTATGGAGTACCTGTATATCCATCAAAGCATCACAATAATAAGAAACCTTAGCTGCAGAAAGGTTTTTCTCTGCAGGGTGTTCTGCGCGGTTCTTGCTAGAACACGGAAATCCTTTGTGTCCTATTGTTCATTCTCCTTCTCTTTAACGGTATTCACTCGGGGAAATTCACAACATATGAGAACGGAAAATTAGAGTTTGAGTATTGACATACAGATGAAAATCAAGAATAGGTAATAATATAAGACGTTTGATGACGTACCGCGACAAATGGTCTTGGTTTCCGATGCAGGCTAAACCAAGGGTTGCTGATTGAGGGTTGTTAGCAGGTGTGGACGAGGTCATTGGGAGACATGTGAACGAATGATGCCAAGCTAGGACGACGAGAGGAATCTGATATAACGTTGCAAATACAAAACCTGTGATAGGTAGCTCTATCCACCGTCTTCTATCACTATGCACAGATCCCGCCCATCTCTGGTTGCCAACGAACTGCTGGAATGGGTACCCTCCCATATAACAACCGGCGTAGAGATCGGCGTGATCCTCCAAGTGATTGCATAATAACGTTTTGAGTTCCGGAAAAGTAGACTCACCGATCGATGATGCCAATGACGCCAAAGCACGGTAGCCACAATGACCATCTCCAATAGTGTCCCTCACACCCTCAATATGTCCAAGCATAAAGGGATCAACGTTGTTTCGACCCCAGTTGAACCCTCCAAAAACATCATCACGTCCACGTCAAGCCGAGGTCGCTCGTGGACGATGTCGAGTAGCATTTCGAGCAGCACGTGCTTCTTCTCTCTCAAATCTTTCCTTTAACTCCTCGTATGGCAACGGGTTGGTTCTGCGGGCATTCCTCGACCCCGATGCCTCCCTTTCCTTCGGAGGCTTGCAGATGAGGGTGGGTGGAGCTCATCGTCGCATACATCGTTGGAAGCCATGTATAAAGATGACAACTCATATGGCAGTGGGGTGTCGTCGATGTCAGTCCATGACAAATCCATCCAGAACGGGTGAATGTCCTCGACGGGTATCGGAGTACCGGAACTGACGTATGCCTGAATCTCATGGACACAAGGGATCCCGTAACAAACCCTCCGATGTCGGTCCGTGCATTCCGGAGGAATGTTTTGGTTCACGACATCCTGCCACAACTTGTACAGATAATCGAAGCACTTTTTGGAGATTAAAGTCTTTACCTCATCAAAAAGGTTGACTTTATACGCCGCTGTTGGCCATTTGAAGCGGTCGATCTCCAAAGTAGTTTGCAGCTCATGCAGTTGACAATCATTGACTCTATGGATTGCATCAATCACGATGCGAAAGTCACCAGTCGATGAGTGCAGTGCCTCCTTCAGAACCTTGTGTTGACCCTCAACTCTGTACACATTGAAGATGCGAGTAAGATGCAGTAAGTATTGCCTGAGGCGTGTGTTTGATGCCATATCATATTGTAATGGGAGATATGAAGTAAGGTGTACCTGTTTGTTGTACGGGTGCCGAGATGGAAGACATTATCTACGTAGCATCGTACGATGTTCGTGCTATACGGAAGCCACACCGCCTCTAAATACGCCACTACACCTGGGAATGGGTGTCATGCAACGTGTAGCGCCCGACGACGGCGGTTGAATGATTCCTCCGACCTCGTTGGAACAACCCCCAACAGTTGCCCTTGAAGATGCCAGCGTGGTTTAAATTCTTTGTGATCTTTAGAGCAGCTTCCTCGCATCTTCTCGTCACGTGTAACCAGCAAAAGAGATGCTAGACGTTGGGAAAGACAACATTTAGCACCGCCAAAAGACCTAGCTCCTGATCAGTCATAATAGCTTGAGGTTGAACCGTCCCAAGCAAGATCTGAAGTTGACGCAACACCCAAGCGTATGTGTCTTCGTTCTCGTGCAACATGAAGGCATAGGCGATGCAGTAAGTATTGCCTGAGGGTGTGAACCCGACCACCTCGCACAATGAAATCCCATATCTGCAAGTGTAAGTATGTTAAATGTACAATACTTTATAATTGGCTATATGTGCAATAATGTAATCGTAATTAAGTAACTTACGCATTTGTTTTGTACGTGCTGTCCAATACGATGACGTAATGGAACCTTCGGAGTAGCCGTATCCCGTCAGGGTGCGCTAGAAAGAGGTCGCTCAAGACGTTGTCGTCATCCGGATGTCGTCTGAACTAGGAAGAAGTTGCTAATAAATGAAAATGAGTTTTTTTTTTCATTTTTGGGTTTGACTTAAGTAATAAAGTGTAGAGCAAAAGGGTTTTGTTTTTGGTGAGGCACAACAAAAGGCATACGTAAGGCATAATTGAGAAAGTGGTTCTCAATGCAATCCCATTTCTTGAGATGATCATTCAATTTAAATTATATGATTTGATAACAAGAAATTACATACCATAAAATTGAATTGGATTTGATCTGATTCGATTTTAGGAGTTTTCATTGCCAATCCGCAGGCCAAACGACCACCATAAAAATTAGGGTTGGGCACAAATCCCAGTCCCGTCCCGGTCCCGGTGAGATTTGAAGGAAAAAAAATCAATCCCGTCCCGGTCTCGTCCCGTAAAAATTATGTGGGACGGGACGCGGGACGAGATTATGGGATCTCGCAAATCCCGGTCCCGTCCCGCATATATATTTTTAGTTATACAATCCTCTCATAGCAGCTTGTAATAATTTTTTTTTTTTTTGCATATATATTTTTAGTTATTGTATTTACATACTATAAGATTCGGATTTAGTTATTGTATTTACATTTTAAATTTTAAACACTTACATTTACATTTACCTACTGTAAGATTAGGATTTAGTGTTTTTTTTTCAACACTTACGTTTACATACACGGTAAGATTAGGATATACAGAGTAGTTTTTTTTCAACACTTACATTTAGATACACTATAAGATTAAGATTAGTTATATATTTTTTCCGGCAGTGGGTTTTTTAAATTAAATTGTGATGGCAGTACGTATTATTGTTGAACATTATATAATATAACTACGAAAATATTTTTTATTTTTTGAGTTTTTAAAATAATATTTTATTATTTTTATTTGAGGGACAAGGCCCGCCCCGTCCCGTGCGGGATAAGGCCCGTGTGGGATTAAAAAAAAGGGGTGAATCCCGTCCCGGAAAAATTAAGCGTGAAGGGCTCCGTCCCGTATAATCCCATCCCGCACCCACCCCTAATACAAACCGAACTAGGTTCAGGTCTAGGTTAAGCCGAGTTTGACTTGACATGGGCCAACCCGAGTATGAGTCGACATGGTCCGGTCTAAGAGGCTATATATTTCCAATCATATAATTTTCCAATAAATACAATTTAATGATTAATATTGATTAATGCCATATAAGGATTTACATTTTAGATTAAGATATTCTTTTGCATGATTTTATATTTTGATATAAATTGCTTGCATAAGGTGACTAGTATGACCCACAAATACGATATGCGCATCGTTATATTTTTTTGTATACGATCTACATATCATTATGTATTTTTGTAATTTATTTTAATAATTAGATTATTAGAAAAATATTGTAATTAATACAAGAAGATGAGAAGACATAAAAAATTCAAGGATGTAGATTCATGAAGGATGCGAGGGTGGAGATCCATGAAGATTAGGTCTTCATTTTTTGCATCGTATAAGGGTCATACTAGGATCACAATTTTATTGCATTTTGAATGCTTTATTTAAGTCTTTATATTGTTTTTTATTTATGACATTTTTTTTCACTTATAAATAAAAGGCAAATAAAACTATGTCTTTTTATAAAGGCTTATAAACCTCACCCCTTTGCCTATATAAATGCTTATAAACCTCACCCGAGACATACACATATTGTCTTCATCTCCCTTCTTTTCATTGTTCTTGAACATTTCTGAATTTTTAAATGAGTTTTTTTTTTTTTTTTGGTAGAAGAACACGCCGAGAGCGCGTTTTATCAAAGTAAGAAATTAAACTACATACGAGTCATTCGGGGAACGCAAACCCCTATCAAATCATCTAACAAAATACTCTTCGAGCTTAAAGGGGGTTCATCCAAAACATGGACACCCAAATCCAAAGAGAAAGCAAAATTAGCAAACGAATCCGCCACCCTATTACCTTCCCGAAAACTATGACCAAATCTCACGATCTAGTCCCTAATCAAGAAGCCATGGCACCGTAGTACCGGGCTGAACAAGGGGTGAGTTCAGTCCACCCCCTTCTGTAGCAAATCAAGAATCGACCTTGAGTCAACTTCCAAAAATACACACCGAAACCAAGCAAGGCTCAAGCCATAGGCAACACCCCCACAGCTCCCCAACTGTTACCGTGGCAATCCCAAGGTTTGCGGCAAACCCACCTAGCCACACGCCCGAGCCATCACGCAACACCCCTCCTGTAGTGGCCAGGCCCAGATTCACCCTTGAAGCACCATCCGTGTTCAGTTTCACCCATGAAGGAGCCGGACGACTCCACCCAACGAGGATCTCAATCCGTGGACCAACGGCCAATTCATCCTTTCTCCTCCTAGCTTCCTCTCCCACCTCCTGGAACCTCGATCGCAGGAAGGAGATCTTTGAAGGAATTGTGTCCTTTAATTCAATGTGCAATGACTAAACATGGAATAGGACAATTGATAGAGATATTCAATCCGGTTATTTTAGGAGTCGTAGTGCTTTACTAGAAACCAACTATGATTAATGGAGTTAAATGGTTTAAATCCATGACTATTATAAACGGGTCATATGAGATCACACACTTTGAGTTGTCGGACTAAATCAACGGGATTGATGGTTTTATTATTAATATATATATATTATATATATATATGTGATATATTATTATTAATAAGAAATAATATTTATTTATTTTTAAATAAATAATGAATTAATTAGGAGAGTTATAAATTGAGGGTTACGAATTCAGAAGTAACAAAGGATGTCGTTTGGCATTACCTTTGAAGTTACCTCCTAATTAAAACTCTCAATTAAATCTCCTAATTAAGTGTGTCTTATAAGTAACATGTTCCAAGGAGTTATGTGAGGCTCTTCTTTGGTGAGGTAACGTGTGTCATTGAGAGAAAGAAATCAAAGTTCAGACTTTGCTTTTCTATATATACACACTTGCATCATCAGGAGGTTAAAGGGCCGGTTTTTTGTGAGACAAGTACGTGAGTGAATACCAAAGTGGTTGCTATTTTCTAAGTCAAATCGTTTGCAAAGAGACTACCATCATTTCCAAAAGCAATTCGATTGCTCGTCTTTCGACCTTCTTTCTAGCAGTCGAAGGTAAAGAAGATTTAGACGCCGGACTCGTGTGGTCTGATTAGAGAAGTCACGCTTGGGGCTTTCGATGTCTTTCGATTCCATCCAGATTCGATTCGGTTCACGCATCAAAGGTATATTCTCTAAACAATGATTGATCTATAAATTATGCATGAAGATCCTTGAATTAGATGTTTAGATATGATTTGAAATTCCGCTAAACGCATCTAATTATCCTTCAATCCTATCTATCATCGGATTTGTATCCCCAAAAACGCGGTGATTTCGCCACTTCCACAACCACCACATTGTTATAGCAAAAACTGCACTCCAGCTGATACCCATTCCTCCGTCGCGACCGAGGGTGACATTCTCAAACAACCACTCATTCCAATCAAGGGCAAAGAAGGATGAGTGCAAACTCTCTGGCACAATAGCTTTCCAGATATCAATCGCAAACTCACAGTCCCAAAGCATGTGAATAAGCGACTCAGGTTCCTTATTACAAGAAGAGCAAATCGGATCAGTAGTAACTAGTAATATGCCTTCTCGTGCGCTCCTGGTTTGTAAGCACACAACCCCTGTAGACCAGCCAAAGGAAAGCCCGAACACGCTCTGGCGCCTCCACTTTCCACAGCTTCGTGAACACACTAGGATTGAAAAGCTGCAATCCGTTTGCTGGTGTATAGCCATGAATACTGATGCTGTCGTGAAGGTGTCAGCCGATGACGGGAGCCACCGCACAGATTCACATCCACCCGGCGTATCAACGAGGGCCACCGACACCAACCGCAGAGCAAAGGAAGCCGACAGCCTCCCCTGAAGTTGTACGTACGTTAGAGAAGCTCTAACACAGTAACACACAAATTACCAAATCAAACATTCAACATCCAGAATCATGTTATACAAAAATCAAATTTCAGGATTATACAAAGGGTGCCCTAGTCAATCAAACTAAAACAAATTAATAAAACTCAAAATCTGGATTTACTAATTAATCCCAAGTAAATGGAAAGATCCGGCAAGGCGCACCGTCGCTTTCATCGTCGTCGTCAAACCCATAGCAATCGCTTCCGCCGCCACCGCCGTGGGAAGCACTCGCCGGGCAGCCACCGCCGTCGAACCCCAGCTGCTGCTGCTGCCAGTCCAAGTGCTGCTGTCGGACGCCGTCCTGCCCATGTGTCCCCGATGACAGAAGAGAGAGAGCACAGTCAATGTGGCCGCCATCACCGCGGTGGCGGTTGTCGGTGCTCTCGTGGTCGTGGTGCCTGTTGACATACCCAAATGACGGCGAGGAGGTCGGTTGTTGAGGGAGTGGATGAGACGGGGCCGCAACCCGCCAGGGGATTGTTGCGGGTGGCGGGAACATGGACGGCGGTAGAGGAGGGCGCCGGAGGTGATGAAAGAGTGGAGGGGGTGGGAAGAGGGTGGTGGTAGAACGAGGCGGAGGAGTGGTGGTTGCGGCTGGGGAAGAGGAGTCGGTGCGGAGATAGCTAGATTCCGGTGGGTTGGATTTCCGGCGACGGCGGTTGTGGCCGTCGAGGCGTTTCCGGCAGCTTCGCTTGGCCTCGTCAAACTCGCCTAGGGAGTGAAATCTATACGGAGGACCAAAAAAGCAACTCGTTACCATCTCCAACGGCATTGATATTATAGAGAAAACAAAGAATTTTGAAACATACTTGTGTTTTTTCTATCCAATTACCCTATTTCTTTCTCTAGAATAGAAAAAGAGAGAATGGAAAAACCTTGAACTTTGTAGCATTTGATAGAACTTGTTAAATTAAATTTCACTAGACTCAAAGCCTTCATCACACGTATATCACAAAAAAAAGGAAAAGGAAAAAAAGAAAAAGTACTGGTCTTTTTTTTTTAATACAAGACGAAAATTTGGGGTGGTCAACCTCGGTCGAACCAATGCTCAATAGTGTGCTAGCGGACGAGCTCCTCAATCAAAGTTGGGTACCGCTCAACAGTGAAGGAGGAGGTCAAACTAACATGCGCCAAGTTGTCAGCAACGTGATTGCCTTCTTTCAGAGTGTAGGAGAAGCGATAACCTCGAATGTTTTACAAAGGTCGAGAACATCGATGATCATCATCTCGATCATCCACGGGCAAGTACCGATCCATCGGAGTGCATTAACGACGGTCAGACAATCTCCTTCCACCTCGAGGTGAGAAAAGCCCATCTTCACAATAGTCAAAAGGCCGACATGACGACTGAGACACTCCACTTGAATCGAAGAAGTGCACCCAAGTCCTTATGCACCGCAAGACACCACTCTACCAAGGCTATCACGGATAACAAAGCCCGTTGCGGCTTACCCAGAATGCGACCTTGGCTCCATCAAAATTTAGCTTCATGAAATCGTTGGAAAGTTTGTTCCATTTAACTTTCTTCTGACGTCTCGATCCGTTTTGAGGTTTGTGATGAGCAGTTGTGAACTCTCCGTCATCTAGATCATCTTCTTGAGCCTTTTTTCAAGATAACCTATATTGTGTAATGAGCTTTATCCATTGTTCCATATTTCTGAAGTCATGATTTTTGAAAAGGATAATATTCCTCATAGAGCAAACCCCCCATAAGGAAAATGCCAGTATCGATTTTTGAGTAGCGGATAGTTGAGAAAAGATTTCAATGATTATCGACTTATAGGTCTTGTTAGTCTTGTCAGTGTTTCATATTATTCTTTCAATCTTCTTTTCCATTCTTCCAATCAGTGCCAGAGATGTCTGACACGTCGTGAATAAATGTGTAGCATCTTCTTCACAATGGCTACAAAAAGGGCAGCTCAAAGGTATATCAATTCCTTTCTTCCTAAGTCTAATTTTCGTTGGGGTTCCATTGAGGATATATAGAAAGGTTTTAATTTTCGGCGGGCAATCAATCTTCCATATCCACTCTAATGGGTCGCAACTAGCTCTACTTGCTTTTGTGATGTGGTCTATAAGCACTAGCCATAGAAAACCAACCATTATATTTCTGCTTGTCCACAATATTCATCGGGAGGTTTTGTTTTAATCTTTCTTCATTCCAAATTTTGTCTGTTTTTATATATTGGTCAATTGTTTCGGTCTCTTCTATTTGGTCTTGTAGTCGAATTTCTTGAAGGCATTTCTAATTGTTTATCGGTTTGTCCTTTCAAAATCTATTTGTTTTCCCCGATTTGCCATATCAACCCTTGACATATTTTGTCTTTTAATTCCATCAATTTAGCCCATTGCCATGAAGTGTTTTTCTTATTTTTGTAATCTCTAATGTTGTCATCTTTCATATATTTTTCTCTAATTATTTTCACTCATCCATTATGAGGTTCAACTAAAAATTTTCATATTAATTTCATTTGGAGAAAAAATGGTCTCTAATTCAACTTGAACCAATAAATGATCAAGATAATAAATACGGTATAAAATATGTAAAATAGAAAAAACTTTTGGAGTTGAAATGTATTTTTTTTTGGCGATTTTGAAAATTTCTTCTCTATTTTAAAGATTTTTTTTTACCAAAGTGATTGGAGATGCTCTTAACGGATTTGTTTTAAATATCATTCCCATAAGCCGTTTTCAAAATTAGCAATGATCCTATTTCAAAATAGAGTTTTTCTCTTTATTGTTCTAGGCCACAAATAAAGTTCTAAAAAATAATATATTTTATTTTATTTCTTAAAAATAAATTTATTTTATCTTTTACTTAATAAAATGATGTGCAAAAACCAAATTAATAGATGTAATGTTCATCTTAATCATGGTTCTAGGACTTTGAAAGTTTAGGAAGGGTTAAGTCTAGATTTAGCCAGGGGGCTATGGTTTAAACGCATATATACACATACAAATAGACTCTCCCAAATATCATATATTATACATTAGAATTGCAAGCTAATACTTGTGATCATGTATAGTATATGATGTGTGGTTGAAGACCTTAAGTGTATTTGTTTATACTTTGGATTTCGGAAATAGAGTGACCCATGGGCCGGAAGCCCAACATAGAAGCCGACAAACATATGACTCCAGATTGCTTGTGTTGAGTTGAAACGATGCGTTCTACTTAACCCTAGCTACTGAAGGAGGTGATGTTCTAGGGCTGCTCACACATCCGAAAAAGAGAGAGAAAAGTGATAAGAGAAAGGTGAGAGGAAGTTCTAAGTGTTCCATCCTCTTCCTCGGCGGCGGAGCTCTAATTTTAGACGTATCTCTCAGTGAGACCTCAGATTCATCCTCGAAGATTACCACAAGGACATCAAGTTTCCTTTCCCTAGCGACGATCGTATTATTCGGCAAACTTTGGTTGAGATCTAGTCTCCGACACCAGATCCATGGATTTTCTTCGATGCTTTGCTACTTCTCTATGTCTACGTACTCGTATCTCTTAGATCATGTGAGTTTGAGACTAGTTAAAGCTAGATTTAGACTATGACCAACCATGCTTGTATTCTTGATTTGGATTAGTCAATTTGGCTCGAGCCTTCCCCGCTGAGGCTCCGTGGACATAGGGAAACCGAACCACTTAAAAATCATTCTTTTCCTTTTTTGTTTACTGATTCTGGTTGTGTCCTATGAATGATCTAGTTCTTGGCCTCCGATCTAAGAGGCCAGGAGGCATTCATATCTACAACATGGTATTAGAGCTTTGCTAAGGTTCTAATATTGTCAGATCTGAACTGGTCACCTATTCTTGACCATTTACTATTTCAAAATCTTGATCTTTGGGATTTTCTATTACTTTTTGTCTAGATACTGACTCGTATTTCAAAATCTTGATCTTTGGGATTTTCTATTACTCTTTAAGATCCTACACGTTTTCGCTAAATCTTGATACAAACTCGTATTTTTCGTGTGCTACAGGTACAAAAAATGTATAGTGCTCTCAAGATCAAACCCTTCAATGGTGTGACTGACTTTTCCATGTGGCAAGTCCAGATGAAGGTTGTATTAATCAAGGAGGGGTGCTGGAAGGTTGTAAAGAAAATAGTGAATGTGCCCAAGGCTGTAAATCTGGCTCCAAGCATCAAGATTTGGGGCGGCCCTCTAGACTCACCCTTGTCTACCACTAGTCCAGTGGATGTTAAAGGCAAGGGGAAAGAAAAGATTGCCTCGGTCCTTACAGAAGAAGACATGGAGCCGGACATGAAGGCTCACTTCGAGATTATGCCCAGGTTTACTAACGGTATAGCCCATCAAGTGGTAAGGTTCTCTTCCGCTTTCTCTCAATGGTATTGCCCTGGAGGAGCTTATCCCTTCCCTCCAATATCTCTCTAGTTTGTTGGCTATTTAATTTCAAGAACACTCAATTGACGTACTCTTGATGATAACCTAGAAAAGTTTTAAGGATTTCACAAGAACTTGAAAGATGCAATGATGAGATCAAGGACTTTCACCAAGCCATTCTCCTTTTGAATTCTTTGCTCAGTCAATTTAACAATTTTAAAGATGTTATACAATTCAATCATAATGAACAATTTAAGGATAAACTCATTGAATCTATTATTGAGAAAAATGAGGTTATGAAGGTTTTTAAGATAAAAGGAATCAAAACTGATAAACCTGACAAACTAGAGGTTATGTTTACTAAAGGTAAATATAAAAAGGGAAATAAAAATAAGAAGTTTAAAAAGGATAAGAAGGAGAATGATAAGGCTGACAAGCATGAGAGATCTGACCCTAATTTCAAGTGCAACTATTGTGGCAACTTGGGTCATTGGGTCAAGGATTGTGGGAAAAACAGAAGGGCATAAGAGGTGGCAATCGGGCGGGTCGGATTGGGTTCGGGTTCGGTTAGTCGGGTTTTGAATTATTCGGATTTCAGGTAATTCGAGTTTCGGGTCATTCGGTTTTGGCTAATGTCTAATAATTTGGTCATTTGGTTGGGTTGGGTTCGGGTTTCGGTTGTATCGGGTTTCGGTTATCTCGGGTTTCAGTTATTTGAATATTCATTTTAAAAAAATTACTAGAATGTATCTTAAAGTGCGGGTTATTTCGAATTTCGGTTATAACGGGTTCGGGTCTTAATGGGTTTCGGTTGAATCGGGTTCGGCTCATTCGGATTTGGGTGAGTTTCGGTTATTGGTTATTCGGATTTCGGGTCCAAAATTGGTCGGATTGGGTCGGTGTTCAGAACAATCGGTTTCGGGTCGGGTTTTCGGGTTCGGTTCGGGTTTTGCCAGCTCTTGCCAAAGCTAACCAACTTGAATTGTTTACTTCTGTGTTGAAATGTATGCATGATTGTCCTGACTCCCGATGAGCTATTTATGTGTTTTGATTTTGCTACTTTATTTGATAACTAGATCTTAGACTCTAGTTGTACTATGCATGCTACACCTTATGGACATTACTTTAAGAACCTTGATAAATCTATGTATGGTAATCATATGCTTGGTGATGACACTTGTCTTAAAGTTATGGGGGTAGGGAATGTACGTTTAATTATGCACGATGGTGTTGTTAGAGTCTTTACCAATGTTAGGTAGGTTCCAAGTCCAAGAAGTCTTATGTCTGAATATGCTCTGGAAGAACTTGATTGCTTTATGTCTTTTAAAAATGTCATTAGAACTGTTACTAAGTGATGTGATCATATTAACATATGAGCCCGAGTCACACGAAATATCATTTGAGAAAACAGCTTGGCAATACATCGGTATTTTGGATCCACCGGACTGTATAAAATTCTGATTGAAGTCTATGAGCACTTGTTAGAAAGCTATTTTAAGTGGATACAACTTCCATGAAGAACACTTTTGCCAAATCAGCCTTGACAATGACCGAAAATGTTGTTCTCTGCAACAGTATGAAATCTGGCAACTTGTTGGAAATGTGTAATGTGTTTATTGAAGACGGAACACATTCAATGAAACCGAATAAATTAGTGCAATCAAGATACATATTTTAATATGTATTGATGGTCTTGAAGGTTGCCGACTCTTCACCTTTCCGCCCCTTGGTTTCCCACCTCCGTTTCCATCATTTCAAGGGACCTTTTATATTATCCGCTTAATAAGTGTTTTAGCTAGCTTTTGACCTTTCATTTAGTATTATTTTTCCTATATAAAGAATTTGTATCCTTGCTTAGAAATGAGATTTGAGATTAATGAAAAGTGTGTTTCCTTTTAATCGAGATGATTCTAAATTGTTGTTGGTGAGATGCCTTCAACGTCCTCTGAGGTGAGATGTCAAAGAGAAACCCGTTTGTTGAATCATTACCGGTGAGATGCTTGTGATTGATTCCCAAACAAAGACTCAATCATTAAAAAGTGAGATTCTGACGTTTGAGATGCTCCAAGATATAGTACTCTATATCTTTGTCTTTTATTTCCTATAAATCCCAAAAAATCACCCTACAAAAAGAGTGTTTGAAAGTTAAAGGCTTGGTCGATCGATTCTTCGGGGGTTCATCAATCTTGACGTGCTCGGGCCCAGAATCGAGCAAAAGGACCGGCGACGAGAGTTCCGAGAAGTCAGGAAGTTGTTGGCAGTTTCTAGAGCAGCAGATCAGTCAGCAAAGACTGCTAATTTCCCGCAGATTGGCTTGCCTTCTAGGGGCGCTCCAGTACTAGTTTTGTAGATCTTGAAGTCACGGTTGCGTTTTGGGTTAAGCCTCGTCAATCAGAGGCCAGACGAAGCTGGAAACAACGTTTTACCGAGACATCGTCTGTGTAGAGACGATTCTGAATGGGGCTCGTTTGAGAGGGCTTGAGGGGCTGTTTTGGAGTGACGTTTTCGGGGTGATTTGAGGGTGATGGTGGGGCTGTGAAAGGCCTTAGAATGGTGGTAAAGTAAGGGATAGGGGTTGAGGGATATGTGATGCAAGATCGCTCTCGGCCTCGCACTCCGAGCTCTCCCCAACACTCGATCTTCGGCACTCTCGGTCTCGCACTTCGAGTGTTTCCGACCCTTTTATTCCGCCGTCTCTCAATAGATTTTATCCGGCATCTCACCAAGAGGTTTTATCCGGCATCTCACCAAGATAGATTTTTGTTTCGTAACCCGAAACGAAGGAAGCACAAAGCTTATTTTTTCTCAAATTCAACTTATCTCAAAAGAGTTCTTACATCCCTTTATATAGAAAAATATTGACTCTATGAAAATTAAAATAAATTGATAAACTAATGACGGATAATACAAAAGGGTTTCCGAGATTTATGACGGAGAGATAGGCAACCATAATGGGGGAAAGCGAATGGTCTTGGTTGCCACCAAAGAGATGGAAGGTCGGAAATCCCTAAAGCCCTGTCATTTAATCCGACTTTATTGAATGCATTTCGTCTTCATTTATTGCATTTCCGATGAGCTGCAAGAATTTTGGACTACTGCGAAGATCCCAGATTTCGGCCATCTTCCAAGCTGAATTGACGAATGCATCTTTCAATAAAGTTGTATCCACTAAAAATATCTTTCCAAAAAGTGCTCATCTGCTTCAATTAGAATTTTATACATCCAGAACAAGTCAAAATACCAAGATGTCGCCAAATAGTTTTCAGAAATGAAAGTTGATGTTCAACTCCGAAGAAAAACTTTTGTAGGAAAAAAGGGACGAGCCGATGGACGACTACGATCGCATCACTAAGGGTGATAGGGTTATTCTTAAGGTCAATAGAAAAAACAGGCTATATCATATCATTGCCTCCAAGTCTAAGAATTGAGATTAACATTGCTGTGAGTTTTACGCATATGATTTTAAGTGATATTATTTCTAGGCATAATATACTTGAACATATTGGCAATAAGAGTCTAATTCAGCTGCATAAACATGATTTTCTTCCCAAAAGGCCAGTTGAGATTAAATTATGTGAAAATTGTGCATTTGATAAAACTGCAAATGTGAAATTTCCTAGTCTTCATGATATATTGCATCTTTATCACTTGAATATGTGCATTCTGATCTTTGGGGATCTGCTCAGATCCCAACTGTAAGTGTAATGAGATATTTCATTAGCTTCATCGATCACTTCTTCATAAAGATATAGGTAAGCTTATTCAAAATTAAGGACCAGACCTTTGAAACCTTTAAGAGGTTGAAGGTCATGGTTGGAAGCCAATCTTTTTCTTTTCTTCTTTTTGATATAAGGCGAGGATTTAGAGGAGGTCAACCGCGGTTAGAGATGACAACAGGGAGGGTTTGGGTCTGGGAGTACCTTCCTCGTCCATGTCCCTGTTTTCGAAAATCCCCCCCGTCCCCGTTCAGGGATCAAAAGTGTCCCCCGTCCCTGCTAAATTTTCCTCGTTTGCATTTCTCGTGGGTTTTCCCATCGGGTTCCCCATTAAAAACTTATAGTTTTCCCCCATTGAATAGAAAACTATAAGATATTATTAAAATTATGTAAAAAATATGACAGAAATATTACATATTATATCTCATAAATGTAAATAACAATGGGGATTTCATACTCCCCATCGGAGATCCCCGCGGGGGTCCCCAACGGGGGCGGGGTGGGACGGGGATCAGGGTAGGGACTACTATCCCCATCTCCTTCCCCGCACGGGAAATCACTTTGCCTCCCATCTCCGTCCCTGTCCCCGTTTAAAATCCCCATCTCCGTCCTCGTTACGGGGATTCCCCGCGGGGAACGGGAAGTCCCCTCCCCCATTGCCATCTCTAACCGTGGTTGACCCATTGCCTAACAACGTCCTAGTGGACGAAGTCTTCGATCTCAAATGGAGTACGGTCCAGAAGCATTGTCGCCGAAAGACCCGGATGCACCAAACTATCCACAACCTGATTCCCTTCGCGGACAGTGTGGGCGAAGGAGACGTGCAAAAAGGAATGGCAAAGGTCGAGGGCATCTGAAAGCAGCATCTCGACCTAACAATGTCTCTTTCACGATCCATTCATGACGTTAAAAATTGTCAAACAGTCACCCTCCACTTTAAGATGGGAAAAGCCCCGCTTTGAAGCTTCTGGAAAACCATCCATAAGGCCAAAGCATTCCGCTTGTAAAGCGGAGATCGTTCCATGGCGTTGCGCCCCGCACAACAGAACTGCACCCTGGTTGTCACGAATGACAAAACCAGAATGGTTGAAAGCCAATCTAATCACAAGCTAAAATGTCTGAAAACAGAAAATGTATTGAAATTTTACAATAAAGAATTTGATCTATTTAGTCAAAAAGATGGTATAAAAAGACATTTGACTTTTCCAGGTACCCCATAACAAAATGGGACAACAAAAAGAATGAATAGAGCCTTGTTAGAAGAAATTTGGTGCATGCTTATCTCCCCTAGGATGAAAAATACTCAATAGGGAGAAGCTTTCTTAACAGCAGCGTACCTTATTAACAAGCCACCTTTTGGTGTGGTTAATTTTCTTACCCCACAAAAAAAGTGGATAGGAAAATCGCCCAACCTTGACTACCCTAAGCCCTTTAGTTGTCCATCTTACCCTTAAATTTCACAAGGTAAGCTACAACCTAGAGTTGTTAAGGGTATCTTCCTGGGTTACGCTGAGGGTATCAAAGGATATAGAGTCCTCTTGCTTCAAGGAGATCACTACTAGAAGCGTAAAGTTTAATGAGCTCGGATTTCTTATGAAAGATAAAGTAACTTCTTTCTCTCGGCTAGCAATGAGAGAAAGAAGTTATAGCTTTTATACCAGCTAATACACCACCATTCTTTACACTATAGGGGCCAAGGAGATTGTACTTGAAGAATAAGTGCAACAAGATTAGGTTGCTGAAACAGAAGAAGCAATTGAGGAGTTCCCCACTAAGAAAGAAGAGCTTCAACCCGAGGACGATCAACTACCTCTTTTGGCTCTTCCTCTAACCCCTCTCTATTTCTGTTTCTCCTTCCATCTCTCATCCTTCTATTTTTAGTGATGTAAATGGCCTCTCTAAATACTCTCATGTAGAGTAATCTAGTTTCTCCTCCCCCCATTCTTTGGATATGCATGAATCTACTATTGTATCTGTTTTCCCTGACGTGTTGTCTACTCTACATGATTATTAGTTGACTAGGGATAGATAACCCAGGACAATCATCTCTAATAAGAAGTACAGTTATATTGTAGAGTATTCTTTCCTATTTGCTAACCATATTAGGCACCTTGTTACTC
Source organism: Persicaria tinctoria (assembly GCA_037127255.1). NCBI lineage: Eukaryota > Viridiplantae > Streptophyta > Magnoliopsida > Caryophyllales > Polygonaceae > Persicaria > Persicaria tinctoria. The sequence goes on from JBANSL010000014.1 coordinate 14,727,504, forward strand.
CAAGTTCTTATGATTCAACCATTAAAAGTGAATATATTAGTTTAAGGATATAACCCATGAAAGAAGAGATGGGGTCAATGTAAACCAATAAGACTTGGACATTGGTCCCTAGGCCTCGTAAGACTCAGCTTATAAATTCAAAGTGAATCGTTAAGCTTAAAGAAGGCCTTAAATCCTCAGATCCCCTAGGTTTAAAGCTAGGCTAGTTGTAAAGGGTTCTCTCAAAGAGAAGGGATAGATTACAATGATATTTCTGCACCCGTAGTTAAGTATAAAACCATGAGACTTATGTTGTCTATGTGTGTTGTGTTTGATTAGGAATTAGAACAAATGGATGTTAAGACTGCTTTCTTACATGGTATTTCAGATGAGACCGTCTATATTAAACAACCTAAAGTCTTCGAAAACAAGAAGCAACATGCTCATGTTTACTTACTGAAAAGGTCCATCTATGAACTTAAATAGTCCCATGGGCAATGAAATACTAAGTTTGATGATGTGATTAGGAAACTAGGTTTTTGTAGGAGCAACTATGATCCGTTATATGTGTTATTGTATATATGTTGATGATATTCTGCTTATTAGTAGCTCTATTATTCTCATTAGAGACATAAAAAATGACTTAAAGAAATACGTCGACATGAAAGATCTAGAGAATGCCAAGAAGATTCTTGGTGTTAACATTATTAGAGACCGACAAAAATAAACAACTATGGTTATCTTAAGATGACTATATCCTTAAAGTATATATTGAAGAGATTCAATACTAGAGTTTGATGTAAAAGATATAATCAGATTGGAAATTGGAAAACAAAAATGAAATTTGAAATGATTTTTCCCCACTTTGAAAAGTTTGGGTGTTGATGTGTTTTGCTTTGAGTTTGATTGGTGTTGATGTTCTTGTCAATTCTTTTATTTCATTTCTTGCTATGCCGAAGGATTCGTGGATTTGTGGTTCCTGAAGGCTCCTATTTGAGTTCAAATATGAGGTTTATTGTTGTTCAATAGGAGCTTCTCTTGTGTTACTTTACTTCTTCTTAATTCTTGGAATTTCCTACAATTATGTCTTCTAGTGATGTGAGATTGGCCCATCTCAGGCCTACCCATCTCGGACCTCGCATTGGTTCTGCAGACCACACACTCCAACCCGGCCAATCTCAGGCCCGGGTTTGTGCCCAACACAAGCCCTTCTCCCAAAAGGCCCATCGTAGGCCCACCGGGCGTGTTGTTGCCAATGGGAATAAAAACCCTAACCTTTAGCATATCATCCCATCTCAAGCCTCGCATGTCAACCATGTGTGTTGCAAACCTGACACGGGGCCATAGATGGGTGGGTCTAAGATAGGCTGAACTCATATAATAAACGTGCACTTTTATGATGCGCGTTCAACCAATCTCGGACCCACCCATCTCAGGCCCCGCATCAGGTCTCCATACCATACACTCCAACCCATCTCATCTCAAGCACAAACATGTGCCCGACATAGGCCCATTGTAAGAAGCGCACATAGTTTTCATATCCTCCTAAGATGGGATGATATGGCAAAGGTCGAGGATTCGATTCCCCCTGCAATAATCCGCCAGATGGGTCTGCGATGGGCCTTTTGGGAAATGGGTATGTGCCAGGCACATGCTTAGGCCTGAGATAATGATAATGAATATTTTGTATAAGCATTTTAGATAGTTTTAGGTTGCATTAGATAGGTTTTATATTTAAGCCGCATCTTTATCATTTTCTATTCGAAGTTTGGAATATACTTTTCTATGTTATTTATGCAGATCTCTAAATCCGAGCTTGAAGAGATGGTGCAAGAGGGAAATGCTGGTACATATTCCCTATTGGTTGGGATGCAACCGATCACTAGGTCGTCTGTGTTCTCGATTCTCCTTCAATATCGTCATTTCCACTTTCCCTCTGATCTGCTAAAAGCCGCTCTCATCTCTCTTCCCCCCTCTCTCTTATATGCATTTAATGTTCCTCTTTTTTTTTTCCTTTTTCATTTAATGTCCCCCCCACCCTCTCCGCCCTCTCTCTCCTCTGGCACCACCTACTACCGATAGAAAAGGTTAATAATTGCAAAAATGTTATTTCCTTCCCCCGGTACAAATTACCCTATGCCACTGCCATTTTTTCAAAATCTATTATTTTTGGTACATTCATGCAAATTAGCCACATATTTAACCACTTATTTATTATTTTTAAAAAATATTTTATGAATAACAATTTTGAAAATAGGGCAGTCTATTTGTAGCATGAATGAAGTAATTTTTTATTTATATAATTTAAAATAGCTAATAATTTTTTTTATTTTTTTTAATTTTTACTAGTTTGAGGTTCAATTGTATCCTGCACTTTGTTAAAAATTTAATAAATTATATCATAAATTGGATAATATTTACAAATTCATTTGTATAATTTTTTTTGTTTTTGCAATTAAATTACGCCTTAGAAAACTTAATCAAAAATATATTGTATGTTTTAATTAATTTTTCAGCATAAAAATATGTTTCAAATCACTACTTTCCTTTTTACAACATTTCAATCATTTTTTATTCATTGTAAAATACTTTAATGCTTTATTTGATTCAATTTACTACATTTGAGCATAAATAGAAGTTTAGTTTTTTTCAGTATTTTATATACAGAGTATCAAAATAATAGTATAGAATTAATTTTAATCTTGAAATAAGTATTGTGACAGTTGTTTATAAGAAGCACTTATAGATTTTAATATTTAAATTATCAAATTAAAATAGAGGTTTGGTCACATGGTTTTTTTGGCTAAGACATTTTGTGATCTACGTCGATTTGCGATCTGAGATTTGATGAGTTTGGTAACGTAGGGTGGACAATTGGTTATATTGTATTGTTATTAAGTGCCTAACATATTTAGACAACTTTGATATATGGTTTTTGCTAGGTTTACAACTGTCGTCTCTTTGAATGGATGAACTACGAGCTATAATGGGTCATGCATTCATGATTCTTATAAGCTATGTAAGGAATTCAATCGTTCACAAATGAGGTCACATGCTATACATTGTCATTAAAATGTGGGTTTGGGGGGGGATCAAAATTAATTTGTGATGTCTCGATTTGTAAACACAAAGAGTGTGACATTGAAATTATGACTCTAGATGAGGAAAGTTAGTGACGTATTATCAATGACTATTATGAGAGTTATTCAAATAACGAGACCAACAAGGTTTAAACGGTAAGAGAAGGAAGGTTGAGCGGCAAAAGCATTTGAAATTTGTGAAAAAGCTAAGACAAGAAATGGTGGAATAAGGTAGTGGTAATTTGGTCTGGAAAAAAAATATTTTGACTTTTACCTAATATAAGGATTAGAACGTGGATATTTCTCTACAATATTATACTACCTCCGATCGAAAATATTTGATATTTTGACTTTCTGCACATATTTTAAAAAGCTAAAAACTATATAAAATATTAATCTTTTAATTAATTATTTTTCGCAGTTTAATAGTTACTACTAAGAAATGTTAAACTATGAAAAAAATTAATCAAAATAAATAAGATTTTATATAATTTTTAGCTTCTAAAACTACGTGCATAAAAATTAAACATCAAATATTTCCGGCGGAGGAAGTATCATTTAAAATGGATTCTAGACCCAATTTTTTCTTCATGTTAATTTTTTCTTCATATATTCAACATTTAGTCACATGTCCAGCTTGCATACATTTTTCACTAACAGTTAGATTTGGATTTTCAAATTAGTATTGTGTTTACTGGTGGATCCAATATTTGTTTGAGGGTTGATTTTTTTTTTTTGGTTCTAAATTTATTTTTGTATGTATATGTAAAAAATAATAATTTTTTATTTAAATATATTGGAAAAAAATAAATTTATTATATAAATTTTCCCTTTTTGTGGAAAAAACTAATAGAAATAAAAATTACTAAAATATGAAATCAATTACAAATATTTTAGGCTAAAATATGAAAATTCTTTATCACAATAGAATATTCTTTAGAATATTATTAAATGGTTTATCATGAAAAAATGTGATTTCCCCCGTAAGTCAAATATTTTAGGCTAAAATATGAAAATTATTTATAAATCAATGTATATATTACCATTGATTGATTATATAACTCATTTCTCTCTTACCCACATATGATACTCTTTCAATTTTAATTTACTACAATATAATGAATCCGCCAAGATTTGTTACTTTAATGGTATGTAAATAACAATTTATTCCTGACAGGACCATAGGAAGATGAAGAAGATGCTGCTCAATTAAGACATAGAAGGGAGTTCCTTGTCACATTACCATTTATCATGATTGAGAATGTAATGTTAATAAATTTCAAAGGGGATTATAAGCTATATGAATAATGAAAAATTTAAATTCACAATTTTTTGGCAGTAACTTTAGAACAAATCGTAATAAATTTGTACTTAAAGTTTAGGGTCATGGGGGTCGTCCCGCGTCCCGTCTCGCGTAAATTTTCCAGGACGGGACCGGGACGGGATTATCTATTTTTCTTTCAACCCTGCGCAGGGCGCCCTATCCCTCACGGGACGGGACCGGGGATGGGACGGGACTTGTGCCTCAAATAAAAGAATATTTTAAATTCTCTAATATTTTTCAATTTCTAAAAGACATAGCACTTTTAAATTTATTTTATTTTTTATATTTTATAGTTTCTCATATATATATATATATATATATATAGACACTGTATATATACAAGTATGATATGTAAACACTGCATTGACACACTACATATATCATATATGCATAGACACCGTATATACACTACATATATAGACATTGTATATATTCACTACATATATGATACAGGACACTGCATTGACACACTGTATGAGTATATATATACTGCATATATAACTATACTAGTGTAGATCCCGTCCCGTGTACGGGGAATGCGTTAATCTAATTATAAATTATTTTTTCCTCTAAAAAATAATATAAATATAAATAAAATTAGTTTCATAGGTTATATATAATCTAAATATTTTTTAATTAGATTCTCTCAAAATATAAATAAAATTCACATTGATAAGCTACTACGTAAAAGTATTTTTTTCTAATCTATGGTTAATTAAATCTCATGTAATTTAATTAGATAGTTGATTTTTAAAAATATTTTAATATTCTTTTTTTTTATTAAATATGTAGTATATATTTATTACATTAGTTTACTAAAATATCTATGTACGGATGGATTGTGTCTACATATATGGCTATATAATATTTTAATTATTTATTTTGTTCTAAAAAAATAATATAGATAGATTTAAAATAACAATTATTAAATGATTGATTTTGATATAAATAATTCGTTTCATCAAAAAATAATATAAATAAAATAAAATAGCACCTATCAAATATTACATATTTATCTATTAATATTTTTGGTAAGTATGACTATGAAAATTAGTTTTATTAATTATTTTTATTATTACTATTATGTTTAATTATATTGATATAGTTTTTTCCTTATATAATATTTACTCATTTATAAGATATTCTATCTATCCAATTATATGTGTTAATGGTAAAATAAAATAATTAATTTTTATTAGATTTCCTTTTTGACAGGAGAAAGTTCTGCGAGGCGCGCTCACGTGCTGCCACGTAGGCAAATTCACTCGCATGCCGCCACGCAGGCACCAATGCATCGGTTTTAGTATATGTATATAGATAAGTATGATATATATATACACGGTATATATACATTGACACTCACTGTATATATATACTTAGGTATACTGTATTTATGTATATAAGTCCATTTAGACTTAGATTTTTGTTTGAAAATATAAGTCCTTTTAGGTTTTCTAGGTATTGGGATATGAAAATTATTACTTTTTGACTTTTTGCTCAAATTTTATTGGTTGATGAGGGTTGTGAATAATTAATGAGAGGTATAAATGAAATAAATTTATGATTTCTTAATTTGTGTGCAAATGTCTAAGAGCAAGCCCAACAACATCTCTAAAATAGAAAAAAGTTGAAGTTTTAGAGAAAAAAACATTTTTTCACCCCAACAGCTTTTGTAAACTCATTTGTAAAATAGAGAAATGGGAGAAGAGATGGAAAAAATCTCTAAATTTGAAGGAATAGAAGTAATCTCTATAATTTAATTTTTCACTCCTTTCTATATATAAATTTAATGCTTATCCTTCACTTTGACATCCCTATTCTACATAAATCATCCCTTCCATCTTTTTTTAACCACAAATTATCTATATATTATAAATTTCTGTATTGTTTATAGCGTATAATAAATGCAAAAATCTATAAAATAGAGAAGCTGTTGGAGTTGGGGTAAATTTTTTATAGAGATTTTGACATTTTGATCTCTATTTTAGAGATTTTTTACAATAACTGTTGGGGTTGCTCTAAAAGGATATATATTTTTTAACGGATGTAGTATTAATATATATATATATATATATATATATATATATATATATATATATATATATATATATATATATATATATATATATATATATATATATATATATATGCGGGACGGGACGGGATTGGCGGGATGAAGAATCTACGTCCCGCGTCCCGTCCTACATAAATTTTGCGGGATGGGATTCACTATTTTTTTTTTCAAATCCCACCGGGATCGGGATTTGTGTCCACCCCTACTTAAAGTCGATCGAAGTGGTGTCTTCAGAACAAAGAACGTTTATAAAAGGATAGATGTGGATCTATAAAATATTAGATAATTTTAAGTTTTAATGTGTTTGAATAGTTTGTAGTTTCATTTTATACTTGTTATTTCTTAGGTTTTATACTTTAAAATGTAAGAATGGTCACAAACTAGTACTCCCTTCGTTAATTAAAACATGACGTTTACTATTCATGCACACTTTTTTAAAAATGATAAAAACTATATAAAATATTAACTTTTTCACATTTGTTTTTATAAATTCATACTTAATAGTAATAAGTATGAAATTGTTAAAAAAATATTAAAAGTTAATATTTTATATAGTTTTTAACACCGCAAAAAGCGTGCGTAAATAGTAAAACATCAAGTTTTAATTAACGGAAGGAGTATTTATTTTGATCCAATGTATAATTTTGATGATGTTATAATAAAAAATAATGTGAATTTCTTAAAATATTATTGATACAAAAATAATCCAAATGTAAAATAGTATAGTAGTATTGAAGAATTCGATGATATTTTATAATGTTTATAGAATTATATAAATAATAAATAATTAAAAATAAAAATAAAATAAGTGAAATCCACATTTGACCTTCCAAAATCCAAGCCAAATTTGTCCTTTGATTTAGAAATAGCCTACCAAAATTTTGGCTAAAATAGAAAATGATATGTGGTGGAAGAGAAAATAGGCTGAGATGCTCTAAGTTAATAAAATTAATTAAATTTAAGAAAATATTTTTTAAAACTAAATTATTTTACAGTAGCTTTTATTAATATTGTTTTCTTGAGATCGCTTTTTTTTTAATAGAAAATTTCCATAATTGAATTTCTTAATAACATAGGTTATAAATGAAAATAGGGTTTTCCAAATTTTCTCATTTCTGCAAACTAAAATAAAGAAGAATGCTTTTACTTGAAAGCAAGATATTTAATTTGCCTCCGGAGTAATTTGCCTCAAGAGCAATTTGCTTTATTTTAAAAAGAATGAAATCAGTGTAATTTGCTTTTACTTGAAAGCAAGACATTTTATTTTAGGTAGTGGATCACAATAAAATGTATTTATTTATGCATGATATTTTAATTTTTTTTATTGGTTTAAAAATATATAATGAATATTAAAAAATAGAAAATTTCCTTTTTAAAAAATGAATAGAATAATAATATTTATTAAGTGAAATGCTAAGTGCGGATTAGTTTATTATGACCAATTAAGGACTCCATCCGTTAATTAAAAATTGACCAATTAAGGACTCTATCGGTTAATTAAAACTTGTCGTTTTAGAAGTAAATCAAATCTTGTTAGATGTGGTTTTTGAGAAAATAAAAAAGCAGAGTAATAATTAAAAGTATAAGTGTATTTTTGTTTGTTTTTTTAATAACTGACGTGTTTAGATTTTTAAAATTATAAGTTTTAATTGATGGAGAGAGTATATACAGTATTATTTATGAATTTTAAATCCAATTTAACGTGTTGACAAAAAAAAAATTCAGATCAAAATTTGTAGGATAAAAATGGGTGTACGGAGTATTCACCAAAAACAATTTTAACATTGTTTTTAAAAGGGTGCATTCAGTATTTTGTTCGTTGTCGAAGTAATTAATCACGAGCTTTCAGGATAAAGAAAATTACTGTAAATATAGTTGAATAGGATACCTGCTGCATTGCTGGCAAAAGCGTTGCTCCTGGCCGGCGACGAGCACAACCGGTGTCTTGGAGTGGCGCTCACAAACCCTATGTCGGCGGTGGTACTCCCTGCAGCTGCTTAGATCCCACGTGCACCCATCCACCAGGCACGTGACTGGCTGCCCCTGACCCTGCACGCCTCCCCCTTCGGTGGTCGTCCTCCTCCTCCTCGCCACCCTCTCTACGGAAGCGGTCCCTTCATCCATCACCCGACCCAACTTCAAATCCCAATCCATATCGAATTAAGGAATTGAACCTAGGCCAACTTTTTTCACCTCAATAATTCCCACTTTAATTTTGGGGGGTTTTATTGGTTGAGTTCAATATATTCAGAACATATATAGATAGGGAGATGAGATATATAGGGAGGGCCGAGGGGAGGTTGTGGGTGAAGAGGGAACAAGATAGGAGACTTTAATTTTATTATTAAAATAATGATAAATTAAATAGAGTTAAAGTGGGAGGGAAGGACACAGGCAAAAAAAAAAAAGGACTAAAGGGTGAATGTGGGGGTGAGGGGAAACACAGACAACTTGGGTTCCCTCTACTACTGGAAATCAAAGGACAACTGGTTAGTTTCCTTCTTTAGCTGAGGTGTCCATGGACCATCATCTCTAGCTACCTAGCTTCTGAGCTTCTACTGATTAATAATTCAACTACTACTACTAAATTACTAATTACAGTAGGGGAGTACAGATACATATACATCAGATGAATTTTCATTTTATATACTCCGTATATTTATACTCCATTAATGGAGTAAACAATTCAAAGGAAAGGAAAAAACTCAAAAAGAAAAGGGTAAAGTTGTGTTGAGGGTTTGGGGGGAGAGGGTAGTGTGTGGTGACAGGGAGGGTGACAGGAGGCACCAGAGAGTGAGATAGTGGATAGAGATAACTAGTCTCCATAGAGGTCTGTCCATTTGGGTGACAGACAGGTCTGTCTGACGTCTGAGTTCTGAGTGAAAACAGGAAACTAACAAATGAGGCCATCAAGTGGACAGGGCTCCAAAACCCTTCCTTGCTAGATTTTGTTTTCTCCTTCAATCGTGTGGCTGTTATACCATTTCCAACCAACTTCTTAAAATATATTTTTAGATTTTTTTGGAGAATTTTAAGGTGTTTTTTTTTAAGGGTAAATTGTGAAAAATAGCATGAACTTTAGGGGAGGTTGCATTTAATGGCATGAACTTTTAAAATTTTAAAAATAATCACCAACTTTGATTCTAGTTGCAATAAGTGGCACATCTATTTTTTTTTTTTTGTGAAATATCACCTCTTATTAACATTATTTGTAGAAAAAAAATCATCCAATTTTCTATTTAAAAAAAAACTGCCCATATTTCATTTTAAAAAATAATCCATTTTCATTTTTAATATTTAAAAATACTCCCTCCGTTCATTAATAAGTGTCATTTGACTTTTCGACACGTTTTTTAAGGAGCTAAAAACTATATAAAATACTAGCTTTTTATTAAATTTTGTAAAATAATTTTAAACTTTATATTTTAAACTTTAAATTTTTTAAAAAACAATCCATTTTCATTTTTAATATTTTATGACTAATATGTATACAATTATTTTAAAAAATCAATTAAAAACTTTTTATTTTATATAGCTTTTAAATCCTTAAAAAATGTGTCAAAAAGTCAAACGTCACTTATTTTATTTTATCCATAAACTCAGTTTTTTTCAAAAAAATTAAATAATAAGTAATGTCTTTAAAATAAAAAACGAGTGTCTTCAAAAGATACCAATTAATACCACAATTATTTTTTTTTAAAAATGATGTTTTTTGAAAAATTGAAATTGAGTTTATAAACATGAAAATTATTTTTTTTATAGAAGAAAATTGTGAGTGGGTTTAAGAAAACAATGGAAAATGTTATTTTTTTGTAAATAAAATGTTAATAATGGGTATACTTTTAAAATAAAATGGTTGTGCTACTAACCACAACCACCCTTCAAAGTTGGTGATTATTATAGAATTTTTGAAAGTTGGTGCCACCTAACACAACCACCCCTAAAGTTCATGTTATTTTTTGTAATTTGCCCTTTTTTTAATACAATGGACTTTTATTTTTTATTTCATTCATTCTCTAAAATGAAGAAGTAGAAGAAAAAATAGGAAGACTAACTAAATCATTTTTCAAATCTACAACATGGAGAACATTTTTTTTTTATTAGGTAATGATTCGGATGAGAGTACCTTCTCTGAAAGCATCTTGTCGGATGAGGCCTAGAAGACTTGTGTGAAGGTATAAATCTGGCCCCTTGGTAGAATAACAAAGATGTGCAACCTTATCCGCTACCCGGTTACCAATACGGAGAATATGTGATATTTGAACATTAGAAGGGCTTGGATATCGAACATAACTATTTATATTTCTCAGGGACAACCGACTCGTGTACTGAGATAGTCCGTGATGATTTTTGAGTTTCCTTATATTATTAGATCTGCTATCTTTAATTCCTTAGCTTTTTCCACCCCGGGACAGAGGGTTGGCGCTTCTACCATAAGGGGAGATTGTCCACCAATAGTCTTACAACCAATGATAATCGGATCACCACGCCAATCCCTGATGATGTAACCAATAGAGTTGTTTGAGGTTGATATAAATGACCCGTCAAAATTTAACTTATATTTGCCCGCATGAGGCTTCATCCAACGGCAGACTTTTGCATTGCTTCTAGTGTGATTTATTTTCCCCGTTCTACTTCGCTAACTCCTCTTTTTCAGTCATGTTCCATTTGCTAGCTCTTTTCCAATTTTCAATATTATCCCTTATCATTTTCTTGAAACCTTCTACAGAGGGGATATTTTCATTTCTAAAGATAGTTTGATTCCTTGCAAACCATATAGTCTACCATTTGATTGCTATATTTTGTCTCCTCTCCACTGGAAGCGTGGAGCCTAATATTTGTAAAATTTGGTCCATATCTCTATTTCTAGATAGGAGAGTTTGAACTCTTTGAGATATGTCTCCAAGAAATTGGAATTGGAAATTGTTGACGGGGCATTCTATGAACAAGTAAATATCATCTTCTACAAACTGGTTACAAAAGACACACGTGTTTGGCACCGCCTTGAGTTGAAGTAACAGTAATTTAAAGAACTGAAATTTCGTGTGGTGACCCTGTGGTTTAGCTTAATTCGCGTGGTAAACAAGGTTTTATGATATTTCGCCTGGTAACCCTGGGGTTTGGAAAAAGTTTGTCTCACACCCAGAAAGTTTACTTTGACCAAAAAGCGTCATTTTAAAATTATAAGCTGGTAAGTAATGTAATATTAACAAAACTTATGGATTGTTTTCACAATTACAATAAGCTTTGTGTGTGTGTGTGTGTGTGTGAGATTATTGATGCGGAATTAATCTGTTTTTCTAAAAGTGGTGTAGGGTTTTGGGTTTTGGGTTGTTAGCTGCTTTGCAATATCTCTCAATTGCAATTACCCGCCATTGGGAGGATGATTTCAAGTCTGATTGCACCTGGCTAATGGTTTGATTTTGCTGTGTTGAACTTGAAACTCGTTTGTTATGTAACTGAGTTATTTTCTTTATCCATATATGTTTTTTTTGATAATTTTGTTACTGATTATACACTCTGATACTCATTTGAAGGCTTATCTATAATAGTTGAGATATCTTACCAGGAATGACTCGTCCAAATGAATTTGTTGTTCTTGAATCATGAAACTACATTCCTAATGACTAAAGGATTTCTATAATAGTTGAGCTATCTGTTCTGGTTTGGATTACATTATATTCGTAATTGCGCCGATGAATTGAAGGAGAGTTGAGAAATTGATATTTGTTGTGCTTCGCATGGTAAAACTCATTTTGAATTTATATTTCTTTGTACGTGGGAGTAGTAGTTAATGAAGAAAAATAGACTTTTCGAGGCCTGTTAATTTTTTTTTAGTACACGAACCGGACCTATGGTGTTTACCTTTCTTTCTTTTTTTCACTTTTGTTGTATAACCCTCTGTGTTTTCAAACTGTTGTAGACTTATAGGGTGTACAATCAAATGCCAGGATCGTCCCAGTGGGCATCTATGTTCCAGGCTGCTGCCCCCTTATAGCAAAGGCCTTGCTGCAGAAGAAGATGAACAAACAGCATGAAGGATTTTTCTTGCATTGGCAGACCAAGTGTGAACCATCAGGTACTTCAATTTCTTGCAGTTGTTTCTACTTTGTTGGTGTCTCTAGTAAGCTTGCCAGCTGAGAATGAATCCTATATGCTTTTATAGGTAGCCTATTAGCTCAATTGGTAGAGCAATGTGTTTGTGCACATTTATGTGGGTTCGACTCTCACATAGGCTAATATGTTCTATTAAAAATCTGATTTACCATCCGATAAACACTAATTGAGTTTGGATGATTATTTGAGAGTAAATGTCTTTTTAGATCACTTAATTTTAAATAAGATATTAGCCTATGTAGGAGTCGAACCTACATCTTTGTGTGCAACACACATCGCTCTGCCGATTGAGCTAATTGGCTACATACTCAAAAAATCCCAAAATTTGGATCAATTTCCATCAACATTTTCAAGTGCAAATTTAAACAATCATGATGCAAAGTGGGCAAAATACTTATCTATGGAAGGATTCACTTTCATGTGAAGGTGAGGGCATAGCCAGCACTGAGTTACCTATAGTCTGCAGGGTAAATAGAATTTCAGTTAAAGAAAGAACAACATCTCTTATACTACTGTTTTCTGTCATTTGCAACTTCTTATATGATTTCTTCTTGCTTGTTCACAGGACAACGTATAACGAATGGCTTATTCAAGAGTGCTTAACACAGAGTGTTGGCTAGAAGCATAGGGCCCAGGCTGTCAGTTGCATTCTTCTTCTATCCAGGCAGCATAAACAAAGAGCAGAAATATGGTGTAATAGAGGAGCTTCTATCATAGAACAATCGTCCTTTGTACAAGGATATCAGAAATGAGCACAATGAAGAATTCCAGAGCAAAATATTGAGAAACCCTGTAATTATTGAACAAGAAATACAAACCATAAATAAAAAAACCCCAAATTTTCGGAACCTAAACCCTAAACTTCCAAATTCCAGGCTTCCAACCTTGAATTGGTCTCAATTTCGCACGCTAGGTCAATCATTCCAATCAATAAGAACTAGTTTCAGAAACTGAATCAAATTTTTTTACCTTTTCCACGCCGTTCAAGGTCTCAAACTCACCTTCAACTTTCAATCCACCACCCGCCGCCACCACACAACTCTCCAGCCACCGTCGAAGCCGCCATTGCGAGAGCTACCGCACAACCCTCCCTATCCAGTCACAAGTTCGCCGCCGGGGTCACTAGCCAGAGGTTCGAGAGATGTATACTGATGACCCCGGCACATAAGCAACTCTCCGGTCACTGGTGTCGCGTCATTTCGCCCTCGCACATTAGCAACTCTCTTCTGTTTAGAAGAAAATGTCTTTATTTGTGAAACTGATCCACAAAATATGTAAGTATTACAGTTAGGGCTGGGCAAAATTTGGATCGGACCGGAATCGGACCGAAAATTACGGTCTTTGGATTGGACCGGGATATTACGGTCCGGTCCGCGGTCCAAGAAAATATGATTTCCGGTTTCCGGTCCAAACCCGGGACCAGACCGGAATTGGACCGGATTTCCTTCACTGGCTTGGTACATAATTAATCGCCAGTGCGAACAGTTGCATCAATGTAGCACGGAAACGCCTATGTAGGGCACAGTGTCGTGTCGGAAACACGGACACGACACGAAACACCTCGGAAACGCTTGGACACGGTCAAGAAACGGTCAAACTTCGGACACGTATGGAAACGCGATGGAAACGCCTTGGACACGGTTCACAAATAATGGACACGGTTTGGAATTAAAAAAAAACCCTGGTTCATAATTAAAATAAAAAAGAAAACACCAAACCCGGCTATCAACCTTTGCCCTTTTCTTCTTGAGCGTCATTTTGCGCTAGCCACCGCCGAGCGTTGTGCTACACTAGCCACCGTCGTTCTTCGATCTGCACCAGCCATCGTCGATCGTCGGGCTTTCTAAACACAAACGAGTATCGTTCCTGTCAATCTTCCTTCAACTCTTCTCTCCCTATCTCACTCACTCTCTATACCTTGATTTATTTTCAGATTTAGGGTTACTTTAATTGAGTGATGTTTGCTTTCAATTTATATGAGATTTAGGTGTAGGATCTAGAAATTGATGATGGTTCAGGCTTGCAAACTAATGAATGTAGCAGAGGGGGTGTTTCTTCGAAATAGAACGTGGAGGTGGAGTGGACCACATTGGGATTATGTTGATAACTTGATATAGTTGGCAAAACAGCGGGAGGGGGGTAACAAGACATGATGGTGGACCACCTCCTCTTACTTTGATTTACTTTGAGACTTAGCAATGTTTATTTGTATATATTTTGATTTGAAATGTTATACAATTATTTATTTATATCTCATTGGTTTTAACATCTAGGTGGCTCTTATTAGTATAAATTTATACATCTTTGCAAGACCTTTAAAATGATATATATATATATATATATATATATATATCTTTGCCGTGTCCGTGTCCTATGTTTTTTGAAATTGCCGTTTCCCCGTGTCTTCCCGTATCCGTGTCCTGTGTTCGTTTCCGTTTCCGTGCTACATAGGTTGCATGGACTTTTCTTTCTCGCCGGTGATTTGAACTTTTGCCTGGCTTGATACATTACAGTTGCATATAAATGTTAATTTAATCACTTTAAGCTGTTAATTTGACAAATTTGATCAGAGTGATCACATTTTTCATGGAAGCATTAATCAGAATGATTAGGAGGTTTCCTGGTCTTAAATAGACATTAATAGGAGGTTTACTTTTCTTAAGTAGAAATTAATTGAGCAATCACGAAATGGTTTTGCTTACAAACTAAATCCAGGGAGGAAAAAAATAGAGTAATTGATCGAATTGAATCACCGTTAAAGGGTAGCAGAGAGGGAAGGAGAAAAGCGGGTTGCGGGTATAACCGGTCCAAACGGTCTTTCCGTTCCCCGGACCGGAAAACCCGGGACCATATTTCTCGGTCCCGGTCCGGTCCACGGTCCATATCCCCGCAAATTCCGGTCCATCGGTCTTGGACCGGACCGGAAATTTCGGTCCGGCCCGGTCCGGTCCTGTCCAGACCGGAAGCCCAACCCTAATTACAGTATTTAACCCTATAAAAGCTCAAACACACTTTTTCCAACCAAACCACAAGTTTTGGGCGTGAGACAAACTTTTTCGAAACCTCAGGGTTACCTGACGAAAAATTTAAAACTCTTATTTACCACGCGAATTAAGCTAAACCAAGGGGTTACCACGTAAAATTTCTGTTTAAAGAATGTGTATTTTATTTTTTATTTTGGAGAAAAGGTTGAAGATGGTCTCACCCGCACTCTTTTTCTATCTCTAGGGTTTATCCAAAGTTCAATAATCGGGAGTCGGGACACATTGGGTTGAAGTTGAAGGCACGACATACCCGCCCAATTACCATTCCAATGAAATGGCAATAGCTAGCACAACCCCGAACCCCACTTACCCTAGTTGATTAGTGAGGCGATGCGGGCAATGTCTCTCCGTTATTGGGCATGGCAACGGCCCCGCAGGACTCTTGATTTGCCTCCTTACCATGTTTTGTCACCCCAAAACATTGCTGCTTCCAGTTACAGAACCCATTTCCTCTTCCTGCCCACAAGCTATCAGACTAGGACTACAACCACCAATGCTTTCCGCCTCGAAGCTGTCGGAGCATTCGATTACATTTCCCCTGTTTCAGGTATTCTCCAATTTCACCTCAGCCCCCACCTTTTTTCCATGTCTGTTTTATCCTCGCCCTTTGGATTTTGGCATCTTTCATGAGTTTAGGGTTAAAGATGGGTTCCAATTCAAGTGCTACTGCTAATCTACTCTTTTCTTGGTGCTGACTGTTGAGAATGAAATGAGTCCCTCTTTGTTCTATGGTTTCTCAGTTATTGTGTAAGAGTATGTAGACTGTCTCTTTTTTCCTGAGACGGATTTCAAATATGTATTCTTCCAAATGGATTGTATCTGTATCAAGTTTTATATACTATCTTGCTGCTATGAAGTATGAACCAAACATAACAAATTCGACCAACCAACGAGGAACTTTGACCATTAAAACTCAAGGAGCCATGAGGAACAATAGCTTTCATTGTATGGTTGATTCATGTTATGAGGGAGAGTTAGCTAGCTACTTTGCTGGACATCGGTTACGATGTTACCAGGCTTCATAACATCATCTATTGTTTGAAATCTTTGTTTCCTTTGGCTGTTCTAATCTCCTATTGTTTCTTGTCCGTTTCAGGTCTTGAAGATGTTATGATTGGTTATATTATAGGCAAGAAGAAGGCTACTGAAGTTGCTCACTCGTAGGTATTCGGCTATCATTTTGTCTGCCATTCTTTTGGGAAACAGTATTCACTGCCTCATGAGTGATTTATTAAGTTGGAAATTCTTCCTACATTTCCCTATTTATGTTCATGCTAATTTATATGCTCTTTTGCTTCTTCTTTTTTTAATGTGTGTATCCTCATTGATAATAGTAAGAGCAATGGTTTATAAGTAATTATGTCTTTCTACATAGGGTTTGGAAACATGTCATTCGAAAGGGGGATGTTGTTATCGATGCCACTTGTGGAAATGGTTATGATACCTTGGCGTTGCTGAAATTGGTGAAGGATGATTCTGGTAATGGCTGTGTTTATGGATTTGACATCCAGGAAGATGCGATAAATAACACATCATCTCTTCTTGACATGTCTCTTGGGCCAACTGAGGTGAACCTCTTTTCCAGCTTTGTTTTATTTGGTCCTGTTTTCCACTTGGAAGCCAGGAAAAAGTTTGTGCGTAATCTACCTCCCCCTTTCTATCGAACCTTTGAACTAGCAGACAACACACAAAATGAGTAGTTTATAGGTTGAACATGCTTGAAGATACATCCATGTGAGCAACTTTAGCATTTGTCCTTTAGATTCTTGGAGATTTTGTCAATTTCAAATTGTCAATGTAAAAATAGTATGACAAACTGTTGGAATTACCAATTTTTCTGTATTACTATCGTGTTTTCATCGCAATGCTTGCTTTGATATGGATTTCGGAAAAAAAAATGGTTTAAGTCAGTGCTCTATGGTGAGAAAGTTACTTGATATTCCCAGCTTTATTATCTTTATGATTCGTTTCGTCTTACTGTCCTCTTGAGCGTTTCTAGAAACCTTAGTCCTTACCTTATAGAAGCATTTAACAAGGGTATCATGGACTGTTTAGATTTCTATGCAACTTTGACTCTGAAACTGAAATTACCCCTGCAAGGTTATTTGCAAAACACTGAAAGCTTTTGCTTTCTTCTGATTTAATAAAAGGATATCTGAGGCATCATGATTCCCCTGTGCCTCATATCAAGCAGATTGATGGTCAGGTGCTTAATTATGCAGCGGGCCTGTCTTATTATCAATATTTTTTTGTGCAAGACTGAACTTTTGATGGTCAAGTACTTTAGTTTAACCACAGGCTTGTGTGTGCCTTGATGTTGTAATGACGCAACCACTGCACTCTGGCACAAATTTGCATCCTTTATATGTGAAAATATATATTTACTGGTTTCCAAAAAAACCAAAGGCTCGCAATATTGTTTTTTTGCAAGACTAAACTTTTGCATGGAAGAGTATATTTTATAGACCCTAACTTTGTACATAGTAGCTAGTAAGCAATAGTTATAGCAATAATTCGATGTTCGTTACAGACCCTAACTTTGTACTAATTTTGTACTCAGTTTTAATATTTGAAATGGTTTTGCCACTCCAATTATTGCAAATGTTTTTCAAACAAGTTCCATGAAATGCTTTTGCTGACTTCCAAAGTTGTGCAGGGAAAATGTGTCAAGCTCTTTTCTGTCTGTCACAGCAGAATGTTGCAATTGCTTCCAAAAGGCATCTCTGTGAGGTAATCATTCTCTAAATAGCATAAGGTACATTTTTTTTTTATCTCTTCTATTAAAAGGTTCTTAGAAGAGACAGTTGAAGAAATTGAATTTCATAAAAACAAGTGGAATCCTTCATCAAATACCAATTGCCAAAAAGGGTAATCTTCTCGTCATCATCAGGCTTGATATGATTACTTGATTAGTATCGGCAGTTTTACTGCACTGAATGCTAAATGTGTGTCCACCTATGTGTCTTTGGCATAATTTGAGGCAAACTTCAATACTTCATATGTTGTTAAAAGTGAACTGTTTTTTTCTTTTGTTGGTTTGTTTTATGCTCAAGCAGTATTCAGTATTCACTATAGATTTGATCATTTTGGTGTTTGCTGCTCTAGGCTTGTTGCGTTCAACTTGGGATATCTTCCAGGAAGTGACAAGACAATCATCACCAAGTCCAGCACAACACTGTTGGCACTGGAGGCAGCCAAGGAAATGGTTGTTCCTGGAGGACTTATAAGCGCTGTTGTTTATGTGGGCCATCCCGGTGGAAGGTACCATTTAAATCGTCTTTCCAGTTGCGTCACAAATCAACCATACATATATTCTTCTTTATCTCATCCCAAAACTATCAGCAACCAACAAAATCAGTGTCAAGCGAAATAAGAATCCAAGTGCTTTCGTCCTCTCTGTTTTTCCTCTAAGTGGCAATATGATTTGCTGCACCTTATGGAAGTAAATCTGATATCCAGTTCTAACTTGTATCACATATCTCAAGCGATTTAAAAGTTAGTGATTGAGCTATCTATGCTTTCTCTACCTTCCTTGGAGGCTTCCTACATTTTTGGTAACCAAAAATATGTTTATTTGTTTCATAAATTACAGTTGACCTGAAACCTATCAGTCAATTAGATACTTGCTTTGGATCACATAGCGGTGAATGTTTTCTAATGCCACCTAGTGCTATCTATATTCAGGGAGGAATTTGAAACTATTCAAGGTTTTGCTTCTGGATTGCCAGCGGAGGAGTGGGTATGCACTCAGATTCAAACGCTTAACAGGCCCTCTGCTCCTATTTTAGTCTTCTTATTCAAGCGATGATTTGGATAGAAAAGCGGATTACCTTAGACACTATTTCCATAGATGAAGGATGAATCTTGGATGGTGCAAGTCTCATATGTGTATCTCCGATGCTTGGGTCTTGCAAGCGTTGATAAAGGATGAATCTTGGGTTGTGCTAGTATCCCCCATGTGTTATGGCAGGTCAATTTTGCTGCATGCAAGCTTGTGAATTTATTATATATGAAACCTGACCTATGTTGTGAAATTCTCAAGTAAAATCAAGTGGAAACGAAAATCTCCATTGATGGAGTTTGAGGTTTGAAGGAGAAGAAGAAGTGGTTGTTCGCCTTTTGTTTCATTGATCTTCTGTAATAGAAATACTAAGTCTTTATATAATCATCTGGATGGGCCGTCGACTGTGAGCCAGATTTACAAAGTCTTATTATGTAAATATGTCATCACCCAATACCCTCCCTCGGCCTCAAGCTGGAGGTGCCAAAGTTAACCCCAACCTGGACATCAGCGGACGGAGGCGGATCCCTGGCAAAGGCTTAGTGAGACAATCAACAAGTTGACAAGTAGTAGGGAGATGAGAGAGGTTGATGAGACCCTCAAGCAACCGTTCTCGAGCAAAGTGGTAGTTGAGCTCTATATGCTTAGTTCGTTCGTGGAACACGGGGTCTTTAGCAATATAGATCATGTCAGATTATCACACTGGACATGTATCGGTGTGATATTCGTAAGCCCAAGCTCAGCCAGAAGACGACTAAGCCAAGGCAATTCGAAACACACAAGGTGAAGTGACCTATACTCGGCCTCTACAAAAGAAAGTGAGATGCTTTGTTGTTTCTTTGACTTCCAAGAAATCAAGTTATTGCCCAACATGACAATGAAGCCACTCACAGAGCGTCTAGTGTTGGGACATGTCGTCCAATCTGCATCGCAATACGCTTGACCCCTCTGTTGAGTACCTTTGAGATAACACAAAACATGGAGTGCCTCCTCCATGTGAGACTGTCTTGGAGCTTGAAGAAACTGAATGGGGAAGGCCAAATCTAAACGAGTGATTGCCATTAAATTGAGCTTACCTACAAGTCGGCGATACGACATGGGATCTGTAAGCAACTCATTTTACCGTCCTCTGCTTTTAAAGATTCAAACTCAAAGGACTAGACACTGCCGAGCCACACAAAAACTCAGCGATAGTCTCAGCTTTGAACTTCTATTGACACATCAATAGCCCATGAGGAACCTTGACAAACTCAATTCCAAAAAAGAAATTTAATGATCCAAGGTCCTTGATGCGAAAAGTGTCATTCAGAAACGTCTTAAGGCCATTAATCTCTCCCAAATCATCCCCCGTGAGTAATATGCCATCAACATACACGGTAACGAACACGATTGATGAGTCTGTCTTCTTTGAAAACAAGGAATGATCATTCACAGACTAAACATAACCCCTAGATCTCAAGGAAAAAGATAGCTTGGCATACCATTGCCTATAAGCTTGCTTCAAAACGTATAGAGACTTGTGAAGTCTGCTTACCAAGGAAGAATCATCAACTGCCAAACCTTGTGGGATCTTTATGAAGACTTCTTCATCCAAGTCCACATGTAAAAAGACATTGTTCACATCAATTTGGAACAAATGACATTTCTTCTTTAATGCCACGGAGACAATATACCTCATTGTGGTCATCTTAATGACCGGAGAGAATGTCTCTGTATAATCAACACCCTCCTTTTTGTGTGAATCCCTTTACCACTAAACGAGCTTTGTAACGTTCGATACCCCATCAACCTTCCTTTTGATCTTATGCACCCACTTACAATCGATGACTCTCTTTCCCTTTGCCAAAGGCTTCAAACTCGAAGTGTGATTAAGCTCAAGGGCATCAAATTCTGCCCACATTACATCCTGCCACACACCTACTCCCTCTATTTATAATAGAGTCCCTATAGGTATAACCTCCTATAGATAAACTAGATATAGATAAAACCTACCTTATCTAGACCTATTATAGATAAAACCACCTATATATAAAAACATGTATAGATAAAACTTGCTATAGATAAATTGACTTGGCCCCAATCCAATTTATCTATCTACCTAAGATAATTAATTGTCTCATACAACACGTCTGCTATGGTCACGAAGTATTTGTAATCATCATTTGTGGGAACTTTGTATGGTCCCCAAAGATCCACATGAATTATTTCAAACACATAATCAGTCTTGATGCTACTTATAGGAAAAGGCAACCTGGATTGTTTTGCATGCTCTTGCACAAATATCACAACTATCCAATGCAGTCTTATCAAGCAAACTAATATAGTCAAGAAAGGAAGTGAATTAAGTTTATAGTATGGCAAATGGCCCAGCTTGTTGTGCCAAAGTGAAACCTTAATACCACATGCAACTTTATTTTGTGCATCAACAAAAGCAGAAGAGCACTTGGCATGGTCTTCCTGTACTCCCTGATGGACTTGTAAAGAATAGTTCCTTGTATGCCCTACCAAGCTCCAAAGGAACTTTCATCAAAAGGATCTTGCATTAAGCACCTTGTAGGTGCGAATAACACATTGCATTGCATGTCTTTAATCAATTTACTAGCTGATAGCAGATTACACTTGAATGACGGAACAAACAAAACATCCTACAATACCAAATCATCCAACACTCGCACTCTGTCTGCTGTGTATACGGTGAATGTTTGATCATCGGGTAATGTGACCCTTACAAGATGTTTTAGTTGTTCTCTGTTAAGGAACAAAGACATGTCGCCACTCATATGACAGCTTGCTCCGCTATCTATGATCCGAGCAACATTGTTCATCACAACTTTGAATTTCACTATTTTAGCATTACCTGCGAATCTAGCGAAGTCATCTTGCACGACTCCTTTGTTGTTTGACGACGAGGCAAGTAGACTTAGCAATTGAGAAATCTGCTTAGGACTAACATCCACCTTCTTCGAGCCTCCCGAATCAACATCTTCCCCCGCTCTCTTGCAAACTTCTCATTATTGCCTTTCTTCTTCCCTTTTCCTTGCAAATGTGGTGGAAAACCGATTAGATGATAACACTTCTTGATCGTATGATTTGTCTTCTTGCAGTTGGTGCAGTAAGTGCCTCTTTTCTCGTTGCCCCCTTTTTGGAACAGATTGGCTACTTGCTTGCATAGAAGTTGCATCTATCATGATTAAGCCTAGCGCATGTACCTCTTTTTGTTTCTCCTCCTGCGTGAGTAAAAAATAAGCATAATCTACATCAAGTAGCAGCTTCATCATCAAGAGAGTTCCTCTAGCTGTGGTGTAAACATCGTTGAGTCCCATCGAAAACTCTAGCAATTTATGTTCTTCGATGAATTTGACGAAGCTCTCCGCTCCTCCACAATTGCACACAAGAAAATTACGCAAACTGGATATCTCGTTCCATAGAGCATTCTTTTTATTGTAATATGAAGCGATCGAGTCAGATCCTTGTACGATCAAGCTCGAATTACCCTCAACCTAGGGTGGCTCATCCGGGTCGACCCGACCCGAACATTCCGGGTGGGGGTCAACCCGAAGGCCCGGGATTTTTAAAAATGCGACCCGCCACCCGACCCGAACCCGAGATTTGTAATTCTGGGTTTTCCGGGTCAGGTGGTGGGTTCACCCGAAAACCCAAGTTTTAAAATTCCGATATATTTTACGGTTTTTAAAGGCTTAACACATATATATTTATAATATTTTTTATATTTTATTATTTTCCTTGTATATACTATACAGTATATATATAATATCCAGTATGTAAGTGTGCATATATGTGTTACTTCACATGTGAATCCATGACCGAATTCACATAAAATCTTATGATGATTCACATTTCATACATACAAATTAATATACTATACCAATAAATACTCTCCCAAATGCAGTGTATATGCACTTACGGTAATGTATACATACATATGCACACACTGTATACATATTAACTTATATACAAAGTATACATGGTATATACACGGTATACATGGTGTATGTATACACCATATGTATATTTATATAATTTTTTTAAAAAAAATCCGGGTCAACGGGTCAAACCCCGAGACCCGCCGGGTCTGACCCCGACCCGCCCGACCCTGTGTTTTCCGGGTCGGGTCCATTTTGAGCCCCCCTAGCTCAACCGCGTACATTTGTGCTCCATTTGCTTGGCCATATCGAGTCTGCAACCGTTGCCATATGTTTGTTGTTGTCTCAGTGTAGATCACAGTACTGCTCCTGATCTCTAGATTGATGCTCATGATTAACCACAAAATCAACATGTCATTACAACGTTCCCAACCTCTGTAGGCCGGATCCAGTTTCTCTGGAATCGGAATGCTTCCATCTACGAAATCGACTTTGTTCTTCACGGAAAGAGCCACCTTCATCGACCTATACCACTCGTTGAAGTTCTTGCCATCGAACACCGGAGTCACAAGCACGAGCCCTGGATGGTCACTGGGGTGAAGATAAAGCGGATTTGAGGATTCAGTAGTCGGAATTGGCTTGTAGTCTCCGTACACCATTTTCAAATCTACAAAATTCTTGTGCGGAAACGAATTCGTAGAAGTGGATATGTATCAAGAATCTAACTCTTGCTCTGATACCATGAAATTCTCAAGTAAAATCAAGCGGAAACGAAAATCTTCATTTATGGAGTTTGAGGTTTGAGGGAGAAGAAGAAGTGGTTGTTCGCCTTTTGTTTCATTGATCTTTTGTAACAGAAATAGAAAATATTTATATAATTATCTTGATGGGCCGACCGTGTGCCAGATTTACAAAGTCTTATTATGTAAAATATGTTATCACCCAATATGTTGAACTGTTAAGCTGGTTATCTTACATATAATTTTTTATATCATACTGGGTTATATATAGGCCAAGTTTATTGTATGGAGAGTTGTGTACTTGGTCGATGGATTTATTACATTACAAAGCTTTGTAACTATCATATCCACTTTCTTTAATTTAGCGCTTTTTTAAAATCTTTTATACAATACTTGTTAGGCTTCATTGGGAAAAGCATTAGATTGAACACGCAGACAACTTGTGAAGGTTCGATAATATAAAACAATGTAATAAAGAAATACTCTAGAAGGGGGGTTGAATAGAGTATGCCCGTTTTTCGCAGAAAGTCTCAAGACTTTTGGAGCTCGTATAAAACCCTTTGAGATTAAACCTGAATCACAAAGTTAGACAATCGAACCAAGTGCGGAAATAAGGTAAAGCAATAAGTAAAGGACACGAGTAATTGTTTACGAGGTTCAGCACGAACTTGGCCTACGTCCCCGCCGAGGGTTCTTCCACAACCCTAGGATTCAAAAGGCTTTATTGATTCGCTTAGCTTAGGATCCTAATAGCTCACCGAGAAGCCTCTCTCCTATACAATTGTAATCTAGTCAACTCACGTTCCCTTGGAGTCCTAGACCAATCTAGAAGAGCCCCACCTCTCTCAGCTATCTAGTACAATCCTCTTACTCTCACAAATCAATAGCCTAGTGCAACTTCCCGAGTTATAAACTCTCGAGTAACACTATAAATGAATATATCCTATAAGCTCACAGTGACTCTCAAAGGCTTTGAAATAAACAACAAACTCTTGAGCGCTTAGCAGAGAGACACTTGGAAGACAGATCTTGCTTGAATGAATGAAAGCTCGTGTAGCACTTGTGTCTTCTGTCTTCTTCTTCCTTTCCTTTATAGAAGTAATGTGGAGCATGAGGTTCTTCAACACCAGATCTTTAACAACGGCTAGTAAAGATTATGGCGCGCCCGGATCTTCTATGTTAGGACACTTTGAAGACATGATCTTTTTTGAATGGGATCTCCTCGATATGCACCACAAGGAAAGATATAATTTCGAAATACTTCCTGAAAGATTAGTCATATATATATAATATAAAGGAAGTATATAATAAGATTAAATAATATTCGGACTTATAAAACAGGTTTTGTATTTCATCAACTGTTAATGCTCCAAGGCCTTTGACACAAACATCCTGTCAAAGCCTTTGAAATATTTATTCCGATTTTCATCAAGGGAGGGAGTTATCAACTTGGATGGTGGTCCAAGCCCTCCGGCTTGGATAGTGGTTTAGTACAGTTTGATCATATTCAAAGTTTTACTTTATAAGGAAAAAAATAATTGAATAGGTAGATTAGATGTTTTCATTCTCCATCTCTCTTGCTATCAAAACTCTAGGGTTTTCATTTACAACTAATACATTTCATTGTTGTAACTTTTTTTCTTCTACCTCTTCAAGGGTTCGTTCTCTTAATATACAGTTATACATGATGACTCATTCCGTCCTCGAGAAGATGATGATGACATATTTGGCCCAAAAGCACAATATTTAAGTGTTATTGGTGCCCTGAGGCATTGGAACATAATTAAGCATTTGTTACGTTACTTCAAAGATACACATGCTCTTGGTTTATTTTATCAAAACTGCTCAAATGTCACTCTTGTCGGTTACGCTCAAGATCTCTATTAGACCCGCATAAGAATAAATTTCATACTCACTCCGTCCAAAAATACATGGACTTTTACTATTTATGCACGCTTTTTTAGGAGCTAAAAACTATATAAAATATTAACTTTTTTATTAATTTTTTTTAATAATTACAAACTTATTATTAATAAGTTTGTAATTATTAAAAAAAATTAATAAAAAAGTTAATATTTTATATAGTTTTTACCTTCTTAAAAAAGTGTGCGTGAATAGTAAAGGCAATGTATTTTTGGACGGAGGTAGTAATAGATATGCCTTCACTGATGGAGATACAACCATATCGGGGAAATCCACAAAGAAAACTATGTCTACTACTTCGTCAAACCATGTCGAATTCATACCACTGTACGAGAGAGAGAATGTGTGTGACTAAGATCGATGATAAAAATATATGCATAATGAATATGGAATCAAGTTCATCAAAAGCAGCTCAACCATGATATATAAAGACAACTCTGCATATGTTGCTTAAGGGAAGGAAGGTTACATTAAAGGAGATCAGACTAAGCACATATCACCAAAATTCTTCTCTGCTTATGAACTTGAAGAAAAAGTGGAAATTGAAATCCAACAAATCCGATCAAATGAGAACCTTGTCAACTTTTTCACACAGTCATTACCTCTAAAGAAGTTCGAGCAAATTGTATGTAGGATCGGAATGTGTCAAATCCGAGAAGCTCATTAAACATGTCAAATTCAAGGAGAGAATTATACACGTTGCACTCTTTTTTCCTTTGATCATACTTTTATCCTTTTCGTTTTTCTCGGCAATGTTTTTAATGAGACAACATGTGGTGAATATTTCACAATAGGACAAAATATTTCCAAATTTAGAGATATTTTTTTGCAGTTATAAGGATGGATCTACATTCTCCACTATAAAATGAGGATACTAGATGTTATAATCTAAGCAAACAATTAGATAAACAAAGCACAAGTTCAAGTGCAACCAATCTGGCTATTTTGTTTTCAACCACAATTATCACAAAATATAATTTTTTAAAATAAAAGTATCAATATAAATTATAAATGAAATTTATAACTAAAATAATTAAGTGTAATATATGCTTATCAACTCCTAAAATTATATTGGTTCTGTCGAGATTCGGCATGTTTTCCGAGAAGCAAATTCTGTGGCTGATCGCCTATCGCGTATTAGTTATGCTTCACACGGACCTATGATGCCTGATGACTCTCTGTTATGTCTTCTCATCCGCAAGGATGCTCTTGGTTGATAGGGCTTAGCTCTATGGCCAAATTCTTTCTGTTTCAAAAAAAAAAAAAAAAACTCCCAAAATTATATTTTTGAACCATTTAAACCTCTTAGAACACCCACAAATTCCACAATGGTTGTAAATATGTATTTTTTAGACGTTTTTAGTTTTATTGGTTGTTTTGGATGTGTGCAAATATGCATATTTGAGTATGTGATGTGCAAATTTGAGCACATCACATCCCTCATGTGTATAAACTTTTACAAAAAGTGCAAGACAATTTCATTAGTTTTTTTTAATGATTTTATTTCCCTTTTTGTTTTAAATGAATTGTATTTGAATGGTGCGTAAAAAATACATATTTCACCAATTGAGCAAATTACTACAAAGTAATGTGTATTTTTACACATTTTGTGCAAATGTGCATATATTTTAACTAAAATCATTGTGGATGGTCTTAGGGCATCCGCATCCATCGAACCCAGTAGGGTTTCTTAACTCCACTTTTTTTTTTATCTTTCTCTCTTCACCATTCTTTAAACAACCCATTATACATTTCTCACTCACATCCCTTTAACCCATGAGAGTTCCGTAACTCCCTTTTTTTATCTTTTATCTCTTCACTCTTCTTTCAACTTTTTTTTATTCATTTACCAAAATTATACTAATACTAGAAGGCGTTCTCAAAAAAAAAAAAAAAAAAAAAGAAGGCATTCCCGCTCTACACGCGAGACATTATTTTTTATGTCGAATTTTAAATCTTGTATGCTACACGCATGACATCTTTGAAAAATAGTACTCCATATTTACACGTTAATGTAACTATGCTTTTATATATATTCTCATGTTATTAGTCTTATATTTCAATCTTTCATATACCAATTTTATTATTTATTAGTATAGTTAAATAATCTAATTTAGTATGTACAATATTTATTCTTATACTATATTATATTTAATAGAATTGATCATTTTTATGGAAATTTAAAATATTTTGTAATCTTTTGAAAAATATTTGTAGTTAAACATAAAGTATTGATTTAAAAAAAATTACAGTTATGATGCTACATAAAAAATTATTATAATTCTATTGTATAAGAAACCGTTAGAATTTTTATAATGAACAGACATTATAGATTTTTTATCTAATAGATTTAAGACATTAAACTAATATAATGTTAAAAAATATAAAAATAGTGTAGTCGAGGAGAGTTGAACCCTTGACTTTGCACATAGAAACTATTCCTTAACCATTAGGCTAGAAAAACCTTTTGATTTTTTGTGTCAATATTTAATATATATTATGTTATTTGTTATCATTTAACAGGTGTAATTAAGTGGGGCAAAACCCAACTTTATAGATAGATAGATAGATAGATAGATAGATATAATAATAATAATAATATTTATACTACGTAATATAAACCCAAATGTACACGTATTATATATCAATTATTGATTTTTAATAGAGGGAAATTAGAGGAATTTTTAATTTTATTTACTATATATTACATTTTGTTGTTATTTAAACCCAAATGTACACATAGTATATATTAATTATTGATTTTTTTTCTTCATTAAAATATACAATATTGATGTCTATTGATAGATATTTTTTTTTATGAATTTCTGAATTGTTAAAAATTGAAAAAAAAAATTATGCTCGAAATTAGGCTAGAATTAAAATATACTAGTAATCACCCACCTCAATTAAATCACACAAATGTCACGTAACACTCTCTCCTTTTTCCAATTTTGACACAAGCATGCACGACAATCCTCTTCCAAATTCTTCTAGGTGTAGTCCCTAATTTTTTTTAGGTGTGGTCCCCAAGTTTCTCTTTTGCCTAGTGTTTAAGAGAAATGTATGAGAGAACATGTCAAATCGTTCTTTACTCCATTTTTTGTAACCTCAAATAAAATAGTATTAAATTTCTTAAATTTGGGATAAAGAACCCCCGTTTCCCATGCTCTTAAAGCTTTTAACCATTAACCCCTAGATTATTTTGGAGTTTATTTATATTTTTGAAAAAACAAACACACAACGACTTCAAATCCCTTGTCTTTCAATATGCCTCCCCTCTTAGACCATGTGTAACCATGTGTTTTACTTACCTTATAGATCTTAAAAGGTAAACTCATGGTTGCAAGCTAAACCTTAAGGGAAGAGGTTGGAAGGGGTTACCCCTTCCCACTAAGATAACCTCATCCCTTTTATTTTTACTTTCTCTTTAATTTTTTAAACACACAAGTGTCCCACTACATGTTATTTATATTTGTTTAAACACACAAGTGGGGAACAAGGTAACCCCATGGTTGCAAGAGTAACCTCTAAATAAGAGGTAACCTCATGGTTGCACATGCTCTTATCCCCCAACCCCCCTCACAAACCCCAACTCAAAAGAAAAATAAAAATTAAAAAAAGGATTAAAAGAATTTTTTTTTTTAAAAAAAAATTATGTGAGAGGGGACAGGAGAGGGAGACGGAATCGGAGACAAAGGATTTACACCCACACACGACCACTTTTAAAATTTCACGAGGTACCCTCGTGGTATTGCAATTTTCGCCAGGTGTACAAAAGTTTAACAAATTTCGTGTGGTACCCCTAACGTTTACTCTTATTTCACTTCGCGCCATTCCCTAGTTAATTTTGACAGAGCACCGTTAGTTTTGATTTTTTTTTTTAAAAAAAAAAACGCTGGAGGCGATTGGAGAGAGCGTCTTCAAGGGCGAACTGAGAGGAAAGAGGAAGGCTTCGAGAGCGTCTTCAACGGCGAACTGAAAGGAAAGAGGCGTTGAGGCGAGAGCTTCTGTTTGTGTTTTGATCTTCATTCAATGAAGCCTATCCAATTTCTTATGCTTCGTTAAAGTTCTCTATTTGCTACAAATAATTCTCTGTTGTCAATGCTCAGGTGAGGGTTCGTTAAAATTCTAGTGTGATGGAGACTAGAGGATTACACTACTAGAGGTAAGTTGTTTAAACTTTAAAGTTTTGGGGTTACAATCGATTTAGGGTTTTGATTTGAGGGTGTGTCGAATTGAAGAGGTAAGTTGTTTAATGCTTTGCATTATGGTTAGGGTTAACCCTAAATAATCTTTTGTTCTTCTCGTGGGTTCTAGATTCAAAGAGTTGTGAAACCTGCAATTTGGATTTAACTTACCAGCTCAGACCTGCGACTACTTGATTTCAGTGAACTCATTATGTTAATCTGTGTAGTTTGAAGAAGCTAGCTTTGGGCCTTTACATACTTACCATGTTTTTTCATACCAATAGGCAATGTCATCTATGTTAGTTTGGAAAAGCTTTAGCAACATTGCTGATGTTAAAATGCCATCTATGTATGGTTTCAAGCCTATTAGCTCAAATGGTAGAGCGATGTGCTCACGCACAAAGATGCGAGTTCAAATCTTGCATATGATAATTTCAACCATGATTATTCATCTTTTTTCAAATCTTGCATAGGATAATTTCAACCATGATTATTCATCTTTTTTCATTTATTTTGTGATCACTAAATTAATGGGAAAACAATTAGTAGCTCCCAACCGTCTACGGTCTTTGATAATTTATTTTGTGATTACTGATTTGTCTAATGTGTAATATTTTGTGATCAATTTCAACAACTTCAATGTGATGTTGTGTAACACCCCCTTTTTAGATCCCAAAAGGGGTGTTGCAGCGCCAGTGAATCCGCAGACTTTAATGTCTTTGACTTCACCTGAGACTTATAGGGACATGCAACCATGCTCCCATAAACAAGATGATAATATAAATACAATAGAATATGCGGAAGTGAATAAAATTCATTAGTTTAAATATTTGATCACAATAAGATAAAAATTCCAAAACCATAAAGTATGCATAATTCCAAAATAACTTAAATTAAAGTAGCGATGCGGAAACTTTTAGAGGTTCAAAACTTGTAAAAATATTCAATAAATGACAGTCTGCTCTTTAACTCTCTTCTGCTCCGCTGCTTGCACTAGACCTGTGGAATATGGTATGGTGTTTCGTGAGAACGAAGGACACCAGCCATCCAATAAATAGGATGGTTAGTACAATAAAGACTAGCAAATGATAGGGAAAATGTTCAGACTTTAACCTTACAGTGACCATAAAACGGTATGTCTCAGGTTAAGGGAATGACACGAATATTTATAGTAGAAACTGAATGAAAATGATAAAAATTCACACATGACTCGGATGATCATATCGATCGATTATAAGATAAGAAATGGAATTATACTTGAGGCAGATAAGTATAATAACTGAAATGATCACCTATTTAACAGTCGGTAATAATGATAATGATAATAATAATACTACGTGGTACCGGTCGGGCCTTTAACAAGGACCACGACCTACATCAGATCGTTGTTTTATCACCCCGCAGAGAATGCATTCCGGGATGGTGTTTCATGAAACCTTTTGAGGCGGTGGCTTAACGAACCACAACCTGCAAGTCAGTCTACTGCATAACTTGCCAAAGGCATAAAGCCACTCGCATCACGTGGTGCGCATTTTAACATATCATAACTAAGCATCACATGGTGCCTATCTTATCATACATAAACAATTTATACTAGGTGATCATAATGACGACATTAACTCAAACAGGGACAAGCATGGATAATTCAAAGGGTCTTACTATCCCATGCTACTAGTTTGCATGAAAGAACAAGCAGAATATCATGCACTTTAGGAAGAAGAAAATGGGCAACCTTTACTTATCTCGAGTTATAAACAAACAAATCACATTTAATACTATAACACTATAATTACTTTAATAATAATTGCCCATTTATTTAACTCATGCCAATTTATGATTAAAAAGATAAATTACATCAAGCAGACGGGTATGCAATTTATCGAAATTGGCAAGGAAATTGGCCACAGGGCCGCATTCGACACAGAAGAATTTAAAAGGCACATCAAAAGAATCACGAAACACGCAAAGGGCGATGAACGAAATCACTTGCCTTGACTTTCGACGATCAGCTGATGACAACCAGACGAGATTTTAGCACCTATCGAATCCAACGGAAAAAGGAATATTAATATTGATATTTTATGAAATTAACTTTACTTAACTCAATTTGAAATTGAATTAATTCTATAAAGTTAAATATTATATACCAATATGAATTCCTTGGGGAGCGGGATCCGGCGTGGGTTCTTCGAGATTTCTTGGTGTCGCTGAAACGGGCAAGAATCGAATAGTTTATAAATACCGGCAGCTTAACTTAATAAATAATTAAGTTAGGGCATAAACGGAATTAGTATAAAAATGAGGGACATTTCTGTAAATTTGACAAAAGCTTATTAAAACCCGATTGATTTCCATGGAGTTTTTGCACGTACAGGGAGGAAGAGGCAGGGCGATGGGCGCAACTCTCCTCCGGCGTCGGTGGCAGCGATCGGAGACGGCGGCTCGGCGGCGATTGACAGAGACAGGGCAGCGATCGGGGCGGCGCTCGAGCAGTGGTTGGCGGGGGCACAGCAGCGGCAATGGAAGGCGGCTCGGCGCGAGCTCGACCTTCTGTTCTCTGGGCACGGCTGCACTGCAGGGTCGGTGTCAAGGGCTCGATCAGAGGCAGCTCGACCTGGGCGTTCTCCGGGCAGGGGCTGCGGCTCGGTTGCTGGCGGTGGGGGACTCCGGGAGTCCGGCACTGGCACAGCGGTGGGCGGAGGCGGTACTGCGCTCGGCTTGGACGAATTGGGAGAGGAGAGGAAGCCGCTTGCTTGAATGATTAAAACTACCGGGGTCCTCCTCTATTTATAGGACTGAAATTGAAAGAGATAGGGAGGAAGAGGTTGATCCCGTTGCTGAGATCTCGGATTTGGCTGAGATTGAGGATAATCCCTTTGGATTTATCTGAACGTAGGAGGAAGAAGAAAGAAGAAAAAAAATAAAAAAAATAAAAAAAGAATTCCATCTTTCAAATTTGGGTTGAGAATGGGCCCCTTCTATTGGGTTTCCTCTTTAAAAAATAAAAGAGGTATTTGACTATATATTATACATATGTTTGGAAACACATATATATTATATATTAGCGGAAGGAAATTTAATTTAATTTAACTTTATAAATTAAATAAATTAAATGGCAAGAAGGTTTAGCGAATAAAGTTAGAATAATATAATTATTCTAATTTATATTATATATCTTGTGTGAATTTATTGATTTCCCCAAATTCACATAGCATAATATAATATTCTGTAAAGAAATATCCCAAAAATAATTTGGGGTATTTCATGTTGTGATATGTATTCTCTGGGATTCAAGCCACCAACAGCTGATATAGCAGGTTAACTGGGTGCCTGCTTGACCATCCCCGTGCCAGTGCCCCCCAAACTCCCTGCTATATCCTCTTCAAGATATAATAGGAGCACCCAACAACATTAGCTTATTTGATTTATTTGCTGTCATACCCTACCCACCTATTTCAATTAGTTTTTGTCATGTGAGTTGCTTCTATAACTTTTACTCAGTCCAACACCATAGTTGGAAATAGGAAATTAATTACTTAAAAACACTAGAAAAATCCTTCAATAAACCATATTCATTTCAACAACAATAATTACTTACTGGATGGTTGAATTGGTTTGCAAGATGGAGAGGAAAGATGAGGGTGGTTTACCAAACCACGTTGTTTGCTATGTGGGAGGGACATTTTTGTCATTTCATGTCAATAAGTGGGAGCAAATATGTCTTTTTCAGTGACTTCCATCCCATAAACTTTAATCCAAAACCAAAAACGAACGGGATTAAACTGGATTCAAAATTCCACCCGGTCCACCCCGAAATTCCATCCCCATCCTTTCAGGCCGTGTTTGGCAACGGGATGGGAGTAGGTGGATGGGGATGGAATTTTGAGGGTGGAAGGGATGGGGATGGAATTTCGGAGTGGATCGGGTGGAATTTTGAATCCAGTTTAATCCCGTTCGTGTTTGGTTGTTTATTAAAGTATTTGGGGATGAAGAGACCCAAAGAGACACATTTGACCCCACTAATTAACATGAAAAGACGAATATGCCCCTCCCAAATACCCCTTGAAAATCAACTGTTCATCTTCTTCAATCTTTGGAACTCCTGCAAATTAACACACAGTGACTTAGCTTATAACTAAATTATATTATATGAAGATACATTTTCATATAATTATATACCAAAAAAAAGAAGAAGAAGAAATTACCTTAAATTATAAAAATGAAGAGAAATAATTCTCCATATGATGCTCGTAAGTCAAAACCCACATATGCAAATTAACACTCACTGCTACTCATATTGGTCGGCCATCGATCCAATTCAGGTATTAACAGTCGACTATTTGGCAGTCCGAAAAGCTCCGATCCGATTGATTTCTCTGACAAGGACTCGAATCTAATCGAATCGGATCAACAATGGCTTCCACATTTAACGGCGATGAAACGGCCCACTCCACAGTGGTGACACTCCAGCAGTAGCCAACGGCGGTGACACCTCCAAGGAGGGAGACGCCGACGATGGAGTTGAGGTTGGGGAGCTGCGAGAGGATCATGGCGGCGCTGGTGAAGACGAGGTACCACTCCACAGTGGTGAGGGGCCTGGCGGTGCAGGTGGTGGCGCTGCACACAAATGGGGGAAAAGAACTGACCATTTTTTTTATTTATAAAAATGTGGCATGAGGGAATCGGGGACAATTTGGGGTGAAAAACCTTCCCATCCCGTCCATCTCCCTTGAATGAGGTGGGTGTCTCACCCCGTCTTACCCCCCGCATCCCTTGTTTCGCATCCCCCTCCACCCCCTCGCATCCCCTACCAAACACGCAGGCGCGCTTCCCGAAAACCCACCCCCATCCCCGGCACCCCTTCGCATCCCCTGCCAAACACGGCCTCAAGGCGTGTTTGGCAACGGGGTGGGAGTAGGTGGATGGGGATGGACTTTTGGGGGTGGAAGGGATAGGGATGGAATCTCGGGGTGGAAGAGGTGGAGTTTTTAATCCAGTTTAATCCCGTTCGTGTTTGGTTTTAGTTAAAAGTTTATGGGATGGATGGCACTGACAAAGACAAATTTGCCCCCACTATTTGACATGAAAAGACAATATTACCCCTAAAAAATACCCTTCAACTTCAACCCCATCTTCACATTTTCTGGAAAAATTCAATACAAAAGAGCCACTAATGCGCACCAGAGCCCGAAGAGGAAGTAATCGAGGGCGATGACTACTTCGACCTCTTGCCGGATCCAATCGCCGGCGTCATCCTCAACGGCGTCCACGACGCCAAATCCCTCTGCCGCTGCCTCCTAGTCTCCAAGCGCTTCGCCTCCATCGTCCCTCGGGTCCATTCTGTCTCCGTTGTGGCCAGGCCGAGGCTCTCTCTCCTGTACCCGGCCGCGCCGAAGAGATGCTATTCCGGAAGCTTTCTCAAATCGCTCTTCCGGAAGCTTATCTTCCCGTCCGGTTCGAATAAGAAGGCCAATTCCAGGCCCAATTTCATCGGTCCCGCCGATCTCAGCCAGTGGATATGCAATTCCATCAGGAATTTTGCCGAGATTCGCCACCTGCGAGTCCAGCTCCCTGACAATGGCGGAATCGTAGGGTTTCCTGACACCGGCGGGATCCTGAAATGGACCGCTGAGTTCGGGAGGAGTGAAGACGAGAGGATTTATGGAGAAGAGAGGAAGGGGAAGGGCAATCTGGGGATGGAAACCCTTCCCATCCCGTCCACCTCCCTTCCATGAGGTGCATCCGTCACCCCGTCTCACCCCTCCCATCCCCTGATTGGCATCCCTCTCCACCCGCGGCATCCCCTTGCCAAACATGCGAGCGCTATTCCCGAGAACCCACCCCCATCCCGCCCATCCCCTTGCATCCCCTGCCAAACACGCCCTCAATCTCCAAAATTCCATCCCCATCTCTTCAATCCCCAAAATTCCATCCCCGTCCACCTACCTCCATCCTGTTGCCAAACACGACCTTAGTTATCTAATTAAAGCACAAGTGCTTGGAGTTTTTCCTTTTGATAGTTCCCGATTATGAAGATTGTTAAGGGCATTTAAGATAATTTCAAGCAGTAAATTTTATTTTTATTGTTGAAAATATTACTACCTCCGATCCACAAAGGATATCATTTGACTTTTTATTACGTATTTTAAGAAGCTAAAAACGATATAATATATTAACTTTTGTATTTTTTTTATAATCTAATACTCCCTCCGTCCAACAATACATGGATTTTTAGAGGTAAATTTTTGTCCAACAATAGATGGGCTTTTAGGTTTTCTAGGTAAAAAGTTGTAATGATTTGTATTGGTTTTTGTGTTGTTGACTTTTTAAAATAATTTGATTGGTTAAAATGTGTAGTGACTTTTTAAAAGTAATGTGTTTTATTAAAACTTGTGCAAAATGCTAAAAAGTCATGTATTTTAGGACGGAGGGAGTACTTATTACCAACAATTATTAAGCTGTAAAAAAATAATTTAAAAAAAAATAATATTTTATATAATTTTTAACTCCTTAAAATACGTGTTAAAAAAGTCAATTGTGGATCGGAGGTAGTACTATTTATACTATTCCAAATAGCCCACCAATTAAACGCAAGGTATTTAAGGAGATCGGAGTTCTTCTTAATAGGGTTGATATTAGTGGAAGAAATCATCTTTCGATTGTTTTGGTCAATCTGATAATTGATAAATTATTTGTTTAGTAATTAATACTCCATCCGTCCCAAAATTTAAGTCGTTTTAAGATTTTGCACAAATTTTAATAAAACTCTCACCCCTCAATCAACATTATAATTTCACTAATTTTTTCATAATTTTTATTATTTTCAATATCCACTACATTTTTTAACCAATCAAAATCTTTTAAAAAGTCAATAACACACAAATCGATACAAATCATTACTCCCTCTGTTAATTAAAACACGTCATTTTAGACATTTGCACATTTTCTAAGAAATCAAATAAAAACAAACAAAAATACACTTAATATCTCTAATTATTACTTTACTTTTCCACTTTATTGAAAACTACAACTAACAAATCTCTAATCATTACAAGGGTAATTTTGGAAAGTGAACGCCAAAATACCTAAAACAACATGTTTTTTCTTAACAAGATTTTACTCCTAAATGTAAGATCATGAGATTGATTGTAATGTCCTCCTTGAGGGTTTCCATTCATTGATAAACATATATATAGGTTACAAAGGTATTGGGCCTTAACGGGCTTTTAGCCCACTATACATGAGGAGACCTATGTAATCTATCAAACCCCCGCAGTTGAAACGGGAGGGGTCCGTACAGCGAGACTGGAACGAAAATCAATGAATAATTGTCTAGGTAAACCCTTGATGAATATATCAGCGTACTGATAAGAGGACGGGACATGTAGAACGCGGACATGTCCAATGACAACCTTGTCCCTGACGAAGTTGAGATCAAGCTCATTGTGCTTCGTGCGTTGATGCTGGACTGGGTCACTAGCCAGATAGACGACGGAGACGTTGTAAGTGTAGACTAGAGTGGCCTTCTGAAGAGGGCAATAGAGCTCAAGAAGGAAATTGCGGAGCCAAGAGCACTCGGAGACAACGTTGGCAACACCCCTCTATTCTGCCTTAGCGCTGGATCGAGAGACGACTGACTAACGCTTGGCTGACCACGACACAAGGGTATCGTTGAGGAAGACACAGTAGCCAGATGTGGAGCGTCGTGTGTCAGGGCACCCACCCCAATCCGCATCAGTGTAAGCAACAAGATCAAGCTTAGAGGAAGGAATGATCGTGGTGCCGAGCTCGAGGGTGTCGCTGATGTACCGAATGATCCGCTTCAGAGCCTGAAAGTGAGGTTCCCTGGGCGCATGCATAAACAAGCAGACCTGATGAACGACGTAACTGATATCAGGCCTGGTGAAGGTGAGAAATTGAAGAGCACCAGCGAGGCTCCTGTAAAGTGTCGGATCATCAACCAAAGGACCAGAATGAGCACTGAGCTTGTTGGATGTATCGACAGGGGTGGCGATGGGGTTACAGTTGACCATTTTAGCCCGAGCAACAATCTCAGCGACGTACTTACTCTGTGAGAGAAACGGGCCAGACGCATGACGCTAAACAGCAACTCCTAAGAAGTAGGACAACTGACCCAGATCAGACATGGCGAATTCCGCACTCAACTGCGAAATAATGGACGTCCGAAGAGCATCTGAAGAGACAGTGAGAATGATGTCATCGACATATAGGAGCAGGAATGCCAAGTTTAAGCCTCTGCGATAGATAAACAGAGACGTATCCGAACGACTGCCAATGAAACCCAAACGAAGCAAATGAGAGGCAAATCGCTGGAACTAAGCCCGCGGAGCCTGTTTCAACCCATACAGAGAGCGCTTGAGAAGACAGACATGCTTTGGACGATCGACATCAGCGAACCCCGGTGGCTGAAACATGTAGATTGTCTCATTCAGATGGCCATGCAGAAAAGCGTTCTTGACATCTAACTGATGGATGGCCCAGTTGCGCGATAGAGCTAGACTCAGGACCACTCGAATAGTGGCAGGCTTGACCACAGGGTTGAACGTCTCATCACAATCAATACCTGCCTGCTGAGATCGACCGTTGACCACAAGACGGGCTTTATAGCGCTCTAACGACTCATCAGAGCGGAACTTATGACGGAAGAGCCACATACAGCGAATGACGTTCGCCTCAGGCGCGAGGAACAAAAACCCAAGTACCATTCTTTGTAAGGGCCTTGTATTCGTCGAGCATAGCCGCCTGCCAATTCGGGTCGATGAGGGCTTTTTTGTGGGAGGTGGGAATGGGGGAAAGGGAGGGCGAGGTGGAGGAAGGGGGTGATTGGGAGTCGGGAAGGACGAGGGCAAGGGGGGCGGGGCTGTGGGGAGAAGTCGCGGGCGCAACATTGCTGCGGGCGCCGCTCGTTGATTGGCTGCGGCCGCCTCCAGTGAGGGGGACGTTGGATGGGGTGGGTTTCTTTGATTGGCTGCGGCCGCCGCATCCTGATGCGGCCGCGGCATCACATTAAGGCGGTTTGACGGAGGGCTATAGGCTTGGTTTTGAGCGGCGGGGTGGTGTGCGGTGGTCATGGAGAGGATCTGACAGGGTCGGAAGACACCGGAAACGCTGCGGGTGTGTGGTCTGGTGGGTGGTGGTGGGGGAGGGGGAGAGGCAGGAGCACCGGAAGAGCTCTGGGAAAAAAGAAAATGTGGGAATGGTGACTCAGACTTTGACGGAGACATAGGGGGTGTGGGAGTCGCAAAGGGGAATCGCGACTCATCAAAGGTGACATGACGAGACAGAATGAACTTGTGGGTCTTGATATCGAGGCAGAGGTAACCGCGATGATCAGACGGGTAGCCAAGAAAGACACAAGGGGTGGAACATGAATGAAGCTTGTGAGGGGCGGTGGATGACTGATTTGGAAAACAAAAGCATCCAAAGGTACGAAGGTGATCATACCTAGGGAGAGTGCAATACAATGCCTTAGTCGGTGAGTGATGGTGGAGGGTGGTGGAAGGTAGGATGTTTAGGAGGTAGCACGTGGTGGCTAAGGCGTAAGGCCAGTATAGAATAGGAATTGATGCGTGGAAGAGGAGAGAGCGCTTCATATTGGTAATGGTTCGGATGATTCGTTCGGCCTTGCCATTTTGTTGGGAGGTATAGGGGCAAGACAAGCGATAGGAGATCCCATTGGTGTTAAAGAAAGTGTGAAATTCTTTGTTGTCAAATTCGCGACCATTGTCACATTGGAAACACTTGATAGAGGTGTGAAATTGTGTTTTGATGTAAGTATGGAATTTGGCAAAGATAGGAAACACTTGAGATTTAAAGTGCAAAGGAAAAACTCATAAGAAATGTGTATAATCATCCAGAAACAAAAGGTAATACTTATGACCCTCCTTGCTAGGCACAAGAGATGTCCAAATATCACTATGAATAATTTCAAAAGGTGCAAAAGTAGTGTTTAAAGACCGCTGAAAAGGAAGTCTGGCATGCTTGCCTAACTGACAAGAAGAACATAAACTAGAGCGAGACTCTTTATTACATTGGACAAGACTTTTAGAACGAAGTAAATCTAAAACTGCAGGACTAGGATGACCAAGGCGCGCATGCCAAAGACTGGATGATGATGCCGATAGGGCGACTGGACTTGATGGGCTGGATGGTGACGGCAACGACACAGGATAGAGCTCCCCGATGCTATTACATCTCAGGCGAGTAACCCCCGCAGTAAGATCCTTCACAGAGAAACCAAATAGATCAAACACAAGAGAAACATTATTGTCAGTGGTGAACCGACAGACAGAGATAAGGTTTTTGACAAGTTTGGGGGCAATAAGGACGTTGTTGAGGTGTAATGGGTTGGTAGTGTGGCATGGCCAATGCCCGAAGTAGCAAGGCGACCACCGTTGCCGACGATAATAGAATGAGTAGGACCCTTAAAAGAAAGAGAAGAGAGAACCTGAGGAGTTCGTCATATGAGAGGTAGCGCCATTGTCCATGTACCAAGCGGAGTCAGGAGGTGCCAGCTGCCTCGAAGAGAAGGCGTGATGAACATCAGTTGGAGTGTACGCTGGATCCGACGACGACGGGTAGACCTGATGCCCGACGGGTCGAGGAGCAGGACCCAACAAGCCCTGCTGACGGTTGGGATACGGGGCTGGTGGGCAATACGACGAGCCGGGGTAGCCAAAGGGCATCAAAGACGGATAGCCGGGATTGGGGTACCAAGAGGGGTGGGGGGTATCGAAATACTGCGCTGGTTGTTATTTCGGCTGGGTTGTGGGGCAAAGGTTTCGTCGATGTCACTGGACGATACCAATGCTGTTTTGTCCTTGGCGGCTTCGGTGGTCTGACGTTGAAGGCGAGTCTCCTCCAGGATCAATTGGGATCGGGTCTTTTCGAATGTAGGGAGAGGTTCCGTCTGCTGGATATGAGTAGCAGCAGCGTTGTATTGAGAAGGGAGACCCGAGAGTACCTGGAGGACGAGGCGAGTGGCGCTGGGTTTGGAGTCGACGGCGTATAGTTGATGAGCCAGGGTCTTGATGTGCTGACAATAGGCGGATATCGACGGAAAAGAGGAAAGCTTGCAACTTGAGAATTCGTGCTCGAGATAGACAGTACGGGTGGACTTGTTGTCTTGGAAGATATTCTGAAGCTTCTTCCAGGCATCCAAGGCAGTGTCTTTGGGGTTGAGGATGGTGGTCAATAGATCTTTTGAGATGGTGTCAAGTTGAGCGAAGAGATCGTCGTCTTCACTCTCAGGTCGATTGACGGAGGAGTCAATATGGTGAAGGACTTTATGAGCCTTAACATGGGTCGTGAAGAGGTGTGACCACATGGTGTAGCTACTAGATTCATGATCAAGAATGATAGGGATGCAGTTTTTGATATTAGAGATTTCAAGGGCGAAGTGGAAGGGCAGTTTATTGGTGGCATGGGGAGGGTCGACCATTGTAACATGAGAGAGAGAGAGAGAGAGAGGGGGGGGGCTGTCGGCGGTGGCCGGGGAGGGGGAAGGGGTGGCGCCGGCAGGAGGGTGGCGGCAAAGGGGGAGAGGATGGCGGCAAAGGGGAGGGTGGCGGCAAAGGGGGGAGGTGGTGGCTAGGGTTTAGAACAAGGAGAGAAAGAAAAATTAGGGTCTTTGGATCTTAGGCTGTGATACCATGTAAGATCATGAGATTGATTGTAATGTCCTCCTTGAGGGTTTCCATTCATTGATAAACATATATATAGGTTACAAAGGTATTGGGCCTTAACGGGCTTTTAGCACACTATACATAAGGAGACCTATGTAATCTATCAATAAAACGACATGTTTTTCTTAACGGAATGAGTACTATCTCCTACATAGAAAACCTAAAATGACATCTATTTTGATGGACAGTGATTCTCTTACCCTCTGATAAGCTTAACCGGGGGTAAAAATGTAATCTCATTTTGGTCAAAAAGTAAGTCAGACTAAAAAAAATAAGAAATGAAAATAGAGAGAGTAGGGCAATAATTACCTGTAGAAATTAAAGTAACCTTGATCCTAATGACAATTAATGCACGGTAATCCTTCTCTCCAAAGACTCCAACTGTAATTTCAAAATTTAATCTCCATCTCTTCAAACAGTCGGAATTGGAGTTGGAAATGTTAGATTGCTCAATTGAAGGAGTCTTCTTAAGGAATCCGGTGACGATCGATCATCGACGGTACTAGGTTTTAGGGTTCCGGCGTGAACTGCTCGAGATCGAAGAACCTGCAATCGATCGTTTTGGGATCGCTGAACACGCCGGACACCGAAGGTGAACGGTACATATATTCTCCGATCGGATCTATATTCGTGAATAAGGGATTGTCGTTAATTTGCATTTTGAAACTAATTAGAGTGTAATTGTAGTTCGAACGCTAAATTAATTAGGATTTCGGATTTCTCCTGCAGATTTACCGATCATCCTTTTTTCTCAGCTACAATGAGCCAGAACAGGGATTTTGATCTTAACATGGTTTACGAAGATGGGTCCGGCTCCGATGATTCGATCAGTGGGTCAGGCTCGCGGCACATGAACTTGGTCGAAATTTCTGATGATGACAGCACAAGCATGTCGTCGAACAGTGAAAACCACATCCCGGAAGACGGTGATCAAAGGAGACGGTGATGAAGGAGACGATGATGAAGGAGACGATGCTGAGCCTCTCGAGATTTCCGATAACCTAAAAATGAAGCCTCCCCATGTTAGGCTGATGTTGGAGCAGGAAGTAGATTTTTTTCGGTTAGTCCACGGATATGCGAGAGAAAATGGATTCATGGTAAGAATTCGGAGTTCGGAAAAGTTACCCCCCGAGGAAGGAGGCGATGGGATTGCGGGCGACAGGTACAAGGCAATTAGGATGGAATGTACAAAGGGGGGGAAGTTTGTGTCCAAGTCAAAAAACCCGAGCAAAGGATCCACTTCAACCATAACAGGTTGTAAGTTCAGGGTGAATGTTGTCCGTGATGGACCTGGTGTATGGAGGGTAACCGCCGTTGGGCTTGAGCATAACCACGAGTGTGTGTCGGAGCATTCAAAATACCTTACAAATTACAGATACATCACCGAAGGCAACAAGAAACGGATCTTGGATATGGATAGGGTCGGCGTACCTATAGATAAGAACTTCACATCGTTTGTGGTTGCCAAAAGAAGCCATGATAAAGTGGACTTCACTGAACGGGACTTGCGGAACCTGGTTTCCAAAAACAGAAGCTGGGAAAGGCCATTCGGCCAACGTACAGTTCTTCGACCGTTGAAAGGCCCTTCCCTAGTAAATTTTCGCGTGGCAACCGCATCGATCATTTGTGGAGTTGGTGTGTACAGGTCAGCATAATGAGGGTAGTAGTCGCGGGCATTTTTGTCCATTGTCTGAACATATAACACCGTCAGCTTTTGTTGATCCCGAACTGACTCCATCTCACCATCCATCTGGTGCGACCAGATTCGAAGATCATCTACTTGGCAGGCGATGTGGTGGACCGTATCAAACATCGACGGTTGGTTGGGCGACACGTCCCGAAGAGTCATCTCCACGTCTGTCTGGTGGTTGTGATGCAAGTCCTGACTTAGACGCATTTCCTCAAGTTCTTCCCCCAAACGATCCTGCCTATCGGATATTTGGTTTATCTTATCCAAGATGTATTTTTGATTGTCGGCCATCTCCAGAATTTTCGTGTCCATATCGGACTGTCGGTTTGCAATTCCTTGTATCCCTTGTAACGCATGCTCCCAAGGAACAGAAGAGCTGGATTCACCTTGGTGCAAATGCACACCTTCTGGCCCTGGATGTGATGAGGTGAAGGGCTTG
Organism: Persicaria tinctoria; assembly: GCA_037127255.1. Taxonomy (NCBI): domain Eukaryota; kingdom Viridiplantae; phylum Streptophyta; class Magnoliopsida; order Caryophyllales; family Polygonaceae; genus Persicaria; species Persicaria tinctoria. The sequence goes on from JBANSL010000014.1 coordinate 14,771,471, forward strand.
TATTTGATCCGACAAACGGCATCCGTGTGCACATCCTCAACGTGTGAACTAGTTAGACAGAGCCCTGTATCACACTCCATACCATCTTCCGTTGGCACTCCCATCTGATCCTTTATTTCTCGGGCAGGGGGGTCGTCCAAGTCCATTGGTGTACTCCGTTCATCTAAATCCGATCTACTCTTATCTTCGTAGTGGATCATACATAAGTTTACAGCTCTCTTCCCATACGGCAGGGGACATGGCAAATATATCTTATTATGGTAACATTTCGTCGGTTTCCAATGCAACTCCGGCTCCAATGGGTTGCTCAACAGATTGGCTGTGTTCAGACTCCTCTAATCGTACACATGAGACCCATGTATCTGCTGCAACTATTATGGCGGTTCTGGTTCCCACTTTCTAGCGATCAGTGTGATCATACCCCCCAACGCTAACTTCCCCTTCGTGCTCCCGCTTGTTGCATCTCGAAGGCAAGATGCAACAAACATAGAAGTCCAGTCAGGCACGTTGCTGCATTCTTCGAAAAAGCACCGGAACCATATAAAATCTGAGACCATGAACTTGCTGGTCTCTCCCTGACCCATAAAATCCATCCTAATCACTTTGTGTGCCAAGACCAAGCACGGATGCCCAAGCCAAGAGTTAGTCTCGCCCTTGTGACCGTCAAACTGTTTGCATGTAATGTCAACCCAGAGATCTTTCAAATTGTGGCCCGATTTTTTCCAGTCAGGGGTAAGTTGACGAGAATCCCCGAGGATGTCCCACAACTCGTCGTAGGATAGCCACCTCTCCACATCCTTGAAGTGATCGTGTACCGATAAGGTCGAGAGGAATTCCATTACATATCTTTGATACGTTGGCGTATTCTTGTTCAAAAATCCCGACAGCCCTGCCTGATCAAACATTGACTTCGTAATTTCAAACATTCCTAGTCGTTTCAGTGTCGCAACATCGTAAAATTTAGTCGGTACAGTTTCCATTTTCGCTAACTTTGACCATTTCGCCTTCTGCTCCGTTGTCAGGGTAGTAAGTTGGAGATATTCCGGCTCCATTGCAAACTGATTTCCACACCAGGAATTATACTCGTTTCATAACACATCTACTGAAACTCTAGGCTTACCCACAAGCACCCACTGCCCACCCAAAGTACAATCAACCTCTAATGAACATAAAATCAAACATAATTGACTGATTAAAAGCAGAGAGACTTACCAATTCGGAGATTGAGTCGCAGTCTGTGATTTTGAAACGTAGGAGACGCCTCGCCCGACTAACGATTATGGTTATCAATAGCGAGATTCGCTGTTCGATTGTCACCATGTTGTTCCGAGGATTATTGTTTTTTGAAGTTGACGGTCGAGACTTTGGATGGAGGGAAGAATTTCGAAGAGGGCGGGTCACTGTCTTACGGTTTTCGTTTTCACACAGGTAAACTCCAACGTCTCCAAGCATCAGGGTGAAGCAGATGGAGTAGGGTGATGCACTTGGAGCAATTGGGTCGGGCCGAGGTCGCTATTGGGCCGAATTATTCGAGTTAGGTATATATTATGTGAGTTAGGTATATACAGTATTATGCAAGTATAGATGAATATATAATATGGAAATAATCATTTATTTAAAACACAATAATTAATTAAATTATACAGTATAAACTAAGCCTAATTTTTTTATATTTACACAGTATAAATAGCCAGATATAAACAAAGTATAAAAATACTCCAAACAATACTTTCGTAAAAAAGTAGTTGTTATATACGGAGTATTCATTACCGCCATAAATAATTACATTCCAAATAATAAAATATAGGAGCTGGAACTAATTAAGTTGTACAGTATAGTATAAACAAAGTCTATAAATTATTTATTTATAAAGTACCGCAATTTTTTAATTATAGGAGCTGGAACTAATTAAGTTGTATAGACCAAGTATAAACAAAGTCTAAAAATTAGTATTTCATTATAGGAGTTGGAACTAATTAAGTTGCATAGACCAAGTATAAAAAACTATCCGTTGTGTTAGGATTTTGGACAAGTCCCTTACCGCCCAAATTCGGTTAACAATCTTCATTTATTAGGGGAGAGAAGTAATATAGGGGTAGTAATTATGATATAGGGGTGCATAAAACCTCCCAAAAAAGCAAACATATTTATCCCCTATTAAAACATTTCTTTATATTCCACTTTTTCCTTGGACATGGGAATAACCTTTGGTAAGCTTACAAGAGGGTAAGACAAGCATTTTCCCTATTTTGATATAAGAATAAGGGTGTTGCTAGATACACCACAAATCACAAGGTTAAAATTGCACGTCCTTAAGGACGTGCAAGCCTTGTGTCTAATTAATATTTAAAAAAAAAAATTAACCCCTTTTAATCATGCACGTCCTTAAAGACGTGCATGATTTGGGGTGTATATAGCCGAACCGAAGAATAAAGACCTAAATCGACCTAAATTTCGAGATAAATGAGTATTTTGGAAAAGGTGCAGTTAAAGAAAATGTGATTGGACTTGTCTAGGCAAGTCTCACGGATGACACATTGAGAAGGAATACAATTGAAGTGTTTGTTAAGTCTAAGTTTGGTGGGGGAGTTACAACTTGACTTGATTGGATTGGTTTGGAAATTTGTTACATTGCCGATTTAGCAAAGAAAATCATATCAAGACTAGGTGCCCAAATACAATCATCACAAGGGATATGAATGGTGGGTATTTGTTTGATGATGTTATTCGTGAGAGGACTCTGAACTCTGGAGCATAGCAACGTCTCATTTTTTTTTATATAGATCTCTTGGGCACTAATTTGATTCCCACCATGAGTTAAATAAAATTTAAAAATATGTAATTGAACAACCGTATGCTATAAATAAGATTGAACAAAATATTTATTTATACTATACGGTTGAAAAATATATCATTTGGTATTTTGAGCATTCCAGGTAACATGGCCCAAGAATCTCGCAGACAACATCACGTGTGAATATAGTGGAAGACCTTTCTCCGCGTGGCCGGTAGGAACCCTCTCTCTTTGAGGGAATATCAAACCTCCTTCGGGAGCTCTAAATCTCCTTCGGAAGTCCCATTCCATCCCTTTCCGGGGTCCAAATTTGACTGCGGGGATCTCCAATCTGTGGTCGCCCGTCCTATATATCCTGGGTTAGCCTTCCTCGATCTCTGATTTGGGGGTTTTCGGAGTGGTGTTGGGGCTTCACCTCGCTCCTCTGTTTTTCTCCATAATCGGCATCCACCTCCGGTTTGTGTCAACTCCTGTTGCTCATCTCCGGTCACAATTACTTTCTAATCTTCCTCAATCGTCCAATCTCCTCCTGTCTGGTGGTTGCTTGAGCGGTGGAACATCCTGTGTGCTCGCTCGTTGGTCGTGTTTTCTCCTCTTTTGTGGGGGAAAACCTAGACAATCTCTACAAAAATCTTGAGATCCTCAAGTGATCCCACAATTGGGTCTTTGAACCCGTCAATCTCTACAACAATTTCATTTTCATCCCAATTCCGCTGGTTTGAAGCTTCATCAACCAACCTTCAATCTTCAATAAATTGAGTGTGTTGGGTCGTCGATCTGCTCCTCTACGGGGTGGGTCTTTCAGTCCTCGTTCACCCCTCCAAACCCGCTTACAACATCCTCTCACCGTCACCCTCCCCTTTGTTTTACTTGACCGGAGTTTTGGGCTCCGTCGTGCATTCCACTGGTTGCGTTCCCTTCGGCGCCGGGATGGCAACGGGCCAACGGCGTCCTACTATGCGGCGTTTCAATGTGTTAGTCTCAAAGGGAAACAAAAAAAAAATTAAAAATAATCTAGCGTTATATGAACGCTTTCTGTACAACTGAGGCTTCGCCTCCAAGGACTTCACGTGAAATTTTAGGATTAAAAAACATAAAAGGAAAATAGCAATATTATTGATATATTATTATAAGCCCGGTTTCTCCTCTCGCTCTTCGCCCTACTCGTGATCGTGCTTCATTTTCTCGTGTTGGTTGGTTGTCCGTCTGTTGGTTCTTGGTTAGTTTCGGTTGAAGAGCAGTTCTGCGGCCCTGGTTGATCGAAGAGATCGTGCTGGCGGTGTTTGTGGTCTCCAAAGATCTCTCATCTCGAGGGGGACGTCGTGTGATCCACACTTCCCCATGTGTCGTCTTTGCCTTACGAGGATTTCTGATTTCCGTCTTTCCGGCGACGAAACATCGTGTCAGCAGGTGTTGTCTCATGCGCTCGCTATCCACTTCACCACGCCAGACTTTCTTTCTCTCGATGTTGTTTCCGCTTGTTTGCTTAGGGTTTGGGGTTTTCCGGGTTTGCATTGGGTACTTCTTTTGATGTATATTATATGTTTGTATTTCTTTGAGATCTTCGTGATCTCATCCTTCTGGATGCTATCGGGTAGGCTAACCACCACCCGAATTTTTATCTTATCAAAAAAAAAAAAACATCACGTGTTGTGAATGATGAAGATTGATTCGCAAAGGGACTCGACCCATGATCACAATTTCTATTCTTTTCTTTTTTTGGTTAAAACCCGGGCTAGTGCCCCGTAGTGTTAATTATTACTCCCCCGTTCATTAATAAGTGTCGTTTGACTTTTCGACACGTTTTTTAAGGAGTTAAAAACTATATAAAATATTATATTTTTTATTAATTTTTTAAAATAATTTTAAACTTATAACTAATATGTATAAAATTATAAAAAAAATCAATTAAAAATTTTATATTTTATATAATTTTTAACTCCTTAAAAAACGTGTCAAAAAGTCAAATGTCACTTATTTCTGAACGGACGTAATATTTAAAATGGAAGGATCCGTAATGTCTCAGTACATAGAGTTTGAAGCACAGTCGGGTATCGAATTGAAAATCAAGAAGTTTGTGGTCAGGCCAATTCCTTTATTTGCGAGAAGGTCCGCCTCCTTATTGGCTTGGCGACGAACTTGCCGAATCACCACCGTCCAGTTTGCATCTCTCACCAGTTTGTCTACACGGCATATTCAGATTGTAATAGGCATGGGAAGCTCCCTCCTCTTGTGACAGCAATTTGCAGACCACTTCGAAATCCAACTCGAGCACTAGTTGTGGGATTTGTAGATCCTTGGCGAGTTTTAGCCCGAAGAGAGTTGCCAGTAATTCAGCCTCAAGAGCCCGACAGTGGCCACAACGCATAGCGAAAGCTCGCAACAGGGATCCTTCTGCATCTCGGAGGATCCCTCCCCCTCCTGCTGGTCCAGGATTCCCTCTCGAGGCACCGTCCGTGTTTAGTTTACCCTATCCAACTCCGGAGGATTCCACAATCCACACGGACAGTACATTTCTGCGTTCCTTCTCTGGTTCTTGTAACCTGGTCATCTTCTCCTTGCAACGGAAGAAAGTCGAGGTTGTCTTCCAGACCCTGTGCTGCACTCCCTGTATTCTGTCTCTTGACTCTTCCTTGAAACACAAGCTCGTTTCTCGACTTCCATGTTGCCCATAGCATCGTAACAAACAGAGCACTCCATCTGTCCCTTTTTCCCACATTGCGGAAGATCCAATCTTTCACTTCCGGCTCGGAGAAGAAGTCTTGGGTTTGTTTTATATTTCAGGATTGGAGGGAATATTTGGACTCTACCTCCAACTATTTCAAGGGCCAATGACAAAAAAAACAAAAAAAACAAAAAAAAAATGATTGTGCCAATATCAATCCGGATGGGAGGAAAGAGGTGGACTCTATCTCCAACTATTTCAAGTTTCTACCATATCCATTTACTTGCAGGCTAAAGTTTCTTATTAACATTCAACATTCTTTTTTTTTTATTAGGAAATAATTCGGGTGGGCTGGCCCTACCACGCAGCATCCTTGCGAATGAGGTCGAGAAGACCCGGGTCATTATTAATATCGACTCCTCGGGAAGAGTGGCTAAGGTGTGCAACCTTATCCGCCACTCTGCTGCCCATACGAGGAACATGAAAGAAAACTACTTCTTTCAAAGTTGATAACAGAATTTGTACATCAGAAAGCATTAGTTCGATCTCCCACGGACAGTTGGATTTCCTGTTTAAGTGATCAATGATTATCTTACAATCTCCTTCAATTTGGATTTTGTCTATATTGAGTTGACATACGTGCTGGATCCCCAATTTGAGAGCTAGGGCTTCCGCCGTGAGTGGTTTTTGTTTTCCTAACTTCTGGTGACAAACAGAAATAGGGCGACCTTCCCAATCCCTGATAATGGCTCCTGCAGAGCTCTCGCTGTTTGTTAGCGTTGAGTCGTTGACCCATCAAAATTTAGTTTTAGCGTACCCCGTGGTGGCTTGCGCCAAGAAATAATTTTTTGTTTATTATTCTGTTTGGAGGTTTGAGCCGAAGAGGGCGAACCTCCTCCTCTAAATAAGCCTCTACTACCGAAGTTTTATTCCAGTTATCTATATGTGATTTAATCAGACGTAAGACTTTATCTTTTTGTGGGATGGCCACCTGCTGAAACAGATGTTGATTCCTAACATACCATGTAGACCACAAAGAGAAAGAGAGACTCACCAGAGCTGATGGATTTAGGCTCTTCCCAAAAACAGATATAATGGGTTTGATATCCCGGGACTGGGCAATCAAGTATGCAATGACTGATTGAACATGGGAAGGGAGTTGGTGGATGGCTTGGATGAATGGACATTCCAGAAAAAGGTGGACCTCATCCTCGGGTGCCCCATTACATAAAGAACAGGTGGAAGGGACATCCTCGGGTGCCCCATTACATAAAGAACAGGTGGAAGGGACAGACGTCCCTCGAGTGGACAGCCTAGAAGCGGTCGGCAGGCCATCCTGAGATATTTTCCAGAGAAAGTTTTTAACTTTCGGGGGAATATTAACCTTCCAAATCCATGCATTACTGTCCGGGAGTGCTGTTGACTGAGTTGTTATCAATTTATATGCACTGCCAGTAGAAAACCATCCCTCCTTATTAGACCACCAGTATAAACGGTCTTGAAGATGCAAGGCAGGTAGAGGGATGTCTAAGATTTCGTGCACTAGACAATTAGGTAGAACTCCCTGAAGTTTTTCTTTCCACCACTTGCCCCCCAAAATGTAGTCACTGGTTGTCTCTTCCTAATTACAATCTTGAGGGCATTCTTCCCTGGACAACAACGAAGAGGTTGTGACCCAATTACCCGTCCAGAACTTAATTGATTGCCCATTTCCTACCGACCAAATAAGTCCAGATTTAAATTTATCAATTAAAGATGTCAGCTTTGTCCACTGCTAGGAGCTAGACCCCATTTTTTTGTAGTCGAAAATACTGGCAGAACGAAGGTATTTATGTCTAATCAACGACACACTGACATTACTAGGCTAAGCCAGAATCTTCCACATTAGCTTCATCTGGAGAGCCTCATTCATGTCACTAGATTTCCGAATCCCCAGCCCCCCATATTGCTTCGGTTTGCAACTCAAGCATCCTATGGTTAGGAATGCCTCTCGTAGGCTGGAAACTAGATTTATGGTAATTAACCTTTTGCCCCGACACTTTACAGTATGAATCAACAATCGACTTCACTTTGCGCCCAACATCCAAGCTACCTTTCGAGAAGATAATGATATCGTCAACAAAGGAAAGAAATGGAATCTGAGGGTCGTCTTGTCCAATCGGGAATCCAATGGGTGTTTTATCCGGGCTAGCCTCAGCGGCTAGTTTTCGGGCCAGTACCTCTGCACCTAGAATAAATAGGAAAGCGGATATCGGATCCCCCTGACGGAGGCCCCTCAAGGGGAAGATCAGATCTGTAGGACCATTGTTGACAAATACTGAGAGGGATACTGTCGTAATGCATTCCATGATCCATGCAATAAACGTATCGTGGAAATCAAATCTTCCAAGCACATTTTTGATGAAATTCCAATCGACTCGATCATATGCTTTCTCCATGTCTAATTTTATTGCTAACCATCCTTCCCGGCCCTTCCGAGATTTGTAGGAGTGAAAATTTTCGTGAGCTATCAGGACATTATCTTTAAAAGCCCGGACTGACATTCAACATTCTTTCACTATTTATACAGTATTTTTTAAAATAAAAATTTAAAATTGTATAACATATCAACTTTTTTTCAAAATTAATTTATGTTTTTATAACTATTAATAATAAGTGAAATTATTAATTTTTTTTAATGTATGTTATCTTCCTTAAATATACAACAGTAAATTCACGAGCCAAAGCAATTTACAGAATCTTTTATCCTAGAATGGCATAAAAGTAGACTTGCGGGAGACCAAAAAGGGCATGTAATCACACCTTGGATTCATTTTTGTTTAAAGAAAAAATTGCATTTATACACCTTAAAACCCGTTACATAAAACAACAATCAAAACAGAAAAAATAGAGCCATGTTTGCTTCGACAATGACACTCCCTAATTAATATGGTCGTCTCGGGTTCAATTCCAACCATCCGCGTGGTGCGTCTAAAGGGCTCTCCCATGCCCAAAAGTGCTGGGCTACGGGTCTCTCAGTCTGCGCTGAGCCTACTCAGTAGCGAGAAAAAGCCAACCTTACAAGGGAAAAACAAAAATCACAAAGAACAGCAAAAACATTTTGCTTGCAGACTCTCCAATCCCACTCACAGGAAAAGAAGCCCTGTTCTGATATTTTTTTAAAAGAAAAAGAGCATATACAACGCAATGTTATGAGTAATTCAATTCCACTCCCTGGGAAAGTATTGGTTTGCAGGTTCAGAGCAATTGGCGGAGCCGCTGGTTTTCCTCCCTCAGAGCTTGCACCTCTTTCATGAGCTCAGCCTGGTTATTCAGGATTTTATTCAACACGGTAGACGTCTCAATCTACATACAAAATCATGTCAAGAACCGTGCTTAAGTTACTTGATCAACACAGCATAAGGAAGACTTAGGGGCAGGTTACACACCTCCTGCATATGAAATTGCCTTAGAATTTCAATATGAAGATTCCTCACATCTTCATGAATTGTGTTCTGAAATGATGCAAGAGTTTCTTCAAGTGTACGCTGAAACAGCTGAAGAGTGAATGATGAGCTTCCTTGCTCTGTATCGGTTTGAGCTGATGTTCTCTTGGGGTGAGATAGCGTTCCCTGCTGTAACGGGACAGAAGGAATCGTTAAATTTGATAAATAACACCCCATTAAAGTTAGCTTTGCTGTACTTGGTCATGATACTGCCTTCTGAGCTGAGCTTAAGCTAGATGAGATAAATGAAAGAATAGCGGCCAAGGGCCTATCAGCCTTTGCAAACAGAATGAAAACGAATATAACCCAAAAGTCAAATAAAGAATAGAAACAGAAGCATACAGCTGCATTGAAATATAAAACCATTCACCTACATTTGTGGACGGAAGTAACCCAGATTCATTGGCAGATGATGTGTCCATTCTTGAAAACAAGCTATTCAAAAGTTCCTCCCTGGTTTCAGCTCCAGTTTTCTTTGTTTTGGGTGATCCTAGTGAAGCAGATGTTACATCACCAAAGGATGGAGCAGTGTTTATCCTATCAGCATAGCTAGAAGACCTACGAGAATAGCTTAAAGAGGCGGGCACAGTTGATTCAGAGTTGACTTGGCTGATTGTGGATTTTGGACCAATAGGCAGAGTAAGTGAACTAAAAGGAACATGTCTAACAATTCCAGGGGTAGCCTCTTGGCCAGAAGTGAGTTCTTTTGGACGTGAATATAAGTTCGTGCCTGAACTTGTCAATGAAGCCATGCTTGTCTGGCTTGACGAAGAAGGATCTTGCAAACTAGTATGTACTGATGCAGATGTTAGGCCACCTGATGTTAGAATACTGAAGCGGGAGGGCGAGCTTCCTAATTGACGATTGAGAACAAATTTGTCTGCCATTCTATCCCCAGCCCAAGCTTCTGGTGGGGTAATGGATGAAGAATCATCAGCTTTGGAAGATGCAACTTGGGGAAAAGAAAGGATCTCATCCTGCATAGAAACAAGCACATTGAACCACATAAGAAACACAACCCGAATTTCAATGGTACATTTTTTGATGACATTATGAAGACACTTCTGATGGTTGGATGAACCCAAACCAACCAGATCCAACTATGCAGGACAATTCTCAGCATTCACATCTCACAAAATGGAAAATATGAAAAACCAAGAAATCACAAGAACGCAGTAATGCAATTCTTAACAAGAAAGCAACAAGGACAACTTTTAAAATCTTTTCTATACCAATATTCCTTGTTCATTTCTGTCACAACTTTTTTTTCCTTTATGCTTAAGTTGTTTCCCTTAAAAACTAATAATGAAAACACATAATCCTTTATTAAATTGCAGATGCTTTATTTCCTACAGTGCACTACACCGAAAGCATAACCGTGCAAACACCATTTATGCTCATTCAATTGTGCTTTCATATTTAACCTTCTCAATGGTGTCTCACATATTTTAAATGTGGTTACGAACAACTGCTGACAAATGCAAAACCGACATTTTCAAGAACCAGGAGTTCAGTCGACATTTTTTTCTGCTGAAATTAAATAAGAGAGAAAGCAAAAACCTGTTTAGAGCTTGACCCAGACTTCCAATCAAAAACTGGATGACCATCTTTCTCTCCAAATAATGAAGGCTTTTTCTCCAAATAATGAAGGCTTTCTCTCTTTAGTCCATCTTTCTCGTTCCAAAGCTTATCAAGAGACGGTGTGATAGGTTGAACATCCACAAGTGGTGAGAAAACTTCCATATCATCCTTGAAATTATAAGTTCTAGTAGCATGTACTCTTGACAATGTCCCACCTGGCCGCAATAAGTTCCGTTGCGGCGTTCCCTCCAAAGTAGGCAAATTAAATGTATTTGTTGCCGATCCACTGCCTTCTGTACTGAGAAACGGTGTATCTACAGAGGAAATCGTTCGGCCTGTATTACGAAGACCAGCTACTGATGCAGTATGTGAAAAGCTTGACAAAGTTGACGAAGGAAGTGGATCAGGCATTAGAATTGAATCTTCAACAGCCCCTCCTAGAAGAGCAGTTTCAGCTGTACAATTGCTTTCATTGACAACAACTGGTTTTGATCTTTGCCAGCATAAACTTGTGACAGCCTTATTAAGAAAATTCAATAGAAAAGATTTTTTAGTGATGCTATATATCGAAATAGAAAAGCACTTAATACCCTACCGGCACAATGCCAGCTCATAAGACCCAAGCATGATGTAGAGATTTGATGCAAACTAAATTACAGTTCATAATTTTAGACTCCCTCCATCTCGCAATACTTGTTTTAGACTAGTAAAGTTGTATCAAAAAACTTGTTGTTTTAGCTATAATTATTATCTTTATAGGTAATGATTGCTCTTTTTATAGGTAATAATTGTTGCTTTTAGGTGTTTTAACCTATAAAAGTAAAGTAAATATAGGTTTTGTTGATAAGTGTGCATAGAGCTAAAACAACAAGTATTGCGAGACGGAGGGAGTAATATATAATGGAGGCCTGAACAAGTATCCCATACTGACAACATGCCAAGCTCAACAGCAGCAAAAAATTGAATTCAATATAAAGACGAGATTCTAAAGAATTCATTTCATTAGAGAGATAATCAAGGTCTGATCACTCTTCCTGCTTCGATTTGATGAAAACTGTCAAAATTCACAAATACATTGAAACCTAATTCTCTCTCTTCTTCTTTTTTTAAATGGAAGCAGTCTGAGTCTCAGGACTCAGGAGGTATCACTGTTTCCTACTCCGGCATCTCAAACATTGAATCAAATTTGACACTCCACAAACAACTCAAAAAGTATTGCTCCTCTTTAGCAGGAGAAATACCCTGATCTGGTAAGAGTTAGTAGGTTGGTTGCAGTTAAAATGTAGAAGCTAATTTCTACTGCTGCAAGAAACTATTGTCCAAGTAAATGTAGCTGCATTGAAATTATGCATCATCTGCTTTTATTCTAACACTTCAGATATGTATGGTCAATTTCTTATATATAGAGGAAATAGTTCAGATAAAGTCATAAAGATTCTTTTATCATTTCAACAATAAAATATCCATGCTTTCAAATGAAGAGAAGTGGGAAGCCCCTCTAATCTACCTATCATATTAGTCCTAAAGCTCATATTAAGATTTTGTGCAAATCCACACAATTTTGTAATGTGGTCCTTTCTATCCAGATAAATTTGCCAGATAACATATGAAGCATAGAAATTTAAGAAGAGAGTACTTTTTGTTTCTTAATTACAAAATGTCTTTAATGCCAGGGTTGCAACAAAAATACCTCCATACTACCGTAAGCACGGAGAACAGTAAAAGGTTGTAATTTCCCCCGAACGTCGTAGAATACCACGCGGCCATTACTTGTACCAGCTGCCAGTGTCCAGCCATCATCACTAAATGAAAGTGACGAAAAAGGCACATCATAAGAAATGCAAGAGGTATACTTCTTTGTTCCTGATTCAAACGTGTACAGTTTCTTATCTAGACCAGCACTTGCAATGACCTGGGACGGAAAGAAATCAAGATCAAGATGTTACTTATTCACTTGTGTCCATCTTCTCAAGTTTGATACCTTTGTTTTCATACCAAAAAACTAGACAGGAAAGTAGGACTAACCTTGTCGTTTGTAGGAGAAAAGCTAACACCAGCTGTTGGTGCAGAATGCTGCTTGGACCAAGACACCTATGGTGAAGGAAAGTAAACCATTTTACAATCACTGACATTGGGGAACTACTTAAGACTAAACATTGAACATGCATGACCTACAATATTAAATGGTTAGGAATGTAGGATGCATTCCTCTGAGGAGAAAGCATGGAAGTTAAAGGAAGAACAGCAAAACAAGACAAAGTTGTGATAAGAAATACGATATTTTTTCCCCTCACACCATGTAACCCATATTACATTATTTTTAATCATAAATCTATGACTGTTTATCCAGCAGATCCAAGAGCTCCCAGTCCTATATGTGGGACTTAGTTTTTCTCTCAACCAAGTCTGCCTACTTGCACACTTTAACTCTCAGCCCATCCTAGACCCAAGGCTAGTCACAATAATGATAAAGGAACTGATTGAAAACCATCCCTTTTACCCTGAACAGAAAAGCAGAAAACTGAAAGTTGTTATTTTATGGCAACATTGAAAGAATCAGCAAGTAGAAGTGCTTATGTTCAGTAATGCTATAGAAAGTAATGGAACCCCCTGTCCTACCAAAGCCAATACACAAACTTCATTTTCCTTGGAAGCTGCAACAAGAAGAGTTAATTCATAAATTCTCTCATCAAATGCAAAAAAGCTTGCCTTGGATCTCAAATATTCCTTACTGAAGACATGCGCACACACCCACACCCACATTCAAAAAAAAAATATAGCAAAGAGAAAGGGCTGAAAGGCAGTCAGCAAACCTTAGGATTACGGCCAGTTGTATCCCACAGATGCACGGAACCATCATCTCCAGCTGTCACCAACAGATGCCGGCTAATCCGAGAGTAATCAAGCACTCTTAACATCTGGTCTTAATATCCAGCAAATAAACATTTAACATCATCCAAAGGGACCATATTAAATTTTTAAATGGAAACAAAAAACATGCTCAAGTAGTTTGAAAATTTGAATACAAAAACCACCTGCTTTTCAGGATCCTTAAGGTCAGCAGCCCTTGCACCAGAAGCAAGATTATGAACAATAAGATCTCCACTCAAGCTAATGGAAGCCAAATGCTCATCTTTACAATTATATGTTGTGCCTGTTATTGTATTTGTATGACCCTTTAACCATTTAATACAGCGCTTTCTCTGCAAGTCCCATATTCTTACAACCTGCCCACTGCCCCCGGAGCATAAGTATCTAGATCCTTTGTTACTAAAAGCAATAGTAAATATAGCTTCCTGCAATGACGATAAAATGTCAGAATGTTACTGTGCAAAAAGAAAACCCTGCAACTGCAAGAATGAAAAAGCTGACAAATCCATAGTGGGACTGTTTTCATTCTATGATTTATCTTTCTTACTCTCTCCAGCCAAGTATGGAAATGCACTACAGAAAGGAAGAGAATCAAGCAAATAAATGCATGATTGAGAAATGTAGCAGATAGATATTTTGATTTCTAATAACCAGCAAAAGCTTTCAGTCACAAGGATTTGAGACCAATGGAACTTTGTGGAAGCGAAAGAAGAATCTAGCTATTCTCATAATAAGAAGTTGGCAGTTTTCGCAGTCTGTACCCACCAAAAGAAACATTTATTAGGTTGGAGCCATTAAGATAGAATGCCAAAAGTAGAAAATAAAATCATATGGTTAGATAAATCATATAAACTTACAAACATCCATTGGCACAAACTTATTCAAGAACAAACCACAACAATAAGCTAGCTACCCCTCCTAAGACTAGAATGTTGCAAATAACGCAGCTCAATGTAACATGTGTTAAGAGAGTAAACAAAAGATAAATGCAGAATTATCTTAGCTGAATGCTACCAATTGTCATTACTATTAATTTCACATCAAACCAATGTTGGAATGCCATACACAATCACACAGGACTCAGCCACTGCTGCTTACACAATAGCCCTTTCTACCAGCCTCCAAATTTCCTCCCTGTATAGGCCATTTCATTTATCTAATTTACTAGCTGAGATTATTGACATGTTTGTTCTCACAGCTGTACCCTATGGAGTCAATCGCATTCACCATAAAATCGAAAAGAAGAAAAGTAGTAAACCTCAATGTTGTCTCCACTATCAGAGCCGGAAACGGGAACGGTTCCCATGCTCTGCCCACTTGTTCGCCACAATGTCACCTTCTTATCGTCTCCAGCACTCGCAACCACCAAATCTGGCACCGCCATAGCCATTGTTCGATTGATAAGAAAAATTGCAAAAGAAGAAGCCGCCAAAAGCAACGATAATGTATAAGAGGGAAATCCAAGCGGAAAAACTCACTGGTGTGGTTCCATTTGACGGAGTTAACTTGGAAACCAGGCGATGGAGAGTAATTGAGGGTGCAAGGATCTCCAGAATCCACAGATACGTCAAAGAGCTTAACAGTGTCGCCACCGCTCGCCGCCAGTAACGCCATCTCCAGTCCACTGAGGAGGATCTCCCTCCGGTGTACTGTGAGAACTGAGATTCGGAAGAAGCGAAAAAAGCCCTAACTCTGCAGAAACTAGTCGCCTGCCTAATCGGAGAGAGAGAAGAGGAGAGAGAGTGTGCCGCTCTTTCCCCTTTTCCTTTGTGTTTTTGAATTCGTATCGATGTTTAACTTCTCCAAAATAAATACAGTAATACGGATGCAAAATCGTTGGAATATGGGATTGTTGCCTATTGTTCGTGTCTTTCATACGTGGGTCAACACACGATATCCCTTCAGCTTGTCTTGATCCCACCGAGCCTAACCGACTTTAACAAAAAGAAAGGCAATAGCACTATACAAAGCGAAACTAAACATAACTAAACCAAACGAGATGAGGACGTAGACGATGAACGAATTCAAGCACTACCCATAAGAAGCATTGAAGGCTAGCGGTACATCAAGAGTCACCTATGCCTTCCGGGGAAAAGGAAACCAAACGAGATGAGAACGTAGACGACGAACGAAGCCAAACACTACCCGGAAGTAGCACCGAAGACCAGCGGTACATCAGGAGTCACCTATGAGCAGTGACAACAAACCTCCAAGGAAATACTGTAGTCTTTTGGGAAAAAAGAGACACAGCGATACACACTACCACGACCCCAGCCCGTCCCGACTCCGAACAGCCACAACCCTTGGAAAAGAAAGTTCAGTCACGCCAAACATAAAGCCTCACACCGCCTGAACCGAAAGCACGTAACCCTAGTGGGATTTTAGCAAACCCAACCGAGATTTATATATTATTTGTTATTTATTAATATTATTAATTCTTAATTTTATTTTTATTTTTATCATATTTCTACGGGCCAACTTTGGGCCCAAGACATTTAGCTTGGGCCCAAAACACTTAAACCGGGCAGCCCTAGGCCAAAAGCACTACCTTGGGCACAAAAGACGAGCTGAAACATCCGACCGCACTCCCTAGACCTAGAACAAACTAGGCAAAGAAGGGCGCCAGGGAGAGGGTAGAGCGGAAAGCCGCCGGAGAAGCCGACAACAACCTCCCGACAAGCTGGACAACAAGCTAGAGATCCCGACCGATAGCCCGAGAAATCGAGCCATAAGGGAAGCAATACACCAGAGGAGAAGGCCACACCTCGCCGACAAGCATCGGAGGAGGCAGCCGGCGACACAAGAAGGCCCGAAGGCCCTGGATTCGCAAACACACAAGGACGAAAGCCGAAATGGTTGAACGGAAGTCGAAGGCCCTGGAATCGTCAGAACGAAAGTCAAAACAGCGACCCAAGGGAGGCCGATCGAGCAATCGTAGGGCAAGAGAAACAATTGGGCAAGGAGGACGACCGATTTTGGGACAAGAAACCCAAATCAACGAAAGCCCGAAATTGATTTTGTCTTTGAACGATTCCGATGAAGGGGAATCGGAATAGTTAAAACACGTTCACATACACCACCACACCTAGACAAGGACCTGACGAAGTATAACTCCGCCGAGTACGCCTGGTTGAACTTAAACAGCACACCCGAACGAGGAGGACAAGGGGTGGCTGAGCAAAGAGGAGAATAGGCGGTTGGAGCCGAGGTTCATCATGCCGAGGAGGCTGATTGTTGGCTCCCAGAGAAGGAGTGTTGGGACTCTCAGCAAGAAAGCGTTTGTGTGATTCTTACGCTTTCCACCGTGGTTGTAGGTGGTGGAGGGTGGCTAAGCCCCGGAGGGTTTTCCGAGCTCTTCGGAAAGAGAGCGTTTCCTTGTACTAGAGACAAAACTCTCTTTTAAGAATGGAAGCATGATAGTCTAGATTAGTAAGTGTGCGGCCGGATTTATAATGCTTTTTTTTTTATCAGGTAAAAATTCGAGTTTAGGCAAACCTGAAACTCGATGGCCGACTAAGTCGGCAGACTGAAAACCGTCAATACAAACAGTACAAAACAACACAAAACACTAGAGAAGAAAGAAACAACCAAGACAGCCCATACAAGACATCAACCGGAAGAGAAATCGATGGAGAATCAAGACGCGCCACGAGTGTCACGAACGCGGGAGAGTGCAAAGACTCACGACAGTACTCCAACCGGAAAGGGCGACTCCTGAGGATGTGTGGATCGCCGACGTTGCCCCCACCTAAATGAAGGATCTTTGAAAACCACGAACACATCCACGATCCGTCGTCGATCAAACAGGACACCCGATACTGCAACCCACCACCGAGCAAACGCAGACACACCAAAGCACCGTCCCGACGCCGGAAGACGAAGCGAATACGGGTCAAAAAAGAGGATCAATCAACCGTCGGAAATGTGAAAGGAGCTCTCAAGCCAACCCTAACGGGATTTAGTACACGCTCTATCGAGCGAGATTAATAAAATTATTATTAAAAGTAATAATAATGATGTGATTGCATTTTCCACTGCAAACGTAGGTGTTAGATACTTAGATTTCATTTTTATATATATACGCATATAAATCCTCTCTTTTATTTAATTTTTTTTTCCTTGAGCTTCGGGCTGCCTCCTTAGGGCCCAAGTTAAGCCCGAAGCATTGGCCCCATGTGACATCAGATTCAGAACATCGCCAACACACTAGCCATGGCAGCCAAAGAAGAGAGCGACAGCGGCCATGGCAGCGACAAGATCCGGGGACCACCGGTTAATCGCAACGGAGTCGGCGTCAGGGAAAGCAGGGTCCCTAATACACTAAGGCTGATTTCCACGCAGCGGACGGGACCAAGAAGCCAATGCCGCCGCGGACCATCGGAGGAGGAATCCGCGGAGACCGGCTGCCCAATCACCGACCCAACGATATTGAAGCAGAAGGCAGCAACAAGGCTAGCCCGGAGTAGGCGTTAGAGACGAGACATGGAAGCCAAGAAGACAGGCCGGAATTTCTGACAACTCAGACTCGAACACAAGGGTTAAGAATGTTGGATTGGAAGAGAACGAGTCCAGATCCGGGACAACGGACCCCGAATTAGCAAAAGCCCCAAGAGAGAAGGACAATCCGGGGAGGAGGAGGCCTGATACTACCGCGGTGAGATGGACAATCGGGGATGGCAAAGGATGGAGGCCGAGATCAGCGTTCGTGGTGGGAGGGATATTAGATCCGGGTTGGTCGACCGGCGAGGGGGATTTTCGACCTCCGAAGAGGTGGTTTGCAGCCTCCGAAGAGGTGGTTTTCAACCTCCGAAGAGGGGATATTCCTTGGTCAGGCGAAGGCCAGACGGTGTTCGACGGACGGTAGACTCAAGAGTATTCCGGCTCTCTCTCTCTAGATTTTAGATAGAAGGAAGACAAGTTCTTGCCGGATTTATAATGCAGTTGTAGGTGAAAAAATGAATTAAAATAATTTTTATTTTTAAATTTTAAAAGTGGTCGTGTGTGGGTGTAAATCCTCTGTCTCCGATTCCGTCTCCCTCTCCTGTCCCCTCTCACATAATTTTTTTTTTTAAAACAAAAATTCTTTTAATCCTTTTTTTAATTTTTCTTTTTCTTTTGAGTTGGGGTTTGTGAGAGGGGTTGGGGGATAAGAGCATGTGCAACCATGGGGTTACCTATTCCCCTTGTCAATTTTCACCCCCTTATCATAATTTGCCACTTCATATATTTTCTTCACTAAATTATTTCCTACTTTTTCTACCTCTTCTTTAGAGGTTACTCTTGCAACCATGGGGATACCTTATTCCCCACTTGTGTGTTTAAACAAATATAAATAACATGTAGTGGGACACTTGTGTGTTTAAAAAATCGGAAATTTCACGAGGTACCCTCGTGGTATTGCAATTTTCGACGGGTGTACAAAAATTTGACAAATTTCGCGTGGTACCCTGACATTTGGGGTTAATTTGCCTCGCGCCCTCGGAGGGTTAATTTTAACAGAGGCTTTCTTCCTCCGTTACATTTGAAATTATATAAGAAAAAAACAAAACAAAGAAAGAAAGAAAGAGGAACGCACGGGATGGATTCTATCAGAACGAAGACAGAACGAAGGAGCAATTTCGCCGGTGAACTGGAAAGCGATCGAAGAAGGCACGAATTCGAGTGGAGTCCTGCGATAGGGAGAAGGGTCGACTTGGAGTCCGGTGTCTGAGCACGACAGCGATAGGGAGAAGGAACTTTGCAACGGTGAACTGAGAAGCGAACTGGAGGCCAGCGATAGGGAGAACTGTTATCCGGTCGACACGGCCGAGGTCAGCGGTGCCAAGGCGACTATAAAATCCTTATTCGAGTTCGGGAAGAGCGTCTAAAGAAGGTACTTCTTCCTCCCTATCTTCTTCGAAAATTAGGGTTTGGATTTGGGGCTTCTGAGTGTTGGAATTGGGGCTGTGAATTGGGGCTTATTAGTTTTGTGTTTTGAATTGTCAGTGCAGCTGATGTTGAGGACGCAATGAAACTTTGTTGGATAGTCACAGATAGAAATTTCAAATTGAAACTTGGTTGGATAGTCACTGACAGAATGCAATGAAACTTGATCATTTTCGTGTCTGAGCTCCAAAATTTTAGCTGCATTTCTGATATGAAATCTCAAATTCATCTTGATGGGAATTGTGTTTTTGCCAATTAGGGTTTATGTTTTTAGTCTATTAGCTCAATTGGAAGAGCATTGTGCTTGGCACAAATACGTGGGTTCGAATCCCACATAGACTATCTAATTTAGCATTATAAACTTGAATGATTCGTTGAAGTTTGATATTATCTTTTCAATATTCTGCTAGTTAGACTTTCATGACAAATCAAGGTATGAACCTCTAAGGGAGGACAAAGACTAATGCATATTTATAAGTGAGTTAAATTAGGAATTTGTTTTTATGATTATATTCAACAAGTTCAACAGCTCTACCAAAGCCCTTGTAGGTGAGAAGGGTCACTTTGTCATCTACGTAGCTTGTAAGAGACAGTTTTCCCAAATGGGCAATTGGATTAGTGCAGGAAATAAGAATACATGCATAGGAAAAACTGCAATTTCAATTAGATTATGAAGGGAAAAAACAATGAATGTGATAGATCAATTATACCTTTAATATGAAGAAATACCCTAGATATAGCTTGGTGTGCTAATTCAAGTTGCTTATTCAGCTAAGCCTCCTAAGGTTTTGTTTTCTTGATATAAAATTTCAATGTATTGCTCACACTCTAATTAAATTCATTTTTACTGAAGATGCATATGTGAATTTCGATTAGTTTTAAGTTGGTGTGCAAATTCCACGTTTCTTAAAACGAATATGAATATGCAAGTATGTTATTGAGGTATCATAGTTATTTCTCGTTTCTAACTGTTCTGAATGTGTTAATACATATATGTAGCTGAGCACTTACAAAATGACAGGATAATTCATACAAATGGACTATTATAAAATACAAAAGCAAGGAACCAAAACAAGTGTCCATTTGTAAGATACAAAAATGGGAGGACTATATGTCTTGGTGTTTCCCCCACTCCCTATTAGTTCTACGACTCTACACATGACCCTACCCTTCACTCGAACTCTCTCCTTGCACATCTTGATAACATAATGTGCACATACATCATACTCTCCCAAGTGGACAGCCCTATTAAAAAAGCCCCCGCATACACAACTACAATGATAGCAAACAACGTGGATTGGTAAACCACCCTCATCTTTCCTCTCCATCTTGCAAACCAATTCAACCATCCAGTAAGTAATTATTGTTGTTGAAATGAATATGGTTCATTGAAGGATTTTTCTAGTGTTTTTAAGTAATTAATTTCCTATTTCCAACTATGGTGTTGGACTGAGTAAAAGTTATAGAAGCAACTCACATGACAAAAACTAATTGAAATAGGTGGGTAGGGTATGACAGCAAATAAATCAAATAAGCTAATGTTGTTGGGTGCTCCTATTATATCTTGAAGAGGATATAGCAGGGAGTTTGGGGGGCACTGGCCCGGGGATGGTCAAGCAGGCACCCAGTTAACCTGCTATATCAGCTGTTGGTGGCTTGAATCCCAGAGAATACATATCACAACATGAAATACCCCAAATTATTTTTGGGATATTTCTTTACAGAATATTATATTATGCTATGTGAATTTGGGGAAACCAATAAATTCACACAAGATATATAATATAAATTAGAATAATTATATTATTCTAACTTTATTCGCTAAACCTTCTTGCCATTTAATTTATTTAATTTATAAAGTTAAATTAAATTAAATTTCCTTCCGCTAATATATAATATATATGTGTTTCCAAACATATGTATAATATATAGTCAAATACCTCTTTTATTTTTTATGGACGCAACCTATAAGACCAATAGGTAAGCTTAAGTTTTGGTAATGCATACATTATTCTAATTTTATTGTTTGTAAATTAATCATATAATTTAGAAAATGGTTATATGATGTAGTTACGATTTGCTGTTGTTTGAGATAGTTGGAGTAATAAGCACTGAGATGACGTTTAATGTGGGATTTGCATTCTTGGGTGATGAAACTGAAAATACATACAATTGGGTGTTGCGACAAGTGGAAAGATGGTGTCCAAACCGTCCAGGGGTAATAGTGACCGATAAGGATTATGCTCTTATCAATGTGGTTGCTACTGTATTTGAGGATGCAAATCACATGTTGTGCGAGGTTCACATGCACCGTAACATATAGAAGAAAATGCTTACAGGAAGTCCCATAACCAGGAGTCTATACAGAAGGAATTTTCTAGAGATTGTTATGCATTGTTCAGATCTAAGTCAAGCCAATCATTCACCCGACGTCACGAAGAGATGAAGGGTCATTGGGGGACATGGTGGGGTTTGATGGAGTATTTAGACCTTGTAGGGGTCAGTCATAAGGAGAAGCTCGCTTGGCACTTTACCGACCGATATTTTCATCTCGACAACCGAACAACAAATAGGTACATATTCTCTCATCCAAGTGAATGACTAAACTTAAGACACCTAATTTGTCCATCAAATATCAAATTATTTATATCTCATTAAATTTATACGCAGGGCGAAATCTGCACACTCGGTATTGAAGCAACAGTTGGGTATGAGCACTGGGAAACTTGACACTGTTGTTGAGCACATCCACAGGATGTTGATGGATCAACGTCTCCAACTTGAGGTGTCTTTAGAGATGTCTCGAGACAAGACATTGATGAAGATTAAGAAATTGATATGTTCAATTTATTGTGGACTGGGTGTCTGAGAATGGTATCAAGCATTTATATAACATATACTTGCTTGCATGTAGAGGAGGGTATCCTCCAGAGTGTCTACATTGCTATGTTAGGTATTCGATGGGCCTGCCATGTGTGCATGAAGTGAAGCGGATTAAAGACGTGGAATGTCGAGTGTTCGTTGAAGATGATATACATATATTTTGGCGACAAGTGGAATGGTGGGGTCCTATGTTGGCAAGTGCAGATGCACCGGTTGAGATTGACGTAAATGCAGTGTTTATTAGAGAATTGGAAAAAAAAATTACAGAAGGTACTCTAACTGAGCAGGAAACTCAAATGGAAGCAACCCACTGGAAGACGATGAATGCTCCTGACTGTGTGGCTATTGGTGTTCCAAACCCAGTGAACCCAAAGGGGAGGCCGAGGGGGAGGACAGATACATCTACAACCCGTCCAACGATGGATTTTGAGTTTGCTCGAGAAAACATGGCTAAAGCACGGGAGGAGATGAGGCAAAAGGAAGAGAGAGGTCAAACAGAGGGCAGGGGATGCGGTAGAGGCCGAGGAAGAAGGACGCGATATGGTGAGCCACAATTTCCGCCAGTTACAATAGGTGGATATGACTTTGGACAGGACAATTTTGAGAATTTCATGGTTCCTTATGTAGCGGGGCTACATAATGTTGCTGGTAATGAGAATTGTGGATTCCGCGCGCTCGCATATTTGTTAGGCATGGAGGAGGCGACATGGCCACACATTCGATTCAGCATTATTAGAGTTCAGGGCTCACCCCGAGAGGTACGAGGCACTTTTATTTGGGCAGTCCATGGATAGCTTCGACACTCGACTTAATTGGTACCATGAAGGGGTTATAGCCCCGGATGATCACTAGATGGATATGCCTTTATGTGGTATTTTATTTGCCACGATTTACCAGTGCACACTTGTCTACCTTGGCTGGGTTGCTTCCCACACTAGCCTTCCCATTGTGCGACAACCTTCGGCCCCAGGCAGCCCCCCTACTGGCACGATACTCACTTTATTTAGAGATAGATTGAAGTCTCATTTCCTAGCGGTAATAACATTTAATGCACAATTTGACACATTCATGGCAATTTTTTTTCAAGCAACTAAACATATTATATATATGTTGTTTATCTAGATATTGTTGCAGAATACTAGCCCATTACCGCCTATCCTTGCTGGTTGGTACAAGTTACTGAAATATAATTTATTAACAAAATGCACAAGGGCGTGGGTAACCGTTACAATTTATTTATTAAAGTTACGTGTGTTTCCAATTTTTTTTTAAAAAAAAGTTAGAATCAAACTCTCGTTTGTTTTTTCAAAACACTTTATCTCCCAAACGTTTTAAAAGGCTTTAAAAATTGTATTCCCGTGTTTGAAAGCGGTGAAGATCACTTGTCTCCTTCCCCTTACTGTCTCCCTGTCCTCCTCACATAAACTACCCCTTACTATATTTCTTTTTTCTTTTTCTTTTTTTCCATTTTAATTATTTTTTTTAATTTTCGGGGGAGGGGAGGTGACAGCACGGGAAAGGGACAGGTGATCACGGCTGGTTTGAAAGAGGGGATGTATAATTAAAATTGTACTTCCGTTTTTTAAATACGAAAGTACTGATGTGGTCTAAACCAACACAAGAATAGTGTAGCCTGAACCAACCTCGCAAGAATACGAGATCAATTGCAATATACGGGTATCAATCACGGGGATTATATATGTATGAATTGTTATCTAGAACTAATAAGCTAAGCCAAGAAAGATGGATTTGATTTTTAACTAAACTAAGAAAATCAAGCAAAGATTATCAAGAAAATATATATGAGAACTAATTCCAGAGTTAAAGATTCCCACGACAATGCTACAAAGAATTCAACCCGGTATTCACTCGAACTTCGTCTTCTTAATATGTCAAATTGAAGGTAAATTATCTAAAGTCATCACTACTCAGCTGTCGCATGTTGTAGTAATTGTGTCTAAATTAACCGAATATAGACCATTTAAGCTCTTTATAGACCTTAGGAGAAAATCAATTAAACTTTCGCTGTCGCGTTCCACCTAACCGATTCACTCCTAAGAATCTATGATAATTTATTAATCCTCAAGAGTCCTCAGCAATTGTTTAAATGTCACAATAACAATTGTTGACTTCTCAAGTTTAATCCTAGGGTTCCGATGAAACCAATCCTCCTTTCGGGTTCATGAATTTCATCTATTTATCCAATTTCAATTCGCAGCGGTAGCATCTTGAATCTAAAAAGGATTCTAATCGATTGACATCAATTAGGTTAAGCAACTAGGATCCAATCAATTTATAGAATTCAGACTAAGTTCAAGCAAACATCGAAATCAAACAATTCGCGACATTATCGGGTTCACCCTAACCCTAGAACGGAAAATTTAGCTAAGCATAATATAGAAAATAATGGAATAAATTAAAGACATGCTAAAAATTAGATTCAAACCAGAAATCTTTACCTTCAATCTAAAGTGCAATACCGAAAACAAGTAAGAAAAGCAAAATATAAACTAAAACCTAAACAAACCAAAGTGATCGGCCTAGGCCGGCGGCGTTCCCCAAAGTCTCAAAACGTCCCCCCTGCCTTTTCCACATACGGCAGTATATATATGAATAAGTTTAATGAAATTACAATTTCAACCCACGAAATTAAATAATTAAAATCTAACCCAACACCTAATTATAAATTCAGCCCATAAGATTCCAATTTGGCAATTTCTGCACTTTGGCTTCCAAGTTCCGACTCTGCCATTCTCGTTGCTTCGTATCAACTCTCGAATTTCCACAATAATAGTGCCAAAATACCTGAAATACATAAACGCTCGGTGTAGACTCTGAAAATGCAAAATAAACTAAATAAAGTATAAAATATGATAAATATGCATGAAAATGCTCTAAACTAATATGCAAATGCAACCCTAAAATAAGACTAAATTAGATGTCATCAAATCACCCCATGCTTGAACCTTGCTTGTCCTCAAGCAAGAACAAGTGTAAAGATTTCACAAGAACGATTTCAATTTCTATCCAAGCTATGCATTTGCTCATTTAGATCTAGACATTGGGTTCAAAAACATGAATAAGCAAATCATACAGGAGACAAGTCAAGGCATCAATTTCAAGACCTCAAATAGGACATTTTTTGTGGAACGCTCTCACTCTTGTGTTTAGGGTATAGATGTTCCGCTCGAGCTCAAATCTTGAAAAATCATCTATCATAAGCTTGAATTAGTGTCCTAACTCTCCATCATTTGGACTATGCACACATACATAAATCATGAGGTCTTTTCATGGGTTGTAATGGAGCCAAGGTAAGAAATAAAGTGTATGGATTCTTTAGCCATGTGGTGCTAAATTCGGGAAATAGAACTACTTCCTCAACTTCAACCACAATTCATCTTTTTTTTTTCCAACACACATACCAAATTTCTCACAACAAGCCACATCACATAATCAAATCAGCTCAAAACTCACAACTTTGAAAACCCATTCCCTTTTCACAAACATTTCTCTAGTGATGAAGAGTTTTATTCACATTTTTTTTTCATTTTTTTTTTCATCTTTTCCATTTTCTCTTTTTTTTCCAATTTTTTTAATT
Organism: Persicaria tinctoria; assembly: GCA_037127255.1. Lineage (NCBI taxonomy): Eukaryota > Viridiplantae > Streptophyta > Magnoliopsida > Caryophyllales > Polygonaceae > Persicaria > Persicaria tinctoria. The sequence continues at coordinate 14,797,273 of JBANSL010000014.1, forward strand.
TCTTTATCACATGAAAATTACATTTGAAGCACAAAATCCTCCACTCAATACATCAATCACTCAAAGCACATTATTCTCCCTTCTCCACTCAAATGAACCATAATTCTATTTCATCCTAATTCCCGAATGAGTAAACAAGGCTAAAATAGGCTTAAGGATAATCTCGTGGAGCTACAAATAAATAGGCAAATAGGCTCAATGGGCTTCAAGCAAAGGATATAACTCATGGGTAGGAAGGGAATAATAGGCTAACAAAATTGCCTCAATCATATTTATGCAATGCACACAAGTCATACATGTGGCCTCAAGAGGTTCTAATGCAAGTTCTAAAGATAGAGCAATCAAGATGAGCAATTCACACACAAAAGAAAGGAGGATTCATGGATGTTAGTCCTAGGCCCAGAATCTCACGATTTTTGTCTCAGAATCTCAATCTCAACAAGTCTTAAGATGATTAGTTTTGAAAGAATTATAGCATAAACCCAATAATCCAAATCATCACAAGCTTTTTAACATGCCTTAGAGGATATCTTCAACCAATTTCAATCAAGGAAGTGACATGTTCTTCAAGAAGAGCAAGGAATTTTTATTACCAAGGGTTCATCTCAAGACATCTATCTGCAAATGAAATACAATGTATCAAATGCACATGAAAAATAAAAATAAAAATAATGCAAAAACTATATGCAAAAACGGAGTTACCCATGAGCTACATGTGAATTTCAAGTGAATTACCCCCACCTCATGCTTAAAATCTGCTTTATCCTCAAAGTAGAGAAAAAGAAAGAGTAAGGGAAGAGGAAACTCACTAAAGAATCAAGCACACCCGAGGAAAATTCAAGCAATCGTAATCCGAGGTAGTAGTGCAAGAATTGTTTTGGAACCATCTGTGATATTTGATCAAATTTCAACGGCATCTCCTTTTGTTTTTGGGCCTGTACACAACACAAAAACAGCAGCAGATACAAGCCTAACAAGTATAGCCATATCACAATAGCAACCAGGATCCAAGAATCAATAAAATTCAGCACTATATCAACTCAGCAATCAAAGAAAAATCAGCCCTCTAGATCATGCTCATCCATAAATTTACGACTAAATTCATGAAAAATTAAGCTGGATGTAGAGAGCATGAGACAAACAAAAGAACTCTAGGAGGGACATAATCATAAAAATCCCCAAGCCAAGCAGAAAACACTTCAAAACAATTAGTGTACATGACTAGACTTCAAGAGCTAAAGTGATCAATTTCAACAATAAAAATCAGTCAAATAACACCTCTAAATTTCAATCCAAAGTTTCCTACAAGCATGAGACTCAAAAAATAACTCAGCTGATTTCAAATATAGCAAGGAAATTTCAATCAGCTCAGGAAGTACCTTATCACTTCAAAGTCTCAAACGTTTACCTGGGATTGGTACAAATCAAGAAAGCTAGATTCGGGAGCAAAAATCAGAGTAAAGAGACTCAAGACCAAACAAACACAATGGAAGCATCATGTGTAACAAGTAGTTTAGTCCAGGAGAATGATCAAGAGCAGGAAAATTATAGCATATACCATTATATACCCTCCCTGAGCAAGCTGAACAAAAGCACACTTCGATATGATCAAACAAATCAGTCCAGTTAACCGCTAACACTTTCACATCTCGGAATAACCGAAGCGCAGAACAACATGAAATCGGTGCAAAGTAGGAATTCAATTCCAAATATGAGAATATCAATCATTCACCGGTTAGCTCAGCAACTCGGCAACAAGAGGCAAACAATTTCAATCTCAAGCTAGGAGCAAAAAAGAAATTCAGCCAAAATAAGCACCCGAATCCATCGATGCATCAATTGCTTCTAACTTAGTTAAGCACAAAATCAGTTTAGCGCATCCAAATCGGAAACATCTCCAATGGATCATCCGAAGATACAACAAACTCAAGAATTCCGCATTGCTAGCGATTAATTCAACAGTATCAGTTGAAATAGGGTAGAAGTCTGACCTGCGAGAGGGAGCGACTGGGCGGAGATCTGGGTGTGGGTTGACTGCTGGCAGTCGGCGCAGAGGAATCCGGCGACAGTGAGGCTTCAGGGTGGAGTGCGGGACCTGGGGGCGAAAAGGTTAGGGTTTCGGCGGTGGCTGGTGCGGTGGAAAGGTGAGTGGAGGAGAGGCGTCGATTTGCTGTGCGGCGCCGGTGAAGGTAGAGCAGCGAAGGGCGTTAACAGGCTGGCGGTGAAGGAGATTCGGCGGCGCTTGGTGCGGTGGCCGGCAGGAGGTGTGGAGGGTGATGGTGAAGGCGAGAGTTCTGGTGAAGAGGGGTGCGGATGTGGCCATGTAGGTCTGAATGACAGGGGGAAGATGGAAACAAAAGCTGAATTTTTTTTTTTTTTAAGGAAGGATCCACGCGGGCGCGCACTTGAAGCGCACGCTCGCTCACCTACTTGCTGAGATTACTCAATATAGGTGCGGTTTAAATTTTTATTTTTTTTTTGACGTTTTTTAAAATATAAAGCAACAAACAATCCTAACTAAACAACTAAAATAGGAGAACTTACCTTAGGTTGACCCCGAAAACGTTTGAACCTTCCTGAATGAATGGTCCATTGCTCGATCCACCCATCTAGTAAAGTCCTTTCGGGGCGATATAATCGGGATCCATTGAAGCTCAAGCTCCCGAAAGATGTGCTCTTCTCCTTAGCATTTGGTCCCTTTGTGTGTTCACCGTTACCACCATCTTCGAATGGAAATGCTTCCTCTTGGGATTTGATGTATGGCGGTATGTCAACGAGAACTTCCTTTGAAATGTCATCTATATGCCACTTGGAGAGTAGTCCAGCGAACGCCCCGAATTGTTCCTTAACATTCTCTTGAACCATCACTTCAGAAAATAGCGACGGTGACATGTGTACTCGGGGAACAACCAATCCGGGTTCTTCTCTGGATTCCTCTTCCCTAGGATCATCAATCTCATGCACCTTAGACTCATGTATATGCTCTTCTAGATATTCCTCAATCTCAATAGTTACGACAGTGCAATCGTCATTGTCACTGTCACTGACATTTGTTTGGCTCGAGAGGCTCTCTAGAAGAGTTTGAGCATTCATGGTAAGCTGAGAAATTCGGGCTTCAATTGCCGCAATCTTAGCGAGTAGCTCCTCCGTTGATAGGTGTGAATATGGTCCTTGCTCGGGAGGAGGTTGTGGAGGTTGAAACTGAAATCCTATCGGAGCCCTTTCATGAGTGTGATTGTTGTCATAATACTCATCAGAATTGCACCTATGGGATATATCATCAGCATCCTCGTAGGTGAGGGCCCACAACACCGGGCATTCAGAGATCATATGCCCAAAACCCCCGCAAAACTCGCAATGTGCATGAGTCCCATACGTCGAGAATTGATTTTCCAAAGTGACATGACCAGACGATGAAAAAACATCACAATAAGGAACGCAATTCATCTCTACAAGAACACACCTAAAATCACAAAAAGAAAGAAAAAAAATCAAAAGCAAAAGAAAGACTTAGCAAACTAGTTATAGAAACAACCAATACTATCAATAATCCCCGGCAACGGCGCCAAAACTTGATGTGGTCTAAACCAACACAAGAATAGTGTAGCCTGAACCAACCTCGCAAGAATACGAGATCAATTACAGTATACGGGTATCGATCACGGGGATTATATATGTATGAATTGTTATCTAGAACTAATAAGCTAAGCCAAGAAAGATGGATTTGATTTTTAACTAAACTAAGAAAATCAAGCAAAGATTATCAAGAAAATATATATGAGAACTAATTCCAGAGTTAAAGATTCCCACGACAATGCTACAAAGAATTCAACCCGGTATTCACTCGAACTTCGTCTTCTTAATATGTCAAATTGAAGGTAAATTATCTAAAGTCATCACTACTCAGCTGTCGCATGTTGTAGTAATTGTGTCTAAATTAACCGAATATAGACCATTTAAGCTCTTTATAGACCTTAGGAGAAAATCAATTAAACTTTCGCTGTCGCGTTCCACCTAACCGATTCACTCCTAAGAATCTATGATAATTTATTAATCCTCAAGAGTCCTCAGCAATTGTTTAAATGTCACAATAACAATTGTTGACTTCTCAAGTTTAATCCTAGGGTTCCGATGAAACCAATCCTCCTTTCGGGTTCATGAATTTCATCTATTTATCCAATTTCAATTCGCAGCGGTAGCATCTTGAATCTAAAAAGGATTCTAATCGATTGACATCAATTAGGTTAAGCAACTAGGATCCAATCAATTTATAGAATTCAGACTAAGTTCAAGCAAACATCGAAATCAAACAATTCGCGACATTATCGGGTTCACCCTAACCCTAGAACGGAAAATTTAGCTAAGCATAATATAGAAAATAATGGAATAAATTAAAGACATGCTAAAAATTAGATTCAAACCAGAAATCTTTACCTTCAATCTAAAGTGCAATACCGAAAACAAGTAAGAAAAGCAAAATATAAACTAAAACCTAAACAAACCAAAGTGATCGGCCTAGGCCGGCGGCGTTCCCCAAAGTCTCAAAACGTCCCCCCTGCCTTTTCCACATACGGCAGTATATATATGAATAAGTTTAATGAAATTACAATTTCAACCCACGAAATTAAATAATTAAAATCTAACCCAACACCTAATTATAAATTCAGCCCATAAGATTCCAATTTGGCAATTTCTGCACTTTGGCTTCCAAGTTCCGACTCTGCCATTCTCGTTGCTTCGTATCAACTCTCGAATTTCCACAATAATAGTGCCAAAATACCTGAAATACATAAACGTTCGGTGTAGACTCCGAAAATGCAAAATAAACTAAATAAAGTATAAAATATGATAAATATGCATGAAAATGCTCTAAACTAACATGCAAATGCAACCCTAAAATAAGACTAAATTAAATATCATCAAGTACAACCCCGTTGTATAACTCTCGTTTTTTATAAAACGGAAGGCAAAAAAAAAATTGTACTCTCGTTTTAGTACAACTAATATTTACAACTCCCGTTTTTCAAAATCGGAAGTGAAAAACTAATCTTCCAATTACATTTCCGTTTTTAAGGCATGGAAGTATTAAAACCTTTTTAGGTGCCCAGCCGAAATCTTTTGTGGCGGAATTAGGACACTCGATAAAAAAAATACATTAATTATTACTCTACTTTTTTACCTTCTTAAAAACTACCACTAACACCTATTTAATCAGGGTAATTTTGTAAAGTGAGTTTATTAATAAGATTTATATGATATTTTTTTTATTAGGAAATAATTCGAGGTCAGACAAACTTCGACCTCGAAAGTTGACAAGCCGACAGACGGAAACCGTAAAAAAGAGACAAAATACAACGAGGGTGCAACAAACAAGCACAATAGCTCTACAACGAGGGTGTAAGATTTATATGATACAGGATGTTTTAATTAACGGATGGATTACTTTATAATTTCGTTTCTATAAAATTAAAGTGAGAAATTAATTCAGTGGGACGTAGTTGGGGATGGGGCGGAGGATTTGGACGCATGTGAATGAGCTGAGCTGAGCTGAGCTCTCCTCTGACACACACACAGATGAGTAGAAGACAATCTCCACTCTCCAGGAGGTGGAGGTAAGGCCGTGTTTAGCTGTCCATCAGAATGTCAGCCTCCGCCCGAATCCTCGCTGTTTCGTTTCCTAACAAGCCGTTGTTCCTCCCCACCTCCTGCCACTACCACCGCCCCCGCTCTCTAACCTCCTCCTCCTCGATTCCTTCCGCTAGACGTTCATGGCGTTGCTTTGCTTCTTTTTCCATGGCTTCCGATTCCGATCCTCCTCCATCTTCCTCCGTTGATTCCGACTTCCCCGACAACTCTACTCCCTCGTAATTCCCTCTTTCGTTTCTTTTTTCTAATTGCCCCTTCTTTTTTATTACTCCTAGTCCTAGTATTATTTATCATCATTTCTCTATTGAATTTGTGGTTGTTGGAACTAGTTTCTAAAAGTTCATTTAGGCTCAGTTTGGTATCGATGTTTAGATATTAGAATTTCAGATCGATATTTCTTGATTTATTGATTTGAGACCTTTTTAGCCTATCGGCATACTAATTGGAAGAAAAGTTACCTGATATTGATATCTTAACCGTTGATGGATATCGCCCTTTAATCTCATCTATGAATTTTGGACATCAACGGTTTTTTATTCAGGTTTCTCCATTTGAATACGAATATTCACTAGTTTTATAACCTTCGATTTTTCAATAAATTATATTTTATTACTACGTATATAACAATCAATTAGTTCACCAAAAAAAAAAAAATGTTTTGTTTTGGTTTTTTTTTTAATAATTAAATTTGTGAATGTTAAGAATATATTCATTTCTGTATCAAAATTCTAGAAATTGTGGCTGTTGTCTCATTGCACGAATATTCACGCTGACTTACTAATATCTCTCATACTCTGGGATGCTTGAAGTTTGCTTCTCTGCTTCCACTTGAAATCTAGTTTGTATTTCCACTCTGATGGTTTTGTGTTCAGCTTCAGATAGTGTGTTAAAGGGTGTCTCCTTGAATAAAGCAGAGAGTAGGATTAGGTTATTATTGTTTTAGTGAAGCTAATTGCCAATTTTAAGGGGAGAAGATGGTATAAGATTATAAGTGGAAGTGATTGTAATGTGGTGGTACTATGGAGTTGACAGCTCCAGCCACGTGTTCGTTAGTTTACTGTTAATAGTTCCTTGTGTGAGTCGGGTAACCGATTCTTGCTACTTCCCTCTGATCTAAAATACACGATTTTCAGCAAAGACACGAGTTTTAAGAAAATACTTCAATTCTCTAAAAACAACCTCATTCTACTAACTCTTTTTCATAAAATTTACTACGGAGTATTTTTTAAAACCACTTCACATTTTAACCAATCAAAGATTTGAAAAAGTCAACAATACATAAATCAACGCTCTTTCCTTTCAATAATAAGTCTACTATTTTTTAGGTTCAAAATTTTGTTTAGTTTACATAACTCCCTGGCATTTGTTACTACATTATTAGTAGTAATTTTCAATAAAGTAAAAACTAGAAAAGTAATTAGGGGTATAACTTATAAGAGTATACTCCGTATTATTTAGTGTTCTTATAAACTGTGCACAGTGATAAAATGACAAGTATTGTTGACAACAAAGACGAAGACGACGACCCAGTATATCCCGGGAAAGAGGGGTCTGGTTGAAAGGAGTACAAATTATTGTAACCCGCTACCCAGAAAATAAAAAAGACGATCTATTATTGGTTTAAAAAAATCCACCTAAAAGACCATGTGTTTTAGATCTTGTAGTTTGTAAGCATTTAGGTGTTGACATGTTTCAATTTGATACACCTGATTTATTTGCAATGATTGATATTGGTAGGGTTGATATTTGGTTATGGTGTTTTGAAATTGGTGTAAGGGTAGCTCGACCCCGACTTATCCTTACTATTGAGTATTTTATGCACTTGAAACACACTTTACTAATCTTCCCTTAATCATGGAGAAAACAAACTATATTTCCTTGCTACTCAATTGGCTGTTTATTATGCATGAAGTGTCTCAGTGCACTACAGCTAGAAGATATGACGACAGAAGGATGCTGATACTGGATGTGGCAGCATAATTCAAACAAAAGAAATGTTTGATGAAAACTGAAGGCATAATCATATTGGCTATTTTGTTCTTCTTCTAAAGAATTAGAAGATATAGATAAAGATCAATGGTGCTGAAGCTTCTTTATGATAGTTCCCTATGTATAGTGTCAAAAGGTCATTGAGACTATACATAGGAAACCTTGCTTCTGTTTTTCCCCTCTTCCACACCCCTAGTTCTTTTGCTATATATCTGTCATTGGGTTCATTGTTTTATCACTTTATAATGGATTCAATTTGTGATAATTGAATGGGTTCCATTGTTTTATCATCTCTATTTGCTTCCAATTGAAGTGGGCATTAGGTATGCAACTAAATCGATTTTGTAGTTATGTGGGCTATCTTACTATTTTACTGATATCCATCATTGGTTCAGTTACTCAGATTCTCTTATGGAGTCATAGTCCTGATATTTTAGTTTTCATGATAAAATATTTGACATTCTTTCGTGGGTTGATTGGCTAACATCTCTCTGGTTGCTCATGGAATTACTGTTATCTGTGAGGTGCTTTATAGCTTAAAAATGTGAATTTGTGAATGATTTTCAAAATAAAATGGTGTGGATCCTTACAGATATATCCAATTAGACAAACTTGTCATTGTTAAAAAGTGGTTTCATGGATGAGTTATTTAAGTTTACTATATGTTTAGAACACGAGTAGTTCATACATGTTTTTCAATGTTCAAACAAAGTTCTGTGTTCTTTTGCTGCTATGCAGTTTCTGTATCATAGAAGGTCCTGAAACTGTTCAGGATTTCGCAAAGATGGAGCTGAAAGAAATCGAAGATAATATTCGTAGCCGCCGAAACAAAATTTTCTTGCACATGGAAGAGGTAAGAATCACCAAGTGTAGGCTAGTGCAATGTAGCTCAACAACTCAAGTAGTAGTAGTTGTTCTTTTGCAGTTTCTTTCTCTTTTTGAAAAAATATTATTATTTAATCCCTCCAATTTATATAACTTATTTTATCCTTTAAATCTTGTTAAAAATACAAGTCTTTTAGATTTTCTAAACGGTGATTTACAAGAATTATTATTAAATTACTTTCTTTTTAACTTTTTCATATCCACTCATGTGTTGTGATGAGTGGTGAACAATTAATAAGGAGTGATTTTTAAGATTATTTAATTTCACCCGGAATCAGCCTCTCACCTCAGTGGGGTAAGACTGCCTACATCCGAGCCCGCCAGACTTGGCAGTTGGCACTCCCCTCGGGGTTGGGCCTGTGGTAGGTTGTGGCTGTTGTTGTTGTTGTAATATTTCCAGTACTGTGTCAAATGCTAGATAAAACTTATGTCATTGAACGGATTATTATTATTATTATTATTATTAGGATCAAAGGTAATTGATATTATATTAAAATAGGGATAACAATTTAAAGAAAAAGTCATCCCACTTTTTTTTTTGGGTAAAATGTAAATTATACTAAAATGATAACCAGCCAGGAGAAACCTGCTGGTGCATAGCCAACTACAAACTAAGGACATATTCATAAGGGTATGCAAACCCCCATTTTGATTCATAAGGGTAAAATGTAAAAGTCATCCCATTTTGATTCTAAAGTATGTGGCTTGAAATGGTGCTACTAGGGGAAGTTTAAGCAATGCTGGCAGAAGAGTCTTTTCACATCAAGAGGTGTTAAGTGTTCAGTTTTAGGGGTACTTTAGAGAATCAATAACCTTGTTGTCCGACTAACTGACCTGGTAACTAGTTCTGCCAGCAACTTAGTTCAATGTGACTTTTGTTGTGTACTTTATTTCCTCATGGAGGTCTTCCATAGTTCACTGCTTTAGTGTCCTATATTTTTGTGCAGAGTAAGATGAGAATAGTTACTATTATCTATTATTCTTGTTGCATCCAGAAAGAATGGTAAAAAAGGATCATAAACTACTGAATATTTAACATTCTTACCTTATCGGGTTGAAAAAAAAAGACATTCTGATCTTACAATGTCAAATACGATGCTCAACTTTTGTAGGTCAGGAGGTTGAGGATACAGCAGAGGATCAAGAATGCTGAACTTGGAATCTTTAGTGAAAAGCAGGAAAATGAACTTCCGAATTTCCCATCATTTATTCCCTTTTTGCCTCCATTGGTGAGTTTTGATTTGTAACCATTTTATAGTTTCATCTCCACACTTCAATATTTTGGCTATATTTAATTTTAAGCTTTTACTGATGGTACTTTTGCCATCCTAAATGGATTCTCTTAAGTTTCTGAACTTCGCTTTACATGATGAGAATATTGCTTTGGGTTGCATTACTCCAAAATATACTCTAGAAGTCTTCATGTTTGGTTCAGACAAAATATTTAATTATATTGGTTAGGCTGCATGTGAGTAGCTCCAGATGATACTTTTGCCTTGACTCGTTTGTTGGGAAATATTGAGAAAGGAGCTTGCAGATTTTTGACAAACTACTAGAGAGCACTTAGGACTTCTATATACCTTATCCAAGTCATGTAAGCTTCTATTGTGAAGTCACTTTTGTTGACTTCCTCCATGCAGAGCCCCAGAAGATGCCATAACATTAGTTCAATTCCGAAAATAAGTTGTGGAGAAAAACAATCCACGGGCAGTATAGGGGAAGAGGTTTTGAGAAACTAAGACAAGGATGTTTTTGTGCTCAAGTTTTGCACATCTCTTAGCTCGGAGATCGAATCTTTTTTCTAAGAAGATAGAAAATTCCTTTACTGCAATATTGTTTCTCTGTCCAAATAAAAAACTTTTTTATTCAAATCTCCTTTAGGGTGTGTCAACAGAACTGTAACTTGACCATATGTTATCCTTGAGTTCATGGGCTTTACTGTAGTTGTGAAATTTTTGTAATTTTAGGTAGATTGAATACAATATCCACCTAAATCCTGAACTGTACTGTTTGTTTGTCGGATACTTTTATTCATATTTGTCATCTACTTTTAGCCATGAACTGTCTTAATATCTGTCAATGTGCTACAAATCTCTTACGCAATGTCTTGTGTGCAGAGCGCTGCAAATCTTAAGCGGTACTATGCTTCTTGTTTTGCTCTTATTGCTGGAATTATTCTGTTTGGCGGTCTTTTAGCTCCAACAGTAAGTTTCTGACTTACAGCTACTTGATTCAAAAGGTGTGATTTCATATGTTTAAGAATTTATTTACTTCTACTATTACTGCACAATCTATAATGAACTGGAATTGAGCCCCGTGCTACAAGGAGGATTTTATATTATCCTTGTACAGTTGAATACTTTGATGCGTCCCTTTATGTTAATTAAGTTGAATGTGAGCAAGTGTTCAGATATTTTTCTAGCATGGAAAATGAATGTTTCCTAATTAATCGTCTAATCAATAGGTGAAAGAACCTATTCAAGTTCCCGAAGAAATAATATTACGTAAAAATAGTGCCCTTATTTTAAACTTTACTTTCAGCTGGAGCTTAAACTGGGAATTGGGGGAACTTCATATGCAGATTTCATCCAAAACATGCATCTCCCGATGCAATTAAGGTAATTTCAGTTTTTGTTGTTAGTTATTTTTTTTAAATATTCATTTAATGTCCTCAAATATTGGCTTCATTCTGCAAGACTGCTCAAGTAATTGGTAGCAGTTAGCAGATACTTGGGCTGTCTTGCTCAGATTTCTTGTAAAGCTATTATGGCAATTGAAATCCAGTTTAGATGTTTTTTTTTTCCGCTGAACTAATGAATGGAAAAAAAAATTACTGAATTTTTAAAGTGGAAGGCGGCACGCATTATGCCATCACATTTCTGTCAATTCCTGTATAAAAATTGGAAAACTTTGATATGATGTTTAACTTAGACATCATTCCTGGGAACTGCAGTCAGGTGGATCCTATAGTGGCTTCATTTTCAGGTGGAGCAGTTGGTGTGATCTCAGCACTGATGGTGGTTGAAATAAACAATGTAAAACAACAGGAGCATAAGAGATGTAAATACTGCCTTGGAACAGGTAAGCATATTTTTAAATTTTGAATAAACTTTGGGATTGAATAGCATATTTCTTCTACAAGGAGGGTTTGCATACTTTCTTTACTAGTAATTGCAAGCTTTACAAACTTAACTTTCTAGAAAGCCAAGGGGACAATGGTGGATTCTAGCCTTAGAATAGAGGTCTTGTTCGATTAAAGAATCAAGAATGCACTTTGGAGAAGCTAGATTCTTTAAAAGTACCTCGACTTCCAGGATTGCTGAAAAGGAAATAAAAGAGGTGTAAGGACTGAGTTGTGCATGTTAACTCTACAAGAAATATAATCATAATCATGATATGTTTTGATTCTTCTATACTTTTTGGTGAACCTCTACTCTACCTACAAGAGTTTAACCAAAGCTAGCTACAGTTTTTTTTTAAATATATATATATATATATACCCCCTCCGTTAATCAAAACATGTCATTCTAGCATTGTTCACACTTCTTAAGAAATAAAAACAAAAATACACTTATACCACTAATTATTACCTTTTTTTGTTTACTTTTTCGAAAACTGCAACTAACAATTCCCTAATCATTACAATTTTCAAGGGTAATTTTGTAAAGTAAACACCAAAATACCTAAAAGGACATTTTTTTTATTAATAAGACCCACTCGTAAAATTACATGTTTTGCTTAATGGAGGGAGTATCTTTCAGCTCATCTTTTGGTTCTTTATGCCATCTATAGCTTAATATTCAGAGGAAACACATGCATTGTACATGACTACTTCCTGACTTCTGGATTAATATCTTTTGGGGCGTAGGGGTTGAGTGTTTGTTGAATCCCACATGACAGTTTTTACCCTGTGAATGTATTAAAAGTCCATTTTGCACCTTGTGTTTATATCTGTACTGGAACAGGCTATATAATTTGAGTGTGTTTTGTTTGGCCAAGCAGGATATCTAGCTTGCGCTCGGTGTTCCAATACAGGAGCACTTGTGCTGATTGAGCCTGTCTCAACAGTTAATGGTGGAGACCGGCCTCTCTCACCCCCTAGGACTGAGAGGTGTACTAACTGTGCCGGTTCAGGGAAGGTTAGATATCTTTTTATTTGTTCTATCTCACTTGCTGAGGTACAACATGGATTGACATACAAACTGTATTGTGCACTTTTTTCAGGTAATGTGCCCTACTTGTCTCTGCACGGGTATGGCCATGGCTAGTGAACACGACCCCCGGATTGATCCATTTGACTAGGGACCTCACTGATCCCCGTAGGTCACAGGTACACTGGCATTCATTAATGTCTTCGAGCCTTCAAGTAACGGTTGTAATCCTAGATGTGTTGTTGTTCCACTCTGCATATGTACATTCTATAGTTCCAGTGTAAAATTAAAGAAAACCTAACCATGATATCAACCTGAGTAAGGTTTAGATCTCATGATTTAGCTACGGATCCTGGTGCAATATACATATGGGTGCTAATTGCTGCCACCAATTCATCATTTTTGTTGGTGTTACTAAATAGAATTAGGCGGAATAAAGCACTAGAGGACCAATTATTTAAAGGTAGAACCCCTATGACAATCAACTTGTTGTCTCTCTTCAACAGTTCAACCGGTTCAATTCCTCTTGCATGACAGCAATCTAGTCCGGGTCCTTTGATGCTTCGTAAATATTATTGGGTTCAAACAGTGATAAAAAGGCATTAGAACCATATAGCTGTTGGGGGTTTATATTTGGTAGTTTTTGTGTTTAGCGGATTAGTTGATGTTGTGGGTTGTAATAGGGTTTGATTGAGGGTGATTTGGTTTCTGGAGTAGATCGTGTTTTCGTAGGACTTTTGGTGGGAATATGAGAGACTTTTGGTTATAGCGTAGATCCCATCTTACACAAGGCCCTTTGTATGGTCTTGGTTTTTTGTAACTTGGTTGGTTTTCACCACCTCAGCTATATATTTACCGTTTCAGATCAGGAAGGCAGTCGAATCGATCTTATATCCAGTGAAGATTGCACAATTGATCCATTGGTGGAGGCTACAACGAAGAACGTAGTGAAGACTGCTCATATCTGGTAGCATTAAAAGTCATGGAAGAGAGTGGGAGACTTAAAGCTTGCACATCCTAGTACACTTGATGTGTACTAAGACAATAAAATAAATAAATAAAAAGAAAATGGGTAAGTACAAGTGAAATGTGAGCTTGCAGGAGTATATCTGCATACCGAGTACATCACTTGTTTTAAGAAATTTAACAGTTCTCAATCCAATTAAATTTGGACATGTACGTGGAGTTTGCCGCCTGACACTGTTGCTCACATGTATATTTGCAATGAATTATTTGCCAATGTAATCCACTTGCATGTCGAAATATATTGATCAAATTTCCAATTCAACGTGACATGTGTTAATGAGCATAAATGGGCAGGGATGGATGGGTGATAGAGCACGTTTAGTATTGAATTATAGATTACATTTAGCATAGTTTAGTTGTGATTAGTGCATATTTTAGTTACAATTACATGTTTACCGGTGGTGTTGGAAGAGTCGGAATCTATGCAATTTTATGGTTAATTTCAGGTAAATGTGGATCCGATGAGGAATGAGGAGACTCTTGGATGAAGGAAGATTCAAGTTGAGGAAGAAAAGTGAAGAGCACGGGAGCGGAGTCGAATTTCGAGAGCCTAAGTGAATAACAAGTCAGCAAAAGTTATCGCCAGACATGCTGAACTTGTTTCGCACTTTCTGGAGGCCTCGGTGGTCCGACTGACTATTATAAATTTATAACCATGCGTTGGAAAGCTTTCTTCGAGATCTACAACTTTCATGTTGACGTCGAGACCAAATTCGAAGAGGAAAAATCGTTGTGAACAGTAAGGCCGCTCCACGGCTCGAAGCTCTGACGAAGGATTTCGTTGATCGCCGGCTGCCCCGCGGCCCTCGCAGAAACGCATCATTCAGAATTGGACTTTAATTAGGGTTTTTGTTTATTCATTGGCCAACTTGTTAGAGGCTTTATAAGACTTTTCTAGTTTATTATTTCATTCACTTTTTGCACTTTATTGAATTGTTGAGAGCGTCGTTGAGCATGAGCAACTAAACTCTTAAGGTTTCGCCTACAGTTTGGATCTTTAATTGTTGAATTGTGAGTTTCTTAATCTAGTTCTTATTCCTATTCCAATGTTTTGACTTCTTGGTGCTTAATTGCTTGAATGTGTTTTATTCTCTCTGGCCTGATCAACTAGGTAGAATAGATTCATTCAATTGCTAGGGTTTTGTAGATTCCTCGTAGCGAACCTTAACCCAAGTGGCAATTATATCCCTTTAGGACTCGTAGGACTAATTGGATGTGTAGTAAGTTGAATATATGTTAAATATCGACTCGTAGCTTGATATTGCATGTACCTTGGTTAATTCATATTCTTAATGCTATCTCTAGGTTAAATCTTAACCGTGTTAGGGTTATTTAGAGATAAGGGTTGCTAGGACTAGTAATCTACCTAAGATCTGGACAAGGACATTGATAGGAAAAGACAAGAACTAGATGTTGAAACAAGGATCGAATTCATTAATCAAAGGGATAAATTATAGGTGAACCTATTTCTCTCCACTGCATTCTACAATCAATTTACTTTGTTTGCTTGCTTCCGCTTTGATAAAAGGTGGATTTTTTTCACACCAAAAACCCCCCATATTCTCTATTAGGGATTAGACTTATACTTGAATTGAATAGATTTCCCTGTGGATCGACCTCTTGCTTACACACTATACTAGTTGTGAGTTTGAGTATTCTTTGGCAAGAACAACGACAGGTTTTCCTTTTGTCAATGGACCTGAGGCGAGGCCCAACAAATTGTCGCCTCAGACCCAATTTTTCTAGGGGGGGGGGGCATAAAATTTGTTTTAGTTGTATTAGTATTATACCATCTGTTGTAGGAGGAAATCGAGACTTGCAATTAAAAATATGAAATAAGTAAAGCAAACCAGATTTCGTCCATTGCAAATGATTACAAGACTCCCTCCCGATGTAGCAGTGGGAAGTCAGGATCGATCCACGAGGAAGCACGTCAGCGGATCCTAGGTAGCTGTAAATCTCACAGACGAAAAAGCAAACAAAAAGACAGAAATAACAGACAAAAGCAAAAACGAAAGCAAAGCACAGAAGTACTCGATATCGACAACAAGTCCTTGATATCGACTAAACTTAATCGATAACAGAAACAGAAATCGACAAACAGAAGCGAAAACCAAACACAGAAACTCGATCTCGGCAAAAGTCTCCTCGATATCGAGTAAACAGTACTCGATATCGACAAAACTCCTCGGAATCGATAAGCAATAGAAACTTTAAAGTGCAACCCCTTCGAACGCAAAACACAGATTTTGATGAAATATATCAATAAACTAAAATACTTCCAAGGTCAGGGTATCAACACCACAACGATAACCATGCAAAGTAACACATAAAGGCATAAAAGATCATGTTTTTCATCAAATAACACATAAACCCTAATTGTTACTAACCCTTTTCACATAATTAACCCAAGTTGCATTAAGATCACTTTCGCTTCAATAACGCAAACAAGGATCACCTTCAACTCTCGCAAAAGAATCATGCTCATAGGGATAGAAGACGAATTGCATAAAAAGATCAAACCTTTACCGCATCACCTTACATGGTTACTGTCGGGCTCACCCCGACCCTAGAAGTGGGTGGACTACTCGCTCTTCATCATCAAGAAACTCATCAATAAACAAAAGGGAACAACTTGCATTAAATAAACCAAAGAAAACTTACAACCAATTGAAGCCAAATCCGCTTTCGCCTTTCCAACTTCTCTCGCCACAAGCTCTCTCCTCTACTCTCTCTATGTAACTAATTGTCTCTGAAATTTAATGACTAAAATCCAGCCCCTAGGGCTTTATCTATAGGCTTCCAATCATTGCTAATCAAGGAAGGAAATATCTATCTATATCTATATCTCTTTATCTACTTACTTAAAGATTAAATAATGGGATAAAAGAATTAAATCCAAAAAGGAAATATATCTAAAGTAGGTAAATCTTCCATGGAGTTGATAGATCTTGATAGGTCTTGATAGATGTGGATAGGCTCGGACTCCTTCGCTCTCAAGCAAGCCCAACTCGACTCGGACAGCTCACCGTGTAACGCGGCCCAGAAAAGATTTCCTCGATATCGAGTAACTTCGTCGTCGACTTGGCTTGGCTGGACTTCTCGAGTAAGTGGTTCTCGACTTGGCTCGGACAGGTGCTGCTGGTCTTGTCGATATCGAGTAAACTACTCGATATCGAGGAACGGTGTCATCGACTTGCTGACCTGTCTTTCTCGAGCAGCTTCTTCTCGACTCTGCTCGAACATGTGCTCTGGGTTTACTCGATATCGAGTAATGTTGTCGATATCGAGTAACAATGTTGCTCGGGTTGCCTTCTTCTCGGCTTCTCGATCAGGTGTGGCTTCCTCGACTCCGGGTATGGCTTTAGGGTTTGGTCGATATCGAGTAATTTACTCGATATCGAGTAGGGTCCTGGAGTCGGGTTGGCTCTGTCTTCAGTTCCTCGATCAAGCTCCTACTCGACCAGGATTGGGTGCACATTTTGTCGATATCGAGTAAATCTTCTCGATATCGAGTAACACTTGACTTCAGCTTGATTTGTCTTGGTTCCGCTGCTCTTTGACCTTGGACTTCTGTAGTTGACTTCCGAGCTTTTCTTCCCTTCTCAGAACTGCTGTAAATTGCTTTGATTTCTGCGAATTTAAACAGAAACTGGTGTAGATTCCATAATTTGGCAAATAAACATAAACTACTTAGATTCTGTATTATTCTAGCCCAAATGCATGAAATGTATGCAGAAAACGATATAAAAGTTACTATAAAACATGGCAGATTCAGCTCACAACACCATCCCTATTATTATATGAAAGTAGAGTAGCCTAGTTGGTTAGGGTTGTAGATAAAGTTCCTCTTTTGATCATGAGGTCTAAGGATCGATACTCGGTGCGTAGTTCATTTTTTTTAATTTAAATTCCGGTATGTTTGATTTTTTTTTTCCACTCCCTCCGTTAATTAGGCAATTTCACCCCTACTTGGCAAGGCCACAAGGCCCACCACCTATTTGATTTTTTTTTTAAAAAAAAAATTAACTATCGATGATTTTTTTAAATTTAAATTCTCGTATTTTTTTGTGCATTTGAATTTTTTTACTTCCCCCATTTGGTTAGGCAATGGCCAATTGATTTTTTAAAAAATTTAACTTTCATTTAATTGGTTTTTTTATGAGAAAACTATTTCAAAAACCATTTATTCTACCATAATTTATGTATATACATACTACTCCCTTCGATCGGAATAAGTATTAAATTGTAGACAAAATTAATTAAAATAAATAAGATTTTATATAGTTTTTAGCTCCTAAAACTATGTGTCTAAAAGTCAAACATTATTATTTCCGACCTGAGAGATTAGAGAGTATATAGTAGTGGGGCCCAATTTTAAGTTTCGCCTCATGCCATCAAAAACTCAAGTCCGGCCCTAGTATGGGAATTCGACTTAATATGCTTTGATGCCTTTTGAACATATCCAAGTAAATATACTCCCTCCCATACATCCATCGTGCTCTCTTCTTGTTACCCAATTTCCAACGCTGTCAAAGAAGTCAATGCCATTTAGTCATAATTGAGCATATATGGGAATCCGACTAAAATTCGACTTAATTGAGCATATATGGCAGAAATTTGGACCTTCAAGCCATGATACTTGATTCCATATGTTAGTGTGATTCTTTTCTTTAAAGTTTTGTGTCTTCTTTTTTTGTTTATCGATCCTTTTAGATCATGTATTTGAATTATTGCAATTTAATATGCATTTGAGTTTTTTTTCAATCTTATTTTATTAATTTCAATAAAATTTATTATTTAAATTATATTAAAATAATAATTGTAAAGGCTTCGGGTTTTAAAATAATAATTTAAAAATAAATAATATAAAATGGATTTAAGTAAAAAAAATGGATATTTTAAGGAAAACTCGTCCTTAAATTACTAAATCGAAATTGAAACTCTTAGAGCGAATTCCGACCCAATTTTTATCAGACGTAGATCGTTCCGTCCTCTCTCACCTAATCTTATCCCATCTCTTTCAAGATGTAACACTCTTTTGGGCAAAATGCCAAACAAACTGTTGCACACCTGCTGTGAATTCTTCTCCCTCACACTTCAGACTTCCGGTCAAACCATGGTACACCTCTTTTGCCATTTTGAGCTAGCAAACAATCCTTTTTCTCTCTATCACTCACCCTCTTCTTTATGTGTTGTCTTACCTCCTCCCAGACTCTCTATTGACTCACAGACCCACAAAAGAGCACTCTCTCCCTCCCATTTCTCTCCTCGGCAGAAACCCAGGAATTCAGAGGAATCCAAGCTCTCCCACCGCCATTTCCAAGTAGCTTCCCCTCCTACTCCTTCACTTCAGTCTTCAATCCCAGGGAGCCGCCTCAGCCTCATATCCTTTACCGACACTCAAGGACGCATCCAGGTTCCCGACGCCGCCGCCAAGAGACACCATCGCCGCTGTCACCTGCTCTCCCCCCTTCACCGCCTCTGTTCGTTTTCAATAGGTGGGTAATGAACCTCGATTCCTTCTTCTTCGCTTCGAAGTCATGTTCAGCTGCTCTCTCATTCCTCTCACGTTTCCAGAGGTCAGAAGACAGAGAAGCGCACCCCGGAGCAACCGAGCCACCGCCTTCGTCCTCCATCTCCTCTGATTTCCTTTTTTTTCTTCGGTAAGCCCTATTTCCTCTTCTTTCAACCCAAATCGATGCAAAGTCGCACCTTTAAGTCATTTTATTCCGTCCTAGGCCCAGATTCATTTGATTCCACCTCCGATGAGCCACACCGAACAGATCGAGTTTTTCCCCGGCGAAGACTTCGAGCCCTCGGTGAGATTCTTCTTTCCTCGATTGTTCTTGTTCGATTGCTTTTCTCGTTCCATGGGTGTCGGAATAGAGTGGGAGAATGAGAGATCTTGAGTCGCGAGCGAGGAAGAGGCGCCGGTCAGGAGCTCCTCTTTTCTTTCCTTCTTTTTCCGTTTTGGCGTCTGTGCGATTCCGAGGAAGGAGGCGGGTTGGGGATTCCTTCTGTTCATCCCTTGTCTGGGCCTGGGCCTATTTTATTCCGGGTTTGGGGCTCCAGATTGGGGGATCCGGGTTCTGTCTTTTAGGGTCTTGGGAGATGGGTTTGGATCCGGGATTGGGCTTTCTTCAGTTGGGCTTGGTTATTTTATTTAAAAGAGTTAAGTCTTATGAGTTATGTTATGTGTTATGATTATAATAGTGGATATATGTTTTGAGGTTATTATTATTATTATTATTGATATAATTATTTTACGAGTTCATGAAAATATAAATTCTGAAACTTTACTATATTATAAAATGGTTTAAAGGAGACATTGTTTGGGATATGTATTTAATGTTGTTTTAAATTGTGATTTTAGGAATTTGAAATGAATTATGAGTTGTGATTTATAAAAATGATTGTGAAAATAGATTTATTTTGTGACTAAATGTCGGAATTTATTATGTAATGATTTTGAAAATAAACATGCCGGGATTGTGTTAATAATATGATTTTGGGAATTTGTTAAGGATTTAAATGATAAATGTCGGAATTTGGCCAAGTATGATTTGAGAAATTATTTTGAATATGGGTTGACTTAATTTGGGATTTAAGAGTTCGGAAAATATGGTTAGTACGATTTTATCAATGGGTTTGATTGGAAGAATGATTTTGATCGATGTTGATCAAATCGGAAAGGTTTTGGAAAGCGATTTTACTATCGGTTGGTTTTGAGCATGTTGAGAACTTGGAGTTCATGTGTGTGAATGATGAACCGGTAGCTTATGAAAATGGTTTGATGATAGGTGTGTATTGCTTTTGGATTGCTTTGGACTTGCATTTGGGCCCTTGCTTGTATTATCCTGCTGTTCTGCATCTTCAGGTAAGTTCCCTAGGGGGCTTACTCAGGTTGGACATTCGTGCCTGTTGTTGCATTTTATGTTAGGTGTTGCATATGCATAAAAAGCATGCCATGTAGTATCCTGTTTAGGTTGCACTAATTGAATGAGCATCTGCTTACTTTATGCGTTTGAAACAGAACGGCCGTTATCTGTGATAGTCCTAGAGTCTTTGCTAGGGTCATAGGGTAGCCTAGCCTCATCGGGTACCCTGAGTCAATCGAGTCATGAACTTCCTTATATTATGAGATGCCTACGGGCTTTATTGTGGAGCGGGTTAGGCATGCGTGCCGCCCGATTATGATGGAATGCATTCACGAGCTGGCTAGTCTCCGCCCTATCGGAAGGGGGTGGAGGTAGGAGAGGGATATGCCATTTGGCATTGTCTTGGGCCCTTTACAGTATTTTTACACATTATTATAACTAGGAGCATGCTAGTGTGTTTGACTTTCGTACTGCATTAGAGCATCTTTATTAGGTATAGCACATACTATGTGGCCTCAGCGAGGACTGCCGGTCCCGCATGAGTGGCTCGATCGAACTCCTTTCCCCGTTCTTTTTTTTAAGGTATCTTCTGCAGATCTTGATTGCTCGATGTCTATATTACGGGGTTCCCTTTTTGCGAATCGAAGAACCTGGCTAAATCTCTAACTCATTATAAATGGTAATCATTCGCTTATGTTTTGGTTTCGATCCGGCTCTACCGTGACACTTTGTATCTTAACTTTGCTTCCGCTTTACTTTCATTTGAATTGAATTTCGCGACATAGTCTTAAGACAGGTTAAGGGTACCCTACGACCATTCGTGGCTTTTGGGGTTTGAAATCCCTCTTTCTACTAATCTTAAAATGAGTTTGAAATCTTGACCCGTACCTGGATTGCAAGATCCGAACAAGGGGTTTCATCCCTTGAAACGTAACCCGGAAATCATAATTCTGGGTCGTTACAATAATAATATTCTTCTATTGTAAAATAATTTTATAAGATGAAATTAAATAAATAGATGTAATATGTCGGATAATAACATAGGTATTAAATGATGAAAAGTTGAGGTAGGGCCCGTAAGTGGAGTACAGGGATGTTAGAGGAACTGCGTGCCTTTCTTCCAAATAATATTGTTGACAAAATAAAAAACACGAAAATCCTGCTAAATGAAATATAAGATCGATTATACTGGAAACCTAGTCGAAACGGTTGGTTCACCACAAAATCTGCACTGGAAAGCATCACAAAAACTTGAACAACATTAGACCAACGGACACAATGGATTTGGAATATTGAGTGTTTTCCAAAGGTAAAAAATTTTCTATGGAATGTTGTCGTGGATGGAACCCCCACCAAGCTAAGACTTGCCAGGAAAGGGGTTGATGTTCCCCTCTCTTGCAGTCTTTGCAATCTTAATGATGAAGACTCTGAACACATCTTCATAAACTGTCAATGCTCAAGGGAACTCATTTGGAAAATAGACCAACAAATTGGAAGAACAATACAAAACACTCAAACAAGAAACAAAACTATGAAAGAAATCACAACAGAGATATTCACAAATCTTTCCGCAACACAAAAAACAAAACTTGCCATTATCTGGTGGAGCTTATGGACAATTAGAAATAAGATTGTTTTCGATGATCACGAGTTTGCAAATAGACAAAAGCAAGAACAATATATGAAACACCAATTAATACAATGGGAAGAATCCAAAAGGAAATTTTGGGAAGATACGGACCAAAAGAAAAATGTCAGCCAACCTACCCAAAGGAAAAGGAAAAATTTGAGATGGCAAAAGCCTGCGGTTGGAGGATTCAAGCTTAACTTTGATGCTTCTGTGCTTTCTTCTGGCGAGACTTCGACAGGAGTAGTTATTCGTGATCACCATGGCTTTGTGGTGTTCTGTAGAGGCTCCCTGTGTGGTGAGTTGTCGGCGGTAATGGCCGAAGCTCTTGCTCTTCATTCTAGGCTTGTTGCTGCTCTACAAATAGGGGTGGAAATGGGTCGAGTGATGGATGGGTGGAGCCATTTTTCCACCTGACCCATCACAAAAAAAAAAATTCACCTGACCCATCACCCGTCCATCTAATATTTCACCCATCGTCCGATCCGTCGGGTGAATCGGGTGGGTCGGATGGGTAATCGGGTAAAGTAAATTAAAAAAAAACAGTCATAAGACATACTTAGAAATCGATCATATTTGATAATTTCACAAACCACGTCAACGTGGAAATCTTATTAATTGTATAAAAGGTTTATTCATACATTATATCACTATCCTCATCTTACAAAGTTAGCATTAAAAGTTTAATATCAAATCAAATGAGATGAATTTTAGTCCGTTGCTAAACTTGTAGTAAAAAAATAACAATTTGCCTAAATCATGTCTTAACACATTAAATGCTAAGTCGTTACAATGAGCGAAATTGCTAACATTCTAGTAGTGTAAGCAAAACAAATAAAATAATTTTTTTTAAAAGATGTGATGAGGAGTTAAATATAATAAAATTATATTCTTTTAGATTTTTTTTTGCACAAAAACAATTAGAGAATAGAGAAGCTAGAATTAGAAAAAGGAAAAATATGTAGTTGTGTTAGGCTATTTTTAAAAAAAAATACTAGGATTTTTTTTAAAATAATCGGGTGAGTTAGCAGGTGGTTAAACGGGTCGAGTAATGGGTCGGGTGATGGGTCGAGTAATGGGTGAAAAACATATCACCCATCACCCGACCCATCACCCGTTTCACCCACCCATCATCTGGTTGGTTTTTTTCGGGTTTTTACCCGTATAATCGGATCGGGTGAGTCGGGTGGGTCGGTCACCCACGGGTGATTTCCAGCCCTATCTACAAATGGGTACTACTAGGATCGAGGTCGAAGGCGACTGCCTTGCGGTAATCAATGCTATAAACGACGTCTGGATCGAAATGTTGATTGCTAACTCACGACGCCTACTCCAGAGCTTCCAAAGCGCCTGGAGTAGTATATTATTTTAATAATATCAATAATGATTTAAAAAATAATTTACATAATATCTAAAATCATTTACATAATAATTTAACAATTAATTGAATTTATAATGTCAAGTTAGAAGATAAAACTTCAATGATTAAAATCGAGCAAAGGTTCAAAAAGTAGAGTACACGGATGTGGGGTGCTATTAAAAAAAAAGTGAAAATGTTTCTATGTCAATGTGACGAATAAAAAGTGGGTGAAGTACATGGGAGGAGTACACACGGATAGAGCTGTAAATAACCCGCGGGTACCCGCTCCACCCGCTTTACCCACATTAATTTTGCGGGTGAAAACCCGCAAAAAAAGTGGGTGACAGGTGGAGCGGATGCGAGTGAAGCGGGTGATGGATGGATTATGGGTGAAGATTTTTCACTCATAACCCGCCCCATTAACCCGCTCCGCATACTCACCCTGCAAACCCGCATAAAACCCTAAAATTTATATATATATATATATATATATATATATATATATATATATATATATATATATATATATATATATATATATATATATATATATATATATATAAAGTGTGTGATTTTACTATTTTAATCTTTTCAAGTTTAACTTCTACAAGCCTTAATCCTTGATTAGTGCTTTCCCCGCCAAATTTCAATTAGAATGTATATGGTCTCGACTTGCTCTTCCACGTTATAGCAAGGGATATACTGGATTAATATATGATTAATATAGCGATATATCATATATATCCTTCAACTTTCAAAATTCAATTAACTCGTGATTTCAGTGTTTTGTCGATCAAAAATATAAATACATAAACGCACCCTCTTTGTAATTTTGAGTTAGAATTGGACTCTTTGGGTTGATTTGGTTTTTTCTTTTGTTTCACCAATTGGGTACCCGCTCCACCCGCATCATCCGCGCGAGTCGGATGCAGGTGATGGATAGAGCGGGTGATGTAACGGCCCAGAATTATGATTTCTGGGTTACGTTTCAAGGGATGAAATCCCTTGTTCGGATCTTGCAATCCAGGTACGGGTTGAGGTTTCAAACTCATTTTAAGATTAGTAGAAAGAGGGATTTCAAACCCTAAAGCCACGAAGGGTCGTTGGGTACCCTTAACCTGTCTTAAGACTGTGCCGCGAAATTCAATTCAAATGAAAGTAAAGCGGAAGCAAAGTTAAGATACAAAGTGTCATGACAGAGCCGGGTCAAAACCAAAACGTAAGCGAATTATTACCATTTATACCAAGTTAGAGAATTAGCCAGGTTCTTCAATTCGCCAAAAAGAAACCCTGTCATATAGACATTAAGCACTCAAAATCTGTAGAAAATAACTTAAAAAAAAGAACGGGAAAAGGAGTCAGATCGAGCCACTCATGCGGGACCGGCAGTCCTCGCTGAGGCCACATAGTATGTGCTATACCTAATAAAGATGCTCTAATGCAGTACGAAAGTCGAACACACTAGCATGCTCCTAGTCATAATAATGTGTAAAAATACTGTAAAGGGCTCAAGACAATGCCAAGTGGCATATCCCTCTCCTACCTCCACCCCCTTCCGATAGGGCGGAGACTGGCCAGTTCGTGAATGCATTCCATCATAATTGGGCGGCACGCATGCCCAACCCGCACCACAATAAAGCCCGCAGACATCTCATAATATAAGGAAGTTCATGACTCGATTGACTCAGGACGGGACCCGATGAGACTGGGTCGTCCTATAACCCAAGAAAAGACTCTAGGACTATCACAGATAACGGCCGTTCTGTTTCAAACGCATAAAGTAAGCAGATGCTCATTCAATTAGTGCAACCTAAACAGGATACTACATGGCATGCTTTTATGCATATGCAACACCTAACATAAAATGCAACAACAGGCATGAATGTCCAACCTGAGTAAGCCCCCTAGGGAACTTACCTGAAGATGCAGAACAGCAGGATAATACAAGCAAGGGCCCAATGCAAGTCCAAAAGCAATACGCACCTATCATCAAGTCAATTCCATAAGCTACCAGACCGATATTCATACATACGAAACCCAAGTTTCCAACATACTCAAAACCAACCGATAGTGAAACCGTTTTCCAAAACCTTTCCGATATGATCAACATCAACTAAAATCATTTTATTTCCAATCAAAACCCATCGATAAAATCGTACCAACCATATTTTCCAAACTCTTAAATCCCAAATTAGGTCAACTCATATTCAAAACAATTCTCGAATCATGTCTGGCCAAAATCCCTTTATAAACATTAAATCTTTAATCAACTTACAATTTCATACCATTAAAATAATTCCGGCATTTTTATTTTCAAAATCATTATATAAATAACTCTGACATTAAATCACCCAAACGATTCTATTTTCACAAATCATATTTATATATCAAAACTCATAATTCATTTCAAATTCCTAAAATCATAATTCAAAACATCACTAAATACATTTCCAAATAATGTTATTTTCCAAATACTTTAATAATATATAAAATCCCAGAAATATAATATTTACTATAAAACTCCACAAAAATCAGTTAATAATAATGATAATAATTAATAATCATAACATATAGTAATAGATGACACAACAATAACTTAACAAATAATATAACAACAACAACACCCTCAGCCCAGGAGCCCAACCCGGCCAAACAAAAGAAAGGGAAGAAAGGAGACCCGGCCCACTCAACCTTCCAATCTGGAAAAGAGATCCGGAAGGAAGGATCCGAATCCGGCCCACAGGTCCAAGCCCACACCCAATATCTCCCAACCAGAATCCGGAAGAAGAAAGAACCCCGCCTCCTACCTTGGAAGCGAGCAGCGCTCTGGGAAAGTGGACGGAAAATGAAGAAGGAAGGGGATGAATCTAGGGATTCCAGCGGCTGATTCCGATCAATACCCAACCAGACAGAAAGAAGCGAGCACGTGAGAGAGGGGAGGAAGAGAAGTACTCACATCGCGATTCCAAGGATCTCCGGGCATTAACGGCGGATTTGACGGCGAGGGCGCGAGAGAAGCTTCGTCCGAGTCCTAGGACAGTAGGTATGGAGTTAAAGGCGGATTTTTAGGCGTTTAGGATTGAAAACGAAGAGAAATCGACAACCGACCTTGCGAATCAGAACCGGGGACGGATGCGGCTCGCATCTCGGCTCCGGCGGTCGACGAATGGGCTCCAACGAGGCTCCTGGAGGCTCAACGGATTCTGGGCTGCCGCTGGCTCGGCAATGGCGACAGGAGACAGAAGGAAAGGTGGTGGCCGGAAAAACAGAGGGGCTCGGTGCAAATGGCTTGGCGTTCTCCTCGGCAAGGTGGGTTGAGGAGGCAGGGACTGTTAGATGAGATAGATGATCTCACCAGTTTATTGATAACAAAACCAAAGGTATTTAAAGTTACAAGTGAGTGGTTGAGTGAGACTAACCACTAAGAGATTGTGCAAATAAATAAATCTAATTAACCTAAAATATAGGAACTAATTAAGCTTGATCCTAGTAACAAATTAATAGATAAACTATTATTCCTAATATTCCCCTGCAAGACGGACGGTGAATTCAAAGTCCGATCTTGAACAAACAAACATATCTTTGTGATGTAGCTCGGAATATTTCCCTTAATTTGATTCTTGTTCGGCAATGATGTCATCATTGTTGGTGAAGCTAGTGCGGAGACGTTGGCAAACGTCATGAGCAGTGCGAGCCCGGCCTCACTGAGCTTCTCTGCGACAAGGACGGTCGGCGTGGCGTCGAGGGAGACCGATGCGGCTACGGCCCTTCGGCGTGGTACATTGGCGGAGAGGTTGAGGTGAGTAAGGCGACAGATAGTGTGGGTGAGAAGGGAGAGAGTTGGAGGGAGAGGGGTTAGTGTGGGATTTGAATTAGAGGAATTAATGGGATTTGGTGGTTGCTGCATATCCGGGGAAATAGAAGGTTTTGAAGATGGAATTGCAACGGGTGTTGGTTACAATGAGGGTTTTTGGTCGAACTAAAGTTGGGGGTTTAGGGTTTGTCGCAGGATTGAAGATGAGGCTTTGGAGGGGAGGTAGATGAAGAGACACCATCGCCGACCCGTGGAAGGAAGATTAAAAAATGGGGAGGAATTAATTAAAGAAGTGGGTATAGGCGATTGGTGAGGGTTTACAAAGAAGGTAGGTTGCGGCGGAGGTGCGATTGTGGTGGTTCGGGAATTGATTGGGTTGTGTGAAAGTGGTGGTAGAACGCCATGGAAGAGGCATCAAGGAGTTTTCTAGGGGTAGTTTGATGGTGGCAAACGCCGAAACTAGATTAGCCCGAAGGCACTTTTGTGTGGCCGACATGGTTTGGCCGACGAAAATCAAAAATAAAATTAAAGGCCGACATGGTTTTGGCCGAAATTGGAATGGAAAAAGCCAAAATTTTGGTTGTTGTGGCAAGCAAGTGGAAGCGGTTTTGTAATGGCCATAGCCAAGTTTAGATTGCCCGGAGGTGGTTTTGTGGTGTCCTAAGCCGTTGAATATGTTTCTTGGCAACATGCTGGAGCATTTGTTTGTGCCAAAAGTTGGAGGATAGTTGCCCAGAGGCGGAAATTGAAGGATCAAAGCCGTTAGGCTAAAAGCTCGGATACCATGTTAGATGAGATAGATGATCTCACCAGTTTATTGATAACAAAACCAAAGGTATTTAAAGTTACAAGTGAGTGGTTGAGTGAGACTAACCACTAAGAGATTGTGCAAATAAATAAATCTAATTAACCTAAAATATAGGAACTAATTAAGCTTGATCCTAGTAACAAATTAATAGATAAACTATTATTCCTAATAGGGACCTCGGCTCGGCTGTTTAGGGAGGCGCTCAGGAGGAGCTCAGGCGTACTGCTGCTGTTCGGCTGCTGGGCTCAACGAAAAAGGAGGAGCAAGGTCTTGAATCAAGGGAAATGTAAAAGAGGGAGAAAGTTGATGTTGTTTGTTTGTGGCATGTGACCTGTGGGGTATTTGCAGGCAGAAGAGGGGAGGGAAACCTGAGCCTTTGAAGACAGAAAGGAGAGGAGAGGAGGGCTGCCACGCGGGGTTCAGAAGGAGGGAAGAGGCATGCCTCTGCTGCTATTGCTACAGAACAAAAGAGGGGAAGAGGAGGCCTTGCATCTTAGCCACAAAAGTTGAGACATCACCATCAGGGAGGAGGAGGGTGAGGTGTGGGGTTTAGCCTGAAATGGAAAGGAGTAGACCAAGGGTGGCATGGGATCCCGCTGCTTCTGTTTTGAAATAGGGAGGGAGGAGAAAAGAAGTGAAAAAAATGGTCCCCATTAATCCCAACTCAAAAATTACCCGGAAACGAATCTCGAAAATCCGGTCTCTCGACGTTATCCCGACTCGTTAAAAAAATAAAACATAAATTCCGAATCTCGAAGTAAGAAGGCGGAATAAGATTCATCGGAATCAAAATTTTTAAAGTTATGCCGGAATCGTTCATAATGATCTTAAATCGAAAATTGTGCTCGAGGATAGAAAATTTCAAATCTCCCGAATCTTAGAATTTTAACGATTATAAATCACTATTTCAATAAAATAATATTACTCCGTATAAATTTTTCCGGTCTTTACAGGTGAATTTTTTTACCCGCGGGGCGGGTGATGGAGTGGCTTTATCCACCCATAACCCGCCTCATTTCCACCCCTACTTCGGATGTGCATGACCTTATGAATATTGGTGAAGATTCACCAATTTTATAATTTGTTTCCAAACTTTTTTTAATTATACTTTGAGTCCATATTAATTTTTGGTTTGCAAATTATGGACATTGTATCAATATTAGTTTAATAAGGTAAAATTTGTATATGAATTTATAATTTTAAAATTTTATATTATTTTTGGTTTACCGTTGATATTATTTTAAGTTATTTTTCTTTTACATAAATGCAAATAAGATTGTCTAATTTTATCACCCTCTACAACTTATTGCTTTATTTTTTTTATCCCAAAAATGTGTTAAAATGATGTTAAATAGGTCTTAACACTACCCAAATAAACTCTTAAAAATAGCAGTTACCTAATTTATACAATTCCCAATAATTTTGTCCATTTTAAAAGCCTATTATGCAAATTGGAAAGGGATCATCGAGAAATTCAAGCAGTTTTATTTATATGGAGTATTTACTTACTAGAAAAAAAAATGTCAAAAACCTATTTGCGCTGACACGTGGCGCCTTGTGATTATGACAGTAATTTTTTATTTTTTTTATTTACAAAAAAGACTAAAAACGTTTTAAATAATTTAATTAATTGCGTTGGCACGCGTCGCCTTATGTCAATTGCTTGACACAAAAATGATGCAAGTGGGCTATTGTTCACTTTGCCATTTAATGCATGCCTTGATTACCGCGCTATGTGACCAATTTATCCAAGTCTCTATTTACGTGACTTCTTCCGAGTCCCTTATCCGTTCATTTTTTTTATAAATAAATTTGCTTAGCTGTCCAATTTTATGGGCCTTAGAGCAAGCCCAACAACTTCTCTAAAATAGAGAAAAAGGGAGATTTTAAATAAAATGACCATTCCCCCCCAAACAACTTCTCTAAACTCATCTCTAAAATAGAGAAATTGATGAAGATGGGGAAAAAATCTCTAAATTTGGAGGAAGAGAAGTTGATCTCTATAATTTAATGTTCACTTGTCCCTATATAGAATTTAATGATACAACTTCACATTTTCACCCATAATGATACAACTTTACATTTTCACTAGTAATAAAAATATAATTATTTTAAAAATTTATTTAAAAAAATTGATATGATTTAATATAATATATAAATTAATTATGTTAAATCAATATAGATAGAACAAAACATCATAATTCTATGTTAACTTTTATAAATAAAACACCACAACTAATTTCATCCAATTTAATGCTAGAAAATTCACATTAAAAAAATAGTCTATAAAATTTTCACTTCAAAAAATATTCAGTTGAACTCATAACTCATATCAGAATGATTTTATTTTTATAAATTATAAATTAAGCCTTATTAGTTAATTAATTTAATTAATTAATCATATATGATCAATCGCCAATATAATTTATAATAAAATATGTGTTAACTAATTGAAAATAATAAGATTAATTTTGAATAATATTTTATCCAATTTTATGATAACTTTTATAGTAACAATCTAAATTTAATATTAATACCATTTAAAAAATAAATATCAAATTTATCACTAGATTTTGTTTTAAAAAAATATCACATGAGAATATCATAATAATAATAATAATAATAATAAGAAGAAGAAGAAGAAGAAGAAGAAGAAGAAGAAGAAGAAGAAAATTAATATGTCGTGCAAAAGGATGGGTAACATATAATAGTTCACCAACAAATGCGAGGCTAAATGTTAGAATTAAGTTTAAATTAAGTTTCTAGAAATGTAGAATTAAATATATTTAATAAATGCATTTATTTATTATAGTCTTTAATAAATATAAAAATCTATAAAATAGAGAAGCTGTTGGAGTTGGAGTGAATTTTTTTAGAGATTTTGATATTTTAATCTCTATTTTAGAGATTTTTTTACCAAAGTTGTTGGACTTGCTCTTAAGTCTCAACAATGCTAATGCTTTTAGATCATGTATTTGAATTATTGCAATTTAATATGCATTTGGGTTTTTTACAATCTTATTTTATTAATTTCAATAAAATTTATTATTTATATTATATTAAAATAATAATAATATTCTTTTATTGTAAAATAATTTCATACGATGAAATTAAATAAATAGATATAATATGTCGGATAATAACATAAGTATTAAATGATGAAAAATTGAGGTAGGGCCCGTAAGTGGAGTGCAGGGATGTGAGTGGAATTGATAAAAACAGTAAAGAGTGTAGTTGTGCTGACGTGTCAGGAAAAAAATGGGTTAAGTACAGAGGTAAGTTTACAAGGGTGTGCATTGCCTTAGAGCATGTACAATGCTGTATTTTTGGGGTGTTCTTAGAATTAAAAATAATTTTAAAAAGTAGAAATATTGAAGCCTACCCCTATACAACTCTTATTCAAGAATACTTTGAAGTGTAGACCAAAGAAAATCGATTTAACTAGATATTTGAGTTGGAAGCGAAAAACCCTCTCTCCTCCTCCTCCTCAAAAAAAAACCCTAGCCGCCCTCTCTCCCGACTGACCCTTCAACCGGCGACCTTGCCGCCTTCATCCACGCCTCCAAGCCCATCCACACCTCCTAGCTCCTGGCAGCGATGGTCTCTGGTGGTGCCGATGAAGTGCAACTTAACCCTTAATTAACCCAACAACTACCCTCACCAGCGCCGCCCTGGCTTTTCCGTTGGGGAGACCGCAGCGCCGCGCCGCCACCCTCCGCTTCCTCTCAGCCGTTGGCCCTGTTGGTACAACAGTAGTCACCCGCCACACCTTACCCCTCCACCCACTTGACCACACCATCCCGTCGACCTGCTGATTGTCCTCCCTTCGTGGTGGTGCCATCTCCGACGGTCTGAGCCTCCACAACAACACATGCAGCAGAGGGGTATCTCCCGATCTCCCTCCGGAGCCTCCCCTGGTGAGCTCTTGACGCCGGCAACGACAACAAGAAGGGCGTCCCCAAGCCCCACCAAGAACTTCGACGGGTGGGATCTCGGCTTGGTGTTCTGTGAGCCTAGCCCCGGCAACGTCGGCTCCTTTATTCTTCTCCCGGAGCCACCAGCATTTTGCCTCCCGGCTCTCCCTGTCTCTTCTCCCGTCTATTCAGATTTAATTTCAACCAACCCCTCTTACCCATCCGTTTTTGTTTCGCAGTACATATAATCCTTGTCAAACAAATTTTAACCACAACCTTCTATTTACAATTAATCCAAATCCAAAACTCCAACCCAGCTTGAAACCCCAAAATCAAACACCCTTATCCAACCAGCATAATCAACATGCAACCCCAAATCTCAAAACAAATACTCCTAGAAACACAAAATCAAAATAACCCAAATTCAATTTTATCCCCAACCTCCAAACCCAAAAACCCAAAAGAGTCGAATGATGGTGTTCTGTTTCATAACCCTTGGTTTTGATCCGGCTTCACCACCACATGCAACAACCTGCTCAGCGAGCTTGCTCGTTGTCGTAGCGGGATCTAGATCCGCAATCATCACCGCTTCTCAAGCCACAAGAACGGAATCAAGAACCAACGACTCAAATTCTATGTGAAAACCAAGGGCTTATTTTTCTAGTTATTTTCAATTATAATTTTCTTTAATTGTAATCTTAGATAATTTTTTTTCTTTTTGACTGGCGACCCTCTGTGTAGGGTCATCCAAGTCATCTCTTGATGGCTTCAAGATCGCTTAGTCGATCTAATTCTTGCCTATTGTAAAAAAAAAAACACTTTGAAGTGTAGAAGTGGGTGTACATAGCACGCCATTCAAGAGTTATTAAAAATTAAAACCATTTGAATAAAAAAAATTAAAACCATTTTGTTTTGAAAATTAAACCTCTATTTACTTGAGTTTGTTTTGAAAATTAAACCTCTATTTACTTGAGTTTGATGGTAAAAAAGGTATTTTTTAACCGGTCTTGGTTTTGTCTATTCATAGACACCCATTTTTTATATGTTTGAGAGAGAAAAAAAATATTAAAATTAATTTAATAATGTATTTGTGTTTTTCAAAGTGGTATATTATTTTAATAATATCAATAATTATTTAAAAAATAATTTACATAATATTTAAAATCATTTACATAATAATTTAACAATTAATTGAATTTATAATGTCAAGTTAGAAGATAAAACTTCAATGATTAAAATCGAGTAAAGTTTCAAAAAGTAGAGTACACGGATGTGAGGTGTAATTGATAAAAAAAATAAAAATGTTACTATGCCAATGTGACGAATAAAAAGTGGGTGAAGTATAGGGGAGGAATGCATAAGGATGTGCATGGCCTTAGGAATATTGGTGAAGATTCACCAATTTTATAATTTGTTTCTAAACTTTTTTTCTAAAAAGGTAAATATATAGATGGTGACATAAATGCCAAGGAGGTACAATAACGCAAGACCATACGAAAGGTCTCACAGTAAAAAAAAATGGATTCTCAAAAGCCTACCACGCGTTACCATCCCTCATGTGACCCTTCCACATTCCACATCATCAAAGTTCACTCACAAACTGCCACTCACATGCTACCTTACACGTTCTCAATCCCACAAAAATAAACAACTCCTATTATCTCACATAAAGACAACACATTTTGTAGACAACTCACAAAATAAGTGACCCCACAAGCCGAGTCCCACACAAGCAATGAAACACCTAACCTCCCACTTTGTCTTGCCGAGTTCAGCACTTTAAATTATATGATTTGCAAGATATAAAAAAAAAAGGAGGAGGGGACCACCACTAGTGTCCGGTCAACATCACATTTCTTGCACACATTACCAACCCCAAAAAGCAAATTTAAAGTAACAAAAGTAGCCTCTGTAACTTTGAAAAAGTAAAGGAGATGTAGTCATGACCTCACCCACGTGATACCAAAGCCCAGCTTGCTGCACACGCCAAAAAAAAGCCCCTCCTCTTCAAGGATACGTAGTGCAAACGCCACCATCGGAGCTCGCCGGCGGAGCTTGCCATCGTTCAACCCACCACAAGAGGAGCAATGCCACGAAACATTACCATTGAACCACCAAACCTAAGGAA
The DNA here is from genome assembly GCA_037127255.1 of Persicaria tinctoria. Lineage (NCBI taxonomy): Eukaryota > Viridiplantae > Streptophyta > Magnoliopsida > Caryophyllales > Polygonaceae > Persicaria > Persicaria tinctoria. The sequence continues at coordinate 14,831,502 of JBANSL010000014.1, forward strand.
TGGAACCCGGGCTCTCCACCACCACCAACACCACCAACACCCCTGCGTTCAGCCCAACCGAAATACTTATTAGGAGCTAGGAGAAGATGAAGGTGAAGAAACCGACCACATTCCTCAGGCCATGACCAACCCGTTGAAACCTCGCTAGGGCTGAAGTGAAGACGGACAGTGGCAACGCCTAGCCTAGCCTTGATGAGCCCAAGACAGCAGCCCCACACAACAAGCCTCATCAACCAAGCAGCCCTCACAAACAGCCCGAACAAAAGTAGAACAACACCTCCACAACTCGCACAGATCCAAACGGCAGGCCACACCACCCCACTCAAAACCAGGCTGAACCCACCGGCGATCGACGACATCGGTCCGACCAAACCGGGGGGACTCAAATGCTTCACGAGAGGCAAAAGCAAGCTCAACACATTTCTAGATCTAAGGGAGAAGAAGAGGAGAGACGAGTGGAGGACACCATATCCGGCCACCATAAAAGGATCAGCTGCACCAACCACCCACGAGCCACAGGGAAGTCAGTGAGGAGGCCGGATCCGGCCCGGAACCACCAAAACAGCCACCCAACAGACACAAATCACAACCACATCTCCGAAACCCACAAAATAATAGTAACAACCTCTAAATTTCATAAACAAACAACTCATCAACCACCCAAAAGAATGAGTTTGATAAACAAACGCAAATAGATTTGATTCATTTGAAGTACCATGGGTGGGAGATGGAGGAAGGGCCAAAACGAGATGAGAAAACCAAGAGAAGAGAAACCCTCAAAGAAAGTTTCTCTCTCAAGGTTTCTCACTCTAACACCCAACCTTTGTCTCAAAACTTTTAAACTTTTTTTAATTATACTTTGAGTCCATATTAATTTTTGGTTTGCAAATTATGAACATTGTATCAATATTAGTTTAATAAGGTAAAATTTGTATATGAATTTATAATTTTAAAAGTTCATATATATTTTCTTTTGATAAGATAAAAATTCGGGTGGTGGTTAGCCCACCCGAGACTCCGAGAGCATCCCGAAGGATGAGATCACGAGGATCTAAAGTTCATATTATTTTTTGTTTACCGTTGATAGTTGATATTATTTTTAGTTATTTTTCTTTTACATAAATGCAAATAAGATTGTCCAATTTTATCACCATCTACAACTTATTACTGTATTTTTTTTATCTCAAAAATGTGTTAAAATGATGTTAAATAGGTCTTAACACTACCCAAACAAACTCTTAAAAATAGCAGTTACCTAATTTATACATTTCCCAATAATTTTGCCCATTTTAAAAGCCTATTATGCAAATTGGAAAGGGATCATCAAGAAATTCAAGCAGTTTTATTTATATGGAGTATTTACTTCCCAGAAAAAAAAAAACAATGTCAAAAACCTAAAATTTAAATTCCTGTAATTTCCCAGTTGAAGAAAGTTTGATTATGGTGGTAAATTGGAAAAAGGGGCTTCTTTGTTATCGCGTTTCCGTTTCAGAAACCCTAGCCGCCTATCTCTGTTTACCCGCGCCGCGCCCCGCCCCGCCCCCATCTCTTTCTCCGGATCCTCCACGCATCGCCGGCACCCTCACCGCCCTGCTCGCCACGACCTCCTCCGGATCAGCCTCCGTCACCCGTCGAGGGCATCAGGTACTCCACTCCACCAACTCGATCTTATTCTGCCAATGAAAATATATACTCTTCATTCCTGCGAAACCCTAACCCTAATTTCATCTCCCAGACTCTCGGACTCGCTTTTTTTCTGTCGAGAAGATAAGTCTCCCTCTCCTTCTCTCTGCTGCTTGCCTCCGTTCTCTGATTCTCGCTTCAGCCTGACTCTGTTCTCGCCTTCCGTTGTATGTTACTCCGTTCTTCCAATTTTCTTTGTAATTAACAGCTTGTTGGTTTATTGTTGGGGTGTTGGAAATAATAATGTAGTTAAGTAGCTAAGTTTGCTTATTTTTTAAAATTAAAAATAGAACGAACTAATCACCTAATCCACTTGCTTCACCCTCGGGTAATTAGTGTGTTAGCTGCAGGGTGAACCTAGCTGGTGATTTGGCATAAGAAACCTCAATTTGATCTTTATTATGTAATGTAATCTTAACTATTAGTTGTAAATAATCTGCTTCAAAGTGATTCATATCATAACTTCTAATGAAACATCTCAAGCGGTTTGTGTTCTTCTTTTACTTGGGCCTTGAACACCTTTTGAGCCCTTGGAAGTTGTGTGAAGAATGAGATTTGGCAATGTTTTCATGCAAATTACCTCTTGTAGAACAAGTAATAACAATTACACTTTGTCATATACTTAATGCTAACTGCCCCCCTTATATATTTTTCAATTTTCTTTTTGTGAAAACAGTTTGTAAGATGAATAGTTTGTGATTGTTGAATCTTGTTTCTACGTAATTTCAGGTGCTGTTTGTTAGAGAGCATAGATAATCTCGGTTTATAGGACATATAGTGGACATGAGCAGGTTATCTTTCCGACCTCGTCCTCTCGACATTCACAAGAAGCTACCAATTTTAAAGTCTGTTAAGGATTTTGAAGACGATGATACTCCAACATCTACCCGTAATTCTCAAATATTACGTCTTGCTGCAGAAGCTGAAACCGAGGTACCAGCTTGTCTGTGCTATGCATAATCCTTTAAAAGTAAAGGGTAAATAGAAAATACAAGGATAAAAGTTGAAAGTTGATTTTGCACAAATATATGAAATGGTCCAATGGAGGAGTTGCATAATTATTGGAATAGTTATTTCCAAATTTGCAATAACTACTTTATTAGGGAAATTTTTTTTGCACTACTTTTTTAAGGCAGCAGTTCTTGTTGCACTACTTTATTAAGACAGCAGTTCTGTTTGTACAACTTTATCAACACACCATTCTTTTTGCACTATATTAAGGCAGCTGTTCTTTTTGGATTACTCATTACTTTGTTAATGCAGCATGAATTTTTTCTGCTATATTGTTGCTTGCTTGTGAAAGCCTTTTGATGGTCAGTATAATATTTCCATGATATTTTCAATCCTTCTTGAAAATTAAGGAGATGTTCGATTATATTTTAGGTCCATCATGCCCCGACCAAGAAGTCTGCTTCTGAAATACCTACTCCAGAATTTGTTTATGTTGATACTTATGAAAGAGACTATTCCCGCACATTTGGTCAGCCAACATCATATATACGTGCAAGGGGAGGTCAGCCAATATTTTATATATTTACCTTAGTTATGTTCACTCTTTGTAACAAAGAGTAACCCTATGCCATCTGTGTTTTGCAGCTCGCTCTGAGATCGGAGAGTTTGTTGAGTATGACCTAGACAATGAGGATGACGATTGGCTTGAACAGTTCAATATGGACAAGAAGATTCTTGCTCCTGAAAAGTACATTGATTTCTCTTTTTTCCTAGTTGCCCAGTCACCATACTTCTGTCCATGGAAGTTTATGTGATCATATGCAGGTCATCCTGCATTAGACATACGTGTGTTCACACAATACATCTGTTGATGAAATTATGTAAAAAATAATAGATGCAATAGTTGTCCTGTTCATAAGAAATTATTTAAGGTTGAGATAAAATTTTCTTTTGCACTCGCTTTCATGTTCCCCCTTGTTTGCTCTTATTGAACATAACATGAAGGAACAAACAGTACGAATGTTAAAAAATTGCAGAAACCACGATCACATCTGTTTCCAATATAATCAGTCACTGTGAAGATTAGATGAAATCTGACTGCAACTCTTGTTGCACGTGTCTCTGCAAATTGCTTCATGCATCACAGCCTCCTTTTAATAGATGTCAGATAGTTTAGAAACCCTGTGGCGAATTTTTATGGCTCCTGGTATTAATCTACGGGTCTGTGCTCACTATTGTTCTCTTAGAGGAGATTTGCATCACTTTTACCCCATGCATTTATTAAGTTGTTGATGCTGTTGCATTGTGTTTCTGGTATCTTGGCCAGTTTTCTGCTTAATGTGCAAAGTTTGATTTGATTATATAAATAATATAAGCTTCGTATCTGTATAGACTTGAGATTCTGCTTTTCAAGTTGGAAGTACTGGATCATAAAGCACGAGAAAGGGCTGGTCTGATAACTTCTACCTATGGCGCCCCAATTCCTCCACTTCTTCAACTTGATGCTGCACTTGAGGTAACTATTGAGGCATCACATCTTTGTAGGTACATTTTTCTATTTCCTTATCAAATTACTTATGACCTCTTAATGATGTAGTCATTGCAGGCTCTGTCTATTAAGTATGCTATTCTGGAATCTGCTTATAACTACTGGAGGGATAAGGTAGGGTTTAATTTGTACTTCTAGTTTCATTTCATCTAAACTTGCTTTTGATTTTTATCATCTAATCCATTTGTAAGCTTTCCTTCATTATTCTGGTAAGTCTTGCACTCTTATTAGTTTTGTTGGGTGCAATCCAACAAGTTTCTATGTGATTCAGTTAAAGCTGTTTCAGTTAGAGGTCTTCTTACCCTTGTCTAGAGGAGCTGGTGCTTATGGAGGTTTACGCATTTGATGTACAATCCCTTTTAATATAAATTATGTAATGAAGTTATTTTAGTTATCAAAAAAATCCAAGGAAGAGTATATAAGAGTCTTTGCAGTCGAGGAGTTGGTGCATCTTAATGCAGGTCTGCGAGTGTTCACAGTTCCTTAATGCATGACTTGTTGTAGCTTCCAGTACCTCCTATAATGGAAATCATTCAGTATCTTATAATTTCCGTTTTGATTTTCATTTGATTTTCCTTGTGTGGTTGTCACATTTAAGAATTGTTTTTTTTTTTTTGGTAAACTATTATCACATTTAAGGATTGTTACAGTAAACGTTGGATGGACAATTTTACTTGCAAACTAGCTTCTCTGTAGTTGATTTCGGCAACCCTGCCTGACCATATCTTTGTCAAGTGGCAATGCATATAGAAGATGTATACTTATTATCACACAGTATAGTATCTTAGATATTTTTAAATAATTCTCCAATAGTATCTTAGAAGATGTATACTTATTACCACTTTGGTGCATAATATTATGCATGTAGTGGGAAACCATATAGAGGTTGGCTACTTGTATCTCAAATCCTGACCTGCATGCTCTGTTTTTTTCGTCTTCTGCAGCGGGAACGATGGCAAAAACCCATTTTGCGGCGTTTACAGGTGATATCAGCACCCTTTATATATCTTCCTCAGTGACTTCTTTTGGCTTACTATACCATACATTATTATTACTCCCTCCGGTCATTTTTATAAGATGTTTTGGGTTTGAGCACATTAATTAAGGAAAATGGTTGATGTGGATGTTGTACTGACCCCCCTCTCTCACACATTTCAGAATAGCAATCATGATAATATACAGGACCCCTTTGCAATTTGACACATACTCCGTTAGTTATTAATGTGATGATAAAGGAAAAATGAGTAAAATTCCTACAAAATCTTAAATTTCTGAAAAGATCTAGGGTATGTATGGCACACCAAATAAGTAGTTAAAAAAATAAATAGAACTAGAGGTTTTTTTTTAATTAGGTAAAAGAGGTGTATGGATAGAAAAAGTAGTTAAAATTTTGAGTTAAAAAAAAAGCTAATGGAAGGTGCTTTTTTGGGGTTTAAATTTTTAACTACTAAAATTAACACACTTTTTACATTGTTTATTTATTTATCACAATTTAAACACCTTTGTACCCCATACGGAGATTATTTTGTTGTTTAAATTTTTAACTACTTTTACCAATAGTTTATAAATTTTACCCTGTTTATAATTTTAGTCAGTTTATTAACCCCGTCCCATACGAACCCCTATACTGCCATGATTTTGATTGACTTTTAACATAGATTTAATTTTTAGTAGATAAAGGTTATGTAGGTTCTTCCACCCAAATAATTATTTTACTAACATGTTCTTGTATGGATTTCAAGAAAAATTGGCATTTTTTTAAAAAGTTGTCCACTTGATGATTTTCTTCATTATTAGTTTATTACCCCATTGGAAGCTACTTCGATATGTTGAAAAGAGCAACTGTCTAAAATGATAATTTTATCAGAAAGCAGGGCATCTAGTTCAGTTCCTTCTTGCCCTAGTGCGTATTGGGACGGGTTTATAATCTAGTTGAAGTTGAAAAAGTGAATCAAAGTAGCTTTTATCTTTAAACTTTAAAAGTGGCTGTGAGTGTGTTTTTCTCGGGAATATAAATAAACCCCAAAATAATTAAGGGTTTATATGCCCCATTATTTGGGAGGGAAGGGTTTATCTGATCTTTCTAATAATCACTGTTTTAGTGTGCATTAAGTAAAATCTGAAAATAGTGCGCAGAATTTTGCATCACAAAAATATCATACTATGAACTGCAGTTGAGCTAGCAACTATGGAGCATAAATAAGATTGCTATTTAAAATTTAAGCAAAAATGAGATAAATTGCACTTTCTTCAGCGGAAAGGTTTCATTTGCATCCTTTGCAGTATATTAAATGTCCATATGTCCGTAATATAAAACTATTCTGGTCCGAGTCTGCTTACTTAAGGTCTTTAGGAACTTCTATTTATTTGTTCTATATTTCCTCATTACTACCCCTGTTCAATCCACTAATACTTAATGTGTGTTGATGCAGCCGCCGCCTCCAGTTAATGATACAAATCCATACAATGTTTTTAGACCAAGGGAGAAAGCCCATAAACTCCACACAAGAAGGGTTAGTATTTGCCTTATCAGTTGCTTAACGAGACAAATTATATGAAGAACGGTACTTGTAAGCATATATTGACACTAGAAACATAATAAATCTTATTCTATTCCCTGTTCAGATGCAACGGAGAGAAAACAATGTGCAATCTTTCGAGAAGCTTAGACAGGTAAAGGCTGAAAATTGATGCTCTTGTCATTTTATGGAATTTAATCCATGGCTTAAATTAGCAAGGCATCTTAATGGCTATTGAATTACTGGCACTTCAATGTGTGGGGAAGAAAGGTTTTTTTTCTCATATATTCTAGTGCCTTTACCTGTTTCATACATAATTTCTTGTTACTAATTATCTACAATCAGCTGTATAAATGTTAACTTTGTTACCAATTTCACTCAATGCTCAATAGATCAATAGGGAAAACGGGAAAAGAAAAACTGGCTTTGTTTGGTTTGAGAGTGGTGCTCGAGGGGGCTAATGTAACTTCTGCTGAATATACTTATCTTGGTTTTACATAATAAGAAACACTCAACTCTGAAACTCTGAAATATCAGTGATCCCACTTGTGAAAACAAGCTAGGGTAGATTTTTCTTTTGGACAAATTGATTCTTAGTTATGTGTTCTTGGTTGTTTTTACGGTTAGCTATAGCCATCCTATTTTCAATATCCTTGTTGTCACAGACCTCAATAGACAACTGTGTCACTTAGTTGGGATTGGAAGAGCCACTGCTGATTGTTTATGGGGTTTGTTGGTCTCTTGTTCCATCAACCTTCCTATATGGTTTGTTACCATCAGGTTGTTTTGGCTTGACTTACAAAACGGGCAAGATTGATCGAATCCCTTTCCTTTGGTATAAAGTTTCTTTGTTTATATTCATTCAACAGATTCATTTATATTCTCCTTTTGTTCAACGCAATACGTGTAGATCACCCACAATGGTCGAGAGCCCCTCTTCCCAATTCAAATTTTCCTCCGTTTTGGGGAACCCGATCACTGTGGGCTACCTCCCCACTTTTGGGCTTCCCCATAAGTTTGGGAACCTCCCCGAATCTGAACCCAATCAAATGATATCACGTGTACAACTAAATAATTTTTTATTTTATTTTGCTTCTCTTTTTCATACTTTATAATAATGATTTTTATTAATTCGTCATAATTATCATTAGCAAAATAATATAACTTATTCGATTGATAATTATAAATTGTTGAATTTATTAATAATTTAGTTGAAAGATTTTAAATTATTAAAATTAATTATCAAATATAATTATAAATTACATTAAGAAATTTTTTGTTTCGAAATTAGTTGATTTGTTTTAATATTTAAAATTATCGGAAAAATAGGGGGAACCCAATCAGTGTGGATACTCTTAACATGTGTTGTGCATTCTTTTTTGTACGTTTTGGTTTAAGTTATTTCGTCAAGTCTGATTATTCCTAGGACGGGAAGGTACTATACAAGATGGAATAATGCTACACAGTTACGCATAAATGTGAAATTTCTTATTATTTTTTTTCTTGTGATTTTCAGGTTAGACGCAATCTTGAGCAGGCAAAGACCATATTGGAGGCATTGATAAAGGTTTGTTGAATATTCAATAGTAGCTTTGTGGTCTTTCAATTCTTCTTGCTTTAGCTTTTTTCATTGTCATTTTTTGGTTAAATGCAGAGAGAAGAGAAGAAGAGGGAAGTAATGGAGACTGAAGTGAGCCTTCAGAGGCTCCAGATGAAGTACAAGGTACCATCGCCAGTATTTTTTCATTTTTATCGGGGATATATGAACTACTTCCTATTTATTTTTAATCATTTCATGCAATAATGAAGTCACTGTTTTTGATATGAATAAAATGACTGGAAATGCAATGTGGGTCATGACTCATGTTAGGCTTTAATGTTGTTATTAGTTGTATATTATGGTCAAGGGACAGCATTTCACAGGCTTTCTCATCAGGGCTGGTGAGATTTTGGCTGTCCCTTGAATACAGCTTTCGTTAATGAATTATGATGATCTTGTGTATGTATTGTTGGTTTTTACAGCATGAAACTGAGCTCCTAGAGGATAGTTTCATTTTCCCTTCATTCCCAGCAGTATCAAACAAGTTTGTTTCAAGTGAGGATGAACTTGTGGAATCAGAAGATATTGCTAACAATCATATGCAAAATCGGCCTGGTGTATCACGTCATCCAACATTGTTGGATACCAAACCTGTAATGGTTGCTGCTGCAAACCACAAGCAGGAATCAAGATGGCGAAACACAGGAAGCTCTTGGCTTCAAAGGCTGGTAAAGTTTATGGCTCTTTATCTCTTTGGTTTTCCCATGATTCATCTATTTACCTTTTTCAAACAAATGAGTTCAAGATGATAGCTGTATTGCCTAGTTTTATTTTGCCGATTGCATCAGGGTTAGTATTATCTATGCTTGCTTCATAAGAGTGCTATCTTGGCAAGTTATGGGTTTGCCAAAGCCTCATTTGTTGAAATGAAAATCACCGAAATTATATACCATGTTCATGATTTCCTCTATAAAAGTATGGCTTTCAGAGATGTAAAAGGAAATAAGCATATGAAGATGTTTCAGATTTGGGTCTGGAATTGCTTGACCTATTGAATGTGAAATGTAAGCAAGGGAATTTTGCAGGATCCCCTGGAGCCGGTTATGGCATTTACGAAGCCATTACTTCCAGACAAGTTGACCGCAGCTGGCATTGCACCACCTACAGATCCCCAGATGAAGAATAACCAGTCGTCACCAAGATCCTTTGGCTTCCGTGGAAGAATTGGGAGGGGAGGGCGGATTATATTCGATAGGTGGAATCCGCTCTCTCACACACCTCTTGACTGTGGCGACTCTGTGTACATATCATCAACAAGACACCGACCCTCGGCACAGTTCATGTGAACACGTCATCAACTCGAATGTTTTCAATTAACTTTGGGTGTAAGGCCTGGTGGTTTGGCTTCTGTTGTATAAAACGTTGCCCTTTTTTTCTGTAGGGTTTGACAGATGACATCGAGTAGAGTACCGTTGATTGTATAGAATTGGAGGGGAATGGTTGGTAGGTTCGGTTGCTATTTGATTAATTGTAAATTCCAGGCTTGTAGTGATCTTTTAGCTGAATTATGATTCCTTTTTCCCTCCCAAAGTATTTGGGAATTGGGATAACTTTTATACTATTTGATACGGAGTTGTATGTATGTGAATGGATTAATGTGCGTGTGGTTGTAGGTTTGGGAAGTGGTTCGGCTATATACACCCCCAAATCATGCACGTTCTTAAGGACGTGCATGATTAAAAGGGGTTAATTTTTTTTTAAATATTAATTACTCACAAGGCTTGCATGTTCTTAAGGACGTACATTTTTTACCTTGTGATTTGTGGTGTATCTATCAACACCTTGGGAAGTTGAATTGCTTAAGTGATGGATAGCAGCGAGTATTTGACTAGAGTTGTTAATACTCCCATTTTGTTATAGATTTTGATGCGTTGGGACTTGGGATTATGAGATTGGTGGGTGTTGTAGTGTTTGAAGGTTGGGTAGTGTTGTACGAGGCGAAAGTTTGGGGTGTGTCAACCACTGTTATACCACTGTTCAAGCATGTCCTTACGAACGAGAGTTTGAAACTCTATATTGGACCTTCAAGAAGACGAATCAGAAGCCAAGACCAAGTGTGTAAAACGGTCAGCCACCCTATTGGTCTCCCTAAAGATATGGGAAACGGAGGCCAACTCAAAGGCACAAGCAGAAGGGGAGCATCCAAAATAAGTATTTGCATCTCCCAAGGAATCGTCCATACTCCTATGATCGCGTTGACAATAGCAAGACAATCGCCTTCCACAACAAGTTTCCGAATCCCCCTCTTCTGAGCTTCTCATTAGCCTGAGATGCAGACCAACTGCCTCAGTCTGAAGTGCCGACAGCTTCCCACAACGTATGGCATCGCAAACGATTAGCCCTCTGTCATCGTATCTAATCACGAAACCTGCAGAAGCATAACCAGACGAAGATTTAGCACCATCAAAATTGAGTTGACCAACATCCCTTTTTACTTCATTGGACGTTCAATAAAAATTGGGTTGGTTTTGAATATTAGATATCGATTTAATAAAATTAAACTTACCCAAATTGAAAAGATATAAAGCAAGGCACTCAACTACGGCTGTTATATGTAGGGCTGGACATCCGTTTCGGATCGGACCGGACCGAACATTCCGGTCTCGGACCGATCCGGGGGACCGGAATTTTCGAAAACATGGATCACAGATCGGATCGGGACCGATAAATATGGTCCCGGATTTTTCGGTCTTCGGACCGGAAAGACCGGTTGGACCGTTTATACTTGCTGTTTTTTTTTTGTTTTTTTTACACAACATCACAACAGTTCAAATTACAACTAAGCAATAAAACACTTTTGATTTGAGTAATGTCTTATTTTGTACAAAAAAAATACGAGTAAGGAGTAATACGTAGTATAATACAATTGAATTGAGAATGAATAAAAAAAGAGGGTGAGAGCGAGCACCAAGTAATAAAAGAGGGTGTGGGTTACGATGCAACAAGAGAGAGGTGGGGAAGAGTGGGGGTGGGCCCCGAAGGTGGAGCGCGTACGGCGTACCTCTGCAGCTCTGCCTCTTCTTTAGTTAATTAGTTCTTTGTCCGACTTTTTTTAAAAAAATTATATGGGTTCCGGTCCAATTCCGGTCCGGACCGGAAATTCCGGTCTGGTCCCGGGTTTGGACCGGAACCCGGGAATCAAAATATCTTAGACCGTGGATCAGACCGTAATATTCCGGTGATGAATTTGTACCGTTGATTCACTCTTCGATGAATTTTTCTATAGTTTTGCTAAATAAAACTAAGATATTTTAGATTAAACGATGATATTTTGATTCACTCTTCGATATTTTAGATTTTTCTATGGGTCCGATGGTGGAAGGAGGTGAGGGCGAAAGGCAACACACCTAAGCATTCATTCATCCTCTGGCTTGCCACACCTGGTAAGCTCTCCACCCATGATCGAATGCTATTTTTGGATATTGAACCCGCTTGCAGGCTTTGAAATGAAGACATGTTAGAAACCCACGGCCACCTTTTCTTCGAGTACCCCTTCTCGAAGGAAATCTAGAGGAAAGTGAGCCTTAAGTTTGGTATTCTTCAGATGGTCTCTAGCTTGTCTAGGGCGCTCTGATGGCTCCAACGAACCGTCAAGGATGGGAAGTGTGCCTCGAGAGCCAAAATCTTTGGGCTCTCTGCTTCGATCTACTTTGTATCGCACTTCGGAAGATGTGGTTGCCAAATTAATCATCACCCATGTGTTTCGCCTTCTCCATGACATGTTTCCAATTCTTGGTGGAAAGGGTTTGAGGAGTCGTATTCGGTGTGGCTTGACTACATCCCATTTGTCTTGTGGTTACTTGATCTGGGTTGGTTTTGGTATCTGTCCCAGATCTTGCGTGCTTTTTGGAGTATGCGTGCTCTTAGGAACATACTTCATCTTTTGGGCTTTGGTATGTGTCTTGTGGAGTTTTCGTACCCTTTAAAACATACTTGTTTTTGATAGATTACATAGGTCTCCTCATGTATAGTGGGTTAAAAACCCGTTAAGGCCCAATACCTTTGTAACCTATATATATATATATATATATATATATATATATATATATATATATATATATATATATATATATATATGTTTATCAATGAATGGAAACCCTCGAGGAGGACTTTACATCAATTTTATTGTTCTACAGTTTTGATTGTACTTTGGTAGGGTTCCGTAGGCTCGCGTGCCGATGAACATACCCCTTTGGTTTGTTTTTTTGACTTTTGTATGTGTCAAAATGACATGCATACCGGATTGAGTATACCATTGTCGTTTCTGCTTGACTAAGTCTCCTTGAAGATTGGTTTATATGTCAACCTCGGGGAGGTGGAGCCCACTTGTGCAGGTCTTTAACCCTCATATTTTTTTTTATTCAAATTTACATATCGACCCCCCTTTTGGGGTGGTTTGCTTTAGGTTATACATGAGTGGAAAATTAATGGGCTACTCTAAGCACGATTAATTTCTTTTTATTAAATGTATTGCTATTTCAACTTTCGATGTATTGTCAAAACTCGACTCGTATATGAACCTCCTTACCCTTGGTCGTTGCCGTTAGCCACCTTGGTTCGCCGCTAACTTGGCTTGCCGTCGCTGCTTCCATTGCTTATAGGCATCACTTGTACAACCTTGGCCTTCACCTCCGAGGTCACCTCAACTCCACCGCCTCCGGCTCGGCCCACCTTCAAGTGTGGGTTGTGGCTCAACGCTCCTTGGTTCATATATGCTTTGTAACAACGCATTTTTAGTGTTCTCCTTTCCATTCCGTCCTTCTTTTCCTTTTCCTTTGGATTGTTGTTCAATTTCTTTGCTTTGTCCCGTCTCAGTCGCCTCTACTTTGACTACCTAGTAGTCTCTTAAGATCTCGTTATCTTCCTTGAGGTTTGAGACGGGTTGGGGGGGGGGGGGGGTTATTGAGCAATAGTTTGACTTAGGTTTAGATTTACGGCATAGTGTGCTATGCTGTTCTTGTTGTGATGCATGCCTCATGTGAACGGTGTTTGATTTGCTGTATCCGAAGACGTCATGAATTTGCGATCGATATCTGATGGTTCTTCAGAGTTCATAATCTGAGATGTCCGCTAGTGTCCCCATAATTATCTGTGTGCGTCCTCCGTTGGTTGATTGTTTCGTTTGTCGCGTTGGTTGTGTTTTACGGTGTAGGATAGCTAGCACATTTTTTTTTCACATTTTTATTTTTGTTATTTGTTTCGTGTTATTTCCTTTCTCTCATTTGCTTTTGTTATTTGATTTGGTTGTACATGATGGTTAGTCCATCTACTGGCTTGTCCGGTCTCTCGGTTTATCTAGACTTGTCTAGAAAACTAAATTCTTATCTTGCTTAAAAAAAAACTCGTATGAGATAAAAGTTTTTCAACTTGAATATTAAATTGTCGTTATATACTTAATTCACTTGTAAATTTCTAGAATAATTTAATCTAGATAAAATAATATTTTATTTATATCTAAATTAAACCATACACAAACTTAAAAATTAAAATATAATATAATCACCTCATATTCAATCACTAGTTTTTTTTTTGAGAAAAATGTCGAGTTTTTTTTATTTTAACCATGTCCAATATTTATGATACTTTATTCAAAATTATACTATGAACCAATTATTAAATTATTAAAATGTTTAAACTTTTCTAATTAATAAATCCAAATTAATAATAGTACAAACACCAAAACCGAAAGACAAACTTGTATTAAAGAATCGAAAACCAGTTTTACAAATGATTTAACTTCGAAACAAAAGAGAGAAATGAAAAATGATAGCCTCAATTAGGACACTAGTCACCAAGGATAGAACCAAAGGGTAACCGAGCTTCAAATCTCATAAGCTCTCAGTATCAAAGTGTTTGGATATGAAGAGAGCTCTATCTACGCTTAAGAGCACAAGAGAATGAAAACCTAGCAGTGTTTGGATGTGAAGGTATAGAGGATAGTGGGTTAAAGGGTATTGTTGTAATTCAGGAATTGTAAAATAGGGGTATTTTGGTCATTACAAACCTAATTGTTTGGGCTATAAGTGTAACCCGGACCCATACAGTGAAGCAAGAAATTCAGTTGCAAAATCAGGTGTTCGATCGACGCTTGGAGGCCGCTTTCTGAAGAAGATCGAGAGCATGGGAGAGAATCTAGCTAGTTGCGAGAAACGCGATGGCCGAAGAAGTTGGATTTGGAAGCGGAAACATGAACGACCCGCTCGGACTTTCGAATTCCGACTATCCAGGTGCGCAATTAGTTGCCAGTACCTTCAATGGTCTCAATTTCTTGAGTTTGAGTCGAGGCATAAAGATGGCCTTAGGAGCGACTATATGGTCAAATGTTGGATATTGAATTCTATGAACGCGGAAATTGATGAGGGCTTCATGTACACAGATTCTGCTAGAGAACTTTCCAAGAAAATGGAGAAGAGTAACAATCGTAATAAACTTCTCCAGTACGTTCTTGATGGGGTTAGAGGATACTTATGACAGTGTGAGGAATCAAATTCTCTCAAATGATCCCCTACCTAACGTCAATAGAGCTTACTATCTGGTGAAACAAGTTGAAGCAGCTGGAGGTAGCAATAGCAGTGAGACATCTCAGGATGGGAGTGCGTTTGCTTCCGACAAGTCCACCAGTAACAAGAAATCCTTCAAGAAGGACAAATCTGACAAGCTGTGTAGTCATTGTGGAATGACTGGACACACGGTGGATGGATGTTTCAAAATTATCGGTTATCTAGAGTGGTTTAAGGATCCAAAAGGCAAGAAAGCATCCAAAGTTGATGCAACTGTTGCAGGGATGTTTGAGTCACCTCTTGATGACACTGATGCAGAGGTAGCAGAGGATGGCACAGGATATGACATGGCATTAGTGAATGCTGTTTGCCAAGAGGTCCTAAAAGTTATGAAAGGGAAGGGCATAGCTCAGGGATCATCTACAAGTTATGCCAGTTACACAGGTACTTCCTTTGCTTTGTATTCCTTTAAAATTCAACCTAAGAATGCCTTGACTTGGATTATTGAATCTGGGGCCACCGATCATATGATCTATGATGAGAGCTTCCTGCAACACAAACGTGTGTTATCAATGCCTATTAGAGTATGTTTGCCTGATGGGACTATTAGACAAGTGAATGATATTGGAGATATTACACTTACCTCTGGGATTTTGCTGAAAAATATTTTTCATGTGCCTGATTTCAAAATAAACTTGATGTCAGTAGGGAAAATTGCCGGTGATACTGATTTGGATGTCATTTTTAAGAGAAGCAAGTGTGTCTTTAAGGACCCTAATAGTGGTCGAGAGATACTAAGTGCAGCAAGGATGACTGGGAGGCTGTTCAAGGCTACCTTGTCTACTAAAGTTGGATCTCAGAGGGCTTACAGTGCTGCTTATGTAGTTCCTAAGCACAATAAAGGTAGTTTCAATTCAAACAAAGGTGTGTCTAGCCATATGTAGCATGCTAGGCTAGGACACATTTCTTTTTCCAAGCTTAGACATGTTCAAGGATGTTTGTCTGCTACAAGTAACACCTTGTTTTGTGAAGCTTGTGTCATGGATAAGCATCATTCCTTACCCTTTACTGTAAACAAAGCCATTGCTAATGCAAAGTTTGATTTGTTATACATTGATTTGTGGGGGCCTTACAAAGTTCAAAGTCGATCTGGAGCTCGTTATTTTGTCACTATTTTGGATGATCATACTAGAGTTGTATGGACTTATCTTGTTGTTGCTAAGAGTCAGGTGGTTCAAATCATTGTCAATTTCATAGCTCTTGTTGAAAATCAGTTTGACACCAAGATTAAACCCATAAGAACAGATCATGGCACTTAGTTTCTCAAGTGCAGAGACTTATTTTCTCAGAAGGGTATTGTTCATCAATTTTCAGTTCCATATGTGCCTTGACAGAATGGAAGAGTTGAATGCAAACATAGGTATTTGATAGAAACAACCCAAGTTATCAGGTTATTTGCCAATCTTCCTTTGATGTTTTAGGGAGATTGTGTCTTAGCAGCCACTCACCTGATTAACTTGATGCCTTCTTTAGTGTTGAGATGGGTTACTCCTTTTGAGAAATTGATGGGAATTACACCTGATTACAACATGCTTAGAGTCATTGGTTGCTTATGTTTTGCACTTGTTAGAGGAAGTGTGAAAGACTGCATCCAAGACTCATAAGTGCATATTGCTGGGGTATCCTCAAGACCACAAGGCCTAAAGGCTATATGATCTCACTACCAAAACCACCTTGATCAGTAGAGATGTGTTGTTTTATGAGGAATTATTCCCTTATAAAGATTCCACTTCTTCCGATCATTCTAAGCCAAACACAATACCTTCCTTACCTTTGTTTAATCCAGCCACTTGCTTTGAACTAAATTCTCAACCTACCAATTGCTCTTTTACAGTCCCTCATATTTCTGAATCCTCATCTGTTACTCCCAATTCTTCATCTCTCAATGATTCATCACCAGTTTATCCCAACCTTGAGCCATCACCTGAGACCATTTCATCTCAAGCATCTATTCAATCTATCTCTGTTGTACCTCTTAGAAGGACTACTAGATAGCATCACCTACTTGCTCATCTTAAGGACTTCATTTGTCCTGGAAATTCCCAATCTTTGTCTACCTTCTTTTTAGCCACAACTTTGGATGATCCAACCTATTACCCCTATGATTATGTTGCTTCTTTGGCCAATGTTTTGTCCCTCAAAGAACCCCTTACTTATGCCCAAGCTCGTGATGATCCTATGCGGGTGGAAGCTATGCAAAAGGAGTTGACAACTCTTGATGAAAATGAAACATGGGCTCTTACATCTTTGCCTGCTAGCAAGACTGCAATTGGATGTCGATGGGTTTATAAGATCAAGTTTTGGCCAGATGAGAGTGTCGAAAGGTTTAAGGCCAGGTTAGTGGCTAAAGGCTACAATCAAATAAAGGGTAAAAGACTACAAACATACGTTTTCTCCTGTGGCAAAGTTCACCACATTATGTATATTGATTGCTATTGCAACACAAAAGAAGTGGCCTATTATGCAGCTTGACATAAACAATGCATTCTTACATGGCTTCTTAGATGAAGAAGTCTACATGAAACTTCCCGAAGGGTACTCTAAGGGTGATTCTAAGCAAGTTTGCAGACTTAGAAGATCTCCCTATGGCCTGAAACAAGCCTCACGATAGTGGAATGTTGAGCTTTCCAAGTTTCTGATCACTAAGGGTTATGCTCAATCGTCTTTTGATCATTTCTTATTTCTCAAAGAGGTCCCTGAAGGTCTTGTGGCTGTCCTAGTGTATGTTGATTACTTGCTACTCACTAGAGACATTCTTTGAGATCTTGATGAATTGAAAATAAATCTTCACCATGCCTTTACCATCAACGACTTAAGTAATGTCCGTTACTTCTTAGGCTTGGAAGTTTCTCGCACAAATCAAGGCACACTTTTGAATCAACGAAAGTATGTTTTAGACATACTTCAAGACACTCATATGGATGATTGCAAAGTTGTTGTTTTTCCAATGTCTAGTTGATTGAAATTGTCTGTGGATACTGGGGAAGAACTCACTGATTCAGAGAAGTATCGTCGGTTAGTGGGTTGTCTTTTGTATCTCAACATGACTCGCCCTGACATCTCCTATGCGGTCCAACACCTCAACCAATTCATGTTGTCACCAAAGCTTCCTCACTGGCAGGTAGCTCTACACGTGGTTCGTTATCTTCCTAGCATAGTCAACTTAGGTTTGTTGTATCCTGTGCATAATCACATTGATCTGACTGCCTATTGTGACTCAGATTGGGGCAATTGCTTGTTTAGTGGTCGATCTCTTTTTGGGTTCTGTGTATTCATGGGCAAAGCTCTGGTTTCCTGGAAAACCAAGAAGTAGACCACTGTCTCAAAATCGTCTGCAGAAGCCGAATATATAAGCCTCTCCAAAACCTCAAGCGAATTGGTGTGGTTAGATTCCATTGTTGGCGAGTTTCGTTGTTCAATTCCCAAGCCGATTCCCCTATTATGTGATAGCAAATCTGCGATTCACATAGTGGAGAACCTAGTTTTCCACGAATGCACAAAGCACTTGCGTTTGGACTGTCACTATGTTCGTGAACGGTTCATGGAAGGATTTCCGGTGCCCACTTTTGTTCGTTCTCAGCTTCAACTTTCTGACATCATGACCAAGCCCTTAGGGGAGGAGCAGCACCGGTTTTTGGTGTGCAAGCTTGGATTAGTATCGTCTATTCCTCCGGCTTGAGGAGGGGATATAGAGGATAGTGGGTTAAAGGGTATTGTTGTAATTCAGGCATTGTAAAATAGGGGTATTTTGGTCATTACAAACCCAATTGTTTGGGCTATAAGTGTAAGCCGAACCCATACAGTGAAGCAAGAAATTCAGTTGCAAAATCTGTTACAAAATACCTCTTCACTTGTCCTTCTTCAACCTTCGATTGCAGTTTCCATGACGTCCAACTAAAAGAGCTAGCTCTACCTACGCTCAAGAGTACAAGGGAATGGAAATTCTAAGAGAGTCGAAGAGACTAGGGAGGAAGGTAAAGAGCAACATTCAAATTTCTCTCTTTTTTTCAACTATTAGGGTCAATTTACAAAAGCAAAATTGCAACAATATACCAAAAATATCACCTTTTGGCAAAAGTAGCACTGCTACTACTGTCAAAATTGCAAGGGGGGAGGGAATTGCTATTTTTGCAATTTTTTGGGCAAATGGTGTAACGGTTTGCATGTAAGTGGAAGTGTTGAATTTTAATTGTTTAAACTAATTTTTGGTAATTTTCATTAGTTAAAATTAAAAAATAAATTTACTTTTGAACTTAATTTAATTTTATCTATCTATAGACACCCACTTTATATATGTGTATAGGAAAAAAAATTTTGAAGTGAGATTATTTTCTGGACAGTTATTTACGTGCTGGATAAAATTCATGTGTCAGTTATTATGGTTTACGTGCCACCAACATCTAAATTTGTGCCATAAAAATAAAATTTTATGCCAATGATATTTCGATGCCTACGAATTGCTAACAAACCATGAAGTCCACGAATTATACGATGGGGAATCTTGAGTTGCTGGCACAGTTTAACGTTCGGTCGACACACAATATTAAGTTGCTGGTACATATTTCGTATTGGTTAACATATGCAACTGATCACTGAGTTATCCGTATTTTCGATTCTTCTACAATGACAACACTTCCACTTTTCCTCTCTCCTCTGCAAAAAAGCTAATCTCCTCTCTCTTTCCTCTCTTTCTCCTATGCATTTAATGACCCCCCTCTCCCTTTTTCATTTACACACTCTCTCTCTCCCTCTCACCATTTTTAGATGTTATCTCTCTTTCCTCTCCCTCTCTCCATTTAAAGTACTCCATCATTACATTTAACCTGTAAAAGAAAGTCATATTTACCTGCCATTTATGCAATTTTTCGGACACAATTGCTACTTTTGCGAAATTTGGAAGGAGGGAGTTACTTTTGCAAAGAGTTTTACTTTTTGGTATATTGGATGCAATTCTCTCATTTACAAATCCATATAAAACTGAGCCGAGGTAAAACGATGTCAACGACCATAAATCCAAAGGTATGGACTGAGCTGGCTGTCTGGATCGGGCTGAGATCAGATTGGGCTTTATACAATCAGATCCGAAATGTACACATTAATCATACATATATATTCCCTAAAGTATAAGCACTAGGCTTAAAAGAGATGAGCCTAAAATATTGAGATAAATTAGGATATTCCTATATATTATTATTAGATATATCTTTAGCTATATCTCTATCATATCTTATCTAATTAGGATATAATTTCTCCCCTACATGTATTATTTAATCCAGTTCAATCAATGAGAAAACACAAACTTTTCCCTATCAAAATTGTTCATGGTATTAGGATTAACTTCGATCCTCTAACCTAAATTCTACCACCACCGCCGCCGGCCCTAACCCACCTCTATATCCCGCCGGCGTCAATGGAAACCCCACCAGTAGCTCTCATGCCTGCATCTCCCTACTATCTTCACCCTTCCGATCACCCGGGTCTCTCTATTTGTCCGGTGATTCTCAAAGGAGATAACTACCAAGAGTGGACCATCGCTATGAAGAACGTCTTCTCTGCCAAGCGCAAAGATGGTTTCATCGATGGCTCAATCACTCAACCTACTGCCACCTCTTCCGATCATCAGTACTGGCGTCCTCTTAAAGCTATGCTCATCGGACGGATCACACAATCCATCGAGCCCTCTTTACGCTCTACAGTCACCTACTTTTCCACCGTCAAGGAACTCTGGGATGACCTATCTGACCGGTTCTCCATTGGCAACGGTCCTCGGATGCTTCAACTACGCTCTGAAATTGCTCGTTGTCGTCAAGACGGTCAGTCCGTCGCTGTCTACTTTGGCCGTCTGAACAAGCTTTGGAATGAACTCGACACTCACCTGGCTTCTCAGACATGTACCTGCAACAACTACGCCAAGGAACGTGAAGAGAAGCACACCCATCAATTCTTTATGGGCTTGGATGATCTCGGTTATGGGACTCTTCGTTCCACGATCGTCGCTCAGGACACCCTCCCCAGTCTCAACAAGACTCACTCACTCGTAGTTTAGGAGGAACGGATGTTGTCAATGCGCACTACCCAGCAACCGACCGGTGATGCCCTTTCCTTTGTTGCTCAGAATCTCTCTCCTCGCTCCTCCTCTGCTCCTGTCGACAAGAAGTCGATGTTTTGCGTCCATTGCAACAAAACCGGCCACGACAGCCTCTCATGCTTCAAAATCGTTGGATACCCGGACTTGTGGAATAACGGTCGTGGCGTCGCTGATCCGAAGCCGAAATCTTCTGCCCTTGCCAGTGTTGCTGCTCCTGAGTCGGGTGTTGGACAAGGGCGTGGGCAGACTACTACCGCCAGCGTTAATTCCGCCCTCACGCCATCGACTTCTGCATCCGGTTCCCATAACATAAACGCATCTGATCGAGCCGGGATCACCCTCTCCAATGAGCAGTGGGACCGAATGTTGAACATGTTTCAGAAATTCAACACTAAGTCCGGAACTGACACCTTAGCAGGTATTGCCTCTTCCCCTTGGATTCTTGACAGTGGCGCCTCGATTCATATGACGGGTGATCGCCGGTTGCTCCGGAATATTCATACCGTTGATGAATGGCATATCAAGTATCAAGATGGCAACACAGTCTCCGCTAATCAAGCTCGATTAATCACTCTCTGTGGCTCTTTTGATATCACTGCTTTATACGTTCCTAGCCTCACTTGTCAATTAATCTCTCTTGGATGTTTAACTGCCGATTTAAGATGTGTTGTCACCCTCACTGATAAGCTTTGTGTGATCCAGGACCGCACTTTAAAGACGCTGATTAGAGCGGGTGAGGTTTGGAATAAGATCTATTGACTCTGCTGGGCTTCATCGTTCAAGTCTCTTGGCGTCAGCAACTTTGCTTGCCACTTAACCAAGACCGAATCCTCTTCCTTATGGCATCAACGACTTGGGCGTCCGTCTTTTTGTTTGCTTTCCTCATTACCAAACACTTCTAGTCATAGTCTATCAAATAAAGGCTTACCTTGTGATGTTTGCTACAAAGACAAACAAACTCGTCTTTCATTCTCTACTAGTTTGTCAAATGCTTCTGCATCTTTTGATTTAATTCGTTGTGATATTTGGGGTCCTTACCATGTTCCATCTTCTTCTGTTGCCTCATATTTTCTCAAAATTGTTGATGATTTCTCTCGCGCCACTTGGGTCTACCTTATGACTCATAAATCAGAGGTTTCCCATCTGTTGAAACAGTTTTGCACCTTCACAGTTACCCAGTTCAACAAAACAATCAAGCGTATTCGCAGCGACAACAACTCTGAATTTCTTGGCCTTCGTCCCTACTTTGCCGATTTGGGTATCATCTTTGAGTCCTCCTGTGTCGCCACTCCTCAACAAAACGGACGTGTCGAGCGTAAAGATTGTCATATCCTTAATGTGGCTCGAGCCCTTATGTTTCAGGCCAACCTACCAGTGCAATTCTGGGGGGAATGCACCCTCACTGCCTGCTTTCTCATCAACCGCACCCCTTCGTTTGTCCTCGACGGCAAAACACCCTATGAATGTCTATTCCATAAGCCCCCAGACTATAAACATCTCCGAGTCTTTGGATGTCTCTGCTATGCGTCTGTCATTCCTCATTCCTCGAATAAATTCTCACCTCGCAGTCGCAAGTGTATGTTCATTGGGTATCCTTTGGGACAGAAGGGGTGTCGCCTATATGACCTCGCTACCCGTCAAACCTTTGTCACTCGTGATGTTTCTTTCTATGAGGACATCATTCCGTATGCTCAATCTGAAACCCTTGCCCTTGAACCCCCCATCTACCCTTCCCCCGCCACCCATGACGACTCTCTGCAGCCTGCTGACACCCCTCCTGCAGCCCCTCAACCCCCTCCTCCTCGTCGGTCGGCTCGCCCCCACACCCCGTCAGTGCTGCTAGGAGACTACGTGTGCCACACTCTTCACAGGGTTGATCCTATCTCGACCTCATTTGCTTCCGTCACGTCATCAGGTACCCCTTACCCTTTAGCAAATTATGTCAATATGCACTCTATTACTGCTATGCACAAACACTTCTTGGCTGCTATTGCCGCCACTCCAGAGCCGTCTTCGTTCCGAGAAGCATTCCGTCATCAGCATTGGTGGGATGCTATGATCTCTGAGATTGATGCCCTTCATCGCAATGGCACTTGGGAGGTCACGGACTTGCCTTCTCATAAGAAGGCTATCGGTTGTAAATGGGTTTTCCGTGTCAAATATAATTCAGATGGCAGCATTGAGCGGTACAAAGTTCGTCTCATGGTTCTTGGCAATCGGCAAATTGAGGGCACTGATTTCTCTAAGACCTTCGCTCCTGTTTCTAAATTGGTTTCTATGAAAGTCTTCCTTGCCGTAGCTTTTATTCAGAACTGGGAACTCCATCAGATGGACGTTCATAACGCCTTTCTTCATGGCGATCTTGATGAAGAGGTTTACATGTCTCTGCCTCCTGGGTTCTCTAGTACTGGCTCATCTAAGGTATGTAGACTTCGCAAATCGCTCTATGGGCTCCGCCAGGCACCTTGCAATTGGTTCTCTAAGCTGGCGTCTACTCTTCGTCAGGTCGGATTCTCTCAGTCCTATGCTGACTACTCTCTTTTCTCCTATGCTCGGTCGTGTGTTATTCTGCATGTGCTTATTTATGTTGATGATTTGATCATTACCGGCAACAACTCTGCATCTATCACTCGGTTCAAGACATATCTTCACTCCTTTCATATGAAGGATCTTGGTCCATCAAGTATTTTCTGGGCATTCAGGTTTCTCGGAATTCCTCTGGCATCGTTCTGTCTTAGCGCAAGTATACTCTAGACATTCTGGGTGAGTTGGGTCTCCTAGGTTCCCAACCTGCGGCTTTTCCTATGGAGCAGCACCACAAGTTTGCCCTCGACACCAGCCCACTTCTTCCGAAGCCGGAACAGTACCGTTGTGTCGTTGGTCGTCTCATCTACCTGACCATCACTCGCCCTGATCTGTCTTACTCCGTTCATACTCTGGCTCAGTTCTTGTAGCAACCTCGTCAAGGGCATTGGACGGCTGCCTTGCGCGTCCTTCAGTATCTCAAGGGCTGACCAGATCAGGGTCTATTTCTCTCTCGACACAGTGATATTTGAGTGATTGCCTATTGTGACTCTGACTATGCCACGTGTCCGTTGACCCGTCGATCTCTCACCGGCTACATCGTCAAGATCATCGAGTTCCCAGTGTCCTGGAAAACCAAAAAGCAAACTACGGTCTCTCGCTCTTCTGCTGAAGCCGAGTACATAGCCAGCATGGCGACGACTACTTGTGAGTTGATTTCACTCAAATCTCATCTCCGAATTCTCGGATTTGTTCATCGAAGTCCTATGCGCTTATGGTGTGACAATCAGTCAGCACTCCATATCGCCACCAACCCAGTATTTCATGAGCGCACGAAACATATTGAAGTGAACTATCATATTGTACGAGATCAGGTTCAATCAGGCAACATCGCCCTATCTCATATTCGTTCTTCTCATCAGCTGGCAGACATCTTCACCAAGACATTAGGAGAGCAACATTTTCATCTTCTATTGTCCAAGTCGGGCATTCATCTTCACCATACTCCAACTTGAGGGGGAGTATTGAGATAAATTAGGATATTCCTATATATTGTTATTAGATATATCTTTACTATCATATCTTATTTAATTAGGATAAGATTTATCCCCTACATGTATTATTTAATCCAATTCAATGAGAAAACACGTACTTTTCCCTATTAAAATTGTTCATAAAAGTTTAAATTTTATTATTATAGGAGTATAATGGATTTTGAGCCGCAAATGTATTACTATTATTTTTATTTTTGGGTGGAAGAGAAACATATTAGTTATGTATATATGTGGAGAGTTGATTGCTTGCATGCCATCCACCTGCCACCACCCGCTTGCCACCTGCCACTTTAATCCGTAATGGATCAACAGCCTGTCACCGCGCGCGAGATATCATCCGCACGCACGCACGCGCGCACGCGCGCACGCGCGCACGCGCGCACGCGCGCACACACACACACACACACACACACACACACACACACACACACACACACACACACACACACACACACACACACACACACACACACACACACACACACACACACACACACACACACACACACACACACACACACACACACACACACACACACACACACACACACACACACACACACACACACACACACACACACACACACACACACACACACACACACACACACACACACACACACACACACACACACACACACACACACACACACACACACACACACACACACACACACACACACACACACACACACACACACACACGTATCTCTCTCTATATATATATAATACCGCGCGCACGTAATTAAAGATTGAGAAAACGATCAAGCGGAGTGATCACTGAGATCGAGTGATTGATTGCTTAATTATAAGAGAATCATATCATATCGAAGATGGAGATCAAGAAATGCTGGCTGCTGCTCTTCCTGGCTCTTGTCCTCTTAGGCCCTCGTACGTAATACTTGCTAGCTATTATTAATTAAGTTAATTAATTACTATATATATATATATATGTATAAGATTATTAATTAATTGAATATAATGAATGAATGCAGAAATGGGGGCGGAGGCGTTGCTGTGCGAGGGCCCGAGCCAGAAGTACAGGTTCGTGTGCATAAGCGACAGGAAGTGCGCGGGTGTTTGCTCCACCGAGGGATTCCCCGACGGACACTGCAAGGGTATCCGCAAGCGTTGCTTCTGCAGGAAGCCTTGCTAGATACTCTGCCCATCGGATACCCATATCATATATATACTCGATCCCTACTAGCTATATCATCGATGGATCCACCGTTCCGTTCCTATTTACATGCATTAATTTCCGTTCCTACGTACCTAATTAAGCCTCCTAGCTTGCTAAGTAGCCACTTACTTGTAAGATATTACCTCCATATATATATATGCCTTCCTGCATGCATATATATATGTATGCTTGCTGCAAATGTTTTTGTAGCTATATAATAATTATGGAATATATAGTCATAACATTACATTATATTGCAATGTATTATTGCAATTCTTCAATTCTGTAAGGGGCATTTTAGTCATTTCGGGTGTTTGACCACTTGTGTGACGGAGCCACAAATCGTTAATTCACTCTTCTATAGACTTTTTTTTATAGTACTTTTAGCGAACCAAAAGTATGATATTTTAGATTAAACGATAATATTTTAGTTTAAGACAACGTTCTTTTAGTTCAAAACACAATGTTTTTTTTTTCAAAACGGCGGTGTTTTAATTTAAAATTGTGTCATTAGTTGTTATGTATTTTTTTCTCTTTAAACGAAAAAAAGATGTCGTTTTAATCGATAACAACTTTCTTTTTCCTCTAAAAATATATCGTTTAAAACCTACAAAGTAAATATGCACCTCGTTGTTCTCTTAGCATGCAATAAAGTGTAACAAGATATACAAACTTTAAACTTGCATAATTTCTTATATAATTATCGAATTTAGTAACATAACCTCTTGTTTCGAAGCTTTTGGTTGAATTATATTGCCAAAATATCAAATTAAGTAAAATATAAAAGAACCGTGATTTATTAAAAGACATTTGAAATGATTAATTTGTGTTGAACTTTCAAATGGTCATAAAATTTTACTCGTTTATCAGATTCAGGCTTATAATATATCAAAACGAAGCTATCGATGTGTAGAACAAATATAGGTGATTCGTCGGATGAGGGGGGGGGGGGGTATGCTTGCCCCCGCCTAGATCCGTCTATATGTGCAGCTGAGTGTACAAAGGGGTGGTTTTGGCGCCAACTTCAGTTGAGTTCTTTGGTTGTAAGAAACACATATCTTGAATCTCTCGTTTTGCTCTCTCCTTGAAATGGAGTTTAATTCCAATTGAGATCGATTTCTGTTTGTTTTCAATTATTCAAATGGTATCAGAGATTGTTCGATCTGGTGTTTGAATTCAGTCGTCGTTTTGTTTGTTTTTTCGGTGTCGTGTTTTTGTTGAGATCTGAGATCGTTGTTACTTGATCTGTTGATCGATTATGGCTAGTAGAGGTTCGCCGAATCCGATTGGTCAGAGTTATGCAGATGCTGTCAATGGTGGAGGTGGAGGCCCCGACACTTTCATCTCAGTGACGCCTCTTGCTCCTGGTCGCGACAAATAAGGGACTAAAAAGTACCTTCTTCTTGGAAGAAGTAGCAGATCCCTCAACATTTTTTGCCTCAGACTTAAGGTCAACCTTCAGCTCATCAATAACAGACTTGCTCTCCAAATCACAGAACCTAATGGCATTCTGAATGGCAGCATAGAGCCAGGTACGAATGGCAGCATAGAGCCAGTAACTGTTCGGGCTGAAGCAGAGGGAGTGGATGATGGCACTGACCTCAAGGGAGTACAACTGCTTGCCCTCGAACAAATCCCACAACAAGATCTTAGCATCCTTGCCACCACTAGCACAGAGTGAACCATCAGGAGAGACAACAACAGTGTTCACATAGCCACCATGGCCAGCAAGGGTATTCCTCTTTTTACCGTTGGACAAGTTCTATACCTTGACAGTCTTATCCCATGGAGCTGAGACAATAGTTGGTTGCAGATTGTTTGGGATGAAGCGGACACAGCTCACCCATTTACTATGAGCATCTGCATCCTGGATGGTGTACTTGCATTCACCTGCTGACCTACATATTTCACCATGTTGAAAAATAGATTCACCTCTACAACTAAGCCATGTGTAAGCTAGCTTGTTTATATTTTAACTCTACTAGCCAAATTCTAATGCTCCTACCATAAATCCCTTAAACTAACTCCCAATTGACACAATATATAATCTTTATCCATGAACACATCAAGCACATTTTGACCTACAGATTCAGAAAGACTAAATGACAAATTGAACATGCTGACATACAGATTCAAAAAGAGCCAAGAGACACAGCCGTCCATCTCCAAGGATATCTATTTGGATCAGCTATTGTATTGCCAGAAAGAGCCACTTCAAAGAAGGAAAACAGGCATCACGGGTGAGCTATTTCAGAGGCATAAGGCAAAGGCATACCTTGATCTCTGACGAGCCTCTAGAACAAATCATCAAAATGCGATAAAATGAACTGAAGTTCAAAAGCTGTAGGAATCAAAGTAAATATAAATCAACCACAAGATCATCAGAAAGATGTAAGCAACACCCAGCTGAGCAAAGAGGGTAACGAATGAAGCTCCAAAACCATAACCAACAAGTAAAAGAGGCACTGAAAAATATGATTGAATCAAGATTATAAGTGTAACAATCATAACAAAGCAAAGAAGACTGCTTATTTACAGAAAGAAACATACAAATACAATCAAGAGCAAGGAAAATATTAACTCATAATGAGCAAGATCGGAGGTAAAGAAAGCACCCATCAAACTTCAAACACCCCTCGCATCAAAACACAGTCAACCTTTACAACATCAAACTACTGACAGAGAAAACCACAGTCAACCTTTACAACATCAAAACACCCATCAAACTTCAAACAAATCAGTAACATATCAAACAAGTTCAACTAAAATATATTTTCAAAATTCAACCATCACTCATATTGATGGATGAACTTAACACCTGCACTAAAATAGATTTAAACAAATAAATTAAAATTACTCAAATTCATATAGCTACAATAAAGCAAAGATTGATCCCCTTCCAACAACTTGTGACACAAAGAACAGGTAGATGACACAAACATTGATCCCTTTCTAGCAACTTGTGACCAATTGGCCATCAATAATGCATAACAAACCCCGAACTAATGAACCTGGTGTTCGATTTTAGGAATCAAACACCAAATCGGCACAACCATACCTAAATCTGATGTATAGTTTCACATATTCCACTATAGAAGACCGAGTACACAGAAAATCAAAGGAGCAAGAGGGGGAAAGCGCCTGCTTCAGGCGAAACTATTAGAGAAAGAGGGAACGGACCTAATCCGGTAGCCATGCATGGTGGATGATTGAAGAAGAAAGGGAGGAAGTTAGATAGGAGGAGGAATTCACATAATAAACAGTATCAGTGGAGAGCCTTCGGAATTTGGGAGGGGCTACTCATCACCGCCGAAAGCATGATCGGAATTTGGGAGGAGAGCCTTTGGAGACGGCGATCTCCATTATTGGAGCGAGAGAGAGAGAGAGAGAGAGCGTAGGCGCGAGAGAGAGTAGAGGTAGAGGCAGCCAGTTTATATTGTGGACATTTCACCAATTTGTTTAAAAATGTGAACAATTCACCAATTAGGATAATTTTTTTGGACATTATACAAACTCCCTCGTTAATTTTATTACAAGAGTTTAATAGATTTTGACCCGCAAATGTATTATTTTTTATTTTTGGGTGGAAGAGAAACGTATTCGTTAGTGAAAATTTGAGAAAAAGGTACCTTTCTAAGTTTTTTTTGGTAACTATACTCTTAATTAAGTTTTTATTTTTGATAATTGCACTTTTTTAGGGTGGCTTTTATTTATATACCCTTGAAGTAGAATTTTTATCTTTTTAAAAGTAAAAAAAGTAAATAGATATAGATAAGATTGTTTACAAGAATTGTTTACGTTTTTTTTAAAAAATTATTTGTAATACGTATCGATTTACATATAATTTGTATTGTAGTTATTTTCGTGTAACCCTCCTTCATTCTTGTATGCATTACTGTAATCAACACAATCATATTATTGTAACTAATTTATTGTAGATGATTTAATTCTTGTAACTAATTACTTGTACCTAAATTTTATAGTAACTAAATTCGTTATTAGGGATACAATAGGTTATAATAAGTACATACAATTCATGTAAGTTGTACATCAATTCATGTAACGGTATATAATAGATTATTGGACTTTGGGTTACAGGAAATCGTCCACGTGAAGCAATTATTATAACCAGATGTAGCGATTACAAATTCCTAAAATTATTGTAACTAAAAAAAATCAGTTCATCAAATTATTGTGATGCATCACGATAAAATTCGTCCTCTAACACCAATTTATCCATAAAAATTGTCAACTCGTCCAAAATAAAATTATTTACAAAAATTTCTGACCTAAAAAAAAATAGATATGTACGATGATTAATTGTAGATACAAATTGACAAGCTGATTGTTTAAATCATAATTTGATTTCACAAATTGAAATTGAAAAGAGTTGGTGGAATGGAAAAGATTTATGGTTACAGTTAAAACATGGACAAAATTGTCATTGGAGAAAAAAAAATAAATTAACAAAACAAAAACTTGAAAGGTACATCTACCAAAATAAAAATGGGAAATAGTAGAGATAGCTAAGTTATGTATATATGTGGAGGCTAAAACTACACACAACGGAGGTTTCATATGGTATTGTAGATACAAATTGTACGATGTTTAATTGTAGATACAAATCTCACGCGGTAAGTGGATCGTATTGGCCTTTAAATTCTAGTTTTTTTTGCACTTTCTCACGTTATTAGATGTACCAAAGCTACCCACAAAGTTTCAACCCTTTTAGAGAACTAGAGACGACACTTCCTTCATTAACCCGAAATCGCCCAAAATAAACTAGGTCGGGTTGCAAATCTCACACGGTAAGTGGATCGTATTGGGCTGCAAAATGAAGTTTTTTTGGATTTTCCCACGTTATTATATGTTCCAAAGCTACCCACAAAGTTTTATCCCTTTTGGAGCACTAGAGACGACACTTTCTTCATTAACCCCAAATCGCCAAAATACAAGTCCGAGCCAAATGGTAAAAAAATGAAATGTTTTGAAATCTAGATTTTTTCAGCCACATTAACCTTAAATACCATTCGAAACCTGCACGACGAATAATAGACCGTTTGGGCCCCATGGAGTCGGGTTTCAGGGGTCCGCCACCTTAGGACGTGTTGCAAATCTCACGCGGTAAGTCGGTCGTATTGGCCTCCAAATTCTAGTTTTTTTTCACTTTCCCATGTTATTAGATGTACCAAAGCTCCCCACAAAGTTTCAGCCCTTTTGGAGAATTAGAGATGACACTTCCTTCATTAACCCGAAATCGCCCAAAATAAACTAGGCCGGGTTGCAAATCTCACGCGGTAAGTGGATCGTATTGGGTTGCAAATTCATGTTTTTTTGGACTTTCCCACGTTATTAGATGTTCCAAAGCTACCCACAAAGGTTCAGCCCATTTGGAGCACTAGAGACGACACTTCCTTCATTAACCCCAAATCGCCAAAATACAAGTCCGGGCCAAATGGTAAAAAAAATGAAATGTTTCAAAATCCGGATTTTTTCAGCCACATTAACCTTAAATACCATTTGAAACTTGCACGACGAATAATAAACCGTTTGCCCCCCCCCCCCCCGGAGTTGGGTTTCAAGGGTCCGCCACCTTAGGACGTGTTGCAAAACTCACGCGGTAAGTGGATCGTATTGGCCTCAAAATTCTAGCTTTTTTTGCACTTTTCACGTTATTAGATGTACCAAAGCTCCACACAAAGTTTCAGCCCTTTTTGAGCACTAGAGACGACACTTCCTTCATTAACCCCAAATCGCCAAAATAAACTACGACGGGTTGCAAATCTCACGCGGTAAGTGGATCGTATTGGGCTGCAAATTCTAGTTTTTTTTCCCACGTTATTAGATGTTCCAAAACTACCCACAAAGTTTCAGCTTTTTTGGAGCAACAGAGACGACACTTCCTTTATTAACCCCAAATTGCCCAAAATACAAGTCGGGGCCAAATAGTCAAAAAATGAAATGTTCCGAAACCCGAATTTTTTCAGCAGGATCAACCTCAAATACCATATGAAACCTTCACGATGAATACTAGGATTCCTAAAAAATAATAGATATGTACGATGTTTAATTGTAGATACAAATTACACACAACGGAGATTAAAACTAGGATATAGAGGAAATCCTAGAGAGAAGGGATAGGCTTGTCAAAACTTTTGCCCCAATTTTCATCTTGCAATCCCTAATTCTACTCACCCATCACTGTCCAACCTACTGCAATCGACCCTGGCTTGTCTCTATTTCCCACCCAAACACAAAATCTCAGTCTCGCCTCCTTCAATCCTCCTCCCGACGATGGCTGATTTGGTGTATTTCTGTCGATTGGCTCGATGCCCTCCGGTCTATCCCCATCTCTAAATCGAGTCGTCCTCCGATGCCGGTACCCTTCTCGTCTTGGGCTCCTGGCATCGGACTCCCTGCTCCCCATTTTTAGCCTACCCCTTTTCTTAATCCCCGTCTTCGATCTCCCTCCTGTCAAATTCGCCTTCCCCGCTGGCTCCAGTGTCGGAGTTGGTGCGGCTGATTATACGCTCCCCACGGCTCCATCTCTTATTCGCTTCGTCCTCCGGCCTATCGGTGTCGTCTATTGCTCGGGGGCGCCTGGGCTTGACGACGGTGTTGCCTAGTATCGCCTTGTGCTGCCTCATTCGATCGCCATGGTGCCTCGGGCCCAAGTCACGGAATTGTCAATAATATAAAATTAAGAAATTTTGGCCCGAAAGGGCTTTGTTTGATTTCCAAAAGGGCTTGAGTAAATCCACCCAAAAGGGTATGACCAAATCCCGCAAGGGTTTTGACGTTATTTTTTGCAGGTGAAATCTTATTGGCGTTTTGTTCGAGCAGCATGCCGCTCTGCTTCGGTTGGTTCTTAGAGGTCTTCTGCTTGGTTGGGGGTGTGGAGTATGGAGTCGGGTCTGGCTGGGGTCGTGGTGGTGCGCTTAGGGGCGACTCCGTATCCGGGATTGAGTCTCCTTGGAGTTCGCCTGCACGACCCACAAGAGATAGATTCCTGCTGTACCGCTGGCCCGCAGTGCCACTTTCCGGTGGTGCTTGGCTTCGTTCTTCGGCGGCTTCCTCAGCTTTTCGGGAGTTGCTCTTTTTGGATCGCTGTCGTGTTGTAGAGTTTTTTGCTGCTTGTTTCATTTTGCTGGTTGACTGATTTTCACTATTTGGCTTTCAGTATTTTTAAATTGTATGTTAGATGGTTCACCATCTGCCGACTTTGTCGGCCTATCGATAAGTCAGGCTTGTCTGACCTTCGAATTTTTACCTAATAATTAAAAAAAAATTGTAGATACAAATTGACAAGCTGATTGTTTAAATCATAATTTGATTTCACAAATTGAAATTGAAAAGAGTTGGTGGGAGAGAAAAGATTTATGATTACAGTGGACAAAATTATCATTGGAGAAAAAAAATAAAATTAACAAAACAAAAACGGGAAATAGTACGGATAGCTACGTTATGTATATATGTGGAGGCTAGATTGGTTGCATGCAATCCACCTGCCACCAGTCGCTTGCCACCTGCCATTTCAATCTGTAATTGATCAACAGGCTGTCACCGCGCGCGAGATATCGATCATCCACTATAACAATATATTATATATATACACATATCATATCTGTTTATAGATAATACGTACCGCACGTAATTAAAGGTTGAGAAAACGATCGACCTGAGCAAAGTGAGTGAATAGTAGCTTACAAGAGAATAATATCGAAGATGGAGAACAAGAAATGCTGGCTGCTGCTCTTCCTGGCTCTTGTCCTCTTAGGCCCTCGTACGTACTACTTGCTACCTCTATTAATTAATTAATATGTGTGTGTGTGTGTGTGTGTGTGTGTGTGTGTGTGTGTGTGTGTGTGTGTGTGTGTGTGTGTGTGTGTGTGTGTGTGTGTGTGTGTGTGTGTGTGTGTGTGTGTGTGTGTGTGTGTGTGTGTGTGTGTGTGTGTGTGTGTGTGTGTGTGTGTGTGTGTGTGTGTGTGTGTGTGTGTGTGTGTGTGTGTGTGTGTGTGTGTGTGTGTGTGTGTGTGTGTGTGTGTGTGTGTGTCTGTGTGTGATTATTAATGAATGAATTGAAAATGCATGGATGCAGAAATGGGGGCGGAGGCGTTGCTGTGCGAGGGGCCGAGCCAGAAGTACAAGTTCGTGTGCATAAGCGACAGGAAGTGCGCGGGTGTTTGCGCCACCGAGGGTTTCCCCGACGGCCACTGCAAGGGTCTCCGCAAGCGTTGCTTCTGCAGGAAGCCTTGCTAGATACTCTGCCCATCGGATACACCCATATCATATATATGCTCGATCCCTACTAGCTATATCATCGATCCACCGTTCCGTTCTGTTCCGTACCTAATTAAGCTTTCTAGCTTTCTAGGTAGCCACCTACTTGTAAGCTATTACCTCCATATATATATATATATATATATATATATATATATATATATGCCTGCCTGCCTTCGCGCATATATGTATGTTTACTGCAAAAATTATAAATGTTTTTGTAGCTATATAATAATAATAATAATAATTTGTGAGCTCGGGCCTCTCTTTCTACTCTCTCTCACGAATTTGTGCCACCCTCTTTCTAATGGATCGACACTTGCAGTCGGCTCTTTCCAGACCTGGTGCAATCGCATAACAATCAGATTGCACCAGATCTGGTTTGATTGTTGGGACGTCTTATTCCAAGGTTATTTCGCTACTTTGAACTGATCTCTCTCCATACTTGGTTTACAAGCTAGTAACATTGAAAATGATCCTTCAAAAAATCTGTCTCCTTTATCGTATTTACTTAGATATATGTCATCAATAATTTGTGCGATCTCTGTGATTTTTGGTGATGAATTTGCAGGTGTTGAAATGACTATTGTCTTTAGATTTATGTGCATCCATTTACAGACTTGCGATTTTAGTAAAAGTGATAATCATTCTTCTGAATATCCCTTTGAATCTGATTTCATCTTGCTTGTATATCCACGGTGGAAATGGGACAGGTATGGGTGGATGAAGTCATTTCATAGTTCCAACCGTTAGGGGTGTTTTTCAAGCTAAACTAGTCGAGTTTGACAAGTTTAAGTTTGGTTTATTTTATTTGTTAAACAGGCTCAAGCTGAGACGTACGTGGCTTTTTTTTAAGCTTGACTTGTTTTAGTAAATAAACGAGCTCAATCGAGTCGAGCTTTTTTGGAGTTTTAAGTAGTTTTATTTGGTCATAACATGTTAACTTAAAGGAAATATTAGAAATTCCGTAACACTCGAGCCTAAATCGAGCGAGCCGAGCCGAGCTTTCTACCGAGCTTATAATAATGTTCAGGCTCGGCTTGTTTAGTTAAGTGAACGAGATCGAGTCAAGCTTTTTTCGAACTGAGCTCGAGCTATAATCCGCTCATATAACAGCCGTATCACCTGCAAATCTTTTCACCCTCATTAGATCCGTGCAAGTGATGAGGGTGGAGCGGGTGGCTAAGGGGGGATCGAAATGAAGGTAGTTACGATTTTTTAATAAAAATGAAAGTTGATCATGTAAGCTTAAATTTTAATTTTCAAATACTAGAAATATGAGTTTGTGAAAGTCGAATATGGGTCATATATTATAATAACATGTTACTTAGATTTTAGAGACTTTATTTGAAAATGGTAAAATAGTAAACGCACATATAAATTTTCAAGATTTAATGTGGGCATGCAAGGTTGGTGAATGTGGCGGGTTAATGGGTAGACTATTGGGACAGGTGATGGGTGAAATATCTTCACCCATAATCCATCCATCACCCGCATTACTTACACCCGCACCACCAGTCACCCACTTTATTGTAGGTTTTCTCCTACAAAATTAATGTGGGTGAAACGTATGGGCGGATTAATCCACCCGTTTCACCCATATCCTCGGTTTACTCCACTGTTAACTCAACCTATTGACTCTTAGGAGGATTCTGCTACCCACCCTAGGATATGAAATATAGGCTCCTATATAGAAAGCAGAAAAAGAGAATTAGACCTCATGTACACCTGAACCACACCCCTTTGCCACTCACGCATATATGGTCCTCTTTGCTTCTGCGGCTCTTTGGGTTGGCGGAAGACGAAAATCGACCAAACTAAAAACTTGAACTAAGGGATACATAGGAACCCAATGGCCTTTGTTGACAATGACCTTTGTTGAACTTTCGCAAAGAGGAGTGACTTCGAAAAAAGGTAGTAAACTAAATGTTAGAATAGCTAAGAGAGAATCACAAACACAATACACAGACCACACACACTTGCTTCTATCAATTGACAATTTCCCAGAATTCGAGAGAGACAAGAACAAGGATGAACAGCCAATAACTCCCACAATTGATTGAACACACAAACTCCTACCTGACACCTTACAGTTTTTGTAACCGACTCCATAACTACAAACCCCACTACTCCACTATCTTAGCTAGGACTAAACTAACAGAAACTGACTCAAACTTACAACCTTAACTCGGCATCGACTATTACACATGAGTCTACTCGAAATCGACTTGTTACAACTCTTAACAGAATAAACTAACTTTCAAAACGCTAAGTTCATCACAACTAGTTTGAATCACACAAAATTACATTACTTTTAACACCACCCCTTGATTCAAACTTCCTTATCCCGATTCTTACCATGAAGAATAGATGTTTTGCTGTACTCAAGGCCTTGGTCATCAAATATGCATTCTGATCATTTGTGCCACAAAACCTCAACACTACTTCTTCTTTGGCAACCAACTCTCCGATGAAATGATGTTGAACATCAATATGCTTAGTCCTTGCATGAAATGCAGGGTTCTTTGTCATAGCAATTGCATATCTGTTATCACACCATAGCTCAGTTGCTCCACTTTGCTTGCAACCCAAATCCACCAGCAACTTCTTTAACCACAAAGCCTGATTTGCTGCTGCTCATGCAACTACATACACGGCCTCAGATGATGACATAGCAACTGTCTCTTGCTTATTTGAGCTCCAAGTAGCAGCCCCTGTGCCAAAGCTGAAAACTAAGCCTGAGGTACTCTTTCTGTCGTCCAAGCACCCTGTCCAATCACTGTCTGTGTAACCTTGGAGCTTAAACTCATCTTTTCTTCCATACCAAATGTCGTAGTCTAAGGTCCCTGCTATGTACTTAAGGATCCTTCTGTCTGCACCCATTTGCTGTTTTTGATGGACTATGCATAAACCTTGACACAACACTCACACAATAAGTGATGTCAGGTCTTGTATGTGCAAGGTAATTCATGCCTCCAACTAGACTTATGTACATTCTTTCATCAGCAAGCCCCGTGCCATCATCTCTGTGCAACTTCTCGTTTGTATTCATAGGTGTGTGAGCTATGTCACACCCTTCCATATGGAACTTCTTGAGAAAATCATTTGCATACTTCTCTTGGCACAAGTATATCCCATCATCAGTTTGATCAACCTCTAGCCCAAGAAAATACTTCAAAACATTAAGATCTGTCATCTCAAACTCTTCCATCATAGACTTCTTGAACTCATTTAGTATCCTCTGTGAGGAACTAAATTATATGACGTCGTCTACCTAAAGACACACCACAATGAAATCCTTCCTGCCTCTTCATTTCACATACAAGGTTAGCTAATTTCCAATCCTTTCAAACCCTCTCTTCACAAAGAAAGATTCAATTCTATTATACCATGCCATTAGGGCTTGCTTTAATCCATAGAGAGCCTTCTTAAATCTGTAGACTTTGCTCTCCTCACCATCTTTCACAAAAACTGTAGGTTGTTCCACATACACTTCTTCTTGAAGTTCACCATTCAAGAATGCAGACTTCACATCAAGTTGATAAACCTTCAACTTCCACTGAGCAACTAGAGCCAAAACTACTCTAATTGTTTCAAGCCTTACAACTGGTGAAAAAGCCTCTTCAAAGTCAATTCCTTCTTGCTGAGCATAACCCTTGGCAACCAACCTTGCCTTGTACTTTGCAACACTTCCATCTGTGTTAAATTTGGTTCTAAACACCCATTTCAAGGAAATTATGTTCTTCTCTGGTCGAAGATCAACCAAACTCCATGTCTCATTTTTCTGAATAACCTTCATCTCTTATTTCATGGCTATCATCCACATGCTTTCACTCTTAGCCCCTTCAAAGCTCTCTAGATCAGCTGCAGCTAGAGCGAAACCACAATTGGCATACATGTTGTTGTGAGCTGAATCTGCCATGTTTTACAGTAATTTTTATATCGATTTCTGCATACATTTCATTCATTTGGGCTAAGATAGTACAGAATCTATGTAATTTATGTTTATTTACCAAATTATGGAATCTACACTAGTTTCTGTTTAATTTCGCAGAATTCGAGGCAAATTACAGCAGTTTTGAGAAAGGTCAGAAAAGCTCGGAAATCAACTACAGAAGTCCAAGGTCAAGAAGCAGCGGAACCAGTCAAATCAAGCTTGGAGCCCGAGTTTACTCGATCTAGAGTACTGCTACTCGACCTCGACGAAGCTGCCCGAGCACAGGCCTTGTCGACCAAAAGCAGTGTCGAGAGCCAGATCAACCCGACTCCGGAGACCCTACTCGATCTCGAGTATCACTTGTCGAGATCGACTACCCCAGCAGCGCCAAGTCCGGAGTCGACGAGTTGAGACAAGTCAAGAAGCCAAGGACGGAGACGTCGGGACGACCCTACTCGATCTCGAGGAGATCTAGTCGAGATCGAGGACAACCCATCGCATGTTCGAGTCCATGCCGAGGAGGAGTCCTTGACCACACCAGGCAGGCATCCTCGATGAAACACCCAACTCGACCTCGAGTTGCCTAGTCGAGATCGAGGAGCCAAGGAGCCCAGATCCGAGCATGTCGAGCAGAGCCACCCGAGAAAGCCGAGCCACCATAATCGACAAACCATGGTACTCGATATCGAGTACTCTTGTCGATATCGAGTAGCCCAGTTTCTGAAAACGCGTCGCCGTGAGCTGTCCGAGTCGAGTTGGAGTTACTTGGGCACGAAGGAAGTCGAGTTGGCCGAGATTCTATCCGATTTGATCAAGTCTATCTATGGAAGAGAAGTTCTACCTACATTGGAGATAATTTGCAAACTTTAGATATAGTTTCCTTTAAAGATTTATTTCCCTTAAGCAATTTATTTATCTTTAAGCTTTTAAGTAGATATAGATAGATGATTCTTTCCTTGATTAGCGGGGTTTGATCACTATAAATAAAGCCCTAGGGGCTGGTTTTTCAATAATTCAATTACACACACAATTCCATTCAAGTAAGTAGGAGTAGAGAGAGAGAGAGAGTTTGTAGCAAGCAAGGTGGAAAGGCGAAAGCGGATTTGTCTTGTTGGTTGTAAGCTTTCTTTATTTAATTCAATGCAAGTTAGTTTCTTTTGTTATTTGATGTCTTTCTTGATGATGAAGAGCGAGTAGTTCACCCACTTCTGGGGCTGGGGTGAGCCCGACGGTGGCCATGTAAGGTGATGCGGTAAAGGTCAGATCTTGTTATGCAATTCGTCTTCTATCCCTATGAGCATGATTCTTTTGCGAGAGTTGAAGGTGATCCTTGTTTGTGTTATTGAAGCGAAAGTGATCTTAATGCAACTTGGATTAATTATGTGAAAAGGGTTAGTAACAATTAGGGTTTATGCGAAAGCCTCTATAAGCCTATTTGTTAGTAACGAAAGTTATTTTGATTGAAAGCATGATCTTTTGTGCCTTTATGTGTTACTTTGCATGGTTATCGTTGTGGTGTTGATACCCTGGCTTTGGAAGTTCTTTATTATATTGATTTATTTCGTCGGAATTCTGAGTTTTGGGTTTGAGAATTTGCATTTTAAAGGTACTGTTTTTTTGTCGATACAGAGGAGTTGTGGTCGATATCGAGTAGCCCTAACTCGATATCGAGTAGAACTTGCCGAGATGGAGTTGTCTGTTCGGTTTCTGTTTTCTGTTGTCGACTTGCCTGTACTCAATATCGAGGACTGTTGCTCGATATCGAGTAACTTCTGTGTCCCCGCTTTAGTTTCTGCTTTTGTTTGTTATTTTCTGTTTTATTTCCATCTTTCTTTGTTTCTGTGCTTCTGTTGCTTTTCTGTGAGATTTACAGCTGCCTAGGATCCGCTGACACGCTTCCTCGTGGATCGATCCTGACTTTCTCTTACTACATTGGAGGGAGTCTTGTAATTATTTGCGTGGGCCTAAATCTGGTTTGATTTATTTTACTATATTTCATACTTGATTTCCTCCTCACAACACATGTCTGCAAGTGATCTAAACCTTCTTGGAGAAGTTTCACTTGATGAACTTGAGGGGATGATTGGTGGCTACTGGATGAACTGTACTGAGGCACTGGTGATGCTGGAGAATTTCCATTTTGATCATCATCATCATCATCAAACATATTCTCCTCTCCAGTCTTTGCACTTGAACTATCAATGTGCACCGTACCGCATCTCTAGTTGCTTGATCCCCTGCTGGTTTCTCCCAGTCCCAACCAACCTCTTCATTAAAGATCACATTTCTACTGACTATAGTCTTCTTGCTCACAGGGTTATACAACTTATAAGATTTGGATTAAGTTGCATAACCAATGAAGACACATTTCTCAACTTTGTCATCTAATTTTGATATCAGGTTTACCATTGCATAAGCAACACATCCAAACACTCTCAGATGACCAACAGATGGCTTCTTCTCTCTCCACACCTCAAAAGGAGTCTTGTTCTCAACAGCTTTTGTTGGAGAGATATTAAGCTCATAGACTGCAGTAGCAACTACCTCACACCTGAACTGATTTGGAACCTTTCTTTCTTTCAACATACATCTAGCCATCTCAACCACAATTCTATTCTTTCTCTCGGCCACCCCATTTTGCTCAGGTGTATAGGGTACTGTCAACTCCCTCCTAATACCATTCTCTTCACACCATGACATAAAATCAAAGGACATAAACTCTCCTCCTCTATCAGTCCTTAGAGCCTTCACTACTTTGCCTGACTGCTTTTCTGTGAGAGCTCTAAATCTCTTAAAACACTCAAAGGCTTCAGACTTCTGCTTCAAGATAGACACCCAACTCATCCTACTGAAATCATGAGTGATGAGAAAGAAATATTTTCTCCCACCAAGTGAATATGTTTGCATAGGTCCACAGAGATCTGCATGAACCATTTCTAAACACTCACTTGCTCTCCAGACTTCACCACTGGGAAATGGTCATCTCAACTGTTTTCTATACACACACCCTTCACACAAATCAAGTTCATCCACTCTAGGTAGACCTTGAACCGACTTTGTGCTAAGCATCTTCAAGCTTTGAACATTTAGATGCCCATACCTCTGATTCCACAACCTTGACTCATCATTCCCTTTTGCTGTCATGGCCATATTCACACATCTTGCCAAGTCAAGAGGAAACATTCTATTCTTGGTCATGCTCACATTCACAACCACCTCACCTGTTCTCTTCTCTCTGATCATACATGCATCCTCATCAAACAACATTGAGTAACCTATTCCTTGGAGTTGTCCCACACTCAACGGGTTGTGGGCAAGTCGTGGCACAAACTGAACATCTTGCAAGAATTTTTCTCCTCCTTGCACACTTCTGATCACTATGGTACCTCTTCCTTCAACATGAAGTACTTTGTTGTCTCTAAGTTTAACATCCATCTTATTGGACTCATCAAGATCTCTGAACATGCTTCTTGAGCTTGACATTTGATTTGAACAACCACTGTCTAAGTACCACATGGTGCTTGCTAAATCTATGATGGATGACAAGGCCATGAATAGCCTATCTTCATGCTCGGCTTTCTCTGTATAATTCACTCATTTTTGTTCATTTTCTTGTTTCTCCCAACATAAAGCTTCCTTGTGCCCATATTTCTTACAATAGTAACGGTTAATGTTAACTTTTGTGAGATCTAGAGTCATTTCCTTATCTTCTAGACTCATTCCATTGATCTCTTCCTTGATCTCCACCATTGCCTCTTCTCGAGCCACTAGATTGACCTCTGCCATATCCTCTTCCACCTCATCCTCTATGACTTCCTCTGTAGTTGCCTCTACTTCTATAACCACCTCTAAAGCCACCTCTGCTTGATGAGCCTTCAGACTTGCTTTTCTGATTCTCATCCTTCACTTGGAAGACTTTCTCTTCTTTTAGCTCACTTTTCCTACTCAATCTCTCCTCATGAGCTTGCAAGGAGCTTGTCAACTCCTCAAATCGATATACTGACAAATCCTTGGACTCTTCAATGGCTGCAACTACATGGTCATACTTCTTTGTAAGGCTTCTCAACACCTTACTTACAACTCCTTCATTGCTCACATTCTCCCCATATGTTCTGATATGGTTAACAATTCAAGAAACACGAGATAGGAACACCTGCACTGTCTCCTTCTCTTGCATCACAAGAGTTTCAAACTCTTTTCTTAGTGTCTGCAACTTAACTGTGACAATTCTCTTGTCACCTACATATTCTTGTTTCAACACTTCCCAAGCTTCATGAGCAGTTGTGGAGGCAGCTATCCTCTGAAAAATCTCATCATCTAAGGCACTTTGTATCATGAACAATGCCTTAGAGTCTTTCTTCCTCTTGTCTCTTAATTGGTGATTTGGCTCAGCATGTCATGTGTCTTCAAATCCTTACTCCACCAGATTCCACAGCTCTTGTGATTTGAACCGCGTGTCCATCTTTAAACTCCAAAATGGTAGTTTACTCCCTAAAATATTGGTAAATGAGGATTGCCAACATTGCCATTTTCATTGTTCTGCATCTTGATAAACAATGATCTCTCAAAGTGTTTCCCAGTGTTTTTCTCTCACACCACTCAATTCCCAGAATACAATCCCAGTAAGAGTGAAGCTCTTTGCTCTAATACCAAAGGTTAGAATGGCTAAGGGAGAATCACAAAGACAACACACAAACCACACACACACTTGCTTCTGTCAATTGACAATTGCCCAGAATTCGAGAGAGACAAGGACAAGGATGAACAACCAATAACTCCCACAATTGATTGAACACACAAACTTCTACATGACACCTTACAATTTTGGTAACCGGCTCCATAACTGTAAACCCCACTACTCCACTACCTTAGCTAGGACTAAACTAACAGAAACTGACTCCAACTTACAACCTTAACTCGACATCGACTACTACACATGAGTCTACTTGAAATCGACTTGTTACAACTCTTAACATAATAAACTAACTTTCAAAATGATAAGTTCATCACAACTAGCTTGAATCACACAAAATTACATTACTTTTAACACTAAAAGCTAGGAATCAAAGATCTTGACAAGGAATTGGAAATTGTTTGCTCTGTATTTATTTGACCATCTTTGGCTTGTTTTATCAGCACTTTACCCCCCCCCCCCCCCCCCCCCCCCCCCCCCCCTTTTTCCTGGTT
Source organism: Persicaria tinctoria (assembly GCA_037127255.1). Classification (NCBI taxonomy): domain Eukaryota; kingdom Viridiplantae; phylum Streptophyta; class Magnoliopsida; order Caryophyllales; family Polygonaceae; genus Persicaria; species Persicaria tinctoria. The sequence goes on from JBANSL010000014.1 coordinate 14,874,614, forward strand.
GTTTAAGATTGATGGACTACAACATTTGCTGGCTTTTGCTAGAGAGTGAAACAACTGAAAACTTCTATTCAAATGAAAAAGAGGAAGAATGGCGATGAGTAGGAAAAAATATATGAAGGGAGCAGAAAACATAGGAGATGGAAAAAATAGCATCTCTCTTGAAAATCCATAAATTCTTCAATGAAATAAGCTTTACCCCCATTGCAATATCAACGAGGAAAGGGGCTCCAATTGTATCATTGGGAAGAAAAGACAAGAAAAATATGCCGACCAACGGAAACTGAATGATAATACCCAAAAGATGTAAAAACAAAACAAGATTAAACAAAGATCCATCCAACATGTAGTAAGAAATGAAAGAAATATGAAAAAAGAAATGTCGATTCTCTATTATATATATTCTATCCAAGATGAAATTAAATTTGCACTTAGAAAAAGGCCTGATCCATATAAGTGAACGTAGGATAGGCTTGCTAAGCCGGGCTGTACCCACCAGGTGGTCTAGGTCTGAGAATATCGGCGTTGGAGGATAAGAGGTACGAACATGGAGGCGGGTACCACTGCATAGGAGGCCTGGCTGGAGACTTCCATGACGGGGATGGTTATTGGGGATCCATCTGTGCGGCTGTTGGAAGACAAAGGAGGGAGGAGGCCAACCATTGCCACATCCTCCTCTGCCGCGCCCGCATCCACCTTTGTCGCACCCGCATCCAGCCTTGTCGCACCCGTGTCCCTCTGCTACGCCTACGTCTGGCATGGAATCAATGTCCCACGAAGACACCAAGGCTTGTTTCTCGGGGACGGAGTCCTTTTGGTTGGATAGAACAGTCTCCTCAAGCTTGAGTTGGGAGCAAACTTTGTCAAAAGAGGGCAAGGGTTCTGTTTGTTGGATGTGAGTGGTGGCTGCATTGTATTCTGCCGGAAGACCAACGATCATTTGGAGGACCAAGCGAGTTTGACTGGGAGCGGAACCAACAACGGTTATAAGTTGGTCTGAGATTGATTTCAAGTGAAGGCAGTAGGCTGAGATGGAGGGGAAATCAGCAAGTTTGCAGTTGGACAATTCATGCATGCTCAAGATAGATCGCTCTTGTCGACTTGTTGTCTTCGAACAAGTCTCAAAGGTTGTTCCACGTAGAGAGAGTGGTGTTGGATGGATCAAGGATAGAGGAGATCTTTGGATATGGTGTTATATATCTGAAGGATAACGATTTCTGATTGTTCAAAGAGATCGTCGTCAACAGTGGCGGGACGCTTGACAGTAGCATCGATGTGATTGAGAACATGATGTGCTTTGGCATTGATGATGATCAAGAGGGCTGACCATGATGCATATGGAGTGGATTTATGATCTAGGGTTAGGGGGATGCAGTTGCGGATGTTGGAGATGGCTATGGCAAAAGCGAAAGACAGGTTTCTTATTATCGTCGGCCATGGAGATTGACTAGGGGAGGCGAGAGCAGGGAGGCGAGATTAAGGTTTGGAGGGAATAGGTTAGACTGATACCATGTGAGAGAGATTAGAGATGAATAATTCTCCCCCTAGGGATCTCTCCAGATATCATTCACTATATATAATAAGGTTACAAGTGTGAACAGAATAACACAAATATGAACAATATCTAATAACAAAACTGGCCCCTTTATTCACTTAATTAATCACAAATTGACTCCATTTAACCTTTACACATGACCCATGTCAGTCCTCTTATTCCTATATATACTTTCCATGTATATAATTGCAACAAATTAAATTGAACTGGTAGCGTGTCTTGTGATGTGATCATGTAAGATTGATAGCAAAGAATAAATAATACTATTAACAATATTAATTGATAGATTTAAGTATGATGTTAGTGGGAGTGGTTATATCCTTATGCTAATTAGGTAAAAATAAAATAAAGGTGAGATATTTAATTGAGTGTTTATTCCATTTGTAGGTTAACGATGGATCAGCAGCGCGGCTTACGCAATTTGGAGGAACTGCATGAAATGAAGCATCCCACCGCCCTATATTGATTTCACACTACTTAACTATCTATATATATATCTATCTAGCTAACTTGTCTAACTCATTCATCCATCAAGGTGTTAAGCTTAGCTTAGCTTAATTAATTGGGCGATCGATTTCTGTCAATCAATCATTCAAATCATCAATCAATCAATATTGATCGAGTTTTAGATAATTAATTGAGATATATAATATATAGAAAGTGATCGGAGCGATGGGGGGAGAAGTAAGGACGGAGTCGAGAAGGGAGCTGCTGTCACCGGTGGCGGATGAAGAGTTGTCGGTGATGCCGGGCGCTGCAGAGGATGAGCTGGTTTGGCCGCCGGCGTGGAGGCTTAACATCTCCGACTTCAAGATTCATAATAAGACCCAACGCTCTTCCTCTTCTTCCTTCCCTTTCATCTTTAAACGTGAGTCTTTTCTCCATTTCCCTTGTTTTTTTATTTTATTTTTTGTAAAGATGCTCAACTTTTTGTCTCTCGATTATTCACAACATAATTATTCGTTTAACGTAATGTTTTTTCATATAAAAATATTTATTCGCTGGTTGCAACCTAATTAATCGTATATATTATGTGCGAATAATCACTTTGTTTCAGATAAATAATTATACTCTTTTAATTTATCTTTAAATCTCATACGTACGTCGTAAGAGTGTTGGCAAATGATCTATATATGGTTAAATTGGAAATCAATATTTAATCCTATTAACGATTAAATTGCAATTTATGTTCACCAGATTTTGTTTCATTTAAATCCCAGGTGTTAATATTCTTAATCCTATTAAGTATTAACGATTAAATTGGAAATCAATTTAATTTTATTTCCAACCAAATGAAATATTATGTGGTTGTAAAATTCCAGACGACACTATAAAAAACGTGACGCAGGCAAGCACACTGCATGCATCCAACTGATTTTGGTAGCTTGTTTTTTTTTTTCCTTCTGTTAACATCAACTTTTGCCTCTTTATTTTACTTCTTCTATACTTGCACACTGCGCCTTCAACACATCAACTTTTAAATATTCTAATTAAAACAACCCAAATCTTATCACTTCTTGAAAATCATATCTAACATAATCCAAATTCAGATATAGTTTTAACGGTTTTTCTATCCCATGTGTCAAGGACATAGGAATATAGGATAAAATACTAAATTGAGAAATATTTCATAAAAAAAAAAAAAGCAGCCATAAAAATCTAATTAAAAAAGAGATAATTAATTTGGTGATTTAGACCCTTAAGCATGTTTACTTAGGTAGTTAGGCCCATTAAATATTTTTTTAGCGGTTGTAGACCCCATTGAATTTTTCTTAAGCGTTAGTGCCCTTTCTCCTTTCTCCTTCTATCACACCCGACTGTCTCCTTTCTCCCATCGCTCTCTTCATGGCCGATGATTTCCCTCTTTCCTCCACTTCCACAGCCTCCCCGCAGTGTTCTTCTACCTCTCAAGGCTCCTCCTTCTTCCCAAGTCTCCTCTCAAATCGTCGTTCTTCTTATAATATCGATGAATCTAGGGTTTCTGGCCACCTCTTCTACCCCTCAAGGCTCGTGTTTTGCACTGCAACAATGGCGGTGCAAGATCTGCTCACATCACCAAGGACGAGGTCTGTGTTGTTGTTCCCGCTTCTCCTTCCTCCGCTAATTCCACCGAGATTGCTCTTCTCAACAAGGAATCGACTTGATTGGGGAAAAACCTCGCTCAATTGAAGTGCGTTGTTGCCAAGGAATCGGTTTCCCCTTACAGATTTCAGCACCACCATCATCATTTCTGTTCCAGAAAAAACATCAGATTGATTGAGAGAAGAGCGCGTCGTAGCTATAGCGCCGCCGCCAACGTACCACCGCGGAGGTGAGATCTCGATCTCTCCGTCAGCTGGTTAAATTCAAACCGTATCCGATTGGGGAATGCTTCTGATTTCTCACAGAAAACAACGCAAATCAAGTGTTCGTTCTATTTTTGATGTGTTTTTTTTTGTGAATTGATTTGTAGGAGATCGTTTTTTGTTTGTCACTAAGTTGGTTTAGACTTCAGAACATTTTCCCATTTTAGATCTTTTGTTTCTTTAGTTGAAGGGCTTAGTCATAACTCTGTGGGTTTGTCATTGTCCTCTACTTGGTGAGTGTCGGCCTTCATTTTCATAGTTCCAATTAATTTTTACGTTTGATGATATAATGTAGATTGGAATCTGCTGACTCCTCGTAATCATCTTGATTTATGTTGATTTCAATCTATAATGTATCATCTTAATACTGTCTGTATGTTTTGTTCTGCCAATTTGATGGATGATTAATTTATGGCATTAATGGTCAACGTGATATCACAGTAAACAAAAAAAATGTCATCAAGGTTTGAAAAAATGGTATTAAAAAAATAATAAAAATGGCATCACATAATTACATTAGAAAAATGGCATCAAAGCAAAAATAAAATGTAATAAAAAAATGTCATCAAATAATTACATTAGAACAATGGCATCAAAACACTACTTTAAAAAGTGGCATCACATTGAAGAAAAAAATGTCCTCAAAACACTACTTTGAAAAAAATACTTCATCACGGTAAAAAAATATCATTAAAAAAATTGACATAAAAAAGATGTCATCAGTAGTCAACAGTGAAAAAAATGGCATCAATGGTCATCGTGGCGTCACGGTGAAAAAAAAATGTCATTAAGGTTTAAAAAAAATGGCATTAATTTCACAAAACCATTTCATTAAAAAGTGGCATCGAAATGAAAATAAAATATAATAAAAGAAATGACATAAAAAAATCCAAATGAGTTTGTCAACGTTGACCGGTCAATAGTCAATTGTTGACCATCAGCGGTCAAACACTTGACCATTTTACTTTATTTGGATAGGGTGTACCAAAACTAATTAAATTAGTTTAGAGGCTAGGTACCTAATTAAACATTCAAAAGGTCGGGATCAACTATTAAAATCACCCATAAAAAAGGCTAAACTAATTAAAAGTTTTTTAAAAAATTCAAATTTTAAAATCTTATCATATACCTTGGAAGATAAGATATAAATATCGATATTTTAAATAGATATAAGTTTAATTAAACACGTACGAACCTTAACTGAGATACAGGCCCGTGCATAAGCATGTTCAGGTGGTTCGATCGAACATGACCCCCAAAATTTTAAGGCCCATTATGGTATTTTTGACTACCCTGTATTTATATATAATTAACTTCCTTCTCTAATTATGCGTTAACGACCAAATAGCCTAGTGGAAAAGTTGTGCGTATCTGACCTCCCAGACCCATATTCGAATCCCAGCAAACTCGTGTGGTCCCTTTTAGTGTAATTTTTATATATGACATTTTTTTCTCTTTCCTTTCATTTATTTATTTTTACATTTCATGCGAAACTAAAAATTACAATATTTTATAAGACTAACTATTTTTCTTTTTTGACAGTTGCAAAACCCACTCTTTTTTTAAATAAAATTATTTAAATTTTATAAATGGAATAACAAAAATATATATGAAAAGTAAAAAATATACCCTATTTTTTTAGAACCTCCGAAATCCCAATAGAGAAAAAAGGGTTTGAAGGCATTTGATGTTGTTCTTATTCTTAAAATTTTTGATAATTTTATTTTTAAATTGATAAATATAACAATATTTTAATATAGTAAATATAATTATAAAATCAACATTTTTCCATCAAATAATAATCAATCAATTAATACGATCGCTTTTAGTTTATGAACCGACCTTTAAAATAATTGACACGACCCTGCTAATTATTTTTAGCACATGGCCCCTAAAATGATCCGCACGTCCCTGTTGAGATACTGTGTATAATATATGATTAATTGGATGGGTGGAGAGTTTATATATGTTTAATTAATCCGATCATGTCATCATGGATAAGATCGAATTTATGTTTGGCCATGTACATTTTGGTTTTCAAGTCTCCCTAATTCCAACAAATTTGATTTGGTTACTATATATACTGCGACGGTAGCAGAAATTTTATAGAGAATTTTTTTCAAAAAAATATAAAAAGAAAACAATAAATTATGGTTTAAATAAAATATTTTAATTTAAAAATAATACAATAAAAATTAATACATTTTTTTATTTATATCTGTGTAGTATGATGAATACTTCTTTTAAAAAAATATTAAAAGAAGATTATAATTGTTTTCCTAGAAGTATGTCAATTTTAAATGGAAAAAAAATTAATATGATTGAAAAGTTAAAAAAATTTAATTGTGGTTTAAATATGACATTTACATTAAAAAAAGTCATATGATCTAAAAATAGATTTTTTTTAAATATATGTGTAGCATAATGCATACTTTTGTAAAAAGTAGTAAAATAAAACAATAAAGTATGAGTTAAATATATTATTTTTAATTAAAAAAAGGTAAATAATAAGGTTTGAATCCATGACCTCTTTCATTCATTAACGTGGCCAAAAAAAAGTGATTTGGGTCATCCTAGCCAGAATACGACTCATGTGAATCACATCCAGTCTTAGTTTTAGACTTTTAGTATTATACGTAGTATATATACTCCTTCGTTGGCAAAGCATGTTGTTTAATATTCACACGTGCATTTTAGAATGATAATAACTAAAAAAAAAAAAATTTTTTATAAATTTATTTTAACAATTTTGTATTTATTAATATATGAGTCGGTGGGCTACTCCTTCTATTACCAATAGGTTTTAGAATGAAACCCTACTCGGCTTGTGTGCTAGGCTACTAGCGCATGTGCGTCTGTGCACACGTCCCTCAGTCATTGGTCCGAGTCGGACTTTGATAGGATATCAGAGCGGTTACGGTTAGCCTAACGACCCGTGTCGATTCTGGTCTGGGTTACCCAGTTCTCCAAGTACGTCCCTCAATCATCGGTCCGAGTCGGACTTTGATAAGATATCAGAGCGGTTAGCCTAACGGTAGACCTGGGCAAACGCGGGCGCGGGCGCGGGCCGGGCTTGGGACGGGCTTCCCTCGAAAATTTATCCCGTTGTTGCGGGCGCGGGCCGGGCTAAGCCCGCTTAACGGGTTAGAAGTCGTGTCCAAGCCCATTCGCGAATGCGGGTGCGGGTAGCCCGCGGGTACCCACGGGTATTTAAAAAACTGTTTTTTTTAACTTACGTTTTATTTTTTGGCTTTGTTGAGTTGATATTTTTTAACCTTTTAAGCTACTGTTTTTTTTACTAACCTTTTAAGTTGATATTTATTTTAATTTATTTTATTGATTTCGTGTCAACTTAAAAGGTTGAGTTGATAAATTGTGTGTTATCAATTTTTATTAACCTTTTAAAATTGAAATAAATATCAACGGGTACCCGCCTATATTAACCTTTTAAGTTACTTTTTTTTTATAAAATTGAATGATTAATATCAACTTAGGTTTAGCCTAGTTTTTCTTTTAGGTATAACCTACTGTTCTTTTTTTAAAATTGAATAATTAATATTAATATTATTCATTACATATATATATATATAATTATATATTAATTTTAATAAAAAAAAGGCGGGTACCCGTTGCGGGCCGCTAGGCCCGCAACGAGTTCATTGCTCTGTCCACGGTCCGCGCCCGCTGCGGGCACGGGCCGGGCCTAGCAGCCCGCATGGGCTTCGACTAATGTCCAAGCCTGCTCACAAATGCGGGCGGCGCGGGGCGGGCCGAACGGTCCTACCCGCGTTTGTCCAGGTCTACCTAACGGCCCGTTTCGATACTTGTCTGGTTTACCCAGCCAAACAATGAGAAATGGAAAAGCAAACAAGTGAGAGGATATATGAATCGAAGGACCACTGAATCATAACTGTATTGGAGTCCACTGGATTTCCACCCTCCTCCTCCACCCTCCTAATCCTGCCTTTTGTTCGCATTATGCCTACCTCATAACAACAACATAACCATTGGCCCCTCAAATTCATTACTCGATCGCTCGTTTTACGATCCCTCAAGAGCCGCTCTGAAACCCCCCATGGCTGCCCTGTCCACCTCCATAGACGACGCCGGAGCCACCGAGGAGAGGTGGCGGCTTAAAATCGGCGACTTCCGCCTCCCGCCATCCGATTCTCAACGTCAACAACACCACTCTCCCTTCATCCTCCGTCGTCTTTTCCGTCGCACACCTTGTCAGTCGTCACTCTCTCTCTCTCTTGAACAAACATAACCAGAGGAAATGTGAATGAAAAGCAACTTTCCTTTTTCCTTCTTCGTGGTTGCTTTTATGTGGATTAGATTGCTTTTTTAGCTGTTGCGATTGCGAGCGATTGTTTTTTGCTTCGCTACTGGTGATTTTTAATTACGAATATCTTTTATCAGACCTGAATCCTGGAAGATTAGACTCTTTTTGGAGACATTACGGGCGCTCCAAAAGTGGCAATTCTGATCATGCAATTTCTAGATTTCCATATTGATATCATATGAATAATTTACCAATTAATGCTATTTCCATCAACATTTAATATTCATTGTCTTCTACTGCAGTGTAGTGCTTATATATTCACTCTTGAATCTTGCCTGTCCTAATTTTGTGCATTATTAATTTGTTCCCTCAATCAATTTATTTTCTATGATTCAGTATGAGTATTGATTCTCATTCTGTACGTGTAGAATGATGTGCCAATTAGTTAGTTAACTCTTCATCCAGCCAGAATATGCTTTAGCTTCTTCTTCCAAGAAAAAGTTTTAGCCAATAGATTCATCTAAAACTAAGTTCGAATGCATTTCCAATTGTCTCTAAAACTTGATTCCTCTAAAAAAGTGTCTTGGTAGCTTATATACTAGTACTATTTACAATTGTCTCTAAAGTAAGCCATGGCCCATAAGGGAAAAAAGTTGTAAGGCTAAACCAGCCAAGTAGGAGTAGGGTCCACTTGTTTCATATTTTCTGTGGAAAATACCATTAGAAGCATAAGGAATGTCAAGTTCGCGTAATGTTTAAGTAGTTCCTCAGATGACCAAGGTATCGGATTCCTAATCTTAGTTCTATGTTCCTAAAGTGTACTTAGTCTATGTTTGCAGCTCCTAATTAGCTGTGTATTTTACTCCCTGTGTGTGAATTTGTCATGATATACTGAGAGCAAAACACTCTTGCTGACAAGTGCTCGGTCTGGGTTAAGGGTTTCTGTTGTCCCTTGTGACGTTCCATGGATTTTTCAATGACACCTCTTACTTCTCCTCCATTTGCTTTAGGGAAGAAGAGAAGAGTAGCTGAGTATTACAAGAAACAAGAGAGATTACTTGAAGGATTCAATGAAATGGAGAATATGATCGAAACGGGCTTCTTCCCTGGAAGCCTAACTGAGGTTGGTAATACTTTCCTATCTCCAACGGATAAAGGTTCTATATGTTTAACAGATGTTTGTTTGGTTTTGAAGCTTCCATTGTGTTATATTCCGCTTCATTTAGTTGAACATAAAAAATGCAGTTATTTATTCACGCATAAATTCACCCGAATAGGCTTTGATTTGAGGCTACCGATTTTGTTGTCATATGTTTTCTAGCTGAGTCACAAGTATAGGCTGGATCTATGCTTGCATCTCTGCTGGATTTTACAATCCCTCTGATCAACTTTATTTGATGTTTTAGGGGGTAAATTTTGAACAACAATAGTTGATGTTTTACAAAATCCAATGTATTTAGCATCATTTGCAATGCTTTGTTCTTCAATTTCTATGCAATAGGGCATTTCTATTGGTCCGTTCATATTGCTTTATGAAATTGAAAAGATAAAGTTTACTTTTCTTCAAAATTGTGTCAAATGCTAAAACATCGTATATTAATGGCAGGGGGAGTAGTTTCTTTTGTCTATTTTTGTATATGTGGAATTTAAGCTATGTTGATTTTATCTCTCACACCCATACAAACAATGCCACCAGGATGAAATGAAGCAGCTTGCAAAGGGTGAGAGGTTGGCAATCAACATCTCGAATGTGGCTAATGTTGTCCTTTTCCTTGCAAAGATATATGCATCTATGGAGAGCAGATCATTGGCAGTAATTGCCTCGACGCTGGATTCACTGCTTGATCTTCTATCTGGCTTTATTTTGTGGTTTACTTCCCATGCTATGAGGACCCCAAATCACTATCATTATCCAATTGGAAAGAACCGAATGCAGCCAGTGGTAAGTTTACTGGATGAGTTAGCACATCTTGCTCTACAAAACTGGAGTTTCTCTATAACATCGGCTACAAAATGCTAATATAGTTCAGAATCCTCATATTACATCTTTCAATTAGCCCTAAAGCAAGGCCTCTTATTTAGAAGCAAAAACTGAAAGGGATTCTAGAATTTGTTAACATCATCATGTCTGGAAATTAAATGAAAGAACCATGAATAGTACCAGTCTTGAGCATTCATATGGTCCTTCTATCATGCCACAATTAAAGACTCTAGCTATCTATACACCCTTAGGATGAAGATATGAATTCATTTTTCTTCTGTGAGATAACTGATTGTTGTCATCTTTTCTGTTTAGGGAATAATTGTTTTTGCATCTGTGATGGCCACTCTTGGATTGCAAATATTGCTGGAATCTGGTCGCGACCTCATTTCACAGGTATGGGATACCATTCTTCTGTGGATTATATATAGTAAAAAAAAATACCAGAGTGAATTGTACGTTGAAGAATATTGACCAAAGAGGATCTCAGCTACCTTCCTTCAACAGCAAATATCAGATTAGTTTAAACTTGAATACTCCAGTGTGGCAGGTTTTTGTTCACTCCTAGTCTGTGAAACTAAATTTTTCTGAAAAACTTTAGTTCAGAAAGGACTGAAAATGTGGTTTTGGCACTGTTCCAGTATGGCAACTTTTTGTCGAAACCTGTTGTGGTCCATTTCGGTTAAGGTATGGCCAATACGCCACCTTATACAAGGAATGCTTAGTTTCAGTTCTTAGAAAGAATGGGAGAATATTAATGTCTTTCTAGTCTATCTATGTTAAAACGTCTTGAATGAAATACTTGATAAACCCCTTAAGAGTCAAGGCAAAACTCCAAGGCAGGGACGGTGGATAGCTAGCCTAGGCAGATTGGTTAACCTTGCAAAGGGCGTTCGAGAGATAGGGGAGGATAGAGCCGGGTGGAGGGATAGGTAGGATTTTGTTGATATGTGGGGCTGGTATACGGCTAGATTAGCCATTTTGTTGTAGGATTCAGTCCGACCTTTTGTAACTAGATCTGTTTAAGATCACATGTCTATAAATTTACCTTTTCAGGAAATACTTGATAAGCTGTACAGTTGTGAAGGGTCATTAAGAAAACACGTTCTAACATCTGGAACCTAATATTGTGTTACAGAAAGGGCCTAAGATGAATCACAATCAAGAAATGTGGATGATTGGGATTATGGTGTCTGTAACAGCCGTAAAGTTTGCTCTCATGCTTTTCTGTCGCCGCTTCAAGAATGAGATTGTTAGGGCCTATGCTCAAGACCACTTCTTCGACGTGGTTACCAACACTGTTGGTCTTGTGACTGCAGTTCTTGCTGTGAAATTCGTCTGGTGGATTGATCCCACCGGAGCTATAATTGTGAGTATTCAATCTTTCAAGAGTGCCTTATTTCATGTGATGTTCCAAAATTATAATCATTTGGTTTTGAATGCACAGATTGCTTTGTACACAATGTGCACATGGGCTAGAACCGTGGTGGAGAATGTATGGTCGCTCATCGGAAGAACTGCGCCTCCAGAGTTTTTGGCAAAGTTGACATACCTGATATGGAACCACCACGAGGAGATCAAGCACATCGACACAGTGAGAGCTTACACATTTGGAGCCCACTACTTCGTGGAGGTCGACATTGTGCTGCCTGAGAACATGCTCCTGAATCAGGCCCATAACATCGGAGAAACGCTCCAAGAGAAGCTCGAGCAACTCCCCGATGTGGAACGTGCATTCGTCCACATCGACTTCGAGTTCACTCACCGGCCTGAGCACAATGGCAAGGCGTGAGAAATATGCATCCAGTGCAGGGGTGCAGTAGGCTATTCCAAGTCACATTTCTTTTCTTATTTAGTCATTTGGTAGTACGTTGCCTTATGAGTGACAACCTTCGTTTGTATTTTACTATCAAAATCGAGTGAAATTTAAAGTTACAAGGTTTCTAGTTAAGTTTTACCCTGACAAGAGAAACACGAAACACGAAAATAGGTAGTTTACCCAGCTGATCAACCATTCAGCATGTGATCTAAGACCATCAGCAACAAAGAGTCACACGAATCAAAACTTATTTCAACCACATCAGCAACTATTCCTGCCACGTCAGCTTTCCACTAACTTTTCAACTTTTTACATTTTTCATCAACAACACAGAGTCGCGCGAATCAAAACTCACTTTACATTTTTTTATATTTATTAAGCTAAATGTTAATTTATTTTACTTAATTTTTTTTGTTAATGATATTATTAATATACATATCATTAAAATAAAAAGGCATACAATTAAATTTAGAATTTTTTTATTAACTTGATATACTGAATCTTTAACATATACTCCCTCTGATCCAAAAAGGATGTCGTTTGACTTTTTAACACGTAATTTAAGGAGCTAAAAACTATATAAAATACTATCAACTTTTTTAAAATTATTTTTTTACAACTTAATATTTGTTGGTAATAAGTATTAGATTATAAAAAAAATAATAATAAAAAAGTTAATATATTATATACTCCGTAGTTTTTACCTCCTTAAAATACGTGTTAAAAAATCAAACGACAATCTTTTTGGATCGGAGGTAGTAGTAAACTTAGCAAAAAAAAATTCCAAACATATGCAAAATGGGTGTCATTGAATAGAGAAAAATAAATCATATTCAAAAATAATTTTTTTTTTCTAAAAAATAAATTATTTAACGAATAAATAGGGGTTTTAATTTAATTAAAACTCATCGCCATGTGGCGTGTTCCCATTGGGTAGCATAAATCAAAACAAAAAAAAAAATTAATGGGATGATCCGACTCTCCCAATTGATTCAACTCCCCCGAATCAAACAGTCTCTCTCCTCCCTCTTTCCAAAAGTGCTGACGTGGACCTTGGTTTTGATCCGTGCAGATCTCCGTTGCTAATGGTCTAACACTCCTTTTTTAGAAAGGGGTGCAATGTTGTTTTAAAATAAATAAATAAGAAAATTGATGTTTCATTTGTCTATTTCATATACTCCTTTCGTTATATAATACGTAGTATGTAACTAACTATAAAAAGGGTACATTGTGAATTGAAGAGTTTTTTTTTTTCCGACGTAGTTAAAAAAAGAAAATTATTCAAGCATGAAATCTATTTTGAAAAATAGTCAAAACATCTCTAACTTGCTATTTGTAACGAGTCTAACTCGCTATTTCAACAGAGTCCCGACACAGTGTGTCCTATGCCAAAATGATGAGGAAGATGCGCCATCACTTATTCCTAGAATGCTCTATGTCTAGGGCAATAATTTCAACATTTGAGCAATATGTTGGGAAATCTTTCATTAACCCGTCTACTAGGCACTCCATTCACGAGAATTTTGCCTCGATTAATCTTAATAATACCAAATTTGAAGACTTCTGTTTCATTTGACATACTATTTGGGAGACTAGGAATAAAGTCATTTCAACAATCAAGAGGTAGGTTCTCCCACCTCCATTGTATATCAAATGTGTCAAAAAATAAAGGAATGGAATCAGGCCCTTGGGGCTGATAGAAAGAAGAAGAGAAATCATAAGCGGGATAAAGTGAGGACGTCTACAAAATTAATGTGTCAAAAAATAAAGTGAGGACGTCTACAAAATTAATGTAGATTGTTAGGGAGAGTACATGTCAGGTTAAGGATATCTTTCAACATAGAGTTAGCCCAGGATCCATTTTGCAGACAGAAACGGATGCTTTTTGCTTGGGGGTCTAGTTTGCCTTGGAGAATGGAATAAAGAGTGTTATTATTGAAGGCGACAACCTGAAAGTCGTTAAAGCTATAAATGGGGACACTAGTGTTGACTGGGACATATGCAGAGTCATTGAAAACATCGTTGCTATGAAGAACCAGTTTGACAAGATTGATTTTCGACACTGCTACAGAGAATCAAACGCAGTTGCGGATTACATTGCTAGAAATAGGAGTATATATAGCTTGTTAAGTCTCCCCTTGCACGAGGATTTGTTTAACATCGTCATTCAGGATGATCAACGGTGAACCTTGTCTTGGCAAGACATCCTACTGATAGGTAGGTAGGTAGGTAGATAGAGAGAGAAACAACAAATCTGCTTAAATTTTTTTTTGAAAAAAAACTAGAGAGGGAAGGAGAAATGTACAGAGGGAAGAAGAGAGAAAAAGAGAGCGTGGAGTGGGGGAGGTGTGACAGACAGGGAGAGGGAAAGAGCTCTGAGAGAGAGGGGGTAATTTAGGAGATGTGACAAAGAGAGAGGGGAATGAGAAACTAATGTTTTAATATGTGGTGAATATCTATATCTAATATCTAATATAATACTAAAGCAAATGTTACTCAAGCCACGTGGCACACTCTCCTTCACCGTAGGCTTACGTGGCGATTTCATATTAAACCTGGACCCACCTTCAATTTAAATTTAAATTAATTAATGCTTAATTAATTATTTTTCAATTAATGTATTTTGTTTTACATGTTTGTTTTGGCATTGTTATCGTATTTTTCTAACAAACAAATTTTATTTTTTTAATTGAATTTTATTTGCACTTGCATGTTTGCAGATGTTTGAGATCCACATGGTGAATTTTCCATAAAACTTCAAATTGAGTCATCGCTCTAACAAAATTCAATGTATATGACTTCATTTCCTCCAATATATATAACTTCGTTTCCCCTAAAATTTAATTTTTATGATATAATTATATATATATATATATATATATATATATATATATATATATATATATATATATATACACACGTAGAATCTTCTTATTTAATGGTTATTTGATACACAATTTTTATTTTCATTATAAATGGCGGTTAAATATTTATTTTTTAAAAAATAATAATTTTCAAAACACTACCAAACAATAATTTATTTTTAGGGAGAGTTTTGAAAATTAGTTTAAATCAATAAATAAATTATCTATTTATATATTGTTAAAATAAATTACGTACTTATCTCATTATGGTAGCTTTTTATTAATTTCTATTTAATCTTTTATTAAAAATAGTTGATTTAGTTACAATTAATTAATACTAAAATTTAGATGTTTTGATTTTTTTATAGATTATCTACTTTCAATCATTATTTCACCTTAATTATTTATTGAATTAAATAATTGTGTCTTATGTATTTTTAAATTAATAAATCTAACTAAATTATTTATAATATTGTTTAGAATAATTTTTTTATAAGCTAAATACCTAATAATATGTGTAAAACTCTAATATATCCAATATAATACAAAAACACTTGCAAAGTGGGACACGTGGTGGCCATACATTGAATATTAGAAATTTAAGATATATCCCCAATTGTTTCTCCAAATGTTTAAAAATCTCACTTTAAAAATAGATCATCTAACCAATCATAATTTAGTTTTAATCAATTACTTAATTTTAATCTATCTAATCTAATCCAATTAATTCCTAATTTCATTTTCTAATCACGCTCGTGTCCATCTTTAATTAAAAATAATATCCATCTTTAATTAAAAATAATAATTGATGGAACTTATCGTAAATTTTAGGCTTAGATTTAAAATTTTATCACTAATCAATTTTTTTTTAAAAAAACAATTTTTTATATATACAAAATTAAGGCCTAACCATCTAGAATGAATTATTTCATCTATCTAGCATAAACCAATTCTCATTAATGATTAATCAATGACATTTAATCAATCATCTATCTATCTAATTTCTAAAACTTTATACTCCAAATAAAAAAATCTCGATTAAATCTTATTAACCAATTAAAAAAAACAAATCAAATAATTTATGTCAAGATAAAATTTGAACGTAAAAGGCAAGATTAAACTTAAAAAGAACACAAAATATATACATCTTTCACACTTTTCTAAATATCTACATCTTTAACACTTTTCTAACTCACGGATAATCTACTTTCCAAGCTACAAACTCTAATTTTAGGTTTTTTATTTAGCTCTATTTACAACTAAGGTGTCATTTTTAATTTATCTCTTTGGCCATGTTTCGTTCTTTTGCATGAGTAGATAAGAAATCAAATTTCCCTTAAAATGATGAGTTTGTTTGGTTATTATAATCTTAAGTAGATGAGAATAAATTAATAAAAAAAACTAAAACTAAAAAATGATTTAATCAATAATTACTTATCAATTTATATCATAAAAATTGTTTTTAATAAAAAGAATTATTTTTTGGTCTGATAGAATCTTCTTATTTAACGATTATGATTTGAGACATTGTATACTTGATTTTTATTTTCAAAGAAATGGTTGTTAAATATTTATTTATTTATTTAAAATGGTGTTTTTCGCACAATAATTGTGAAAGTTTTACTTGAATAAACTTGGTCTTTATACCTCTTTTATAATCCCAAACATATTGACATTAAAATGATGTGACAAATACTTCGAAAATTATAGACATGCATGTTTTTTTATAGCTTAAGTTAGAGTTGTTTAACAATTATAGGTAGAGTTAAACATTTAAAAGCGCTAAAAAATATTGAATGATTTATATTTTAATAGTCATTTTATTTTAGCTTTTTCTAAGGTTCACTTTTTTCTATTAGATCAATAGTTAAAATGTATCTAGATTATCCAATAAAAACAAGATTAGCTCTACATAGTTATTTCCTTAAATTTGGGCCCACCTTTCAATTAAAAAATTTATCTCAATTTAAACTTTTATAATCAAATTAATTT
Source organism: Persicaria tinctoria (assembly GCA_037127255.1). Classification (NCBI taxonomy): domain Eukaryota; kingdom Viridiplantae; phylum Streptophyta; class Magnoliopsida; order Caryophyllales; family Polygonaceae; genus Persicaria; species Persicaria tinctoria. Next base: position 14,891,449 of record JBANSL010000014.1, read on the forward strand.
ATTAATTTAACTAAATAATCAAACTAATTTAAAAGTAAACAATTAATTCAAATGTGTATTAATTATCCAAATCTTTACCAATCTCTAGCTATTAATTATCCGAATATCCTATTTTATTAATTTAACTAAATATTTTTAATACAAATCTTTATTCATTATTAAATCTTTGCTGATTGTTTTCTTATTTCAATTAGGATATTTAGTCTAAAAATAATTGATACTTAAATCAAATATTTAAAGCTAATGCTAACAACTATGCTATACATTTTGTTTAACTTAAACACATAATATAGTTTACTTTAAACCTTAATTTTATACTACATCACATTTTTAAAATTTTTAACTCAATAATTTTTTGACGTATTACAAAGTTCCATATCGATCTTCCACCGATTAGATATTTAACTAATTTCCAAAACACTCCCGAACAATATTTTTATTGTTATGGAGTGCTTTGAAAATTAGTTTAAATCAATAAATATATTATTTATTTATTGTTAAAATAAATTATTTACTTATTGTTAAAATAAATTATTTGTTTATTGTTAAAATAAATTACGTACTTATCTCATTTTGATAACGTTTTATTAATCAAAATTTCAATTATCCACAATAAAATTCCAAACTCCTACTTTAATTATGTTTGTTGTAAATTGTGTATTTGAATTCAATTGATGGTTATGGACTTTGTTTTGATTCATCCGCGTATATATTTTCTTCTCATATATTATCATTTATATTATGAAATTGATTTCGTGTTTTTTATAATCCAAGATGGTGATGACGATGCATGAATGATTAATTTCCATAACCACAATGATCTAAAAATAATTAACAATATGTGTAGTCTACAAGATTAGAGTACGTATGCTTCAAAAATGAAAATTGAATATTATTAGTATGATTAGAGTATGTATGTTTCCTTTAACCTAAAATAATTTAAAATTTAAAATTTCATATTTAAATGAAATACTAAATGGTTATTGTTGATTTTAGGCAAATAAAATACTCTTTTGAAATATAAAATTTGAATCCAAGTTCAAGATATTCATTATCAATAAGTTATGAGCTCGATTTCAATCCCCATTTTGTTTATTAGTTTTTCCTCCACTTCTTCTTCTTCTTTTTTTACAAATGAATTGAAAGTACAAGCTCGAGATCCAAAAGATTTTCATTCATTTTTTTTATCTGTCATATGTTTTATGAGACTAAGCTAAATATCTATGCTTTGACCTAATATATAATAATAAAGCTTCTATATAGACATTGCAAGTCATATAACATGCTCAAATAAAACTAATAAAATATAATATTTGATAGAGTTTTTAGCTTCTTGAAAAACATGTAAAAAAATAAAATGGCCTATATTTTGAGACGAAAATGATTTTTTTTACTTTTAAGTTTATTAATATAATATAAATTATTTGGTTCTACCTTCCAACCCATTACCACAAGAAATGTGTGTTTAATGCTCAAAGTAATCAATCAGCTTACTAAAAAACTTAGAAGGCTAAAAAAAACTCATTACCATACGACAGTACGTGGTGACTCAAAGCTTTGTACTACCTCTGTCTCAAAATATCGGTCATTTTATTTTTAGATGGTGACTCATTCCCATACGACCTATATTTTGAGATGGATGAAGCATTTTTTTTTACTTTTAAGTTTATTACAAGAATATTTATTCTTCGACATTTTTATGTGCTCTCTATCCAAAAGTTCTTAAAACTCCATTCACCTAAAGTTTGTGTAATATGTAGTCGAACTACCAAATTATTTGATCTTACCTTCCAATCCATTAAAAAAAATAGTAGAGGGCCACATTTTTATATCAGGCATCGGGCATTGCATTTCAAATATCAAACTCGATCCTGCTGGGAAGGTAAGACATTGACGTGTTGCCACATATATTATATATTGATATAATATAAGCATTATATATATATTTTTATCCAAATTATATTATTTTGTTATATCGTTTTCATATTATTATAATAGTATAATATATCTAATATATAATGTAAATACATTATGGTACATAATATCTTATATAAAATATAATATATTTTACAAATCCCGTGCGTTACGCACGGGTACTACGCTAGTTATAATACTAAAGGAGAAGTCGCCTAAGACATGTGACGTCTTCTCCTTTAGTATAGGTTTCTTAACCAATTAAGAATTAATTAATTGTGATTTTATAATTTTTTATTTGATAATCATATTTTCTTTTTAAGTAATTGTTTTTTTCGTGAAAATCTTAACTAAATGATTTGTTATATCAAATCTGAAAATTCAGAAATTCAATGCTTATCTGACTCGATAAAATCTCAACTAAATGATTTTTTGATGAGACTTCATCCAATCTGACTCTAAAGTTTTGTGAAAAAAATCAGAAATTCAATGCTTATCCCTTTTTTATTTGAAATATTGCATATTTATCATAAAATCAATATATTTTAACATTATCTTACAACATGTGCAACCCACTCGGATTTTAAATAACCCTCTATAAATTAAAAATGAAAGTTACAATTCACTCACATTTTTTTCATCCCACTTCCCGTTTTAATCCATCTTATATATATGCTCGATCTTTATTCATTCATACTTGACATATCTGATTTATATTCTCATTTCAGCCTTTCTTGACTAACGTTTAACATTCATACTTTCAGGCTTTGTGAACAATCTCTCAGTTCTCCACCTTCAAGTTCCTCTCTCCCTCGCCTTCCTCTTTCGTTCACTAATTATGTGGTATAAATGCAGCGACCCACCATAATACTATCTTTTCTGCAAAATACTATCTTTATTATGGTTGTGTACTTATGAATATATAATTGTTATTGCTTCTGAATATACAATTGCTCTGCCATAATACTATCTTTTCTGCAAAAAAGGAAAAAGGATGAAAATCTTCATTTGATCACTTGATATATGTAACGCAACAATATTATCTTGCAAAAGAATTAAAATCTTCATCCACTTCATGATTATATTGTGTGTAATAGAATATTGCTAATGAACGTCTCTTCTCATTAACATCAATATTATAATACTAAAGGAGAAGTCGCCTACGACATGTGCCGACTTCTCCTTTAATGTAGCTTTTTTTAAGTAGATTAATTGATTTATCTTAATTGATTGTTAAAATCTAAACTAACTTATTTTTTGAATAATAAAGTCTAAATAAAATAGGATTTGTTTTAAACAAAATCTAAAAAAAAATGATTTATTTTAATTTTTTTTAAAACGGTTTATCTTAATTGATTGTTTATTGATTTATTTTCAACCAGGATTTGTTTTAAACAAACTTATCTCCAATTCACTCAAATGATCGAAACTAGGATTTGCAAATCTATATAAAATCTAAATTAAATTGATTTATCTTAATTTATTGTTAATTGATGTATCATTACTAAGTGGATTTGTTTTAAACAAACTTATCTTCAGTTCACTCATAGGATCGAGACTAGGATTTGCAGTATATTTTTTTATATTTTGAGTAAAGATAATACGGTCCCTAGATATTATTTTCATCCACAACCGAAGTGATAAGGATTAAGGAGGGTTATATTTAAAAAATTACGGTATCCCGTCATCCAGAGAATCAGTGGTTTTCTCCTGATTGAAAACAACCGTGTCAAAGTTTAGATCACATTCAACGCAATGTCAAAAAACAAAGGCAATACGCCCATAGAGAACAACTGTAATGTGAAAAGGAGTGGTACGTTAGGTATCAATAGTATAATACTAAAGGAGAAATCGCGGCAACTTCTCCTTTAAAGTACCTTTTTTTAGGATTTGTTACTTAATTAGATTAATTACATTAGTAATAAAAAAATAGATTTAAAAATTAAAATATTAATTGATTGTTATCTCACTTATCCCACTTATCTGGTGGTTATGATTGTTATCCCACTTATCCGATTAGTTTTAAGATATACCGATTAATAGATTGTTAAAGTAGTTTTTTTTTAATTTGTTAATTAATTACTATAATTAATTTAATTAAGTACTCTAATTAATATATGCAGATAACAAATCTATGGGGTCTAAGGCGATAATTAAAATATGCCGATAGGATTTGCCGATCAAGTGATTAATAATTAATAAATAGAAATAATCATATATACCGATAGGATAAGTACAACTAATCATATATACCGATAGGATTTGCCGATCAGGTGGTTATTATTTGATTTTCATATATGTCGACAGTAATTAATTGCAAAATGAAAGATACAAAAGGTAAGGCTCGACTCCCATAGATTTCATTTTTACCGTTAACTATATAATAATTAACAATGTTTAGATGTGAGGGATATTTAGAGTTTAAAGTTTAGTTACATAAATTTTTTATATATTTTTTAATATTAAATGTATTAATTTAAAAAAAACCGTACAATAGTGCGGGTACTAAACTAGTTCTACCTTAAAGTAAAATATCTCTCAAATTCAAAGTTATTTTTTTGGTCATAGAGATGGATCTCCACTATAAAAGGAGGATCTTGGGTGAATCTAAGCAAGAAATCGGATAAACAAAGCAAGTTCAAGTGCAACAAATCTGGTTATTTTGTTTTCAACCATAGTTATCACACGGTAATAGCACGATAAATCGAGTTTTTGAGATATGAAGGTAAAACTCTCAAATCTCAACTCTTTAATTCTGAAAAATATTTTACCGAAATCGATTTTTTGGAGGAGTATGTTATGTAGTTACCCAAATTGGGATCCTCTACACCAGAACTCATAAAAAACTCTTAGATGATCTTCCTGTTTTACATCATTTTTATTTAGATCGGTTTCCAAAACTAAAAAAACACGGAACACAAAATAGGTTAAATACGATTTCATCAGTTTGATACAAAATAAAAAAATCGGAAATAAAATACAAGAAGTTTCATCATCGAGTTTTGTCAAACCATTTACTTCAAAATAAAATTAGTAGATCTAAACTTATTGCAAGAGATTTGCTAAGAAATTACACAATGCAATACTGTTTTAAACTCCCTCTTCAAGTCTCATCTCGCCGGAACCACCATTTACAAAAACTCTTAGTAGTACTGGTAGATTTTGGCTACCCACAAAACGTAGAAAATTATTAGAACCATATATTCTTCCCACCCCCATGAGTCAACATCTTTAGTAAAGCCCGATTAGTCTCGGTCCTTTTTTTCGCCAGATCCAAAAATGGGGCGATGTCGGAAAATTGAAGAGATCGATGAGAGGGAGACGAGGAGGAAGAATGTGAGTGGTGGTGGGTGAAAGTGGTGGGATAATGGAATATATTGAGGGAAAAGATGAAAAGATTTTAAATAACCCTTTCAAAAGCAGGAGGGTTGGACAAATAAACAAGATATAAAATTTGGAAGACAATTATTCGATAAATTTTTGAACCTGCTGAATTTGGCATATTCCATATTTGATAAGGTAGTTTTTTCCATTGAAAATGGGAAGAGAGTCATTGGTGTGTTTTTGCAAAGAGAGTGTTTATCCTAAACCGATCGATGAAATTGTTTATGTTAGAGATGTGAATGAGACCAAAAGTGTCCCACATCGAAAGTTGAGCATAATAAGCCCTAGTATATGAGTCGGTGGGCTACTCCTTCTATTGCCAATTGGTTTTAGAATGGAACCCCACTCGGCTTGTGTTCTAGGCTACTAGCGCATGTGCGCCTGTGCACACGACCCCCATTCATCGGTCCGAGTCGGACTTTGATATGGTATCAGAGTAGTTAGCCTAATGGGCTGTGTCGATCCTGGTCTGGGTAACCCAGTTGTCCAAGTCTCAACTAGATGGTCATTCCTAGTTGGACTTGCGGGGGCGTGTTAGAGATGTGAATGACACCAAAAGTGTCCCACATCGAAAGTTAAGCATAACCAGCCCTAGTATATGAGTCAGTGGGCTACTCCTTCTATTGCCAATTAGTTTTAGAATGGAACCCCACTCGGCTTGTGTGCTAGGCTACTAGCGCATGTGCGCCTGTGCACACGACCCCCAGTCATCGGCTCGAGTCGGACTTTGATAGTTTTGAAGTTAAGTGGATAATTTACATTGCTACTACATATTTGTTTAGCATATGTATTTACTTTTTTTTTCCATTTTACACACAACTAAAATATGGTAAACTAGCTACTATTAAGATTCGTTATTCATGGTTACTATTGCTATTATCTTTTTTTTTTATGAAGAGGAACCCACCTTCGGTGGCAAACCCTGGGCACGTGACTCTGCCGGCAAGAGTCATGTACCAGGTAAACCGGCTTGCACCGACCGGCTCGACCCACTGGAAAGGAGCAAGGCAAACTTTGGATATTTAATCCAAAGAAAGAGGCGGAGGTAGAAATCGAACCCGAGACCTCCTGACATCCCCCCTTGCTCCCCACCAGTGAGCCACCCCGACTGGGACACTATTGCTATCATCACATTCAACATGATATGCAATATACTGTTTCTATGTAATCTAGTCCTATAAATATTCAAACATCACATGACCTATTTTATTATCACTATATTGCACCTACTCTACTATTCATCGTCTTGCATAAGTCATCAATATATTTATTTGATCTTATTCACCATTGGTATATGCATATACCATAGTTTTTTTTTATATAAGGCAATGATTTGGGGATGGTCAACCACGGTTGACCCACCACCCAAGAGCGTTCAGACGGACGACGTCAGCAATCTCGGTAGGAGCTCGCTCAGCGACAAACGAAGAGGAGAGACCGATATGCGCCAGCCTATTAAACTTGGTTCCCCTCGCGGAAGGTGTGCAAAAAGGAGATCCTCTCAAAAGCGCGGCAGAAGTTGAGGGCATCCGAGACCATCAACTCAATCTCTCAAGGACACCGCCAGATCCCCTTCATGACGTTGATCAGCATCAAGCAGTCGCCCTCCACCTCGATCCGGGAGAAACCCCTCTTCATAGCATCCTGGAGTCCAAACAAGAGACCGAGACACTCTGCTTGCTCCGCAGACACCCTACCGTGGCCCTGAGCACCACAAGAGAGAACTGACCCAAGACTATCACGAATAACAAATCTAGAGGCAGCAATGCCCGAACCAACCATAGCACCGTCAAAATTGAGTTTTACAAAGTCGTCGGCGGGCTTTTTCCATTTTAAAGTTTTTAGTTTTTTCGTTCTGTTTTGGAGGGTATTTATTCTTGTAGTAGGCATTCCATCTTCTTGTTCCTCAGATTGTGCTTTTCTCCAACTTATCCCGTATTGTTTTATATTTTTTATCCATTCTTCCAGATTCCTAATGTCATTGTTGTCAAATAGAATTCTGTTTCTCGTTGACCAAATACCCCAAAGGGAAAAAGCAAGAATCGATTTCTTTTCTGCAGAGATATTTGCAAAAATGTCCGTGATTATATCCTTGTAAGGTTTGTTTTCTTTGTCAGTGTTTCGGATTATGTGTTCGATTTGTCTATCCATTCTTCCAATAAAGGATAAAGAAGTTTGACATTTAGTAAAGAGGTGGGTAGCATCTTCACCATTGTAGTCGCAAAGTGGGCATTCAAGTGGGACATGAACTCCTTTACTTTGTAGTCTAACTTTCGTCGGGGTCCCGTTTAGTAGGTTTTTCCATAGAAAATTTTTAATTTTTGGCGGACAATCAATTTTCCAAATCCATCCGAGTGGATCGGGGTCGGTTCTTCTATTTCTCGTGACATGGTCAAGGGCACTTGCCGTTGAAAACCATCCGTTTCTACTTGGTTTCCAGTATAGTCTATCTTCGATTTCATTTATGGGGATATGAACTTCCAGGATTCTTTCAACAATGTCCAAAGGGAGGAAATCTTTTAATCTATCCACATTCCAAGTTTTATCCGGTTTTAAGAATTGGTTGATCGTTTCTCGTTCTTCAATGTTGTCTATGGCACGGATACTGTGTTGTCGGAAGTTTGTGTCATAATTTAGCCGGTTGTCCTTCCAGAACCTTATGGTTTTCCCATTACCAACCTGCCAAATAAGACCTGAGCAGAATTCTTCTTTAATCTCCATCAACTTCGCCCATTGCCATGACGTGTTCTTTTTCCTCGTATAGTCCCAGATGTTCTCTTCCTTCAAGTATTTTTCTCTAACTATTTTCACCCATTCATTTTGCGGTTCCGCAATTATTTTCCATAGTAGTTTCATTTGCAAAGTCTTATTCATGACTTTTGTCTTCTGAATTCCTAGTCCACCTTCATTCTTCGGTCTGCATACTTTATCCCACCCAATAAGTGGTTTATATCGTGGGTCTTTGTTCCAGAAGAAACATCTGTTAAGTCTATCAAGGTCATTTTGTATACTTGCAGGGAGCATGAAGTTTTGCATGACATAACTTGGTTTGGCAGCTAAATTAGCTTTAACTAGAATCGCTCGTCCTTGTTGGGTTAATTCGTTTGCTCTCCCTTTCGTTAGTTGGTTCTTTGATTTTTCAAGGACATCTTCAAACGTGTTCTTGTTCACTCTATCGTTAATAATCGGGCAACCAAGATATTTTTCTAACGCAATTTGGTTAGTTATTTGTAAGCATGATTGGATTTGTTGTTTTTGGTTGTTTGTGATCCCTTTTGTCGCTTGGAAAGCTGATTTTTGGAAATTAACTTTTTGACTGGATATCGCACAATAATCATCAAGTATAGTTTTCACTGTTTTACATGCTTCTGGGGTCGCTTTGGAAAATATCATTATATCATCTGCGAATGATAGAAATGGAATACGAGATCCATTTCTAGATAACTTGAAGCCTATGGTGTTCGATAATTGTTCGCATTGTCGTTGGAGCTTTCTAGCAAGAATCTCAGCACCTAAGATAAAAAGGTGGGGAGATATCGGGTCACCTTGTCTAAGTCCCATGTGAGGTCTGAAAGTCTCAGTTGGTTCATCATTTACCGGAATGGAGAAAGAAACAGTTTGGACACATTCCTTTATCCAACCACAAAATTTTTGGCAGAAACCGAACTTAGACATAATCGCAAAAAGAAAGTCCCAGTTCACTCTATCATATGCTTTTTCCATGTCAAGTTTGATTGCAATCCATCCATCACGACCTTTCCTACTACGAAATGAGTGAAATATTTCATGAGCTATGAGTACATTGTCTTGGATCGCTTTGTCTGATATAAAAGCTCCTTGTAGTGGGTGAATTATTTTTCCTATGACAGTTTTCATTCTATCGGCCAGAATTTTTGCAATTGCCTTATAAATAGTCGAACATAGGCTAATGGGTCTATAATTATTAGTTGTTCTTGGGTTGTCACATTTCGGGATTAGCGAAATGAAAGTTTGGTTAATTTGCTTAAGCATTCTTCCATAATGGAAAAAGCCTTTGATTGCTCTAATGATCGATGGACCGACGATGTCCCAGTAGTGTTGGTAGAATTCTGCTGTCATTCCGTCGGGTCCTGAGGACTTGTCTTTTCCAATCGAAAAGAAAGCCTTTCTAACTTCTTGGTTAGTAATAGGTTTTGTGAGAAAATCATTCTCTTCTTCTGTAATTTCTATGTTTATTAATTCGAGATATTCTTCTAATAATCGGAAATTTATTCGCTCTTCGCGAAATCTTTTTTCAAAATCTTGTTTGATTTCTTTTCGGATGTTTTCATCCCCAATTATTGTCGTTCCTTCTCTGGTTCTGATTTCTCTTATGAGTTTTCTGCTTCTACGTCCTGTAGCTACTTTGTGGTGGTACCCTGAGTTTGTGTCAGCTAATCTCAGGTGTTTTGTTTTCGCCCGTTGGCGCCAGTACATTTTATGGTACTGTAAGATCTTTTTTTTTGTTTATCAATTGCAATTGTTTGCTTTATTATTGTCTTCTATTGTGAGGGTGGTGAATCGATCATCCGTTGTCAAAACCGAAATTTCTCCGCTCATGATCTGGTAGTTTTTCCATAACACGCAAAGGCCTCCCGATCTACCACGCGCTGGAATCCATCAGATCGAGTCAAAACCGGCTTTTTTCCAAACAACCTCCTGGGGTTGGGTTTCCGTTTTTGTTTCCATAAGAACCATAATCTGGATATTTTCAATTTTACAAAAGGTTTCTACCTCGGTCCATAGGTTTCTTTTTCCAATTCCGCAACAATTCCAAGTACAAATTTTTATCCTGGACTAATTATCTTGATCCTTGTCACTTTAATTGTTCGAGTTTCCGTTTTGTAGAGTTTTTCAATCGGTACAAACATTTCCGATCGAGTCCTCTTTTTAGATTCATTTCATATTTGTTCATTTGTGATGGGTAATCCTTGGGTTCAATGTTTTTCTTTATTTTCTCACTTTGTGTGTCGACAGTAGATGCCATATCCCTAGAGGCCAAAGGAGAAAGAAAGAGCACCTAAGGGGGACAGAACCGCGCCTTTCTTTCCCTAGGAGTTTTAAGAGCTTTCCTATAGTTCTTTTTTCCGGCTTCACGCTTTCTTATGGATCCCAATTCGTCATCAAGTTTTTTCCTGCTTACTTGACCATTGTGCTTTCTCCTTTTCTTTGTTCTGCTGTGATTGTTCACAGTTTCCGGCTGTTCCATGATGCATGAGATGCAATTGTTTAAATGGCCACAATTGTAGGGTCCTTTTTCATGTTCAATGGGAAGGCACCAATAATTTCGCACCTGGGATTCAATTTTTTCCAAATAACATACAAGCACAAACAAATACTTGTAGCAAATTTCAGCATCACAAACCCCATAATCATTACAATAATAATTCAAGCTGATTTTTCTTGAATAGGGAGATAACAAACGGAGAGTATCAAATTCATTCATACCTCTATCAGTCTTCAGGGATATTGTGTTGTTGTCAATTTTCCTAGTTTCTTGTTGCCCATTTCCTTTTACTAATTTCCTATCAGCCACCATGTATTGTGCATATGGATTCGGATACGAGATCTCCTTGTTTTCATTGTTCAATACTTGATTGGGTTCATCAATCCGTTTTTCTTTGGGGCATTGCGCTTTTTTGAGGCTTTTCTTCCCAATACTCGCAGGGTTTACGACTTCAATGATCAGGGAACAGAGAGAGAATGCTCTCCAATTTGAGAGAGTAATGCCTTCATTCCAATCGTCCTGCACAAGGAGAGACAAACCAAGACAACACCACAATCCAGCAATTTTGGGTCGAGAATGAGTTCATTTTCTTCCTTGTATTCTTATTTTTGTTAATGTTTTCGACCCTTATTTCATCAATGCCAGGGGCATCAATACCAGAGGTTTTACTCCATTTCACAACCATATTCAGGGTTAAAGAGATCAATATCAATGGTAAAACAAAAGAAACGAGAAAGACACACAAAGTGCACCTTGGTGTTTTATCTTCCGCTCTGTTTCATTTTGGCCTTTTCCATTAGCTTTATGCATTCCCTGGGTTTACACCTGGCAAACAAAACAAGACAGTAAAGGAGAGTTTCGAAGTAGCATCCCTTCTTAAACATCATTATCATGTACTTAGTCTTATTCTTATTTCCGAAATAGAGTTTTTTCTCTATTGAAATAATAGAGCAAAGGCTGTGATTTGGCAGAGAGTAAATATTCTCCATTTCTTGTGGGATTTGTTCAACGGGACTAGTATAACTTTGTTCATGTTTTCGATTCTTAACCTTTGCGGTTATACTTTTTGTCAATATGTGGGTCCATGATGCGTTGTTGATAGGATCACTGGGGTCTTTTTCGTTTACAAGGCTATACACCTGCAGCGGGATCAGAACAACCAAGTTGTAGACAAGTCCCTTCGAAAAGAACATCAATAATAGGGAAAGAACCAAGTCAACAAAGCACGGGTGCCGGAGACAAATGATCAGCAAATCAATTAGATCAAGGAGATCAACATTAGATTTAAATATAAGACAGGACAACAAACCAACAACTTTCCTATGTTCAGAATTCATATTCAATAATTTCATGAGAAGAAGGTGGGGCTTAGTTTCACAAATTCTTCCGAGTTCAGTATAACATTTTAAGTAGTCTAAGTTTGCAACACTTGAGATTAGAACAAGCATGAGGCCATGGATGGGTTCAACTTGGGTGTAAGGCACCCAAAATAAATGTCCTTCTGGGTACCCAAAAGTGGAAAAACTCTATTCAAAATCCGATGGTCCGGCTGCTGAGCACAAAAGAGTAGAAAACAGAAAATAGGACACTCGAAATACAACAGCAAACAGCAAAAGCACTGAAAGAGCGAAGCCATGGGTTGAGAATTTTCATCATAATTTTGGCCCTTCATGAGTTCTTTATTCCTCGTATCAATTTTACATGGGGCAGTATAAAACCAATAGAGTTTGTCAGCATTTTCTTGCCTTGGCTCGAGATTGGTCACCTTTGACCTGAGAGTCAGTAAGTCATGCTTCTCATTTCGGTTTAGTTTTCGATTTTGGTCAAGTAAGATTGTTTGTTCAAAGGAAGTTTCATGCTTGGGGCTCAAAGTAACACACTCCATGTCCAGGAATAAGGAATAGAATTTGCACAACCATATCGTAGAAAGTCTGCTTATCATCCAACAGTTAATAAATATTCCTAGGCTCTCAATTGTATTCTCAAAATCACAGGTTTTACAAAGGACAAGCAACAATGGTTCATGAACTAGGATGCTCTTAGAACGAATGTGGAGATTTAGTTCACGGGAAATAAAGAACCTGAAAAGGGAAACCCAACCCTCGAACAATGAACAGTCCAAGGATCCGGCACCGAAGCGACACAGCCACGCCGACCAGCCAAGGACCTCTCGACCGGCGCCAGCCACACCATGAACCAACTCTCTGCACAGACGAAGCAGAGAGGGGCGAAATTCCCCCGCCAGCCACAGTGGATCTCTTTCTCTTCTGTTCGCATCTTCCAGTATATCCTTCCCCAACGTTTTTTGTTCCTCGATTCAACCTTCACTGCAGATCTAGCCCCATTAGGTCTTCGATTGCTCTCGCCCGTCTTCTTCTTTGTCACTTTTGTGAGAGTCGGACATCAGATTTGTTTGTTTTCTTCCTTGATTCGACCTTAGGGCATCTCCCACCATAGGCTATAAAATGGGTTTTAGCCTTTTTTTTCTCCCATCATAAGTCAAAACCCATTTTGGCCAAATTTTTTTTGGCCTATTTCTAAAATGAAGGTCAAATTTGGTTTGGCATTTTAGAAGGCCAAATGTGAATTCCACCATTTTTTTTATTTATTTTTAACTGTTCATTATTAATATAAATTTATAAATCACACAATTAATTGTATATAAACTATATAATTATAATTTTTATCAAAACTAAAAGTTATAGTTTGTAAAGATTTTGATGAGTTCTTTGATATGACTATAATATTTAATATGTTTGGATTTTATTTGTATAAATAATTAATATCTTTAGAAAAACATATTCATTTTATATTATTACATCTTCATCAAAATCATATCTCATAAATAAATATCGAGTTGCATAAATTACTATATTTGAAAATAATAATAAAAAATCTCAAAACACATCAAAACCATAATATGAAGTAAATTTATAAATAATAAAATAATAAATCTATATATTATATAGTTATGATTTCCAATTAAAAATAAAATTTGTAGTATTGTTAAGATATTCAAGAGTTCTTCGATATGACAATAATATTTGACATATTTGAATTATTATTGCATTAATAATATTTTTAGAAAATGACATTAATATTCTTTTATTATAGATTCATCAAAATTATAATAAAAATAAATATTAAGTTGCTTAAAGTACTAAAGAAGAAATATCAAATATAAAATGAAACAACCAACTATTGAATCATGGTCACATACGATGTAAGACATTTTGATCCTGTTCAAATTAATCAAAGATTGAATTAGAAATGTCAATAGTTTCATTTGAATAGTGAGATGATGATGATATTTGACAAGAATTCATTGTTGATTCAATTCGAAAGGATAATGAAACGATAGAATCGAGTGACGGAAATGAGTATGAAAGTTCTAAATTACATGAGTTTTTATAGAAAATTTGCCTGCCAAATTTGGCCTACGGTGGGAAGAACAAAAACATTTAATAGGCCAAAAGAGAATATTCTATAGAATATTCTCTTTTGGTAGGCTATTTCCCTTGACTATTCTAGCCTACGGGGGAAGATGCTCTTATTCCGATGATTTCTGGATTTAAAAGTGGTATTTGAGGGTTTTGAGCGAGAGCTTTCATGTTTCAGCTTAACGTGTGTTTTGATTTGAGATTGGGGCTTAGGTTTTATGAGTGAATCTCGAGTTTCTGGGGTTTGTTCTAGTTGGCCGGTGGTGACTGGGAGATTGTTGCTATTTTGTGGAGGCTCGGATTTGAGGTTCCACGGTCGACGGCGGCGGCTGCGTTCAAGGGTTAGGGTTTCCTCTTTCAGAGTTTCTCTCTCATCTTTCTCTCTCATCTTGAAAGCTTATATGCATATACCATATGTTAGTTAAAGGGAATGCATTAGATATATGTGACATAACTATTTGTTCTATCTTAACCTATAAATTTTAGATTATACATTAATTAATTATGTAATATTAATTAGTATATGATTTCATATGTAGTGTTATTATAGCAATTAGCAAACATGATCAAAAAGGAATTTGATGCCTTGGACTTGTCAAGAGAGACAAGGACCTCGAATGGAGGGTGAGTGCCTTAACTAGAGGTGGCAAAAAGGCGGGTTCGGGGCGGGGTACCCTCCCCGTCCCTGTCCCCGCTCGGGGACTATAAATCGCCCCCGTCCTCGGCAGGGAATCTTCATCCCCGCTTAATTTTTTCCGTTTGCGTTCCCCGCTGGTTTTTCCATCGGATTCTCCATTTAAAAGTCATGGTTTCTCCTCATTTAATAGAAAACTATATGATATTATCAAAGTTATGTTAAAAATATGATATAAATATTACCTATGATATTTCATAAATGTAAATTATAAAGTAAAAATTTTAAAGTGAAAGAAAAATTATATAAACTTAGGTAAGATTTAAACAAAATGGGGGGTTTCGTACTCCCCATCGGGGATCCTCAATGGGAGCGCGCGGTGGCGGGGCGGGGATGGGTCGAAATCGTATGTCCCCGTCCTTGTCCACTTCTCCTGTCCCTCTTTACAATCTTTCTATTTTCTTTTTCTTTTAATTTTAATTTACATTTATTTTTAAATTAGGTTGTATGAGGGGGGGACGGGGGAGGGGGACAAGGAGGGGGGCGGGACAAAGGATATGACTCTGGTGGGGATTGGGGTGAGACTATTATCCACGTCCTCGCGACGGGGATTTACCGCAGGGATCGGGACGTCCTTGTCCCATTGCCATCCCAAGCCTTAACACACTTGAAGACTAATGGTCTGGAAGAGACTGTCGAAGAAAATAACATCACCACTCCACAAGGGCAATGTCATTATCTTCCTTCATCACCATGCATATAAATGAAAACCGAAAATCTAAATATTTATTGGTGGAAGATCCGAATGAATTATGGGAGAATTTAGTCAAACAATACGACAATCAAATGAATATATTACTCCTACTGACCATATATATAAGGGAGTATAACTCCGTTGAGTTTCGAATCACATCAAAACTAGAAACATGTGACTATAAAATTACCAATGAGCAAATGATGGAGAAGACATTCTCAATAATACATGCATCTAACGTGTTGTTAATTATAACATCAATACACGTAATGTGGCTTTAAAACGTATTCTGACCTGATAATTAAATGTGATTCTTATGGTGGAGAAAAATAATGAACTCCTGATGAGGAACCACGACATGAGGCCTCCGGGTACATCACCATACCTCAAGCAAATGATGTGAATGCTATGACTGTTAACCCCAGAAGGGGTGATGGCCATAAAAAATCGCGGTGATACAAGAAATGGAAAGGTCGTGACAATGAGTGCAAACAAGGCTATGAAAAAGGTAACTTTAAAAAAAACATGGCAATCATGGAGAATCCTCCTCCAATGGGTTGAAGCAAAAAGTCCAAAGGGGTTCAACATGAACCCCAAACAAAATCATGTCTCAATGTTATTGACGTGGGATGATTGACCATTGGGTCAAAGTGTGTCGTACAACTAGGCACTTGTACGAGCTATGTGGAAATAAACTTTGCTAATAACAATTCACATATTTATGATTTTGAATATCTAACTTGATGATACAAGAGGAAAACGAAGTCGAGATTCTTCATGGAAAATTCATGAAATGACCATTGAAGCACATGAAAATAGTAACATATCCACAAATCCACATTAACGGTGATAGTGATGGAAGGTTTAATTTGAGTTTTTTTAATCTCTTAGACAAAAGTGTAAATATTTTGTAAAAAATAATTGATTGTTATTTTTTATTCTTCATAGAAAAAAATTAGTTACGTAAAAGTTAGTGAAAAGTAAAATTGACAAATAATTTTTTTGAAAAACCAACCATTTTGGATTACTCTAAACTTTGCAAAGTTTAAAAAAGTCATCTGATGAGTGTCTTTCGCCTACCTGACGACCTTATTGATAAAATATACAACCTTCTTCCACGCTTTTGGTGGGTTCTATAAGCTCTAGACGCAAGATTCATTGGAATTCATAGAGTGTCCTTTGCGTCCCAAAGAAGCATGGAGGTATGGGGCTCAGATGTCTCCAAATTTTCAAGCAGGTCTTGCTCACTTGGCAGGTTTGGAGCCTTTCAACACCCTGATTCCCTTCTTTATGGTATTCATCAAGCTACGTATTTCAAACACTCTTCCTTTCTCACCTCATTTAGAGGCGGTAGACCCAGCTACTCTTAGCGCAGCATTTGAGGCGCAAAATCTTTTCTTCTTGAGAGTTTGAGTTGGAGGGTGGGGGATGGTCGGTCCATTTTTGTTGCAACCGATGCTTGGGTGCCTTGTGACTCGGGGTTGGCGTGCCCGACACTGCTACCGGGTATGTGCTCTGATGTGATGGTTTCAGACTTCATTGATCTTATTACTCTCTCTTGGGATCAATGTGCCTGCTCTCTTTGTTTCTTTTGATCCATCAGATGTTCATCATATAACTTCTATCCCACTCAGCCATCGCTTGCTCGAATATGTTCACATCTAGTTCCCGTTGAAATCGGGTTCTTTCTATGTTAAATCGGCTTGCTGGTTGGGATGTTTGGGTTCACAGTTCCTGTCTTGCACATATGGATGGTGCCTCTTATGGAGTCTCAAACTCTCTTCTAAAGTACTCAACTTTGGCTGGTATTGGTGCAGCAACTTTCTGAGTATGGCTTCCAATTTGTTTATTAAAAGGATGATCACTTCGCCAATTTTCTCCAGATGCAATGCTTCGGAGGAGACGATTTGGCATGCCTTGTTTACTTGCAGCTCTTTTGCAATTTCTTGGGTGGTTTTCTTCCCTCCAGCTTAATATCTACCCTCCTAACTATCAATCCTATTAAGGCGCTCAGGAATGTTTTTGATGCATTTGGTGAGGCAGGGGCTTGTGACTTTCTCACCAACGCTTGGGTTACCTGGTCCCTGCGCAACAAAGCCATTTTTACGGATGAGATATATAATGTTATGTGTTTACTTTCCTAGTCTTTAATTTCCTTGGCATGTAATATTGTTTTATGTGTGTATGGACATGTATGTGTGTATGATGTTTATACAGGTGATATATAGTATATAGTATACATATATGATGCACTATTAGAATCAATCTCGACTGAGTCGTATTGAGCTTGGTAAGCTTGATCCTCTAACGGGATTGATTCAATAGTGGAGTCTAACATATATATGTAACATATATTATACATATGATATGTATAAGGTATATTAAAGGAGGAGGATATAACGAACTGGGCCTTAGCCCAATGTCCAACCCATGATCTCAGCACCCGGATTGAGCTTGGTAGCCCAGTACGGAGTTACGCCGAGTTAAGCCTTACCTTTCACTTGTGAAGCGCTGCGTTTTGGGAGCTCGAGCTTGACCTAGCTATAAAAGCTCCTTTCCTTCGTGGGAGCTCTTCACTTCATCTTTTGCCGTTCTCTCTCCTCACAAATGCTCTGATAGGGTTTCTAGGGTTTGGGTGTTTCCTGCTCTTGCCATCAGCTTGAGAGCGCTCGGAGAAGAAGGATTGTTGTTGGCGTCTCTGTGAAGGTGGAACGAGCTCCAGCATCCTCTTGGGTGGCCACTCTCATGTGCCTTCAGAGATCTAGGGTTCTTGAAGATCGAATCCTTCTTCGATCCTTGGTTTTCCCACACAGGGCGACTTTCTCTCCTTCCTTTGTATCTCTGATTCACATGCATGCTTAGATCTAGGGTTGTTTGTTGTTGTTGCTTGTATCATCCCTTGTACGGACTCTCTATAGTGGATTAGGCCAACTCTTGAGGCCCCGTGGATGTAGGCATTTTGCCGAACCACGTAAAATCGCTGTGTTCGTGTTCTTGCATGTGATTTCTCTTGATCTGTCGTTTATCGTTCTAGATCATGTCTTTGATTGATCATTTTAGTAGAAAAGTTTGGGTTTACTTGCTTAAAACAAAAGATTAAGCTTTTGAAACACTTAAAACATGGAAGTCTATGGTTGAAAAGGAAACTGGCCTAGTTGTTAAGTGATTAAAAACTGACAATGGTCTTGAATTTTGTAATTCTCTGTTTGATGCATATTGTAAACAACATGGCATTAAAAGGCATTTGACTGTCCCTGGAACTCCCCAGCAGAATGTTACTACTGAGAGGATGAACACGACTCTTCTTAAAAAGGCTAGGTGCATGCTTATTTCCTCTGGTTTGAAGCATTGTTTGTGGGGGGAAGCTGTTATGACTGCTGCATATTTGATAAATAGAACCCCCTCTTCTGTAGGGTGGCTCATCTGGGTCGACCCGACCCGACCCGAACATTCCGGGTGGGGGTCAACCCAAAGGCCCGGGATTTTTAAAAATACGACCCGCCACCCTATCCGAACCCGAGATTTGTAATTCCGGGTTTTCCGGGTCGGGTGTCGGGTTCACCCGAAAACCCGAGTTTTAAAATTCCGATATATTTTACGGTTTTCAAAGGTGTAATACATATAGATTTATAATATTTTTTATATTTTATTATTTTCATTATATATACTATACAGTATATATATCAGTATACATACATATGCACACACACTGTATACGTACATGCAGTGTATATCAGTATACATACATATGCACGCACACTGTATACGTACATGCACACACACTGTATACATAAATATACACACACATTTCATACATAAAAAAATTCAGTGTATATCAGTATAAGTACAGTATACATATTAACATATATATATACATGGTATATACAATGGTGTATACATATACCATATGTATATTTTTTTTAAACAAAAAATTAAAAAAAAATCCGGGTCACCGGGTCAAATCCCAAGACCCGCCGGGTCTGACCCCGACCCGTCCGTTGACCCGGGATTTTCTAAAATTCGATCCGAGACCCGATCCCTAGGGGTCTCGGGTCAACCCCGACCCCGTGTTTTCCGGGTCGGGTCGGGTCGGGTTTCCGGGTCGGGTCCATTTTGAGCCACCCTACTCTTCTGTGATTGATTTTAAAACACCTTATGAATTATGGTATAAAAGAAAGCCAAACCTTGATCACATTAAGCCTTTTGGTTGTACTGTATACTCCTACATTAACCAAGGCAAGTTGGATCCCAAGTCACAAAAGTGTGTCCTTTTGGGATATCCTCAAGGTGTTAAAGGCTATAAACTCTTACTTGTTCAACTTGGTGTTTATAAAACTATTGTAAGTAGGAATGTCATCTTTAATGAGAATGAATTTCACTTTAATTAAAATAACTTCTGTTCCTACTATGCATGATACTAACCTGCAGGTACACAATGGTGATCAGTTTTATGTTGCTCAGAATAATGAAACTGAATGAGGTGATGAGTTTGATACTGGTTAATCCCCCTCCCCTCATCTGACTCCTAGTTCTGTTACTCCTCCCCCTTCTGATTCTGTGACTGTGCAACCTCACCAATTGGGTAGGGCAGCTCATGAACCTGTTATTGAATCTTCTATGCCTTTCTCTTCTGCTTCTCCTATTTTTGTGAATGAGGATGCTTTTGTTGAGTCTATGCCTGCATTTGGTTCTGGTTCCTCTAGTTCTTCAGCTGCTGAAAGGCATGATCTCACATATTGGCAGTTAACTAGGGATAAGAGTCCTAGAACTGTCATTCCTAATAAAAGGTTCATTAACAACATTGTTGAGTTTGCTTGTCTTGTTTCTGATGTGGTTAAAAGCTTTACTCCTTAAACTTATGAACAAGCTTTAAGATGTGCTCACTATAAGAATTGGAAAAAGGCTATGGATGAAGAAATTGAGTCTATGAGAATTAACAAAACCTGGTATTTAGTTGCTAAACCTGAAAATGCAAGACTTATTGATTGCAAATGGATTTTTAAACTAAATATGGTGTGTCTAAATCCGACCCACCTAGATATAAATACATGCTTGTTGCTAAAGGATTCACCCAAAGAGAGGGTGAAGACTATAACGAAATCGTTGCTCCAATTGTTAAGTATAAGACTCTTAGGCTCTTGGTTGCTATGACTGTTGTGCATGATTTTGAACTTGAGAAAAAGGATGTCAAAACTGCTTTCTTGCATGGTGACTTGGATGAGACTATCTACATGAGGCAACCTAAGGGCTTTGTTGATTCTGTGCATCCTGACTATGCTTGCCTGCTGAATAAGTCTATATATATATGGTCTTAAACAGTCTCCACGTCAGTAGAACATTAAGTTTGATAGATGTATGAGATTCAGTCTAGGTTTTAAAAGAAGTAAGTTTGACACATGCTTGTATTTCAAAGGTGTTAAGAAAAATGGTACTGCTGCTTATGTTCATTTATATGTTGATGATATTCTGTTGATTTCTAAATCTAAAGATTGCATCTTAGACATTAAGTAGAACTTGCAGAAGCATTTTGACATGAAGGATTTGGGTATTGCCAAGAAAATCTTGGGGATGTCAATTCTTAGAGATAGACAGCATAAAAGATTATGGTTGCATCAATGTGACTACATTCATAAGGTGCTTGATAGGTTTCATATTTCTGGTGATAAAGTGAATAACATTCCTTTAGGTCCTCATCTTGATTTGACTAAGTCCAAGGATGTCTTGTTTGCTATTGAGATGAAAAATATGAAGTCTATTCCATATGATGCTGCAGTTGGGTCTGTTATGTACTCCATGATTTGTACTAGGTCTGATCTGGCTTTTGCTATAAGTACTCTGAGTAGATTCATGTCTAATCCTTCTAAGAAGCATTGGTTATCCATGAAATATCTATTAAAATACATGTTTAGCTCTGTGAATTTGTCATTGTTATATTCTGAGCATACTTCAGCATCTTGATTACATGGCTTTGTTGATGCTGACTATGCTAGTAACAAGGATACTAGGAAATCAATTACTTTCTATGTATATACATGGGCAGGTAATTGTATTTCCTAGAAGTCCCAACAACAGCCTATATTTGCATTATCTTCCACTGAAGCAGGGTATATTGCAGCTACAGAAGCTTGTGAAGTAGCTATCTGGCTGCAAGGCATTCTGAAAGAAGTGGAAATGAAGCACTACACATCTATTCTGCATATAGATAGCCAGAGTGCTATGTATTTGTGTAGAGATCCTATGTACCACGAGCATACTAAACATATTGATGTTAGATATCATGTCATTCACGAAAATGTTGAAGATAACATCATTCATGTTAAGAAAATTGATGGTAGAGTAAATCCTGCAGATTTTGGCACTAAAATTGTTCCTTATGAGAAATTTGTGTTTTGTAGGAACTTCCTCCATTTGGAAGAACTCCACTGATCTCTGAGTATGATGTGTGCTTGAGCTGAGGACGGACCTGGCCATGAAGAATCCACTTATCAGTAGAGTCTGAGTCTACCCAGTGCAAGACTTAGAAAAGTAGAGAGGTGTTTGTAATGTTATGTGTTTACTTTCCTAGTCTTTTCCTTGGCATGTAATATTGTTTTATGTGTGTATGGACATGTATGTGTGTATGATGTTTATACAGGTGAAGCATCAGCCTTCCTCTTTGGTGTCCAGTTGATGCAAGGTCGAACTTTTGAGAGATTATTGATTGAGTTGGATGATGTCGGCCTCATTGCTCGCCTAGTACCGTATCACACATGACAACTAAATTTATCCCAAATGACGTTTCTTTCTGTGTATGGTCTGATCACTTCCTACAGGATCTAGTTGACTTAGTGGTAGTGACCTCCTTAAGGCCGTGTTTGGCAACGGGATGGAGATTGGTGGATGAGGATGGAATTTTGGGGATGGAAGGGATGAGGATGGAATATCGGGGTGGACGGGTGGAATTTTGAATCCAGTTTAATCCCGTTCGTGTTTGGTTGTGGGTTAAAGTTTATGGGATTGAAGTCAATGAAAAAGACACATTTGACCCCACTCATTGACATGAAAGTACGAAAATGCCCCCAAATACCCCTCAAACCCAACAACATTATCGATCTCCCCCCAAAGAACCTCTGCCCGTCGTTGACTCCCACGGCGGCATCGGCGGTGAAAACCATCTGCGTCTTGATTGATTTGGTTAATTTGTTTCTTACCTCCATCAATCGGAAGGAAGGCGTCGCGTGGATCTGATTTGAAGAAACTGACGCTTTGGTGGTGCTGATGTGAGCAGATGGATTTCGCACTAATGGCGCCGAATCTGGATTTGTTGCAGCGGAAATGGAGGTTTGTTGGAGCTGCAGAGGGAGTCCGACAGGGACATTTGGAGAAAATGATTCTGGTAGGGTTTGAGATTCTCAGGGAGGCGGGCATGGCTGATTTGATTAAGTGCATGTCCCAATTAGGGATTAATTAAGGTATAGAAAAAGGAGTGCAGTGGAAATGGAGAACGAGGTAGGGAGATTGGTTGGCGGGTTGCATCATTTAATTTCACAGTTGAAGGAAATCTCTACTGGATTGTGGCGGTGCTCGGAGGTGCTGCTCCTCGGAGGGAGACACGGCCAAGGGTCGGACCCGCCGGGTCAACAACCCGGGGAGGGTGACCCTAACCCTGACCCGGGGTTGGGACGAGTCGGCGAGTTGGGTGACCCGGCGGGTCGGACTGTCGGGTCGGCCACGTGGCACCAAATCGGGTACCCAACGAGTTTTGCTGGTCGACCCACCGGGTCAACCATTTTTTATTTTTTTTTAAAAATGTTTTAAACCCAAAATAAAACTCAACTCAAGTCTTTCACCACACTTTCGAAATGGAAAGATTTAAGGTTGATAAAACATGGTATATAGGAAGATATATATAGATATCTTCATTCCACTCCCATCATTTCATCACACTTTAGATGTGGGAAAGAAAAGGTTGGATTGTGGGAATGACAAGTAGGGTACGAGGATCTATATATAGAGAAAATAGAGGTAAGTAGCCCACTTTCGATGAGGGACAGAAATATGAGATATGAAAAAAAATGTGAGAAATTGATATTTAAGTATATGATGTAAAATGTAATGTAATTAAAGTCTTTGGATTATATGGTGGAATATAATGTAAGTTAAGTATTTGGATTATATGATGTAACATATAATAATATAATTAAAGTGTTTACCTCTTAAGATTTAATGAAATGAATAACACATGGTGATGAAACATCATGATACAATATATCAAGTTATGTTGGATTAATCTTTCTATTTAATCTAATTGATAGTTGTGTTGATCCATTAATCAATCATAAGTATTTTATTTTACTTGCATTATTATGTTAATTTCTTGATCAATGATTTCAAATCTAGGTTCTTCTTCATATAGATATGTTAAACTTTCTCGTTTGAAGTTGAATTAGCCACATGTTGTGTATACACTTAATGATGATGTTATTAGAATTACATACTTGGGTTGCTTGTTATGACGTACATGAAAAGACACATTGAAAAAGTATTGCCAATATTATATTTCATTCTTGTGTTTGAAAATCCGAAGTTCTATATCATTTTGAAAATAAACGAAAACTCGACATTAAGGATACTATCCAAGTGTAACGGCTTTATCAATAACAATATTTGTATTATTTGAAATTATATCATAAAGACTCCTAACTTAGTATCATATAGAATGATATAGAATGATTTATAAGTATGGATTGACATTAAAAACCGAATGGTAGAGATTGAAGACATGGTGTAGTTTCTAGTTTCTACCCTTGTTCTTGTCCCACATTGAAAACTAGAGGAAAGGGGGTGCTAAGTCTATAAAATGAGAAGTATGGGGGTGCTAAGTCTCACATTGCCATTGCATATTACATTATGTATTATTATGAATATGAATTATTCTAAGAATAATTTATATAATTTACATAATAATTATAAATTTATTTTATTAAAAATAATTTTTTTTTTAAAAAAAATATTTTAAAATGGCGGGTTGACCCGGCGGGTCGAACCGGGTCGGACCCGCCGGGTCACGGGTTATCTTTTCCCCGACCCTAACCCTGACCCTCAACCCGAGCCGACCCTTGGACCCGTGGACCCTGACCCGACGGGTCACGGGTCGACCTGCCCGACCCGTGACCCGTGGCCATGTCTACTCGGAGGTGCTCGGCGGTGGTGGGCGACGGCGGCGATGGTGGTCGGCGGTTGTGGTGGTCGGCCGGTAAGGGCATCAGAGGAGGAGGCCTTAGGTGATGGTTAGCGGTGGTGGAAGGGGAGGAGAGAGGGAGGAAGGTTGAAGATAATGGGGGCAAATTTGGGACATTCACATCCTCATCCCCTCAATCCTCCTTTTTTTGGGTTCCATTCCCATCCCATTTTTCGGTGTTTCATTTCCATCTCCACCCCCTTCCATCTACCTCCATCCCGTTGCCAAACACGCAGGCACGAAACCCAATGCCCACCCCCATCCCCTTTCACCCACTCCCATCCAGCCAAACACGCCCTTAATATATTGAGTATTTAAGCGCGTGTTTGAAAGCCGGTTAGGAAAGGCTGTCAGAGGTTTTTTTTTTTCCCACCTGATTGCTGGGTGTTTGGAAACGTTTTCTCTTGTAGGTGCCGGAGTTTGAGTTGCAAGTTATTTTCACAAATTTCAGAAGATGGGGGGAGCAAGGTTCGGCAGTTTCTTCAATCAGGTTTTTGAATTTGTTTCTTTTTTGCCCTTGACGATCCCTCGCTCCCCCTCTCCTTCGATCATCGCTGCTGCTCACTCTCCCAGGTATGTCTATTGTTCTTCGAAGATCTGTAGCCCTCTTTCCTTCTCATCCTACTCTGTTCCTTCTTGTTGTCCGTTTTTTTCGGTTGAGATTTATGGACAGTCAGTTTCAAGATTGGGAGAAATCGATTTCAGTTAGGGTTACAACTTCGATTAGGGGAAATCGTCCAGATCTGGAAAGAAATCTCAAATCGATTTTGGTTAGGTTTAGGGCTTCAATTAGGGGAAATGTTGAATACCATTCTTTAATCGAAAGAGATTCGATTGGGGGAAAGTGAAATCGAAATGGGGAATTTTGTACTTGGAATCCAAGTTGTTTGTGGAAGGAGCGTGTCTCAATTGGAATGAAATCCTTAGAGAACATAACCGGCAAGAGCAAATCCTTAGAGAACATAATCTGTTGTGGAGCCAGTTGATGGATTCTTAAGGTCAAAGCTCATGCACACATTGTCACCCTTTGCTTTTATTTGCGATTTGCAGAATTTTGTGATGAGTGGCATAAATTTACATTGCTTCTAGGGGATATTATGTGATGAGAGGCATAAATTTTGTGATGAGATGCATAAATTTACATTGCACATCGTGTCATGTTTGCATCCCCCTTATGTCAGCCTCCTATGCTCCATGATTATGATTTAAAAAAGTTCTCAGTTTCATCTAATTTCAGCTGAATCAAGTTGTATAATTTCCCCCCTTGTCTGCTGTAGAGGATATTATGTTATATCTTTCCCAACATTAATTGTGATTGCAAGTGGTCTGAAGCCTATAATCTCTATATGGCAAGATGGTCTGAAGTTATGTTGTTTGTCATCTTCTTGTTATTATTCTACTTATTCTTGTTATACTTGTGGCTTCATATTTTTTTTTTGAGGTAAAGGTTGCGCTTATATTAACGCAGATCAAGCTCCGCAAGGTCAGAGAGACCCGACGGGAGTTGATCTAAAAAGGTACAATCGACACCATTCGGTGGGACTAATCTCGCAACCGAGTGCGCTAGCGTATTGCCTTCCCTACAAACATGATTACAAGTAAATGATTCAAAGCTCGAGGCTATACTACGGATATCCTCCGCTATCACTCCACTATATGTTATACTATAGGAGTCTAAGTTAATACACCGGACAGCATGCAGTGCATCAGTCTCTAGCACAATTCTTGTTGCTCCAAGGGCTTTTGCTTGTTCGACCCCAAGGAGAGCCGCTTTGAGTTCAGCACATCCTACCCCCCACAAGGCCCGACTCCTGCGTACCTTGGCCCACAGAATGCGCCCCTCATGGTTTCGAGCTACAGCCCCAAGCCAGGCGCAGCCATCGACTATAAGCGCAGCATCCGTGTTTACTTTGATCACATCCAGGGGCGGCCTATTCCATGCTCGTTCTCCCACCTCCCGTCGTGCCATGGTTCCTGTGCGTTCATTCCGGGCCTCCCAAACCAAAAGATAATCTGACACTAATTTTCGAAATCCTTCGCGCATCAAGGGTATGTTCGGCGGGGTGTCTTGAAATAGACGATGATTCCAAGCCGCCCACGCAATCCATGCGTTTGTAAAGAATTCCAGCAGCCCCATGGATCCTTCCTTGGATTTAATATCACGTACAAGCTCTTCCAACGATTGAACATTCATCCCCCGCACTCTGTTTCCCACCACCGAATCCGCCCAGGCCGCCTCCACCGACGGGCAATCCAGAATGGCATGGATCACCGTCTCCACACCATTACCACATCATGTACAGTCCGGTGAATCAACCACATGGCGGTGGACAAGGTGAGGTTGCACCGCCAGCGCACCCGATAGAGCCCGCCAGGCAAATAGAAATACTTTCGGGGGCGCCCGTAGCTTCCATATCGAGCCCCACACATCCTCTGTGACACCATTGAGACGGTCGAACCATCCGTTAAGATGTCCGCAACATCCGAGCCAATATGCCGACTTCACAGTATATTCACCATCTTGATTCGGGCACCAAATACGCCTATCCTCCGGCCTCCTGGTGCTGAGAGGGATACTCAGAATACATTCAATGTCTTCCTCCCTACAGTTGTCTCGCAACACCTCTTCACGCCAGCAGGCAATGTCGTGATCAATCAAATCACATACCTTCAGATTCAAATCTGAATGGCCTTGTAGTACAGGAGCCGTCGGCTTTCCCTCTCGCATGAGCCAGTTGGACTCCCACACCCTAATCTGGGCACCAGAACCGACTCTTCAGCCCAGACCCTCCACAAGCAGCGCCTTCGCCCCCCAAATACTTCTCCAAGAGTAACTGGGATTGTCTCCCAAACTAGATTGGAGGAAATTCTCCCCTCTAAAGTATCGGGCGCAGAGGACTTGGGCTACAAGTGACGAAGGGTTTCTTACCAAGCGCCATCCTTGCTTGGCCAAGAGTGAGTCATTGAAGATCCTTAGATCCTTGAAGCCCATACCCCCCATATGTTTCGGTGCACACAACCTCTCCCATCTATGCCAGTGAATCTTTTTGTTCTGGTCAGTCGATCCCACCAAAATCGAGCCAAGCAAGCATGAATCTCCTCTAGCAGATAGTCGGGTAACCGGAAGACTTGCATCACATAGGTAGGGATGCTCTGAAGAACCGATTTGATCAGAATCTCCTTGCCCGCCTGAGATAACAGCTTCTCCTTCCACCCTCGAGTCTTCTTCCAGATTCGATCCTTTATATTCCCAAAGATTACCCTCTTCGATCTTCCGACAATTGTCGGAAGCCCTAAGTATCGGTTGTGCTTCTCCACCAACTGGACCCCTATTAGGCCTGCGATCTCCATCCTTCGCTGATTAGTCATGTTCCTACTAAATGACACCTCCGATTTCTGCAAATTAACCTTCTGACCAGATGCTCGCTCATACAAACTGATAATTTCAGTCATTACCGAGCACTCCTGCGGTGTTGCTCTAGCAAACAACAAGCTGTCGTCAGCGAAAAACAGATGGGTGATCTTTGGGGCCTCTCGGCTAACCTTCAGTCCATGGATCCGCTTCTCCGAAGCCTTTTGAGCAATGAGATTAGAAAAGACCTCAGCACAAACGATAAACAAATAAGGGGAAATCGGGTCTCCTTGTCGTAGCCCACGAGTCGGTGTAACATGTCCCCGAACTTGACCGTTAAATCTGAAAGCGAAGGAGACAGTCGAGATGCAACTCATGATTCTTGAGCACCACGCATCAGAGAACCCCATTTTCTACATAACCCTCTCTACGAATCCCCATTCCACACGGTCATACGCTTTACTCATGTTCATCTTCAAGGACATCCATCCCCTCCTTCCAGTTCGCAGTTTCTTCAAATAATGAAAGATCTCCAAAGAAATCAGTGCATTGTCGGAGATGCTCCTCCCCGATATAAAAGCACTTTGCTCCTGTGAAATGATAGTGGGCAGCCGCGGCTTTAGGTGATTCGCCAAAGTCTTAGAAATGATTTTGTAAATCACATTACATAAGCTAATCGGGCGAAATTCCGACGCTGTCTTTGGCTCTGCAACTTTCGGAATCAGTGAGATTATGGTTTGATTGATGGCGGTAAGGTCTTTTTCTCCTCGCCACCATGATTGGACGAATCTTACAATATCAGCCCCTACTACATCCCAGAAATGCTGGAAGAAAGCTGCGTGCATTCCATCCGGTCCAGGCGCCTTTGACGGATGCATTTGATGCAGCGCCTGCCACACTTCCTCCGACGTTGGCTCTTTATCAAGTTTCAGATTCATCTTAGCTATAATTTGGCGTGGAATACCGACCAAGGCCTCGTCCACCCTACTACTCCCACCAGTTTGGAACAAGTCTTCAAAGAAATTAACAATAAGTCGCTCAACTGCAGAATCTCCTTCATGCTTCTCACCCGCTTCATCCTCTAGAAAGGGGATGTGGTTTCTCTTCTTTCACTGGCTTGCTCGCCCATGAAAATAGGCTGTGTTTTTATCTCCATCACGGAGGGCATTTGCCCGACTGCGCAAGTACCAAAAGGACTCCTCATCTTTATGGAGAGTATCAAGCCTAGCCATTATATCTCGACCCTCCGCTATTACATCGCCCGACGGAGGTAATCCTTGCAATCTCTTCAGTTTTGATTCAAGTTCTCGAATCTGCCTCTTCCTCCCTTTAAATTCAGACTTTGCCCAACAATCCAATCTCGATGCACATCGCGCAATTCGTTCCATTGGATCCCCTCCAGGCGCAGCCCATTGTGTTTGGACAATGTTGCGGCATTCTGAATAGTTTAGCCACATAGACTCAAATCGAAACTGCCTCTGTCCTCTCCCCCACCTTTGCCTATTGGTGTCCAGACTGATCGCTGAGTGATCCGAGCAGTATCGAGGATGCACCTGAACATGAAAAGATCGAAAGCGATCACACCAAGCAGTGTCTGCAAGAAAACGATCTAGTCTTTCACGAACCGCATTATCCGCAAATCCCTTTGACCAAGTCAGTTTGAATCCACTCCATCCCAGGTCCACCATACCACAGTCATCCACCTCCATACGGAAGGCATCCATATCCTGCTGTCGTCGAGGGACTCCACCCTCCTTTTCATCCTGCGAGAGGATCTCGTTAAAATCTCCAAAGAAGCAGGCCGACAGTTCGCTCCTACTGCGTATCAGCCGCATCAGATTCCACGTTTCTATTTTCCGATCCCTTGCCGGCCAACCATACAGCCCGACTGCCAACCATTTAAACCCATCATCCTCAATTACCTCTGCACAGATGTGTCTCGCTGAATAAGATACAATTTGGACGTCTGTATCTCTCCACCATAGTCCCAGACCTCCCGAGAGACCTTGGCTGTCTACTCCCACACCATTTACAAACCCACATTTCCTCATTGTACCTTCCAAATTACTCTTCGAAATCATCGTTTCCATCACGAAAACAATGTTTGGCCTTGCACTCCTTATCCTGTCCTGAAATGCACGAACTGTTCTAAGGTTGGCCAGACCTTGACAGTTCCAACTTAAGAGTTTCATTGCCCTTCGCGGGGTTGGCTCGATCCAACACCCGCTACTTGGTCGTTTGGAATCCCATCAGACCCATCAGATATCCGGCTTCTCTTAGGTTCAGTTATGTGTTCTTCTCCTCTATCCCCTCCTTCATTCTCACACTCTCCCCATTTGCGTTTTGTATGGCTCCTATCTCCCTCACTAAGTCCCACATCCGATTTCCCCTGTTGCACCACCATAGATTGTTCTTTCAGAGCAACCCCCTTCTATTTTATAGACGTTGCCACACTACTATCCCTAGTCAAATCCTTACCGTTTGCATCTTCCATCACAACAGAATGAGTTACAGACACCACTGGACTGGTTTGCTTATTGGGTAGATCCCCCATTTCCTGGCCGTCCTCGCCAATCTCCCTGACCGATGTTGTCGTTTGCCTATCAACTTCCTTTTCGCAGAATTTTTTCAGAAGTTGGAGGTCATTTTCCCGTTCCTCAGCCCCCACACGCGGTCTTCTATCGTAGACCGGAGCCCTCAGCCATGGGCCAAATTGGGACGAACTTGATGATTCTGCAGGGTGGGCTCCGACGGTGCAGGACCTTGCTATGTGGCCAATGCGCCCGCAGTGGAAGCAAAAGGTAGGCAACCTCTCATATTGAAGATCAATCCATTTCCAGGATTCACCAGTGCCCAGTTTGACCCCGCGCATCAGAGGATTTGCCAGGTTTATCTGCACTTTTATTCTCATCTGCTTCTGAAAAACCACTATATCAGGCTTGTCATAAGCAATGAACTCCCCAATGCGATTACCGATGGCTTGTGCCGTCGCCATTGATTGTTTCCCCACCGGAACATTCCGGGCCACCACCCAAAACGGGGATTTTGTGAAAGTAACGTCTTCCAGTCCTTTTGAACCGTCAATCTGTTTCAAAACTAGAAGCGAATCATCAAAAGTCCAAGGGCATCCCTCGAGGACCCTTAATTTATCTTCTGCACAGAAGAATTGAAAGACAAATTGCTTATCTCCCACGTCCCGAATAACTAGCCCCTCCTTGACCCTCCATACTTGCATGATCGTCCTCTTGAACGCAGGCTTATTGATTGACTGATCCGTCACAAATTTCCCAGCCAAACATAATGCTATTTGTCCGTCGCAGTGCGAGTCGCTTCCCAATTCCACAACCGCATCCTCCGCATCTGTAAGATTTAAACCCTCCCACGCCTCCCACAGACCCTCCACGGGACTCACTCCATCCGCCGCCATCACGAAAACGCCGGCAAGATCCACCGGGAAACCGCTAGAAACCGCTAATTAACTGTATCCCCAGAGACGGGACTTTGCAACCCTACCACAGGGACTTTTGTGGCTGCATATTTGTTCACCCTTGTTCTTCTTATTCCAATTCTTGTTGTTGATAACTTGTAAGTCTAGACTCTATGTAATTTTGGGGAGCTTACATTTTACGCAGTATATTGCTTGATTTTGATCACTTGTAACTCTACATTTCTAGTGATGACATCAAATGCAAGTACTGAGATCGGATCTGATTTGTTCCAATTGTTGCATTGTTCATCTGAGTGGGCCGAGTATAGTGATGCGCAGGATGATGCAACGAGCAGCCGAGACCCAACTCTCATTCACATGGAAAAAGTCATCCAGGATCTAATTGCAATCAACCGAGCGCAACCGGGATCTCACTACTCGCAACCTGGACTAGGTGACCTGACCGGCTATATGCTACGGAAGGCACCTTAGACGTCTTTCGGTAGGATGTGGTGTAACTAGGGAAGACTTTTGTTATTCGGCTTACATGTTTCGCTAGGATATGGTGTAACTAGGCAAGGCATTTGTCCGGTGACCATGTTTCGGTAGGATTCGGTTTAACTAGGCCAGTCTTTTGATAACATTGTCGAAGCACTTCACACATTTGCAAGCTTCTGTTGTCAACCTTGTCGTTATTGCAATGCCATATCTTGTTCAAGTTATGATCTTTCATCATTTAGATTATAAAATGCATTAGGTAATTGTTCTGTCATTATACCTTATTATTTGCCCATGATAAGGTATATAATTTTATACTTAGTGTTTACATATTTTTCCTAGCCGATTATTTGGCCGAATGTCCCAGAATCCCAATTTGCAATTGAACGTAAAGAGGATGAGGGTGGGGTAGGTGGGGGTAAATAGTTAAGGGCATTTTAGTCATTTCTTTCATAAATACATCTCCTACACCTCATACCAACCAAATACCAATCAACTTTTTTACAAGGTTATTTTTTCGGAAATTTCGCGATGTACCCCTGTGGTATTGCAATTTTCACGAGGTATACAACTCTTTTGTATATTTCGCGTGGTACCCCCGAGGTTTTGATTTTTTTCGGCATATTCCCTTCCACGTTAAATCTAACCAATGTGATTATTCTCTGTTAGTTTCAATTACTAAAAAAAAAAAAAAAAGAAATAACCATGAAGAGAAGAGAGCGAAGGAGAGGGGACGCTTTCCGCCTTGGAAGATAGAGAGGGAGGTGGAGGAGCGGCGGCGGCTGCAGAGGCGGGAGGAGCAGCGGCAGGCTGTCACAAGCTGGCCGACGACGCAAAGGCGGGAGGAGCAGCGAAGGAGAAGAGTACGCTCACTACTGCCCCTCGAAGGGGGTCGCCAAGCCAACCCAGTCAAGGGCGAAATCGTCTCTGACTCGTTCTCCCTCAATGAACCGAATCAAACTCAAATCGGCGTCGTCGACGAGTTTCTCTTCATCTGCTTCCGTCGATTCCTATCCCAGGGCTTGGCCGGTGGGGCAAGGGGCGTATTTGGCCTCGGAAGATCCAGTCGAATCTCTCCGATTTCCCAATTCGTCCATCAATTGGACCTCCCCCCGGTAAATTCTCCATCTACCTGTCTTGAAACGAGAAAGGCGACGATTTTATCCTCGCCGGAAAATCGCCATGTCCAGGCTGGAATTCGATGGTGGTTATCGGCGACGGGGTGGTGCGTTTGGGGGTTTCGAACGAAGGCGGTGATTTGGCGAGGATGAGAGGGTGATTAGGGCCCATCAGTTGGAGGATGTGTTGATGGAAATCGATTCCGGCCTGACTGGTTCGGCGAGACCACCTGCGAGCAGCAGCAACAAGCGACCTCTTCTTCTTCGCTTCTGGTTCCTTTTTTCTTTTTTCTTTTTCTTTTTAAATGAAACTAACGGAGCATTACTAAATCCGTTAGATTTAACGTGGAAGGGCATATGGCGAAAAAAATCAAAACCTCAGGGGTACCACGCGAAATATGTAAAAGAGTTGTATACCTCGCGAAAATTGCAATACCTCATGGACACCTCGCGAAATTTCCGTTATTTTTTTAAATAAAACCTCCAACTCTCACACCTTCGTAATACACAAAATAAACTCCAAACTCCTCAAAAATACCCAACTCCCGTAAAAAAAACCACGCGCTAACTTTAAAAAAAAAATGGAGATAAGTTGAGACGGTTCCATCTCCAAGACTCCAACTGCAATAGAAATGGAAATGGCGGTGAGCTGCTCTACCCTTCACCTTTCTCGACTCTCAGATTTCCAAATACATGCCCCCTCTCTCCATCTGTATCCATTCTCTGCAACTCTCCCGCCGATAATTTACCATTGCCCTCTCCGGCGTTCCCGTTACTGGTCCCTTCCTTCGCCGCCGATGCCCTACGATTTCAAGCCTCTGGCGGCTACGGCAGGAACGGTATCCGCTGTCAACAGAGGTCCCATGGCCCCTCCCTTCAACGTTCTTATCACTGGTTCAACCAAAGGTCTCCCTCCAATTCCCACTTACTATCTTAATTATTTGTTTCTCTTGAATGGAAACTTCGAGAAGAGCAACGCTACTCCAACATTTGATATGAAATTGTGACAATTTAGGGTGTTATGAATCTAAAGGACGACATAGTTGATCTCCTTTCCATTCAATTGCGATATTATACTAGGCAAATCTCTGCGAGTTAGATAAGAGTGTTGCTCTTACTTTGCTCCCTGTTACTTTCGAAGGCAAGGCGTATAATTAGTCCTTATTGATTATTCATCCATATGGTTTTTTTTTTTAATAACTTCAAACAGGGATAGGATATGCCTTGGCTAAAGAATTCCTGAAAGCTGGCGATAATGTCATTTTATGTTCAAGATCTGGTGAGACTCTAATGTTTGCATTCTTTTTAATTTTTCTGTTATCTGGCATATAAATTCTCTTTGCTAGTTTACAGAGTATTATATTTGCACCGTTTGTCAATGAAGCAGTGACTGGCTATCATATACTGATACAATTATCTTTAGCCTTAGTATTCAGATACTGATACAATTATCTTACATTAGCTTTTGTATAGGTTTGTTGGTGAGATTTTTGTTTTTTGTCTTAGTATTCAGATTTAGAAGTATCCTTATTGCATTTGTAGGATTCTGAAAGAGAGTATCAATTACCAGAAGCTTGTTGATTTGGTTATTCTTCTTTATTTTTCCTGTGATCAGGATCCCTGGGTAGTCTCGTTCGTTTTTTTCTTTCTTATTTCAGGCAATTCTATAGGCTTGTATAAAAATTTGAATGTTATTAGCTTGAACTTTCCTATTCATTGAGCTTAATTCTCCAAATCCAGTTGAGCTCTTGACACATGAATCTTCTCTATGATTAAAAAAAAAAAAATCTGATGTATTTGATGATAACATGACAGCTGAACGGGTAGAATCGGCTGCTGATAGCTTGAAAGTGGAGTTTGGGGAGCAGCGTGTGTGGGTACCCTCCTTCATTACTCACATTTAGCGTTTTTTCCTCACATTGTGCTCTTGTTTCTTTCATAAATAAAAACTGTTTCATATATAAAAGCTTTGAAGGGTCCTTGGTAATTTTTATGAAAATATCTTTTTTTTACAGGGAACAACATGTGATGTACGAGAAGGGGAGGATGTCAAAAAATTAGTTGCATTTGCTCAAGAAAACCTGAAACATGTTGACATATGGGTATTTGTTCACTTGTCTTTTTCATTTTTGAAACTTGTATAGCAGCTATCCTCGTTATTCTCAGATCTATAATTTAAGGTTTTGTACATAAATCATTATGCCATATATTGTTTTTACTCTGACTTCTCTCCCCAAGATTGATGCAGATCAATAATGCAGGATCTAATGCATATAGCTATAAACCACTAGCGGAAGCTTCAGATGAAGATTTAATGTAGGCTTCCAGTACCCCTTGTCCTTTTTTCTTTAACGTGAATACTCTTCTTGCATCTCTGGGTTTGTTCCTGAAAAATCTTGTGACCTTTCTTGTATTACTGTGCTACTTTGTCTGTCTGTTAACGCAGCGAGGTTGTCACTACGAACACCCTTGGTTTGATGATCTGTTGTAGAGAGGTAAAAACTGTTGTTTGTTATTACTTAGAGGGGAAAAGAGATTCTATGGCTTTCTGCAAGGTTTTTTTGTAGGCAATAAATATGATGCTGAACCAACAATGTGGAGGCCATATATTCAATATTGATGGAGCTGGTTCTGACGGAAGACCAACTCCGAGGTAAACTTCAACTGTTCATCCATGTCTGACTACGTATTTCCACTTTTAAAAAGTCTTTGCTTGATTTCTTCTATTAGTGGGCATGTATTTTTTTTTATATAAATAATAGCAAAGAAATTTGATACAATTAAATTCATTAATATAAAAAAAATATAATAAGTAGAAAGTTAAATGTTACTCCCTCCGTCTCAAAATTTAAGTCATTTTAGGATTGTGCACAAGTTTTAATAGCTACATCTAATCTGAATTTGTCAACTATGTCTAGAGGATTTTCACCCCTTCTTAACTTACTCCTTAGATATCCCCTTAATGTACTATTTTTAGATATACCACCATAAGTCGCATGCTTGATTCGAAGCAGGTTTATCCATTTATAGTTTGGAACATTGCATATAGCAATTGAGCCTTAAATGGAATATATTTTACTGATACATAATGTATTTGATCAAGATATTGTAGGAAAATTTCAGTGCTTGTCCTTTATCATCACACCCCAAACTTTGAGCTGAATGCATATACGATGAGCATATTATTTTTAAGATATGCATCTAGGCTTTATAATTTCATATCATTGATCCCAATGACTTACAAATTAGGTTTGCTGCATATGGAGCAACAAAGCGCGGTGTGGTCCATCTAACAAAATCATTGCAGGTATGGACATCTTATCTGTTTGCCTGCGTCCTTAAATAAGAATCTTACGTCATGTGGTTTACCTGAACTTTTTTAAATGTTCCATTGAAGCCATTTGGCTTGAAATTAATTCCCAATGTCCCTTGGCATCAAATTAAGCACTTATTTTATTGAGCCTAGCACATGAATATACACATCTCTCCAATGTTGGAGCCAGCAAGTTTAAGCGAATGCTTGACATGATGCAATTTGTTATCTTGATTATACATAATAAGAAATGTTTTAAATATATGAATTAGTTGCACATGAACTCTTTCCTCATTAGGAAAATAGTCAGTTGTGTTTATTCTCAAGAAAACTAATGCTATCGTAAGGCTCTGATTCAGGGAGATTTTCCTACCATTGCTGAGTTTCACTACCATAAGTTCCAAAACCTTCATTGATGCATTTGTGCTAACTTTCTGCAGGCTGAGTTGCAAATGCAGGATGTTAAGAATGTTGTTGTTCACAATTTGTCGGTATGCTGCTTAATTTGAATTACTTGATCTAAGTAAACAAATGGCTAATTCTTTTTTCCCCTTTTGTTTTTTGAAATTTCCCCCCTTTATCATGCTCTGTTTGGCCCTTTCTTGATCTTCTTGTCCTACTTCTCGGTGCATTAGTTGATATATTTTGGGAAAAAATGTTTTCCTACCTTTGTTATGAAAAAGAGATGAAGGTGGCAAGGCAGAAGCATTGTCTTGCTATATTCCATCCGTGCAAGGATTTTCCCCTGAGAAGTCTATGGGTAGATGCAAATTGTGTCTGTAGTAAAAATTAAACTCATGGTTATCTTCTAATGCAATTTGCATCATATGACTAGAACATTAATGAGTTTCTGGTTATATGGTGTATCTTTTATCTTGCCCTTCACGGCTGATTTCTACTTTCTTTTTTTTTTGGGAAAAAAAAAGGGAAAAATGTATAGAAATAATACAAACTATCACACATGATCCAAAAATAATACGAAATTTGGAAACTACTAATCCATTTACAAACTATACCTTAATAAACCAATTTTGATATGAAACATTTTCCTACCAAAACTCCGCAATATTGATGATGTGACAACTGGAAGAAAAAAATTACAACTGAAATTGAAATTAATACAGTAATAAATTTTGGTAGAAAATGTGTTGCAGAGAATTAAACAAAAACATAAAGAAGGCAGTATTTCCCTTCTTCCTTGGATAACCACCTACTTGCTGCCATCTACAACATTCGATGCCATCGTTGCCGCTGATCCTTCCACCAATTTAATGTGGTGCCACTCTTTTACAATCATACTCAGCTGAACCTTACTAAATCCGAACCATTCAATCTAAACCCTGATATATTCAACCCAAAATTTTTGAACCCACAACTCCACAAGAACACCAAAATCTCATTCATCAACCAAATCAAAACTTCAAATTAGGTTAGGTTTTGATTATAGATCTTAGTGAAGATATTCTAGACAAATTATGCATGCACTCTAGAACAATTTTCAGATTTAAGCTATTTAGATATAGGTTAACGTTTCAATTTGGGGTTTAGTTAGGTCAAGAAGATGACAGATCTGACTTGGGAGAGGTGGGTGACCACAATGGGCGGTGATAGGCAGAGGGTGACCACAACGGTCGGACCGTCGGAGATGTTGGTGTTTGACGGATATACCAATTGTGGAAGACGATGAATAGAAGTTGGCAGCAGGTTGCCTGGGGAAGGAGGGGAAAGTGCATTTTTTATGTTTTTGTTTAATTACACATTTTCACCTAAATTTATTGATAATTACAATTTTGATACTTTTTTTTTCCTGGTGTCACATCACCAATATGGCCAGAATTTTGGTCAAAAAATTGTTCATATCAAAATTGGTTTATTAAGGTTTAGTATTTATATGGATTAGTAGTTTTCATTGTTCATATTATTTTTGGTTCATATGTGATAGTTTGGATTATTTCTAGTATTTTTTCCAAAAAAAACGATAATAGTTTACAGAGTTTGGTTGTTTTTCCCTTGTAAATAAAAGTTGTGTGGAGGTTATGTTTTATTTCATAATTGGAATGATTAAATATCGACATGGATTCATTGTCTGATAGAATAAATGGATACCTATTGATGTTCAATTATTTTCCATTTAAACTAATAACC
This sequence comes from Persicaria tinctoria, assembly GCA_037127255.1. NCBI lineage: Eukaryota > Viridiplantae > Streptophyta > Magnoliopsida > Caryophyllales > Polygonaceae > Persicaria > Persicaria tinctoria. Next base: position 14,929,893 of record JBANSL010000014.1, read on the forward strand.
TATCCATGTGTCAAGCCTTAACCTGTACCAAATCCTTAAAATTTATCCTGTACCAAATCCTTAAAATTTATCCTTCTGAAGCTGATATGTACTGCATTTAAACTAATAATTTGGTTTGTTTTAGATTCACCTTCATACCCCACCAGGTCTACAAAACACATAATACTGGATAAACTTATCAGTTGGTGAGCAATAACCTGCGGATGCTTCATCTCCTGAGGACAACAAACCACCACTATTGATATGAAACAGCCAAGATAGGAAATACCAAAAGTGAACAAATCACTTTCCAGATTTCCCCTTTTTCTTTCATATCTTGTCAACCTGAACCATTTTCTTCTGCTTTCATCCTCAAGAAGGTGAGATTTGATGTGTAAAGCTTCTTAAACAAGCGTAAGTACACGAGGGGCCTAATTAGTCTAAAGTGCAGATAGACATTTTCCTCTGAATTGGATCTTAACCATTAGTTACCTTAATAGTTTAGACGTGATGATTTGCTGCACGATTGTGGGTAAAGAATTATGCAGTTGGAGAATGATTACATTTTGGGTGGTAGATTCCTCCAATACTTTGACTCGTTCAATGTATGTATTTGTTTCCATGTTTTGTGCTGGTATGCTATTTCATGATGCTAAGATCCAGTTGCCATACAAGACTAGCACTTTATTTATCCGTTTATGTCATGAGTTCTGTTTTAATTTTACTTTCAATTTCATTTCATTCTATAACATAACTATTAACTGTTTTAATTTTACTTACAATACGTAGCCGGGAATGGTGACAACAGATCTTCTAATGTCGGGTGCCACTACGAAGCAGGTATGCTGTTTCATTGTCCAGTATGTTCAGTACTTGTAGGCTGCAGGCTTCATTTCTGCAATGGATGATTCAGTTGTCTTATGCTGCAGGCTAAGTTTTTCATAAATGTGTTGGCTGAGCCAGCTGAAGTGGTATGTCTTCAGCCTTTCACATCAGCATAAAGCATGAACTGTTAATAGTCCCTTGCGAACTTCAAACATTTGAAATCCTACTACAATCTTTGCCAGGTAGTCGAGTACCTTGTTCCTAACATTAGAAACATTGTCGCCAATGGATCAGCCAGGCCATCATACATACGCTTCCTCACCGGGTTGAAAGCCTACTCCCAGATTTTTTCTGTAAGTAATCTGCAACCTAACAGACATTTTAGATTCTGATCATGTTTGATTGTCTAGAAGTTGATGGTTAGTGACCTGCTTAACGTATCGCTCTCATATGCAGAGGTTGGCATTTGGTGCCCGTCGAAATAGGTATCTGCTCGAGGATTAAAAATGGGGGCTCTTGCTCTATGAGGAGGTATTGCACAGGATTTCAATGTTGTAACTTCCAAGTTTGTGCATTATGTGATGATGTTGAATTGTATGTAAGAATATATGGTTGGATGTAAATTTGAATGTCTTGATTTATTCACTCTCTTGAGAGAAAATACTCGCTTCCAATCATAATTGGCCCCATAATGTATCATTATGTTTCACTATGTTGTACATTCTCCGTCACACTTCTCGCTTTGTCGTCCTTCCTTGGAATGATGTCGTAGGTGCTGGGTTCCTTTGCTCCTTGGGATGGCTCCTTCAACGAACATTTCTTTTCAACCCTGTTGCAATTCCTTTGCTCGTGAACTCTATCTAGCAAGTTCCAATGAGTATGCCTTCTCTAGTTCCATTTGGGGTTTCTTTCGTAAAACTAGCGCGGAACCCTATAAGCATTATGATTCCTTGTCCCGATCTATCTTTTTTTTTTTTTTTTGGTCGAAAAACGAGAGCTAAAGCTCTCAATATATAAGATCAAACCGAAGTCATGAGCTACACATGAATAAAACGGAGAGTAGCTATTCCCCTAGCATCTTCCTCAATAAACCTACTAGAATTCGACAGTGGCTTCGCTATCACATGAACACCTAATGGAAAATTTCTAGCCTCTAAGGCGAGGGAGTCGGCGACAAAGTTCGCTTCCCTAAAGACATGTCGTAATTGGATCTCTCAATCACGATTTATTAAGCCATGGCATTTATGAACCAGGCTAGACATGGGATGGTAGTCATTCATCTTACCTTCAATGAGTTTCACCCCACAGTGAGAATCGGTCTCGACTACAACCCTTCTAAATCCGAGGTCCCATGCCAATTCCAATCCTTCCACAATGCCCCGTAATTCAGCCATGATCACAGGGCCAATTCCAATTGGGTGCACCACTCCACTCCTCCCACCCATTCACCTTGGGCGTTCCTGATTACACCCCCGGTTGTTGCCATTCCTGTCTCGTCCACCGACCCATCGGTATTCACCTTTACCCATCCAGTAGGAGACTTCTCCCACCGGACAGACGTTTGAATTATTTGCTTCCTCTCCCCCTGTACTGATCGAGTATTCCAGGCTTCCTTATACTCGTTCGTTTGTCTGATGATGAACCTGGATTTATCCTCCACTCACATCTCCTCGTTGAAGACCCTCTCATTCCTCCACCGCCACACCCACCAGAGAGTATTCGAGAACACACATGCCCATTCCAGGTCATCCTTGTCCCGATCTCTTGTATATAAGAATCTTGTGTTTCTTTGAGAAATTGTCTTAGGACCGTTCCTTAGGACATTTTTTTTATTACAAAGAATTCAGACGAGCGGTTTGCAGTTACTGTTAGGGTTGACAAATGGTACGGAAATTACTATACCAACCACGTACCAACCACAAACCGACTATGTTGGTAACCAACATTGTGGTAACTAGGGTTGGCATGGTACGGTTACCACAAAAAAATTGTGATTACCACGTACCAACCACAAACTGGTGGTACGCAAATTTTCATACCACATACCAACCACAAGTCGTGGTTACCGCATATGTAGTAACCACGATTTGTGGTTACCATCAGTACATTAACATGGTTACCAAACTTTAATTATGTTTGTATTTTTTTGAAATCCCTTGGCTACTTTTTGGTGGTCATCAAATTTATCGAACAAAAAAAATATGGTTACAAGAAATAATATGGTTACCTTATTTTAAAAGTTCAAATTAATCAAGTTCAAAACCTAAAATACAAACCAATTGAAACCAACCAAGTTCAACGTCCTGAAGAAACAAAGTTCAATTGTTCAAATATTCAAAATGTTCCTGCAAGTTCAAACAAAACAAGTTCAAAGTCTTTAAACATTCAAAATGTTTCTACTTTTTCTAGTAGAAAGAATGGAAATGACCAATTTAGGTCAAAATCAAAACACAAAATATAAATTAAAAACTTAAAACTCAAAGGTAATTACAATAAAACATTAAATAAAAAAATTAATATATATACTCGGTAACCATGGTATTCAGATTTCATTACCATTACCGTACCACCTTCACGTGGTTACCACCACGATGGCTACCACCATGTTGGTTACCACAAGTGTGGTTACCAACATAGTCGGTTTGTGGTTGGTACGTGGTTGGTATGGTAATTTTCGTACCATTTGCCAGCCCTAGTGGTAACCGCGTGAAGATATATTAATTTGAATACCATGGTTACCAAGTATATATATTAATTTTTTTCATTTAATGTTTTATTGTTATTACCTTTAAGTTTTTAATTTATATTTTGTGTTTTGATTTTGACTTAAATTGGTCCTTTATATTTTTTCTACTAGAAACAGTAGGAACATTTTGCATGTTTGAAGACTTTGAACTTTTTTTGTTTGAACTTGCAGAAATATTTTGGATGTTTGAAGAATTGAACTAGGTTTGTTTCAAGACTTTGAACTTGTTTGGTTTGAATTGATTTGTACTTTAGGCTGTGAACTTGATTTATTTGAACTTTTAATAGGTGGTAACCATATTATTTTTGGTAACCATATTTTTTCGTTCGATAACTTTGATGACTACCGAAAGGTAGCCAAGGGGTTTCAAAAAAATATAAACAGAATTACAGCTTGGTAACCATGATAATGTGCCGATGGTAACCACTGTTAACATTATATTATTTATACATGTACAGTTACCATTGTACTCTAAGGGTTTTCACCCATTGATATATATATACAGGAGTAGGCCTCTGAGATCCGTTAAGGACTCAGTTCTCCAAACACTTACATGGTATCAAGCTTTTGTGTGAAACCCTAATTTTGTTTCACATCTAACGATCCACTACGCCGCCGCAGCCCCAAGCCGCCGCCGCCGCAATCCCTAGCCGCCGCCGCTAGCCACGCCCTAGCAGCCGCCGCCGCCGCGGCCCCCTGCTGCCGCCGCTAGGGCTGTGCATAACCGGGTATTCGATACGACACGACACGACAAAAAACACGACACGATAAGGGGGAACGTGCCGATCCGAACACGACACGATAACTACCGGGTATCCGACACGATAACACGACATGGTTTCGTGTCGGATACCCGTGTAACACGACACGATCCGTTTATAAAAAGTTAAAAACCCATTTTTTTTCTTATTCCCACTAAATGCAGTAGGTGACTTTTCAATTTGATTATTTCAGACTATATATTACTCACTCCATTAAATTACACTATTACATAAGCTTAAAAATAATTACAAATTCGAACAGCAACCATTGAATAACAATGCAACCCAATCGAATCAACAATAACCCCCGAAAATCACTAAAACAATCAACCAATTCGAATCATTCAATCACCAAATAAATCATCAATTCGAACCATTCAACCTTTGCAACTCGAACCATTGATTGAAAACAAAAACGAGCAGCTACACGAAAGTTACCGATCTGAAGCAACTCAACCACGCCAGATCTGAAGTCTGGACAAGGGGAGAGGGTGAGCGAGGCCGAGGCCGAGGGCGAGCATAGAGCGACGCCGGATCTGAATTCTGAAGTCTGAACAAGGGGAGAGAGTGAGTGAGGCCGATGACGAGACTCGAGCGAGACTGAGGAGCGGCCGGATCTGATGTCTATACAATGGGAGAGGGCGAGCGAGGCCAGATCTGAAGTCTGAACGAGGGGAGAGAGCGAGCGAGGCCGAGGGCGAGGGTGAGGGCGAGCGAAACTGAAGAGAGGCGAGAGGACTCGAGAGGGTACGAAAATGAAGAAGAAAGGTAGCCTAGAGAGGGCTGGGTCTGGCGGAGAGAGAGCCAGAAAGGAAAGGAGGAGAGGCGAGTTTGAGCTGGCGGCAACTTTGCTTCTCTGCGAGATTGGAAGAGGAAAAATGAAAAAAAAGATGCGGCCTAGCCCTAGTAGACATGGGAAAAAAAAAAAAAAGAGTAGAGTCCATGATTCGAACTCGGGACGCCCCATACCCAGCCGCGAGCAGCAAAACACCCAACCAACTGGGCAACCTGAGTTATTTGATACTTAGAGACATTTATTTTATATGTATTATTACAGAATGCTAATATTTAAAATAAAAAATAAAAAATTATCGTGTCGTGTCGGATACCTGATAAGGGACATATGCCGATCCGAACACGACACGATTATTGTCGTGTTTTACCGTTTCGTGTCATAATCGTGTCGTATCTATATCGTTTCGTGTTTTTTCGTATCATTTTGTTGCGGTTTCGTGTCGTGTCAACCGTGTCGTATTTTTTTGCACATCCCTAGCCGCCGCCTCCCCCTCCTGCCGCCGCCGCCGCTCCCTAGAGCCGCCGTCGCCCCCTTGTTCCTTCTTTCTCCCTTCCGCCGCAATCTCCCACCTCTTCTTGATGTCTACCGACGAGATTCTCAACCCAATCAACCCTAACCCCATTCCACCCAACCCTAACCCTCCACCACCACCACAAAACCCCTTTCACTCCGCTAAATCCGTCACCAACATCAAAAATCAAATTCCCCTAACCCTTGATCTTAAAAAGGTCCAATACCACACATGGGCGGAGCTCTTCCAAACCGCCTGTAAGGCTCACGGCGTCATCACCCACATCGACGACTCTGATCGTCCGACTGATGTCCTTGAGCCCCTCTGGAACCGCCTTGACTCCATCGTTCTTGGATGGATCTATGCCACCATCTCTGAGGACGTCTTGATTACCGTCCTCCAACCAAACTCCACTGCCCGTGATGTCTGTCTCCGCATAAAGGGCCTCTTCCATGACAATCAATCCGCTAGGGCAGCGGATCTTGAGGGCAAGTTCATCAACACCCGTCAGGAAAGCTTCTCCACCGTCTCTGACTACTGCCTCGCCATCAAACCCATCGCTGATCAACTAGGCGATGTTGGGCACAAGGTTAGCGAAGAACGCCTTGTTCTTCAACTTATCAACGGCCTTTCCACCAAATTTGATGTCGTCGGTGGCATGATCAGCAACACAGCGCCACTTCCGACCTTCATGGTGGCTCACAACATGCTCTCCAGGGAGGAGAGCCGTCAGGGACGCCCCCAGGGCCCTTCCCATGTCCTTGTTTCCTCCAAGGATTTCATAGCCCCGGACCCCATTCCCCAAACCCAACCCAGACAACCCCAACAGCGCGGAGGACGCGACAGAGGCGGCAACAACGGCGACCGCCGCCAGGGAACTGGTACCCGCAACCGTAATGGTCCCCCGCTCCGCCGCCCTGCCCTTATCCGATGTGGGCGGGATACCCCCCGCCAGGCTTGGTCTGCCAGCAACGTCCGCCACAACAGCACGCCCCATCCCCGACGATGTACGCTTCACAGCAGCCTCCAGCGCACTCCATGTACACCAACCTCTCCGCCGCTTTCTCCACCATGGGACTTCAGAAGCCGGACGACAACTGGTACATGGATACCGGGGCCTCCTCTCACATGACGAACGCACCAGGTAACCTACAAACTGTTTTTAATTCAAGCACTTTACCGTCTGTTTATGTCGGAAACGGCGATTCTCTTAAAATTGTCGGTTCGGGTCACACAACCCTTCCCAATGCCCCACCCCTTCGCCTCAACAAAGTCCTGCTTGCCCCTGACCTTGTTAAAAACCTCATTTCTGTTCGTCAATTTACCGTCGATAATCACGTGGCGGTCCAATTTGACCCGTTTGGTTTTCTTATGAAGGATCTTCGTACGGGAACCCCAATCATGCGCTGCAATAGTTCTGGCGACCTCTACCCCATCACCAAAGCTCGCCAACAGTCTCCCACCGCCCCCACCGCCTTTGTCGCCCATCGTTCTGACTTGTGGCACGCTCGTCTTGGCCATCCAGGCGACCACGTGCTTCAATGTCTCCGCACTAGTCATTTAATTTCTTGTAATAAAGCCTCTGACGTTTGCATTTCCTGTGAAATCGCCAAGAGCAAGCGTCTCCCTTTTAGCATTTCTCATTCCAGTACATTTGCACCCTTTGATCTTTTGCATTGTGATTTGTGGACATCTCCTATTTCAAGTGCTAGTGGTTTTCAATACTATTTGGTTGTCCTTGATGATTTCACCAATTTTGTTTGGGTTTTTCCCCTACGTCACAAATCGGAAACACAAAGTCACATTGTCAATTTTCACACATTTGTCCGCACTCAATTCACTTTGCCCATCAAGGCTATTCAGTGCGACATGGGAGGAGAGTTTGACAACAATTTTTTTCGCTCCTTTTGTCAACAAAATGGGATATCACTCCACTTCTCATGCCCCCAAACCTCTCCACAAAATGGCAAAGCAGAACGTATTCTCCGCACCCTCAATGACAAAACTAGAACCCTCCTACATCACGCCTCTCTTCCCCTCCCCTTTTGGGTTGAGGCACTTCAGATGGCCACCTATCTCCACAATATACTTCCATCCAAAGCCATTGGCAACTCTATCCCAACCTTGGCACTCTACAAGTGCTACCCCTCTTACGATCACATTGGATTGTTTGGATGTCTCTGTTTTCCCAACATGAGTGTCACCTCCCCTCACAAGCGATCCCCACGATCCACTAAATGTGTCTTCTTGGGCATCTCCCCACACCATCGAGGCTACCGTTGTCTTCGCTTGGATACCAATCGGGTTGTCACTTCGCGCCATGTGATTTTCGACGAACAGACCTTCCCCTTCGCCACACCACCCACCCCTGCTGTCCCCAACCCACCAACACCACCCAATTCTGACGAATTTCCACCCCTCCTACGCCACCTATTTCAACAAGCATCATCTGGAACCAACCCCCCGCCCAAATCGATTGGCGGCGGGCGCCGCAACACATGCGGCGAGTACCCCCCGGCAGCGGCCACCGCACCCCCCCCCCCCCGGCCCCCCTCTATCCCCCCCGCAGGCAGCCCCACTTAACCACCAACCTCCGCTTGCACCCCCCGCCCATTCCATGAAGACCCGGTCGCAGTCCGGGATCTTCAAACCTAACCCCAAATACAACATTCTCACTCCGTCCCCCGACATATCTCCTCTCCCCAAATCACCCCTCAAGGCCTTACAGGACCCGAACTGGAAAGCCGCCATGATGGATGAGTTTAGTGCTCTTATTAAAAACGGCACGTGGGACCTCATTCCAAGGCCTCGGGACACTAATATCATTAACTGCATGTGGTTGTTCAAGCATAAGTACAGGTCAGACGGAACTCTAGAGCGACACAAGGCTCGGCTAGTGGTCAATGACAAGTCGCAGGAGGTTGGGGTTGACTGTGATGAGACATTCTGGTATCGTGGTCCTCCAAGCGTCAGGCCACCATCTCCCGCTCGAGTGCCGAGGCTGAGTATCGTGGTGTTGCCAACGCCGTCGCTGAGACCTGCTGGCTCCGAAACCTTCTCTGCGAACTCCGGGTTCCCCTTCGATCAGCTACACTGGTCTACTGCGACAATGTCTCCGCTGTTTACCTGTCGTCGAACCCAGTTCAGCACCAGCGGACGAAGCATATCGAAATTGACATCCATTTCGTCAGAGAGAAGGTCGCCCTCGGCCAGGTCCGAGTTCTTCATGTCCCTTCCGCACATCAGTATGCGGACATTTTCACAAAAGGCTTACCTACTCCTCTTTTTACTTCTTTTCGTTCCAGTCTTGCTATTCGCTCACCTCTAGCTGCGACTGAGGGAGGATGTTAGCATTATATTATTTATACATGTACAGTTACCATTGTACCCTAAGGGTTTTCACCCATTGATATATATACAGGAGTAGGCCTCTGAGATCCGTTAAGGACTCAGTTCTCCAAACACTTACAACCACAAGTCGTGGTTACAGTCGTGGTTACCACATATGCGGTAACCATGACTAGTGGTTGGTACGCGGTATGAAAATTTGCGTACCACCAGTTTGTGGTTGGTACGTGGTAATCACCATTTTTTGGTGGTTACCGTACCATGTCAACCCTAGTCACTGTGACGGATAGGGACCTGTCTAAACACAAATTGGTTCTGAATGTACCAAGGCGTCCACCACGAGAAAGCAAGCTCAACCTTTGTCACGGAGGTAAGTTTGTTCCCAATGTAGGACATGATAGGTTTTACATCTCGTGATTGATTTTTCATACCGGATATTGTTGATTTTATATGTGTAGGGAGACGGAGGAGAGAGCCCACATATTGGCATTCAAACAGGAAGTGAACATCATCTTCTACCGCGCCGTTACACAAGCTAAAAGTGGAAGGAACAGAGGCCCCTCGTTGGGCATATTTATTGGTGAGCCCATAGGCTCACCAATATACCAGATCATTCGGAAAAAAAATGTGGAAGTTGCTCACCTGACGTATGAGCCCCAGAAGAGAGCTCGCAGTTGAGCCCCGAAAGAGTGGGCTCGTGAATGCAGATGAGGAGGGAGTGACCCACTTTTTATTTATTTTTCCCCAAAGGAAATGGCCAAAACGCATCATTTTATGCGTTAGAAGGCCCAAACGCAGCACAAAGGGCATGAGGGATGATGTGCAGCGCTCCCACGTGGGCTAATCATAGTGTGCCACGTGGCAACACTTTGTAAATTATATTTTAACCCATTTTCCGCCTTATTTAACGATAAAAAAATAAAATAATTTTTTTAATGTAATTTATTTTTATCTATCTACAGACACCTTTTTGTATGTGCTTTTCTTAAAAAAAAATTAAAACATTTAAATACTCATATACTCATTTTTTTTTTGATAAGGAAATAATTCGAGGCCGGACAGGCCCAGACCTCGAGAGGCCGACAAAGCCGGCAGACGGCAAGCCGTCTAAACATACAACATAGCAAAAGAAATGCAACATAGAAACAGAAAACAATCACATAATACATCAAAAGAACCACACAAAACAAACCCGGAAAACCCCAAACCCTAAGCAAACAGGCGGACACAACAACGAGAAGATGGAGACCCGGCGTGGCGAAGTGGATAGCGAGCGCATGGGACAGCACAGCTGACACGATGTCTCGCCGCCGGAAAGACGGAAAGCATAAATCCACGTAGGGCAAAGACGACTCCTGGGGAAGTGTGGATCACACGACGTTCCCTCCACCTAGATGAAGGATCTTCGGAGACCACGAACACCACCAACACGATCACTTCGATCAACCAGGGCCGCAGAACTGCTCCTCAACCGAAACTAACCACGAACCAACAAACAGAACTCCAACCAATCCGAGAAAATAAAGCACGACCGCGAGAGGGAGAAGAGCGCAAAAGGATTCCGGAAAGCTAGCCCATCATATATATATATATATATAGGGTTTACTTCAAATGTAAGAACTCCTTAACGTGTAAAATTTGCTTATCGCGTAAAATTAGCTAATGGGCCTAATTTAATTACTAATGGGCCTAATTTCATTAGTAGAATGTCTGCCCCCTGCCCATGCGTGTGCCCCCCCTTCTCGGACCCGATTTTTTTTTTTTTTTTTTTTTGCCCAGAATTTTTTTTTCGTGGTAACACTTTCTGCTGTGCAAGTATAACTTGCTTTTGTGCACATATAACATCTTATTATGCAAATATAAGTTTTATTTGTGCAGACAAATAATTCATTATGGGGTATATAGGTAAATGTGCCTATTTCAATTATAAAAATTTATAATTGAAATATGTTTAATTTATGGGTAAATTGGTAAATATGTCTAATTTTATGGGTAAATGCACTTTTTCCCGTTTTCGATACCTTTTGTGCAACTGTGAAGTGCATTTGTGGAACTGTGGAGTGCATTTGTGCAACTGTGAAGTGCATTTGTGCAACTGTAAAGTGCATTTGTGCAACTTTAATTGTGCAATTGTGCAAATTTAAAGTATGATACAATTGTGCAAATTTAAACTACAATTGTGCAAAAGTAAGATACAATTGTGCAGATTAAGAATACAATTGTGCAAATGTAAGATCATAATGCGCATTAATAAGTCAAAAGATGTGCTTTTGAAATCGATGTTTTAATTTTGTTTTTTTTTTTACTTTTGAGAGTTTGGGTTCACCTCTCGGATAATTTAGGTTGATAGATGTAAGTTTGAAATCGATTTTTTTACGTATAAGCTTTTAAAATTAAAGTGCATAAATAAGATTAAAATGTGCATAATTAAGGTTAAAAAGTGCATAACTTAGATTATAATGTGCATGATTAACAATTTGCGATTGTTGCGCTCTTGTCTATTATGTAACCTATGTGGGATTTGAACCCACATCTTTTGTGCAAACGCACATTGCTCTACCAATTGAGCTAATAGGCTAAATTATGATTTTTATGCTAAAATAGAAGAACCTAATCGACCTAAAGCATATTGCAATAGAATTCTAAAATTCAATTAGCTCATGATTCACAAACAATTTGACAATGCTATAAACATGAAATTAACTCCAAATCAACCAAACAACACAACCATATCATCAATTTCAGTCAATTTGGCTGTTGGCAAAAAAAACCCCAAATTCTAAAGCGTATCGCAATATAAAATTCCAAACTTCAATTAGATCATGATCCATAAACAATTTGACAATGTTATGAACATGAAATTAGCTCCAAATCAACCCAACAACACAAACATATCACCAATTTTAGTCAATTTTGCTTTTGGCAAAAAACCCCAAATTCTAAAACATATCGCAATATAAAATTCTAAAATTCAATTAGCTCATGATCCATAAACAATTTGACAATGATATGAACATGAAATTAGCTCAAAATCAACCCAACAACACAACCATATCATCAATTTCAATCAATTTGGCTTTTGGCAAAAAGCCCCCAATTCTAAAACATATCGCAACCTAAAATTCTAAAATTCAATTAGCTCATGATCCATAAACAATTTGACAATGATATGAACATGAAATTAGCTCCAAATCAACTCAACAACACAACCATATCATCAATTTCAATCAATTTGACTTTTGGCAAAAAGCCCCAAATTCCGCTCCTAAATCAAACCCTAGATTTTCAATCTCAACCTAAATCATTCAAACAATCTAAATAATTGTAATAAACAATTTTAGGGTTAGAAATCATACCAAATTCGAGTTGAAACAAAGAGAAAATCGGGTTTTCGAAGGTAAATCGAGCCAAAAACTTCGAACAGGTCTGTCGGGAGAGAAGGGCTCGGTGTGAGCTCGGCTGGGCTCGAACCATGGGGGTTCCGGGCTCGGGGTGTGCGCCTGAGGGAGGGGGTTTGAGCTGGTGGGGTCTGGTGGCCGGAGGTGGCTCGTGGGTGGCGTGGGAGGCCGACGAGCGAAGATACGACGCGAGCCTTCAGATGGGCAGGGTGGGCGCGTCTGGGCTCGAACCAAGGCAGGTCAGGGCTCGGGGGGTGCGCCCAGGGGTTGGCTTGAGCGCGGCTAGGCGGTGGTGGCCGGAGGTGGCTCGAAGTGGGGCTGGAAGTGGGTGCGGGGCAGCGGGAGGCCGAGAGAGAAACCACTGTGTGAGCGCGGGTTCTAATTCAGTAAAAAAATAAATTTTACACATTAAGCGGATTTTACACGTTAAGGAGTTTTTACATTTTAAAGCTTCCCTCTATATATATATATATATATATATATATATATATATATATATATATATATAGAGGGAAGCTTTAAAATGTAAAAACTCCTTAACGTGTAAAATCCGTTTAACGTGTAAAATTTTGTCTTTTCGTGAAAACCAGACCACGCCTCCTTTTTTTTTAAAAAAAAATCGAACCGGTTGGGTAAAAAAAACTGAGCCGTCCTCCATCACCATCTCTCCCTTTGCGCACAGAACACGGAAGCGACCATGGCAGGAGGCGCCGAGGCGATGGCATCGAGCATGGCAGGAGGCAAGGCATCGACCATGGGGTAGCGCGAAGTCTCAATCATCGGAATATTCCTTGTTGTAATCGTTGGAATCCTCTCAATCGCCGGAATCGTTGCAATCGCTGGAAGCCTCGCAATCGCCAAAATCGAGCATCGTGCATTGGTCAATTCGACAAGGCAGACGTGGATTCAGCTTCTCCTCCTCGCAATAGCCGGAATCCCCATCGGAATCATTGGAATCGCCAACCCACTCCACCTTGCCCAACAACATCGGAGCGCCGATTCGCCGCCTTCAACCGCCACCTTCCCACCACCGAAGCCACCAGCGATTGCCACCAACGGACTCGCCACACCACCACGGTCCCGTATCTGCCTTCCCCTTGCTCCGCCGTGCCCTAGACTGCCACCGGGAGCTTGCCGAAGTCCACTGCGCAACCGTCGTTTCTACAGAGCGGGTTACTGGGTCGATGTGAGGAAGATGATGATGAAATTACAATTTTGACCCATATTTTCCCTTTCTTCCCAAATATGCCCTTATCTAAATTTAATAAATTACAAAACTATTCCGTAGTTTATAAACGCACAACATAATATTATATTTGCACAATTTAAAATTATATTTGCACAAAATAGTGTTTGAATGATTTAGGTTGAGATTGAAAACCTAGGGTTTGATTTAGGAGCGGAATTTGGGGCTTTTTGCCAAAAGCCAAATCGATTGAAATTGATGATATGGTTGTGTTGTTGGGTTGATTTTGAGCTAGCTTCTTGTTCATATCATTGTCAAATTGTTTATAGATCATTAGCTAATTGGATTTTAGAATTTTATAGTGCGATATGCTTTAGAATTTGGGGCTTTTTTCCAAAAGCCAAATTGATTGAAATTGATGATATGGTTGTGTTGTTGGGTTGATTTTGAGCTAATTTCATGTTCATATCATTGTCAAATTGTTTATGGATCATAAGCTAATTGAAGTTTGGAATTTTATATTGCGATATGCTTTAGAATTTGGGGTTTTTTTGCCAACAGCCAAATTGACTGAAATTAATGATATGGTTGTGTTGTTGGGTTGATTTGGAGCTAATTTCATGTTCATAGTATTGTCAAATTGTTTATGGATCATGATCTAATTGGATTTTAGAATTTTATTGCGATATATTTTAGAATTTGGGTTTTTTTTGGTAACATCCAAATTGATTGAAATTGATTATATGGTTGTGATGTTGGGATGATTTGGAGCTAATTTCATGTTTATAGCATTGTCAAATTGTTTGTGAATCGTGAGCTAATTGAATTTTAGAAGTTTATTGCGAAATGCTTTAGGTCGATTAGGTTCTTCTATTTTAGCATAAAAATCATAATTTAGCCTATTAGCTCAACTGGTAGAGCAATATGCGTTTGCACAAAAGATGTGGGCTCAAATCTCACATAGGTTACATAATAGACAAGAGTGCAACAATCGCAAATTGTTAATCATGCACATTATAATCTTATGTATGCACTTTTTAACCTTAATTATGCACATTTTAATCTTATTTATGCACTTTAATTTTAAAAGCTTATACGTAAAAAAATCGATTTCAAACTTACATCTATCAACCTAAATTATCCGAGAAGTGAACTCAAACTCTCAAAAGTAAAAAAAAATAAAAAAATAAAACATCGATTTCAAAAGCACATCTTTTGTCTTATTATTGCACATTATGATCTTACATTTGCACAATTGTATTCTAAATCTGCACAATTGTATCTTACTTTTGTACAATTGTAGTTTAAATTTGCACAATTGTATTCTACTTTTGCACACTTGTATTCTAAATTTGCACATTACAATTTTATTTTCACACTTTATGTTCTTATATTTGCATTTTAAAGTTGCACAAATGTACTTTACCCAGTTGCACAAATGCACTTCACAGGTCCACAAATGCACTTCACAGTTGCACAAAAGGTGTCGAAAACGGGAAAAAGTGCATTTACCCATAAAATTAGATATATTTACCAATTTACCCATAAATTAAACATATTTCAATTATAAATTTTTATAATTGAAATAGGCACATTTACCTATTTATCCCATAATGAATTATTATGTCTGCACAAAATAAACTTATATTTGCACAATAAGATGTTATATGTGCACAAAAGCAAGTTATACTTGCACAGCATAAAGTGTTAACACGGAAAAAAAAAAATCTGGTCCGAGAAGGGGGGGCAAGGAGGGGCACACGCATGGGCAAGGGGGGCAGATATTCTACTAATGCAATTAGGCTCATTAGTAATTAAATTAGGCTCATTAGCAAATTTTACGCGATAAGCAAATTTTACACGTTAAGGTATATATATATATATATATATATATATTCCTTGGGCCCAAAGGAATGGAAAGTGAGCCCGAAAAGTTACCCTCAGCCCACTTGAGAGCCAAGGAAGCAAAGAACTAGGTCAAACCGGAAGAGAGCAAATAGCGGCCGCCGGCCAAGGCCAAGACAACGCCAACATGGCCAATTCTAGGAGGCCGCCAAAAGCACATGGCAGGAGACGACCAAGCGAGTGAAATCCGGCAGCGAAACGGAGGCGCAACACCGGAAGGACAACGCCAACCAAGACCACCGCCGGGATGATGTACTCCCCGACACCGACAGAAGTGCAAAAGTGGCACCACCACTGAGCACCCGCCGATAAGGGCCAAAGCGAGACAAACCACCAAGCCGAAGAGGCAAGGGGTTGAATTAGGGAGAAAACGACGGAACCAAAGAGGGGGATGCCTCCGGAACGCCGCCGCCGCCGATGAATCGGAAGGCTCGAGGGAGGCGAACCAGGACCCAAACGGAGAGAATCCGAAGGGGACGAGCCCAATACTTCACCGAGGAAGAAGATTGCAGGTCAATCAAGGTAGAAGATGGCATGATGGCTAATTCGTAGGACACAAGGCGAAGACCGATGCCACAAATCGAGCCCCGACTCGCCAAAAAACCAAATTGAACGAGGGATCAGTGAGGGAGGAGATCCAGACATCCAGTGAACCAAGATTCAAGCACCTACTCACAAGGAGAGGAATTGGGCTCTCCGAAGAGAGATTTAGGCTCTCCGAAGAGAAATTTAGGCTCTCCGAAGAGAGGTTTGGTCGGAGTTGTTGTTCGTTGCTTGGGTCTCACCTAGTCCACCACTAAAGGTGGTAGAGGGAGCGCACAAAGAGGGAGACGAGGGGGAGAAGAGATACTCAAACACCAATAGTTGATCATCGGAGCGTTGGATCGGCCAGAAGATGGAGGTGACGGAGCGGCGGGGGATTATTTTCATTTAATACAGTAGGTAGTGTCTGAATCCGATAAAATACTCATATACTCATTACTTACCCAATGTATCATCGAATTATTCACGTTTTATAATAATATTATTACGAAAATATTACTTATCCAATGGGTTTTTGCCTTTTTCTTTCTCTTCTTTTGGTGAGCTGGATCTTGATGTTGTTGCGCTGCTGGAACGGATCCGCTCTTTTTCTTTAGCCTTAGATTCTAGTTCTCGTCTAGCTGCTCATATTTTTACCAGAGTTTGTTTTTTCATTACTAAAGGGGTTGGTGCGCAGCTTGTTTCTCGATTGTCTGCTAACTTCTTGTAAACATTTGATTGTTTGATTTCTATACTATAATAATAATAATAATAATAATAATAATAATAATAATAATAATAATAATAATAATAATAATAATAATAATCCCTTGTCTGCTAAGGCATTGTGCGATTGGCGATCAGCCGATCAAGTGTTCAGCGATGTTGTCTTCTCCGGTGGATCCCGACTCCCGGAGTCGCCATCTCTGAGGCATCTTCTGTACATCCCTTCATCAGCATCCGGGGTGGCATCTCTTCAGGTTTGTCTTCCTTCCTCTTGGGGCCCGCATTTCCTTCATCGACACCGGTTTGTTTTCACTGTTTCGACGTTAGTTGTTGCACTAGGTACTATTGCTGGTGTGGGCTTGTGTTGATTGCGGTCAGTTACGTCAGTTGACTGTGGTCCCGGTCGGTCACTGGTGTGGGTTTGTGTTGGGTCGATCAGTTGCTAGTGTGGGCGTGTGTTGGGTCTCCGTTGCCGAGTCTCCGGTGCTGGTGTGTCTTTTTTGCGGTTTCAGTTGCTGGTGTTGATCGGATGTGTGTTTGGGGCTTGTTCCTTGTTTTTGTTGGTGTTGGGACGTCTCGATCAGTTGGCGTGGGTGTGTTTTAATTAGGTGTTCCTTGTTTTTTGCTTGCCGATGCCGACTGCTAGGGTTCGGTTTCATTGTCCGTTCGTAGGTCTCAACGGGTGCCAAGATGGTGGTGGCCAACGGATTACCAAGGCATCCTTGATTACACACCTTAGGGATCGCCATTTTACGGGGGATGCTCAAGCAACTCCGCAATCACTTTTGAATTTCTTATATTAAACTTTTTAGTCTTGAATTTTTAGTACATCAATATATACATATATTAAAATTGATACACAACATCCTATATGGCGCATTAGGGCATGAACAATGGAGGGCCTCTTGGCCCTAAGATGATGACAGATCAGCAAAAGAAGAAGTATAAGGGCCCGACTTTGGGTCACTTAAAATGGGGACTTGAAAAGTGAGGCTCCAATGCGCAGTAACCGAGGCAAAGAGCTACGACAATTCAACAACCCAATTTGGGTTTGGAGCCTCCAACCATGTGGTGACAAGTGACCCAATCATGTGGTGCCACATGTCCCGTTTAAAATCATAATTTATAAATTCAATTTCCGTCATATTATGTAATTAATTAAAAAATAAAATAAAAATTATATTCAAGTGTGAATTAATTTTATCTATCCATAGACACCCATTTTGCATATGTTAATTTTGAAGAAAAAAAATTACTCAAACAATACCCCTATACTATTATTTTTAACACATAAAAAAACTAATTTTATCTACCCATAGACACCCATTTTTTAACAAATAAAATTTTTTACTCCAACAATACCCCTATACTATTATTTTTTGTTAAGTGATTGAGTAATTGAAAAATGTAAATAGTACTACGTAAAAAGTAAGTTAAGGGCCCGGGTCCGGGCCCTTGAATGTGGGTGCAAATAATTAAAAAGTTGGAACGGGGCCCTTAAGCTGATATGGCAGAGAAAAAGTAAGTTAAGGGTCCGGGTGTTAAGGGTCTCAAGTCCCTCCATTGTTCATGCTCTTATGGTCGATTCTAGGAAAAAAATAATAAAATAACATGCTGTCATACTTTATATAACGTTATATATAAGACACAATCTATCTATATATTTTAGTTAATTGAAAAAAATATAAATAAAAAATATTAATAGACAAAAATATTAATAGAAAAAATATTTTACCTTATAAATGTGAATTTTATTTATATTTTGAGAGAAACTAAATAAAAAATGTTTTGATTATACATAATCCGTTGAACTAATTTTATTTATATTTATATTATATTTTGGTGGAAAAAATGATTCATATTTAAATTATTATTTTTATTAAAATCTATCTAGATTATTTATAATATTATATTAACGTATTCTATTTCCACTAGACTGGATCTACACTAGGAAATAGACTAAAAAAGAATGAAATGAAAAACAATTGAGAACTGGAGCTTGAAAAAGGGGAAATGTTTGTACACTCTCTCCTCTCTCTAGAAATCTAGAAAGAGGGAGCAATAACCTCATTTATAGGAGTTCAAACCGTCGGAAGGTTGTCGATCACCACCTCCGCTCCTCCCCGGTATTATCGTGTGTTGTTTGAGACAATTAATTATCTAGATCTATTTTTCGAAAGTCTATCTATAGATGATATTTATCTATAGAAGGATTATTGTGGATGGTTTATCTACAATAGGTTTTAGATAAAATAGTTTATCTATATCTAGGTTTATCTAGATAAGATAGGTTTATCTATATCTAGGTTTATCTATAGGGTTATCTATAGGAGGTTGTCTATTATAAATAGAGGCATGTAGGGTTGGAATTCTATATCCATTAAAGCATCACAATAATATAAGAAACCCTCGCTGCAGAGAGATTTTTCTCTACAGGATGATCTGCGCGGTTCTTGCCATAACACGGAAATCCTTTGTGTCCTATTGTTCAATCTCTTTCTCTTTCACGATATTCACTCGTGGAAATTCACAACTATTGGTACTAGAGCCAGGTTAGATGATGACATCCGATGTGAAATTCGAGGATCCGCGTTTCGACGGCACTGGAAATTTCGGTCTTTGGCAACGAAGAGTAAAGGACATGTTGACTCAGTAGGGAATGTTAAAGGCGTTGAAGGAGACAAATCCTGAGGTGGTGAAAGATGAAGATTGGGAAGAGATGCAGGAAAAGACGGCGTCGATCATTCGACTTTATCCGGCGGACGAGGTGATATACCATGTAATTGATCGCAAATCCTCGCAGGAGATTTGGGTGAAATTGGAGAACAGGTATATGTCGAAATCCTTATCCAAAAAGTTGTATCTAAAGCAAAAATTGTATGGGTTAAAGATGACAGAAGGCTCCGACTTGGTAAAGCACATCAACACTTTTTACCAAGTTATCGAAGATTTGGCACAACTGGATGTAAAGCTTGAGGATAAAGACAAAGCCATGATCTTGTTATGTTCTCTAACCTCTTCGTTTGAGAATTTGGTGACGGCGCTGGCAGTAGGGAAGGAAACGATATCCCTGGATACTATGAATACGACATTGCTTGCTCATCATGAGCGACGTCAAAATTCTAACGGAGAAGGTTCCCAAAGCAAAGGGTTATACGTCAAAGGCAACCAGTGAAGGGGGAGGAAGAAAGAGAAGCAAGATGGGGGTCACAGACCGTCCAGATCGAAGTCTAGAGGGAAAAAGGTAGTTACTTGTTACTTCTGCAAGGAAGAAGGTCACTTTAAGCGTGATTGTCAAGTAAGGAAGAAGAAGTACGAGGGAAAGACGGATGATTCATCTTCGAAATCAGCAAACGTAGTGCAGAAAGACGATTCAGACAGTACAGACTTAGATATACTTTCAGTATCGTCGGGAAGATATTCAGATTTATGGATCTTGGATTCCGGTTGTTTATTCCACATGACTTCGAACAAAGGCTGGTTTGAGGTGTACAAGTCAGGAAGTTTTGGTTCTGTTCGATTGGGAGACGACAAGCCATGCAATGTTGTAGGAATCGGGCAGATCAAACTCAAGATGCGTGATGGTGTAGTCCGGACATTAACTTATGTACGTTATGTTCCAGATCTCAAGAAGAATTTGATTTAATTCCTTGGGTAAATTACATGCAAATGAGTTCCGTTACAAGATAGTCGATGACGGTCTAAAAGTGAGCAAAGGAGACATGACAGTAATGAGAGTGAGACGTACCTCTGGAAATATCTATCTCTTGTTAGGGAGTACAATTGTAGGTGGAGCTGCAATTGTAGAGTCTGAGTCTGATAGTACAATTTTGTGGCACATGCGCCTTGGCCACATCGGCGATCACAACATGACTGAGCTTCACAAGTGAGGTCTTCTGGCTAGTGTAAAGAGTTGTAAGATGGGTTTCTGCAAGTTCTGCGTGACGGGAAAACAGTCCAAAGTATCGTTCAAGACAGGCAAACACAATACAAGTGGCCTGCTTGACTATGTACATTCTGATGTGTGGGGGCCAACTCAAGTAGAGTCATTAGGAGGATCCAGGTACTTTGTCACCTTTATTGATGACTATTCAAGAAAAGTCTGGGTGTTTTTCATGAAGCACAAATCTGAGGTCTTCAGCAAGTTCAAGCTGTGGAAGGCAGAGGTAGAGAATCAGACAGGAAGAAAGGTGAAGTATTTGAGATCAGATAATGGTACAGAATACACTGACACAAATTTTCAGCAGTTTTGTGAAGAGCATGGCATTCAGAGGCACTTTACAAAGACACCGCAACAAAATGGTGTTTCAGAGAGGATGAACCATACAATTACAGAGAAGGAGCGTTGCATAAGGTTGCAAGTAGGGCTTGCAAAGAGCTTTTGGGCAAAAGCAGTGAGCATGGCGGTCTATCAGATCAATAGATCACCATGGATTTCTCTAGACGGGAAGGTCTCTGACGAGGTATGGACTGGTTCAAATTTAGATTTGTCAAATATAAAGATCTTTGGTACCCCTGCATATGTGCTGATTCCAAGTGATGAGAGAACGAAATTGGATGCAAAGTCTAAGAAGTGCATTTTCTTAGGTTATGAAAAAGGTGTAAAGGGTTTCAAGTTTTGGGACCCTGTTGCTAAGAAACGCATGATCAGTCGAGATGTTGTATTTGATGATCAGTATATGCTTCAACAGGCCAAAGAAGTTGAGAGGTCTGTGGTTACAGAGACTGATCCTAAGACAGCAGAGGTGGAGCTTGGTGAAGAGATTGATACTAATGCTCATATATCAGCAGGAAGTACGTGAGCAAAAACAACAAAAGGTGGAGAGTTTTGTTTCTGGAAGACCTAAGCGTGTGACATGGCCTCGAGTCAGATTTGGTGTTGATAAGATGGTTAACTATGCTCTTGTTATTGGCGAAGATGATCAGTCTAACTTTCAAGAGGCTATTCAAAGTCAGGAGAAAGAAGGATGGGTAGGTGCAGTGGCAGAAGAGATGGAGTCTCTCAATCAAAATCAGACATGGAAGTTAGTTAGTCTTCCAGCAGAGAAGAAGGCTATAGGGTGCAAATGGGTGTTCAAGAAGAAATAAGGTGACTCACACAAAAAAGGGGTGAGGTTCAAGGCACACTTAGTAGCAAAGGGTTACTCACAAAAGAAGGGGACTAATTATGATGAAATATTTTCCCCTGTGCTCCGACACACTTCTATCATATTGGTGTTGACACTAGTAGCTAGTTGGGGTTTACATCTTGAGCAAATGGATATGATGACGACTTTTCTTCATGGTGATTTGGATGAAGAAATTTACATGGAGCAACCAGATGGTTTTGTTGCACTTGGAAAGGAGCAACTTGTATGCAGTTTGAGAAAGTCACTGTATGTGTTGAAGCAGGCTCCTAGGCAATGGTACAAGAAGTTTTACTCTTATATCCTTCGAATTGGCTACCAGAGATGTGAGTATGATTGATGCGTTTATGTGAAATATCTTGATGATGGCTCCCCTTTGTTTTTGCTCCTATATGTTGATGATATGCTTATTGTTGAGAAGAACATTGATGATATTGTTGAGCTCAAAGTTTTGCTGGGAAAGAAGTTTGATATGAAGGATCTTGGCGCAGCAAAGAAAATCCTTGGTATGGAAATTCGCAGAGTTAGAAGTTCTGGAAGCGAGATTGTGGCTATCTCAACAGAATTATATCAAGAAAGTGCTTGATGGATTTGACATGGCAAAATGCAAACCTGTTAGGACCCCTTTGGCGAATTACTTCAAACTCTCTTTCATTCAGTGTCCGAAGAATGATGAAGAAATTAGAGATATGTCCAAAGTTCCTTATACTAGTACAATTGGTTGTCTGATGTATGCTATGGTGTGCACAAGACCTGATCTGGCCCAAGCTGTTAGCCAAGTGAGTAAGTACATGTCTAATCCCGGGAGAGAACATTGGAATTCATGCAAGTTGATTCTTAGGTATTTGAGGGGTACTGTTGACCATGAGATCATGTTTGGTGGCAAAAAGGGTGGTCTTTCAGTCAAAGGATACGTTGATTCAGACTATGCGGGTGATCTTGACAATCGGAGATCCACTACTTGGTATGTCTTTACTCTTGTTGGGGGACCTATTTGTTGGAGATCTGTTTTGCAGTCTGTGGTAACCCTTTCTACTACCGAGGCAGAATACATGACTTTAGCAGAGACATCCAAGGAGGCACTATGGCTCAAAGGAATTGTGAAGGAACTGATTGTTGAGCAAGTTGGAGTTGAGATATACTGTGATAGTCAGAGTTATATATATCTGGATAAGAACCAAGTATATCATGCTCGGACGAAGCACATTGATGCGAGATTTCATAAGATTAGGGAGCTTGTAGCGTCCGAAGAGATCATCTTAGAGAAAGTTCACACCTCTCATAATGATGCGGATATGTTAACCAAACCAGTCACCGCAGACAAGTTCAAGCACTACTTGAATTTGGTTCATATTGCTCGATGTTAGTCGAGTGAGAAGCCCTACGGAATGGAGCACATGAAGACATGGGGCATACAAGATCCTGGGGATGTTTCCGTTGGTGGTTATAGATATAGATTATTTGTCTTGGTGGAGATTGTTGTTTGGGACAATTAATTATCTAGATCTATCTTTAGAAAGTCTATCTATAGATGATATTTATCTATAGAAGGATTATTGTGGATGGTTTATCTACAATAGGTTTTAGATAAGATACTTTATCTATATCTAGGTTTATCTATAGGGTTATCTATAAGAGGTTCTCTATTATAAATAGAGACATGTAGGGTTGGAATTATGTATCCATCAAAGCATCACAATAATAAGAAATCCTAGCTGCAGAGAGGTTTTTCTCTGCAGGGTGTTCTGCGCGGTTCTTGCCGGAACACGGAAATCCTTTGTGTCATTTTGTTTAATCTCTTTCTCTTTCACGATATTTACTCGTGGAAATTCACAACACCATGCTTGTCCGGTGTCGCCGACCTCTCTACGCTTCATTGCACCACCCTCTAATCGATCACCCTCACTACTCTCTCCCCTCTCTCTTTTGTGAAAGAACAAAAAAATGCCCCTAAAACCAGTGGCCTGGTTTCCTCCGCCAGATCCCACCACCAATCTCTCATAGAACCTCCTCCTTCCAAAACCAGTGGCCTGGATTCCGCCAGATCCCACTACCAATCTGGCTTCTTGGTTCAACCCAGCCTCTCCGTTGACTTACTCGCCCGCTCCACGGTCGGATTTTCCCCTCTTTTCGATTGGCCTATCTCGATTTGCCTTTGGACTTGCTGACCAACGATCCCCATCACTCCTCCCGTGCTCCCTTCCCACTCTTCTCCCCCACCAACTACAATCTGAAACCCCCAAATTTGTTTTCAAATCGCCTCTCCGGGTTGCCGTTCTCCGCCGTTCTCCCAATTGGTGGCCCTCGGTTTGCTGTTGGGTCTCCTTGTGCTCCTGTTAGCCCTCAAATCTTAATCCCCCTAACTATTCTCGGTTCGCCCATTAACTTTTCTCGAATCGAATCGCCTCCATCTTGTTTCACCTCACCGTCGTCTTCATGGCCTTACCGCGTCGTTGCTGGTCTGATGGTGCCCCGTCGGTGCCTCGCTAGCTTACCGGTGGTCAGCCTCCTCCTCCTCGGCGTGCTTGATGTGTCAAACCATATAATCCAATACCCAAAACTCTCATTAACAAAAAAATGGACCCCCCATGCAGTGTACCAAATAAACTTTGTCGCTGAATATAGACGCCTCTTTCCTCCCCATATGGATAAAAGTAGATAAACGGGAATTAATTCTAATTCCCACATTAGAAAAAAAAAGTAAACGGTCTCGAGAAGAAAATAATCATATTTGACCACTATACATTGCTAACATCAAGAAATGGAATAATCGGGAATCCCAAGCAACCGCTGTTTCCACCTCTTTTGCACTTCATGATTTCGCCTTTCCTCAACCTAAAGGTTCGGATTCCAAACTTGTGTTGCAATTCGTCGATATCAATTTCAGTCTCAGCTGCGGCTTTATCTTAATTCCAGTGTTTCTTTCTTCACATTTCCTCGTTTCGTTCGGGACCGTCTTATTTCTGTGTATTTGCTGCTTGCTTGACGAACTACTACTCTTGAGCATTAGCGCAGATTCCCTTCTTGTTTCTCCTTTTTCTTTCATTTTACCTGAACTACATTTGGTTGATTTTTTTTCGTGTTTTCGTATGAATAGGTTAACCATATGATATGCCTGCACTTCCATGGGTTGAATCAATCAAATAAGATTGAAGTCTGGTTTAAGGTGGTAATGTGTGATCACACTGAGGGCCCGTTTAGTAGCGGGAATAGGAATAGGGAATAGGATCTCTCTCAAGTATAAAGGCAAACCACTTAGGAGAAACAATGGTTAAGGAGAAAGCTTGAGTGATGTTCTATGGTAAGGACTGCCGTAGGGTGAGTTAGGAAGAGTTTGAGCTTTGTGGTTGGGGTCATGACTAATGAGTGTGTGTAAATAGACGAGACATTTTGGGTATACCGTGGGTTTAGCCCTCCTAACTTCATTCTCTATTCCTATTCCCTAATACCTAGCGGGCCTTGACTTTCCATTCGGCTTCGAGAAGCTTATATTAGATTTGTGGATGCTATATGAAATACTGAATGATCTCTACTGTTTAGTTGTTGGCCATTGTTACCTTTCAGACACTAGAAAGAGAAACTATGGTTGATTGATTAAATATTTTGGTTTAACATGGCAGGGGTTGCAAAGGTTGTTTTGAAGAAAGGTAAGGCACAGCTCTTCAAAGATGGAAGTCCAATGGTTTACAGTGGGGCAGTTGATAGGATAATAGGTAGACCACCACCTAAAACTGGAGATATGGTACTGCTTGCTGATGGAACTGAAACTCCTATAGGATGGGGCCTCTATAATTCTGTCTCTATGTTCTGTGTTCGCTTGATGCAGCTTGAGGAGGAAGCATTTAGGTAGTAATTTTCTCAAGAAAGGTGTATACCACTCGTTTCCCTTTACAATCCCTTACTTTAAATGTCATATTGATACCATTTACTCATGTAGTGATCAGAGCTGTGTACTAAACATGGAAAGACTACTTAAAACTAGGATTTCTGAAGCTGCAGAATTGCGGAAGTGTTTAGGCCTTCCTTCTTTGCATACAAATGCATATCGTCTTGTCAATAGTGAAGGAGATAGGTAAAGAATTCACGTTAGAGTTTGTTGGAGCTCTAACATCTCTCTCTAGGAATTTTTGACATATCATTCTTGTATGGCACTGGATATTATGGATATGATGGATATTTGTTATGCTCTTATTTCTCTCTTATTTTGTTCTCTTATAATGGTTTTGCTGTTCTACCTCAGGTTGTCCGGATTAATTGTTGATATCTTTGGTGGTGTAGCTGTTGTTGCCTCATCGGCAGCTTGGGTTGAGAAGTACAGGCCAATAATTGAGGCTTGCATCAGTAAACTCGAAGGGATTAGTCATATTAGCTGGAGACCATCTGTTGAAATTCTTAAAGAAGAGGGACTTGATCTCTCAATTCTGAAGGAAGCCCAAGCGTTTGCTCCTCTTGAGACAGTAGAGGTAGGCTTCACCTCCAGATGAGAGCCGGCTTACTTCATCTTATTAAATACTTAATGAAAGCATCCCCTATATGATTACTACTTTGTTGGTGAGAACTGTAAAACCCTAGGTAAATTATTTTTATTTGAAAAGGGAAGTAATCAATATTCTTCTCAACTTTTTCTACTTAGGATTTTCAGTTTCCCTGGTCAATCTTAAACAAAAAAAGAAAAGAAAAGAAAAGAAATTGATAGACAGAAGGGGGAAAAAAAAAAAAAAGGTCCCTTTGTGTAGTAGATGGATTGTAGGGAAAGTGTTACCACTCCTTCCCTCCATTCTCTTTCATTTTTGAACTCATATAAGCAAAGGGAAGTTAAATTTCCCCCTTTTTCTCTCTTGCCTTCTTCTTTCCAAGTTTCCTCCCTTTGTTCATACCTTTAATTATGCATAAAAGGGGGAAATGATATCTGTTGGTAGTCTTAGAAGAAGGTAAAATTAGTCTTAATGGAAGGAAATTACATCTGTAGCTTCTTGTTGACCCTTGTAATTAACTGCCCAACACTAGATTTACTTATCTCTTTCATGTTGTAATGCGGTTCTTACTTATAGGTAAAGGAAAACGGGATCTCTTTTGAAGTCTCTCTTGAAGGTCAGAAAACAGGATTCTATGCCGATCAGCGTGAAAATCGTCAATTTGTATCAACAATCTGCAAAGACCAAAGAGTACTTGATATTTGCTGCTACAGTGGTGGCTTTGCTCTAAATGCAGCACGAGGTGGTGCTGCAAGTGTTATTGGTAATTATCTAAGATTCAGTGCTTATTCATGTTAGGTGATTCTGTGAGTACACTAATGAAGAACTGAGGATATTTCTCTCAAAATTCTTCAGTGCACGAACTCAAAAATATTGTATTTCAAAAATAATGGAGGCAGATTCATGGCAAGATCATTGATTAGACTTCATTTATCAGGCTCAACTCTCAATTATTTTGTTGTTTCCCATGATTCAGAGTGTAAAATGTAAATTGGTTTTTATACATAATAGAGCGCTGACTTGTCCCATTTTGTCGGGCAGGTATAGATTCCTCCTTGCCAGCTATTGAGCTTGCCAAGGGAAACATGTTCCTTAATGAACTTGATCCAGAAAGAGTATCATTTTTGCGACAAGATGCAACTCTGTTTATGAAAGATGCCACTTCTCGTAATGAGTCATGGGATATTGTTATTCTCGACCCACCAAAGCTGGCGCCTCGCAAGAAGGTACTTTAATCTCTGTTATTGCGATTCAATCACTGCTTGAGACAAATGCCCTTCTGGAATTTTTAACGAACCATGATCTGACATGTTCAAGTTGATGGCTTTAACTCAACTCTGCTTATTCCTTGAAAATATAAGGAAATCAGCATTCGCTAGGACTCATTTATTTTTAATTTATTTTATTTTTTAAAAGAGAATGAAGATTTTCTTTGAATAAAAAAGAGAATGAAGATGAATTTGGGGAAGTAATATCTTGAAAATAATTTATGTTCATTTGGGCTTTCAACGACATACTGCCATACTGGGTTGATGTTGTTGTTATCAACAGTGTCGACTGCTATGGCAAATCAGAGCCCACCCCCTTTTCCTCTGTACTATTTTTAAGCAGTTTTACCATTGGTGTGGGATGTACAATGATGCTGTTATATATTGTGTCTAGAGCTTCGAAAAGTTACTGGCTTTAATTGCATATTAGGTAGCTTGATTTTATATCGTAAATTGTCAAGAAACTAGACACTGATCCTTGGAAATCTTTCTATTGGACCTCCAAACTTGTCTGCTACTGAACATTACTATTACATAATCCAGGTTCTGCAGAATGCATCTGGCATGTATAGGAATTTGAATGCATTGGCGATGAAACTAACGAAAAAAGGTGGTCTGCTTATGACGTGCTCGTGTTCAGGGGCTATGACACAGAGTGGGTTGTTCACACGCATTCTTCAGGCAAGTAGTCCTCTATATGCTTATTGTTTTCTGAATTTAAGTTGATCTACTCACTTGCAAAAGGTTTTTAGTATACTAGGAAGCATATTACCATATCCATGCCTGTTATTCATTTCATTCATATGGGTAACTACTTCATCTCTATTTTTTTTTGGTAACAATTTGTTTCATTAATAACAATATCCTTGAGAGGAATGCTAAGCCGCCTGGGAAAGTAAACAAAGAAACTTGTTAGGGTGGTGAGTTGATCCTTGACTCAACTTCAGAAGGCTTACAACTCCCATTGAAGAGTTAAAACGCACAATTAGTCGAGAGAATCACTGCATTTCTTTCATTTGGCATCCCTGTAAGCTCCAATCTGTCTTGGAAGTTGGAATTCATCAAGGTCTTGTCCATGTAAACCTCTTATGAATGTATTTTGTCATTATAGGGCGCGGCTTCAATGGCAGGTAGAAGGGTGACCATTGTACGCAAAGCTGGAGCTGCAGGTGATCATCCAATTGACCCTTCCTATCCTGAAGGCGCATATCTCACTAACGTTTTGCTTAGGGTGCTGTAGCGGTGAACTGAAAAGTGAAAGTTCATGCATCCTATTTTGCAGGAGGTAGAAATCCAGATTGTTGCTAAAAACTGTTGCAATTTATCGATTACCGTCTTCATCGTGCAAACACCTCTGATTTCAAATGCCCAGTTCATGTTCCTTTATTCACATCTTGGATTACTAGTGAAAAACGTCACCTTTATATAATTAATGCAAATACAAGAAGTGATTTATGTAAACATCCTTTATAGGAACTAGGAATGTTTTGAGAGGAAACAACTAGGAATGTCTAGGAATATTTTTCACTTGTACAAAACTAAAAAATAAAAATTAAAGAATTCTGCCTTGTTACATATGCTTGACGATCTATCTCCCTTTTCATTTTTACAAGAATATTATGAACTTTAAAGGCTTTATTTTATTTAAAAAAATATCCATGCAAACTATGTTGTACTCAATTCTGGTAAATAGAGAGCGGCTATCCGAGGTTCGAACCACAGGGACCTTTGGATACTGCCCGCAAGTTCTTTTCGGCTGAACCATTCCGGAATGATTGTTCAATGCCCTCCAGGGTGGGTGTTCCATGACAGATATGAAGGGTCACCAAGTGGCCTGTTCAACAACACCAGAGAAACAAGTTTAGGAACCTCAAACTTTAAGAGTGCTTTTAGAGTTCTTAAGCCTTCAAAGGAATTGGCAATTTTGGAGCCACTTGGATAAACTTACCTTGGCTTGAACAAGTAGATAATCGAGAATGACATTGCTAGAAAGAAGCACATGCCACCAATGGTAAGATACGCGATCCCGAGAAATTCGTTCTTCCCTCCAAGCCAGCTTGTAGTTGAAAGCACCAACGACTTTTTTCCACTGAAGCTGTACGTATTATAGAGGTTATCCAACGACACCTGTATCTTGTCGTTTGCCTGCAAGTCTTGTTCTATCTTCCCATACAGCTTCCTGAAAGTCGGAAGGGCAGCTGTTCTCATCCAAACAATGAGATCTTCCTGCTTGCTTAGCTGTTGTATCAAGTTTCAAGGGAAAAAAAACACAATCCGATTAGACATAAACCGTAACTAATCAGGCATGGGATAAATGCATACACAAGCGATAATGTGAACTCTAAAAGGGACAGGGAAATTCTTACAGATATGTTAGGGTCTAAATGGGCACCGCCTACAAGAGTTCCATTCTGAAAGTTTGTTGGAAACACGTCACTCCCAAATTTGTGTTCTCGGTCGCTCTTCCAAGAAATGTGTGTTTTGTTTATAGTTAGATTGTTGCCACCAACAGAGAGAGCATAGGTGTCATTGAACATACTCCAAGCAATGAGACCACAAGGCAGAATTGGGTTCCCATTAGCCTTGTCTTCTGGTTTACAAGCAGAAGTTTCGTTAGCACTGTCTTTAGAACGCAGCTGCTCATCACTCCTGCTCTTCACGTACCTGAATTGATCACAATCAGCTTAGCATACAGCCCGAACAGATGTTCACACTCAGAGCTTGCGCTGAAGTGTATATAGTGAATCTTAACATTGTGCAAAAGCTTTTAACATGTGATCGCCTTTACCCCAATCAAAGGGATCCAAATGTTAACAGTAACCTCAATCTGTTAATGCAATAGCAGCAAAATCTAACTACCACATGCAAATTGGTATTCAATTATTTATAAAGGATTCCAGGGCATAAATGGTAACAAAGACAGAGAGTCTGAACTCTGATGCATGGAAACATAATAAGAACAGCAGAAGATACCATTTTGTAACACAAAACAATACCTGCGGTGATTCTGGTAGAAGTGGTCAAGCTGATAATACACATAAATAGGTGCTTTCATATGTTTTGGCACCTAGAAGAATGAAAACATACATTCAGAAAGTTAGCGCACTGCAGACTAAGTGGCAAGAGCAAGAGCAACAAAATTTAAGCAGGTAGACAACCTGTGTCCGTATCAACTAAAAACTTATGTCAGCCCTCACTTGTAAGTTGTAATGAATCGCAATTAACACATACATACAGCTGTTTTTCAATTACAAGAACTTACTACGAGTGTTCTGTTGCAAAGTTTATTCCCAGTAGTTTGTATATACTTGACCGGATCATCTTTGGCAGAATCTGGTAGACACGCATCATCATAACGATCAACAATTTCAACCACCTGATTATAAAATAAAATCAATAAAATGTTAAATGCAAAACAAAATGAGCGGATAAAGAAAAATGATAAGATTGCATATTGTTCTTGTATTGGAACATACATCACGGGAAGCAAAGAGGGAAGCAACACCGATAGGAATAAATACAATGCTCACGAGCATGAATGCGCTGATCACCTACAGAATACAAGTATTGCACAAATTTAGGCCACAAACTAACATTAAAAAGCATAGAATGATGAATGAGAAACATTATCAATTACCCATCCAGGTGTTAAGATTGGTTTGCATGCTGGAAGTTCCTGTTGAGTGAACCGGGAATCTGAAATCGAAAACAAGAAAAGGTAACTCAGCTTCAGTTCAGGTCACAAACACTTGCCTAGGAAAGTTACGAAAACTTGTCCAACTCCCCGCTTAAGCGACTGAGCCGACCTTTTACTTTTAATTTTAACAGAATCCACATTAAGAATTTAGGGTAGAAGGGTTATCCCACTCCCAAGCTAAGAGGACTAATGTATCACCATCTACCCCCCTAAGAGACTCGAAGCAACCGTTGGGGGAATTGAACTCAAGATGAGACACATAACTGATATATTCCAAATATTGTAACTATAACCATGTTTGGAGCCTAATGCAAATGATCATAACAAGACCAACTCTCAAGCCCCTTGCTCACTTTCTTCTCTTTGGCTAGTAACACGCCGGCAATACAACTAACTAGCAACCACCTTATAGCCTATCCGCGCCAGCTGAACCCGCACTCTTAAGCTACTCGCATCCCAGCTGCAACATTAAACACCAGCTATGACTCAGCCATCTTTGCCCAGAGACCACCGACAATCTACATTTATGTGGCTGAATCCAACGATTGTCCCATCTCCCACCACTATCACAATCACAATTAGAACTCCCCTTCTCGTGGAGGAGATGTTCAAGTTTGGCAGTAAAAAATCTCCAGAGGGGCCAAACCCCAATTATCAAATCTAGATTTTCCAGCCAAGGAAAACCCTTAAGAGGGTGGTATTGCAGACTATCAAACTCAATTACAAATTGCAACAACCCCACCTGACCCCAGAAAGGGGCAAGAAGTCAAAATCTGTGAATATCTGAATAAAACTAAAAATTTAACTGAGGGTTTTTCTTTTGTTAAACTACAACTCACATTTAGGTCGCTTGGAATTCCTTCTGGGAGCTGAAGGGTCGGCAGATCCAGTAGCGGCAGCGGCACCACCTGAAGTGGATGTGGAGTTTGAGTTCATCATCAATACACGAAAACACTTGCAGCAAGATCTTTTGCGCGCTCCTTCTATATCCCCAATTAATTATAATAGTTATAGTTGTAATGAAAAAACCTCCGCCGTAAGTACTGCAGAATAACGATCAGAAAGCGGGTAATGGTATCCGCGGGAGAAGATGGAGAAGATGAAGAAGACGAAGAAGAAGTAGAAGAAGGGGATTGGGAATTTGAGAGATTGGCGAATTTGAATGTTGGGTTTGAACTTTGACTTTCTAGAAACTGGAGAGAAGTCAGCAATTGAATTTCGGATCAAACTCAAGGCTGACGCCCGAAGACTCTTCCCACTTTCCCAATGGAAGCGAACAAGAACACGTTTGGAATTGGTAAACCATTTTGATGTTTACCAAATTCTAACATGATGGGCCGGGTGATGGGCCGGTGACTAATTCCATGCCCTACTTAAATTTGTAAATAAAAAGCGGTCATAATCCACCAATTTACTCTATGTCTTTTTTTTTAAAATAAAATCATAAAGTAACATCTCAAAACAACTATTGAGAATGACAATTTTGCCTAAATTACACTTAAGTCCTTAGATTTCCCTAATCCTAGATGCGCTTGCCCTTGGGTCTCTCGGCTACCACCATCGAGTCTCGCCACCACCATAACTCGATGTTGTTCCCAACTTTTTTTTATTTCTAGGACGACCGCGGAGGTGGAGAAGGAAGACCAGTGACTATTCGTCTCCCCAATAGGGCTTAAGGGTGAGACTTACTTGGGCTCTTCTTCAACTTCTCCATCCTTGATTAGCGGCAATTGAACTTCGAGGTTTTGGGTTTGTGAGACCTTCCCATTTTTATTTTAAGTTGACTTCCATCCCAACCCATTCCCAAAACCACAAGGCGCGACTTCCTATTCTACTTCGTCGTCGGCTCTATCCCGGGGTGTTGGCCGGTCTCCGGTGCCAACGAAGGCTCGGCGGAGTAGTGGGAGATGAGGGCGTAAAGGGAGGGGAAGGATCTAGGTCTAGTGGAGTGCAGTTGATCACACAAAATGAATTAATGGGGAACCTTTGAATGAATTAATGAGAACCTTTGAATTCTAATAGACGAAAATCAAGATGGTGTGAAGGTTGGGGAGTTGAGATCCATTGTGTGGGGCTTTAAATTTTATGGTGTGAAGGTTTCTTCCCAAATTCTAATCAATCTCAGTTTATCCTCTTCGGACTCCTCTATGCCCACAAGGATTTGTGTGCAATTTGCCTAAATCTATCTTGTCAATAGACATTTTAACATATTGTTTATAGACTTACTCTAAGAATATTGGAAATGACTCTCCAACCAACTAGATTGTACTAGCATAACTCGGGGTATAATGCTCCTTCAAAAAGTCTTTCAAAATAAATAAAGAGCAATTGGAAAGGCAAATGCGAGGGCGACAATGGGATGGGGGCACGATTCGCTTCCCTAAAGACATGATAGAGTAATTTTTCAGATCCAAGCGAGTAAGCTGCTATGCAAATACTAACTAGGCTGAAAAACTAGTAGCTTATGGTAATATTCCCCTTTATCAAATTCTTGACAAGCAAAGAGTCTGTCTCAACTTCTACTTTCCGAAAGCCTCTACTCTAAGCAATATGGAGCTCGTCAAGAATGCCCCCGTAATTCCGCCATCGGAAATGTACACAATCCTTTTTTATGGTCAAAATTGATGATCCACCTTCCTTTTTCGTCACGTAAGTAGCCCCCTGCAAAGGTTATACCTTCTCGGTTCACAACTCCATCCAATTTCATCTTCATACATTCGCTCCTGGGTTTCTCCCACGCCAACAGGCACTCTTGGCTCTCTCTACCTCCGGCCTTATGTGTTCATGTATTCCATGCTGCATTATACTTTTTCATGCAAGCTCACATCTAGACCCTGACCAAGGGTGTCGTCGACCCAAAAGGTTCTCATTAGGTCAAAACCTATTGGGTTCGAGTTGACCATTAACTCTTGCTCATGTGTAACTAGGTCCCACTAAAATATATTTGAAGTCTAATTTAGAATATCATTTCAAATGAAATTTTTTTAATCTAGTATTTATAACAAGTTTAATGTTAGTAGTTAAGTGTTCGAGTTGTAACAACTTAATTTTAATCATTGTTTGGGTATGATAGTTTTTTGAGAGATTTTTAGATGACTTAATTTTAGTTTCTCTCACGTCCATAGTCTTGATTTTAGTTTATTATTCATTGATATGTATATTTTTCTATTGAAGATTTTCAAGTTTGATTAGATGTTAGATTATAGAAACAAATAATGGGGATTATGGAGTAATTCTTTAAAAATATTATAAAGTTAAATTTTGTCGTGATTTAAAATATGATTTAATAATTTTAATAAGTACATTTTCCC
The DNA here is from genome assembly GCA_037127255.1 of Persicaria tinctoria. Taxonomy (NCBI): domain Eukaryota; kingdom Viridiplantae; phylum Streptophyta; class Magnoliopsida; order Caryophyllales; family Polygonaceae; genus Persicaria; species Persicaria tinctoria. The sequence continues at coordinate 14,964,473 of JBANSL010000014.1, forward strand.
AAATTTCATGATTTTAAGTTTGATTAGATGTTAGATTATAGAAATAAATAATGGGGATTATGGAGTAATTCTGTAAAAATATGATAAAGTTAAATTTTGACATGATTTAAAATATGATTTAATATTTTTAATATTTACATTTTTCCAAATTTCATGATTTTTATGTTTGTTTTTTACTTTTAATCATTGTTTGGGTATGATAGTTTTTTGAGAGATTTTTAGATATCTTATTTTTAGACTGTCTTGCCTCCATAGTATTGCTTTTAATTTATTAATCATTGATATGTATATTTTTCTATTGGAGATTTTCAAGTTTGATTAGATGTTGGATTATAGAAATAAATAATTTGGATTATGCAGTAATTGTTAAAAAAATATTATAAAGTTGAAATTTGACATGATTTAAAAGATGATTTAATATTTTCAATCTATACATTTTCCCAAAATTTTAATATACATATTTTAAGTTGAAAATATATTCTTATAAAATAATCAGTATAATTTGGCTTGTGCATAGCATGGGTTTGATTTATCTAGTTTTAGTTAATATTTTGGTTTTAACTAATTATTGGAAATTAATTGTGATTTATGGACGTGTATGCAATTAGATAGTTAAGATATTAGTGGGATGATATTAGGGGTGTGCAGAAAAACCCGAAACCGAAAACACGACACGAAACCACGACAACACGACACGAAAAAACACGAAACCGAAAAGACACGACACGATAATGACACGAACCGAAAAAACACGGCTGTTAATGGTTCGTGTACGGTTCGGCAATATCACATTTTCGGATACCCGACACGAACCGTTTAAATTTTTTTTTATTTTATTTTTAGATCTGCTGGTATAATACTTATATAAAAAGTATCCCCTAGGTAATAGAATCCTCTGCTAGCACAGTTGGTACACGGGATGCGGGAAACCTGGGCGCTAACCAAACAGACCCGAGTTCGAACCTTGCTGCTGCATATTTTTTATTCCCATTTTCCATACACAGCTACAGTAGCCCTCTCTTAAATTTTTTTGTTTTTTTTTTATCCTTGCGTTGCGGCGCTCTCCACACAGACAGATCGATAATCTGCTGAACTCGACCCTCTCAAATCCGACCCTAACCCTAACTCAATCTCACACTCACATCGGCATTCTTAGACACCCACATCGGCATTCTCAGTTCGCATCCCACAGGCTCTCAGTTCTCACAGGCGACAGATTGAGAATCTGCTGAACTCGACCCTCTCAAATCCGGCCCTAACCCTAACTCAATCTCACACCCACGTCGGCATTCTTAGTTCTCACTTCTCACAGGCTCTCAGTTCTCACAAGCTCTAAAATTTCTGTTCGTTTTTGCCCTTCCTCTCTAGAGTCTAGTCTCGGCTCTCAGTCTCAGGCGCTCAACAGATATGAAAAATAGACATCTCTCACCGAAACCATGGTAAGATATTCGAATCAAATTGGTTTGTTTTGCTCTTTCTTAAGCATTTCATGGCGATTTTATGATATTTGGGTTGTGAAATGTGAATCTGTTTGTGATTTGAGAGAGTTAGTTAAAGGCTAAGGCTGTTTAAAATCTTTCGATTTCATGAGTATGTGCTCAGTTGCGAACTTGTGAAGTTGGTTTGTTTTGATTTTATACTGATTGCTTAGTTGAGTCTTCAAAATTTCGATGCTCATTGCTAAGTTGGGATGTGAAATTGTGAATCGACAACTCCATTTACTCACTACAGTGGCTGCGTTTTATATTTACAGTAGGTTCTCAAACTTACAGTTTACACAAAGTACCAGCAGGCTACAATACACTGTACAGGGCTACAGTACAAGCCTCTCAAGCCAGAAAAAAAAAAGGCCTTAACCGTGTCGGATTGGATAACACGGGTATCCGACACGGAACCGTATACCTAACCGTGTCGGATACCCGGTTCCTGGCGGTTCGTGTACGGTTCGGCATATTGCTCTTAAACGGTTCCGGGTATCCGACACGGTTAACGGTTCCGTGTCGGATATCCGGTAACGCACACCCCTAGATTATATATGTCACACTTAGTGCCGGTTACAATTAGTTTCTTTAACACATGATGTGATGATTCCGACGCCAATCGCTTGGGATTGGTGGATGCACGGTGTCGGGCTTTTATAGGTAGCTGTGCCGGGTGAATTGCTGGCGGTGGTTATGGGAAGAGGAGGAGAAGTGATGTTGGTGGTGGTGGTTATTGCCGTTGCCATTGAGAGGGAAATCATCGGATGAGGAGACCATGAAGGTGTAGGCGTTAAGACTTGGAGATGAAATGACATTAAAGAGAGATAGGGGGAGGGGGTTAATCAGTTAATGTGCTTAATTTTTCATAGGAGAGGATAGTTATTTAATGATATTTTTTTAAAAGGTATAATAGAGTAATTTATCTAAAAAAAATTAGGCTTCCTAAACAAATTCTTTGATCGGCCACTAGTTATACGGGAATAGTATTAATCAATTGTAGTATAGCCTTAGCCTTAACTTACTATGTACAGACCAGGTGTATAGCCCTAGCGTACGAGTAAATTGTAGTACTAGTTCTAGATCTTAAGTAATTCAAGTTTTTTAAAGGGTCTTGTTAGATACACCGCAAATAGTAGTTAAGGATTTGCACGTCCTTATTAACGTGCATGCACGTCGTTAACAACGTGAAAGTGTGGAACTGTGCACATCGTTAGCAAACTAGGGTTTGCATGTCGAAAATAACGTGCAATATTTGCACGTCCTTAACAACGTGCAATATTTACACGTCCTTAACAACGTGCAAATATTGCACGTTATTGTCGACGTGAAAACCCTAGTTAGGGCGGGTTTCGCGTTTAGGGTTTAGGGTTTAGGGTTTTCCGAGGGTTTTTAGTGTTAACCGAAAGAAATTGAAGGGTTTAACTAGTGAAGTTTATGGATTTATGGTCTAATTACATGGCAAGCAATAATTGTTAAGGTTTTCATTCGGATAATATGCGAATAATGTTACAAGGAACGGACAAAAAAAGGTTTACATCCATAATTGTAATAAACTGGTGGAATAAAATCTAGGCAAAGTGTAAAGGGCGACCAGACTCGACACGTAAGGCTCAAAATCTGTCAAACCGAGCTTAAAAAGGAGCATCCCATCCTTCGACGCTCGGTTGATGATATGCGACCCATTCTGGCGCAGGCGGCGGAATAGGAGCGTTATAACGCAACCAGATCTATGAGAACCGAAAATTTGAGTTAGAATATTGACATATAGATGAAAAGAAAGAATAGGTATTAATATAAGACGTTTGATGACGTACCGTGGCAAAATGGTCTTGGTTTTCGATGCAGGCTAAACCAAGGGTTGCTGATTGAGGGTTGTTAGCAAGTGTGGGCGAGGTCATTGGGAGACATGTGAACGGATGATGCCAACCTAGGACGACGAGAGGAATCTGATATACCGTTGCAAATACTAAACCCATGATGGGTAGCTCTATCCACCGTCTCCTATCACCATGGACAGGTCCCGACCATCTCTGGTTGTCTACGAACTGCTGGAATGAGTACCCTCCCATATAACAACCGGCGTAGAGATCTGCGTGATCCTCTAAGTGATTGCATAATAATGTTTTGAGTTTCGGGAAAGCAGACTCGCCGATCGGTGATGTCAATGACGCCAAAGCACGGTAGCCACAATGACCATCTCCAATAGTATCCCTCACACCCTCAATATGTCCGAGAATGAAGGGATCAACGTTGTTTCGACCCCAGTTGAACCCTCCGAACACATCATCACGTCCACGTGGAGCTGAGGTCGCTTATGGACGATGTCGAGCAGCACGTGCTTCTTCTCTCTCAAAATTTGCCCTGAACTCCTCGAATGGCAACAGGTTGGTTCTGTAAGCATTCCTCGACCCTCTAGGCCTCCCTTTTGATCGGACGCTTGTAGATGAGGGTGGGTGGAGCTCATCGTCGCATAAATTATTAGAAGCCGTGTATGAAGATGACAACTTATACGGGAGTGGGGTGTCGTCGATGTCAGTCCATATCAAATCCATCCAGAACGGGTGGATGTCCTCAGCAGGTATCGGAGTCCCGGAACTGACGTAGGCCTGAATCTCATGGACATAAGGGATCCCGTAGCAAACCCTCCAATGTTGGTCCGTGCATTCCGGAGGAATGTTTTGGTTCACGAAATCCTGCCACATCTTGTATAGATAGTCGAAGCACTTTTTGGAGATTAAAGTCTTTACCTCATCAAAAAGGTTGACTTTATACGCCGCTGTTGGCCATTTGAAGCGGTCGATCTCCAAAGTAGTTTGCAACTCATGCAGTTGACAATCGTTGACTCTATGGATTGCATCGATCACGATGCGAAAGTCACCAGTCGATGAGTGCAGTGCCTCCTTGAGAACCTTGTGTTGACCCTCAACTCTGTAAACAGTTTCACGTAAACATTGAAGTTCATACCAATAAACGTTTTATGTCATATCATATTGTAACGGGAGATATGAAGTAAGGTGTACCTGTTTGTTGTACGAGTGCCGAAATGGAAGACCATTATCTACGTAGCCTCGTACGATGTTCTTGCTGTATGGAAGCCACACCGCCTCTGAATACGCCACCACACCTGGGAATGGGTGCCATGCAACGTGTAGCGCCCGACGACGTTGGTTGAATGATTCCTCCGACTTCGATTGGAACAACCCCCAACAGTTGCCTTTGAAGATGCCAGCGTGGTGTAAATTCTTTGTAATCTTCAGAGCAGCTTCCTCGCATCTTCTCGTCACGTGTAGCCAGCAAAGAAGATGCTGGACGTTGAGGAAGACAACATGTAGTGCCGCCAAGAGACCTAGCTCCCGATCAGTCATAATAGTTTGAGGTTGAACCGTCCCAAGCAAGATCTGAATCTGACGCAACACCCAAGCGTACGTGTGTTCGTTCTCGTGTGACATGAAGGCATAGGCAATGCAGCAAGTTTGGCCTGAGGGTGTGAACCCAACCACCTCCGCCACCGCTCCAGCACCACCGCCACCCTCCACCATCTCCGCCACCGCCCCACCACCACCACCCTCCTCAGTCTCCATTGGCGCCGCCTCCATCGCCACCACCCTCCCGCGTCTCCTTCTCCACTGGCACCTCCGCCTCCGGATCCATCTCTCTCTCTCTCTCTCTCTCTCTCTCTCTCTCTCTCTCTCTCTCTCTCTCTCTCTCTCTCTCTCTCTCTCTCTCTCTCTCTCAGGCTCCTCGATTTCTCGCCGGCATCTCTCTCTCTCTCGTTGACCGGAAGGTGAGGACGAAGGGGGTCTTTTTTTCGATTTAAAAAAAACGCGTGTGCACGTCGTTAACGACGTGCATACACGTTTTATTTTTAAAAAAATGACGTGCGTGCACGTAGGCACGCTTTGGGTGTATCCCACCTTGCACGTTAATTACGACGTGCATGCATGTCGTTAATGACGTGCATGCATGTCGTAATTAACGTGCAGATTTGCGGTGTATATAGCCGAACCGTTTTTAAATTGTTTTAATTACTTGGAATTTAAAGGCACTAGAAAGTTTTAACAAAAAAACTATAGTATTCGATCACTAAAATAAAAATAAGAGGAAATTGCACAAAATAGGCCAAAAATTGGGCCTATTTGCACAAATAGCCAAGAGGGTGAAAAAATGGGCCAAAATGGCCGGGCTATTTCTTGCAAATAAAACAGCCGGTTATTTTCAACTGTTTGTAACCGGTTGTAGGGGGTTATCAAATTAAAACAAGGGAGGGAGAGAGACGATTTCATTTCATTTCAAAGCGATACACAGAGAGAGACGGAAGGCCATCAGAGAAAGGAGAAGCGATACACAGAGAGAGACAGAGGACAAACTCGTCGAAGAAGAAGGCCATCAGTCACCGCCTGGGAGGAAGGAGAAGGTTGAAGACGAAGAGAAAGGTAAGCAACTGTTGAGATTTTGTTTGAGTTGCGAAATTGGTGTAATGGGTGTGCGGTTACATGCGGTTATTGTGAAGGATTTGAGACGAGATTTTGGGGTAGATGCCTAGCAGTAGAGGAGGAATGAAGTAGGAGGGGGTTAGGGGTGACATTGTGAGTCGATTTTGCGGAGGTGGGTGCGATTAGGGTTTGTGGGTGTCCGGAAAAGGATGGGTAAGGGTTAGGTGATGTTGGGTAAGAAATTGGGTACAAAAGGGCAAGGAGGGGTCGGATGGGTAGGGAATCCACATGATTGGGGGTAATCGGTAGGGTTTATGTGCACATGTGGTAGGACAGATTATCGAAGGTTGTGTCTGAATTTGTGGTAGCATATTTCGTAGGACCGGGTAACGAAATTGGGAGGATAAAATTGAACATCTGGTATGCCGAGTGGGGTGAAGGAATTTTTGGTTGATTGGTTTTTTAGTGTTTGTTGATTGGTTTTTTAGTGTTGAAACCGTAAGTGCCCACCAAGTGTTCGATGAAATGCCTAAAAATATGATGAATAAATGGTGATTTTGTTTTGGTTGATCTTCTTGCCTATATGATGTGTTGTGAAAGAGGTAAAATGAACCAAATGTGTGAAATACGAAATTGGTAGGACAAAAGAGGATATCAGCAATGGTAGGATAGGAAAATGAAGTCGGTAGAATAAATTGTCACTGTTGGCATGTATGACAGAATATGTGACCTGAATTTCTGATTTGATGTTTGGTGATTGTGTAGCAGGTACCCCCTCTTTAAACATCATATAAAATGTCGAAGTCAGGGAACAAGAAAGACCGTGCAGGACCAAGCAGCCAGGGGGTAAGGAAACTGAGATAGTTACATGGTTGTGGTTGTATTGGTTGGGAAAAAATGTCAAAACCTAAGATTCTTACATGTGTGTGCAGGTTGTCCTTGCTGTTCCAGAGAAACACCACTTCTCAGGGAGGGTGCTGTCCCATGCAAATTTCGAGTTGTTGGAAATAATCGACCTCACCATTGACCGGGAGGATTACAAAGCCCTGAGCAAGAGCCAGTTTGGTGGCATTGTGAAGATGGGGTCGAGAAACAAATTCTCTGCGTCGTTGGTGCACTACTGCCTTCTCCACCAACTGAAGACTCAGAAGACACATGAGACGTGGTACTCCCTCCAGGGGCATCACGTTTGATTCTCTCTTCATGAGTTCACGATCATCACAGGCCTTAACTGCTCACCACCCCCAGTGATGTCATGGAGGGGGACCACAATGAGTGCATTTACCAGTTTTTTTAAGAAGGAGAGGGTGACATTGAAGGATGTGGAAAGTGCTTGAGCCCACGAAAAAGAGTCAGACACGGGGTCCCTCATGAAAAAGTACAAGCTTGCCCTCCTCGTCATAGTGGAGGGCGTTCTGTTTGGATTGGAGAAGAAGACACAAATAAGGGGGTGGGTTGTGAAGCTGCTGCTTGAGGACACAAACCGTTTTCTAGAGTTCCCTTGGGGAAGGCTCGTGTACGATAGGCTACATGAAAGCCTCGACGGCACGTTGAAGGACACGGTGGCTGCAAAGAGTCACCTTAAAGACAGGCCGACCTAGGCCTTGTACGGGTTCCCCATGGCCTTCCAGGTTAGTGAAGTTTTACAAAATGTTATAATCCTTTGCCAATTGTGAAAATTTGTATCCTACTATTGGGGTATAAATATCCTACCAAATGGATATTTCACTACTACAAAAATGGGAAAATAACCCATAGAATATAACCTGGGCGTGTCCTAAACGGTGTATAAAGTGGTGAAACCGAAAATAATATATTCGGATTAACTTTATATATCGGATATTGTATAGTCCGGTGTATAAAAGTACAATTTTTTAATCAAATAATCCTATGCAAGCACACCCGGGTTATATTCCTAAAAAAATCTTTCCCTATCTCCGAGTTATTTGACCCAATCTTTCAATTTGAAGATAGAAAAAACCTAAACCCGATCAGTTATAGCTCTGCCTCTCTCTTTCACGTTCTCTGCTCTCGTCGGCGTAGGGTTCGCGAACGCCCTTGCTCTCGTCGGCTTCGTTCGTCCCTGCTATCCGCCCTTGCTCCCTGCTGTTTGCGAACGCCCTTTCGGTCTGTCACTATCTAGTTCGGCCTGCTGTTCGGTCTCGTCGGCGTCAAGTTCTCCTACTTTCGCAACTGTTGTTCGGCGTCGGGTTCTCGATCTCCCTCTTCTCTCCTCGGCGTCTGGTTCCGTACTGCTGTTCGATCTCTTCCCTTCTTAATCCTTTCGGTGTTGTTGCTCAGTGTCGTGTATCCTATTCCCTAACAGACCGCTCTCTCTCTTTGTTGCAGTCAGCACGAACGACTCGTTCTCTTTGGAACCGACTCGCTCTTTCTTTCGGTGTTTTGTTGCCTCAATTGAAGCATTCAGAATACAAAAGGTATGGTTTTTTACTGTTTTTCTTACTCTTTTGTTCGGATTTAGTTGAAATTAGGGTTGATTCGGGCTGAATATGTGTAGATATTAGTATATTTGTGCCGAATTGGTGTTCTTGTAAGGGTATTTTTGCCGAAATTATGGTTAATTCGGGTTGAATATATATAGATATTTCCATGTTGTGTTGTTAAGTGGCTAACCATATCCATTCCTACCCTCTTTGCACAAACTAGGCATACCTGCAAACATGGCCAAAATAAATTAGAGCCATACCACCACATTACTGGCAAAGGTCTTACTGCGCCTTTAGGTCACTGTCAATGCAAAGTCAAATGCAAAACACATGAAGCGCAAGACTGCCAATCTAGAGAGAACAACATCGTGGAGGTGATAAAGAAAGAAAATTTAGGGGAATCTCATTTATATGGAAATAAGAGCTACCAATCATGAATTTCAAATGGATATATACACTTCTAAGTTCTAACTAGGTATAATTTAGGGGATGTTGTTGGTTGAACCGGATGATCGATGAATGTTGCTGTCATGAGGAGACTTCTTTATTCTTTTGTTATTTTTGTTTATGGGACGGTGGGACTTTTTGTGTAACCCGGGTATGGGTTATTAGAAAATGCATTAGCTGTGCCCAGATACATATATTTATATGGGTTTATGAATATATGTAGTTAAATTTAGGCATGCCGGTTGCTTTGTTTCGAAATTCTTTATTTAATGGGGGGTAGTGGGGTGGAAAATAGTTGTAGTATGGAATCATGAATTTCAAATGGATACACTAGTCATTAGGTACAATATAACTGCTTAATTTCCTAAATCGGATTTATCACATACAATATGCCAAATAAAAAGACCTGCAAGTAGAAGAAGATGATGGTTAGTGGTAGGTGGGAATTTAAAGATCATTTGCTGGATAGAGCTTGCTCTGCGTGGCTGGCTTGACTGACAATTTGTAAGGGTGATATTGAGTGTAATTTATGACTTAGAATGTAGTTTCTTTTGAGATGGTAATTTGTAAGGGTGATATTGAGTGTAATTTATGACTTGGCTCTAATTTTCTTGGTTGTTGTTGTTGTTGTGATTTGCAATTTCTGGGTTGTTGTGTTTTTTTTTATGATATTAATTTCTGCATATTATAGTAATTAGCAAGTATGTTGGTGTTGAATTGGGGTGGGTGATCCAAATTTTCTATCTCTTTCTCTATTGTTGTTGTCATCCCGCTCTCTGATGTTTATCCAACTCTCTCGGTCATCAGATCTGTTGCTGGCCGGACGAATTGTACCCCCATTTTTGTTGAATCGAGAATACAAAAGTCACAAAGTATGTTTTTAATACTTTTCTTACTCTATTGTGTTCATATTTAGTTTTGTGCTGAAATTATGTTGAAATAATGGTTGATTAGGGTTATATGTGTTGATGTGGTTTGATTGTGATGAGTTCGGATTTTAGGGTTAGCCTTGATATATCCCATAGGTAGATGCTATTTGATATTTTTCATCCAATGAGATTAGATAGTTGCTAAACTTATGAGTCTGCCAACCTGAGATCGGAGCTCCTTTTCTGCAACAGCAATCTGCTCATCCAGACCAATATTCTCCTTCTCCTCTCTGCTTCTAATCTGAAGTTCATGAAGAATTCCTTTGCACAATTTAATCTGATTTTGCAGTTCTGGAAATTTGGCCTTATCCCAAGGCTTTAATGCCTCTTTCACATTCTTAAGCTTCTTCACCAGTTTGAATTGCTTAGAGCCAACCTCTGTGTTGGTCCACGCTGCTTTCACAATCGACTCAAACTCTTCTTCCTAGCCCCAAAAATTCTTGTATTTGAACGGATACTTCTTCCTGGATAACTCATTATGGATCAAAGCTACTGCAGGCGAGTGGTCCGAGAAGCTCGGGGTATCAAACAGTGCTTTGGTGTTACCATAAGCCTCCATCAAGTTTTCATTGACCATGACTCGGTCTAATTTTCACTCAATTTTACTCTTACCTTTCTGTCTGTTTGTCCAAGTACAATTTTTTAACCCGGGCGTGTCCTAAATTTCATATCCTTCGTTTCCAAAAGGCAGTGTATTAATTGCTCTCTTATCCGAAGCACTCTGACATCAAAACACGCCAGATTCCAGGTAACCCATATCCTCCCTTTCACTGTCATATCTCCATTCATACAACATGCCCAGTCCCTCATAAGCCCATTTTTAATATCATCTATGTTTCTATATAATACCCTTGTCTCCAATAACCCAATCATACCTATGTCATTCTCAAAACAAAATGAATTAATAATGCTACGCTTAAACGAGTCCTTTAGACCCGCAATATTCCAAGGGGCGATTTTTACCTTATTCATTAGCACTTGTTACGTGAGTGCTACACTCACCAAATTCTATCTCACCCTTCTCTTCATTCCTCCCATCGTCTGCCTTGTTATCCTTCTCTGCAGCACCAGAATCAGGCTCAAGGAAAGTAAACCTCGAACCTGAACTGCCATCGTTGCCCCCATTGCTGGTGTCTCTCCTTTGCCTTTAAATCTGGAATGACATTAAATCTGTTAATTATATGATGTCAAGTTTAATTTCTGAATTTGCTCGTATTTTTCTTTGTAGCGTCCTTCACAATTGAATCCAATAAAGTCCGGATATTATATGTTGAAGTTTATGCGAGAGATAGTTTGTCAAAGAAGTGCAATGGTCCCTAAAGTGGTATGACATTAAATCTGTTAAATAAATTAATTTATATTATTGTTGCTAATAAAAAAAATCTAATTAATTTTATTCAAATATGTTCAGTGGTATGGAAAACAGAAAATGTTCTCAGAACAAGATATTGATGACGTTCGAAAGGAGTTCCTGGAGTATCTGAATTGTGTCTTATTTTAGGTATGAAATGCATAATATTAATGTAGCAAGATTCAATAACTACAATGTCTTGTTCTTGTACATAGAGAAAATTTCATCGTCATCACTAACTTGCCTACAATTGTCTTTTCAGGTTGATTGATCGATGATGAGGTAGTCATGATCTTCAAGCTTATATATTTTTTTTTAATTAGGATCTTCAAACATACTTATATGTTTTCCTCCTTAGATAATGGATTCATACGGTTTATGACAAGATTATTATATTTTCGATAGTGTGAAAGTACTCTTTATGATGTGATTATTATATTTTGGTAAATCTATTTCTACTTTTGTCCTTACATTGGTTGAGATGTTCTGAGTGGTGTATGTATTAAACCACGGACAGATTATGCATTTATACAGGTGGATTAAATGAAATACGAATATATTATATTAAAACAATACATATTATATAACCCGGACCTCGAAATCCCCGGGTTATTTCTTCTCAATTTCACAGTGAAAAAGGAGAGAATATAACCCGAATTTGCACAAACCGGTGTATGCTCCACGCAAATGAAAAATATGACACTATATAATAACCCGGACCTTAAATATCCGGGTTATTTCATAAGCCCTTTATAACCCGGATATTATAATGTCCGGGTTATATCAACACCTCATATAACCCGGACCGGATCCCCAAATAACCCGGAGCGGTTGGTTTATATGCCGTGTGGATAACCGGCTTACTCAGATAAAATAACCCGGACATTAGCATATCCGGGGTATATTATCAACCTAAATAAGCCGGACCGGATGGTGTATATACCGTCCGGATAACCGGTTTACCCGGATAAAATAACCCGGATATAGGATCCGGGTTATATAGTGTACTGAGAATATAACCCGCTGACCATTAACCCGGACCATATCCGGGTTATAAAGGGTCAAATGTCCGGGTTATATTCCCTTTTCTGTAGTAGTGTTTATATCTTACCAATGGGGATTAAATATCCTACCAAAGGGAAAATTGATCTTACCAAATAGCTTAATTTGTCATGCAAACTGCATTCTAATATCTGACCATATTGTATTTGTAGTTGTGGGTCTACGAGACCTTCCCTGAGATTGGGAATCATTTCGGGCGCAACATCGATGACACCATCATCCCGAGGTGTCTGAGATGGGAAACGCCAAACTCTCACATCCGATACGAGAATGTGAAGTCCTTCCTCAACCTGGACGCCCCCGCCAACGACCCAATAGATGAACATGTTCTACTGGCGAAGCCAGAGCCGATCTTGCACCCTACCCACAAGGAGAAAGATGCGTACCCCCATTCATCGTACAAGAAAGACGCTCCAGACGTCTTCTTTGATCAGATTGTGGGCGACCACATGAGGGCCCGCAGAGAGAAGCGGCGACAGGAGGATGCCACTGCTGGACCCTGTCAGGGAACCAGCCAGTCCGGGTCAGACGCGTCGAGCGTCGGTTTGGAGGCCCGGATTGTGGCAAAGGTTGAGGCTCTCTTCAAGGGCATGATGGTCGAGATGGGGTCCAGGTTCAGGGAGCTCGAGGAGAAGGTGACTGAAGTTTCAAAAGAATGCAAGAAGGTGTTATCAGAGAGGACCGGCAAGGGAAAGGTATGTGCTTCATTGTCCATCATATGTGCAATTGGTAAGATAATGTTTGTGTGTTGGTAAACCATTTTAAGCCTTATGGTATGACATACATGTGCAATTGGTAGGATCCTGTTGATGTATTGGATGACGATGTTGTTGAGAAGGATGTTGAGAAAGATTTGGACAAGGTTGTGGCCGACGTGGTTGACAAGGCTGAGAAAGATTTGGACAAGGACGGTGACAAGGTTGTCGAAAAGGCGGAAGAGAAGGAAGAGATGAATGCTGATGACCAGGGGTCGGGCAAGCAGGGACAGATCGTTGAGGATAACACGGCGGAGAAAGAAGAGCTGAAATCTGATCTTAAAGGGCAGGGCATGTGCACTGGTGACGACGTTAAGGACAAGGTTGAGGAGGAGGCAAAGGAGGGTGAAGAGGACAAGGACGATGGAGAGAAGGTGGTGTAGGATGAGGAACAGATTAAGAAGGAAGACATGGGTGGGGACGTGAAGGGCAAGGAGCCTGTAAAACAAGCTGCAGGGGAGGGTTCCAAGGGTGAGTGTGATGCAGACAAAGCGGAGGAAAAGGTAAACCTTACTTGTTTGTAGGATAGTCTGACCCTGTTGGTAAGATAAAAGTTCTGTTTTGGTATGATATAAAAGGCAGTTGATTTTGATCCGATATAATAACCCAGTTGGTAGGATATATTTACCCTTTTGGTACAATATTGAATCTGTTTTGGTAGGATAATGACAGCTGTTTGAATAAAACTCGGGTGTGTTTGATTGTTAGGAGACGAAGCTGGAGCCGAGGAGAGGCAAGCGTGATAGGAAGATCACAACGAAGCTAGGGGACTGCGTGATGACTCAACCCTCTAAGCGGGCCAAGAAGGGTGCAAAGACATCGTGTCCAACCACCGAAGCAGCTGCGGAGGGGATGGTAACTGATAAACAGAGAGACGACTTCTTGGCGTGACTCCTGAAGTTCCCCGCGCAGGTGAAGGGCCCAGACGGGACCCAATTGAACAAGGATTTCTTCAACAACCTCATCTCACCTGGCGTATGGCTTTCCACCGAGGTACGCAAACTTTTGTCATGTACCGCATGTTTCCTTATTCACTTACGTCATGGGACAAGCCCTCACGGGAATTTGGAACGTACCTCTTAACGCAGCACATCTAGCAGTCCCTGGTCCTGGTCCGGAAGGCATGGACGCCCGGGAGGGTGACAAGAAGTCGGGTGTCGTCGTGGTCGTCCCATACTGGCAGGTAGTCGTGGTGAAGCAGTTGGACGCTATTTCGGGCGATGTGAACCGCATTAACCAGCGCAATGTGTCCAAGGTGCTGCTGAGGTAGTTCTCGGGGACACTGCCGGACCACCACGGGAGGACATGGTCGGTGGCGAACGCGAAGATATTAGCGCCTTGGTAGTACAAGGCGAAGCACTGGATTGGGCTCGTCATCGACCTCGTGAAGTGGAACATAGAAGTCCTCGACTGTGACTGGTACCAGATAAAGGAGAAGGATCTTCAAGCCCACCTTGAGCCTGTTGCGAAGCTGATACCGGTGGTGATGCAATTTTCTGTTGAGCTCCGGGCAAGGCACACAGTCGATATCCCCAACCCATTCACCATAACCCGAACCGCCAAGATCCCTAGGAACGAAATCTCGTAAATTTCTCTTAACTATTGGGTTATGTACGTCTTCTAATATTGGTAGGATATAATAGGACTATTGGTAGGATATATTACATCCATTGGTATGATAAAATGACGGAAGTGGTAAGACGTAAATAACTTATGCTGGTTGTTAATTCCTTCACGTGCAGCGGTGACTGTGGGACATACGTGATCAGGACTATCCAGCTGGTGGCAGAGGGCGTAGAGACATTCGAGAGCGTCAACGACAATTATATTGCCCCCTACCGCCAGTACTTGGGCCTCTCCATTCAGCGCCATGCTTTGTAGGTCTCTCATGGTTTGGAAACTTCTGTTCTGTTCTTTGTAAACTTTGGTGGTTTGGACAGTTGTGTTTGTTTAAAAACTTATGTTGTTGTTTGTAGTGTCTTTTGTTAACAATTGGTAGGATGTTTTGTGATTGTAATGGTTGAAACTGGTATTTATGGTTCACGTTAATTAGTTTCTGCTTACACCCAAGGTTGATTGTTGTATTTTATTGTGGAAAAGATTACGTTTGCATGAATGTTATAAGTGGTCAGATTATACGAAACTATTGGGAAGATAAGAAGACACTTTTGGCAAGATATAAACTTAATATAGTTGAGGATGTCAATTGCAGTTAAGTTGAGAAGCAATTGGTAAGGTAAAAAAAATGTAATGGTCGGATAAGTTTAAACTATTGGGTAGACAAAGAGCTGATAGTGGTAGGACGACATGAGAAACACTTAATAGATCCGATAGTTCATGTGAATGTGCCCAAAACATGCGAAATCCCCAATATTGCATCCTAGGAACACGACAATACGAGATACGTGCAAAAAACATACTGGCAGGACGTCCACATCGTCCTCGCTATCGACGATCACCACTTGCTTTCCGCGTCGGATGGCATCAGACCTGCTCACATCACCACCCTCCTCCTTGTCAAGCTGTTCCACTTCCTCGCCCTGTCCTAACATTATGTTGTCGTCCATCCTACCAACTTCGTCGGACTGGCCGACCATTACGTTGTCCTCCATCCTACCATTACCAGATTGTTTACCACTCCCAGCAAGACCCCCCTGCTTCCCACTCACGTTGTCCTTTGCAGGCCTACAACACTCTCCCTCCCCCGCTAGACACTCAGCACACAGGCAGACCCCTCCAGTGTCACTTCTAAGGTCGTCCAACATCCCTTTCTCATCGACGAAGCCTCGAACCTTCTCCTCCGGCCCTCCGCCTCCATCAAGACCAACTTCCAAGTGTTCCTGTGTGTTGGGAGGCCTGGTTAGGAGCAACTCCCCTGGGGTGGGAGTTGAGACCTCGTCAGCCCCGTCCGAGTCTTCCGACTGATGTTCACCGGAGGCTGTGGAAGGGCTTGTCGTTTTCATCCGTAAGGTGACGTGCAGTGCTATTGGCCATGCTCGTGTGCCGGATTCAGTGTTGTAGAACTTGTAGGCTTCAATGTCATCGTCGTCCCGGACCCGAATCGGAGTTGCCCGACCCATGGAAGGAGGGAGGTAGGTGAGCTCAATGTCGTACAACACCATGTCAATGTCGAATTTGGAGACTATCTTCCCCTTCAGTTAGTCGTAGGAAATATTTTGTGGCACCACCATTGATGCAGTACGTGCCTCTCCCTTGAAGACCAAGCTCCCACCTACGGGAGCCCACCAACCGCCGAACACGACATTGATGCATACCCTATCACCTGGGGTACATCAGGGGAAAAGAGTATCAGTCTGGGGGATAGTTCTGATATAGTAAAGGGGAACACCTACAAAGGAAAGGTACAAGATGACTTACCCATCGCTGCCACTGCCACCAACAAACTTGTTGCACTTTTCCTGGACTGGTAAGACAGTACAACACTGTTGGCAGGTCAGAACTGTACTATTGGTAGGATGACAACTGTATCGTATCCTCAGATGCACGGTTGGGTTTCCCCCGTCCTTTCCACCTCTCTCCTGCTCTGCCTCACTTTTTGCAGGTCATGTTGGGGTGTTTGAGAACCTCCTCTCAAGCTTATATATGTGCTTGGGGAACACCCATCAATGCAATGATTGCATTTTCCCCTCATAAATGCTCCCCCCTTCCCCCCAAAGAAGAACCCCGTTTTGGCGCCAAAATTACACTGACAATCCGCCAAATAAGCTACTGACAATCCACTCCAAATTTCTCAAAAATTTCAGGTATGGTAGGACATGGTAAGCCTATTGGTAAGATAACTATATGCTATTGGTAAGATAAAGATAAAATATTGGTCAGACAGCTGCCATTCCCTCGTCCCCCAATGAAGAACTTTGTTTTTGGCGCCAAAATTACACGGACATCCCGCCCAAACCACTACGGACATTCCCCTCCATATTATCTCCAAATTTCCAACTATGGTAGGACATAGTTGGCCTATTGGTAAGAGTAATGTCTTCTTTTGGTAAGACTAATGTCTTCTTTTGGTAGGACATAGTTCCCAGATATGAAGGTGATGCTTTGCCCTCACCATGCCACTCGTTTCCTATGTTGGCTCTGTTTTTTCAGAGCATTTACTAAGGAATGACACCCATCAATCAAGATTTTATAAGGGTTGATTGACATCCTTAATTACAATCATTTACATTTCCCCTCATAAATGCCCCCCCTTTTTTCCCTACTTTATTGGAGCCACACCCCAATTCCCTGACATGTGCAACACCTCCCCCTCCTCATTTCTCTCAGCAAAATGAAGGAGCTACAGTGGTCGGTCTCAGCTTCACCTGCAACTTCCTCTCCCGGTTACCTTTTTTATTTGCACAAAATGGCCACTTTCTACCCCATGCAAATAATCAAGGCAGATGGCTATTTGTGCAAAGTTTTTTTTTTTGGGTCTAGTTAGGGGTGTGCACCGGTTGAAACCGAACCGGAACCGGCACAAAACCGGAATAACCGGAACCGAAATATTCTAAATATTCAAACCGATAACCGGACCGGTAACATTCCGGTTCGGTTTAAAACCGTCCCGGAATATAAAAAGTCAATCCGGATCCGGAACCGGAACAACCGGAAGTATATACGATTATTTTTTTTCCATAAAATTTCTTTGATAATATTATATTTTTTTCACTTACACCGTAACAATTATGCGGAAATTTTTTTTAATCCCGTACCGATCCCGTCCCGCAAAAAATATGCAGGACGGGACGTGGGACGAAGAATCCTCGTCCCGCAAATCCCGTCCCGTCCCGCATGTATATAATATTTTTATTTATATACAGAAAATAAAATTTAAAAAAAAACATTAAGTATATGCTAGCATGTTGTATTACTTCCTACTATACATAGTATATGCCACTGTAATTAATAAAACATTTAAGTATATGTTACTTGCTACTGTTGTACTACGTATTAGTTAATTGCTAAGTATATGCTACTCTAATAGGGAAATTACTAGCTACTGTAATTTTAGTGTAATTATATATATGAGAATAATTAATGATTAAACAAATAAATCTTGATCGGTGTTGTAGCTTGTACGTACAAAAATTAAATTTTCGGTTTTATCCGGTTTAAACCTGTAAACCGCCGGTTATTATCGGAACCGAACCGGAACCGTAATTCACAAAAGTTATCAACCGAAAACCGGTCCGGAATATCCGATTCGGTTATAAGACCGGTTCGGTTCCGGTTGGTTTTCCGGTCTAAACCAAAATCTGCACAGGCCTAGGTCTAGTTATGCAAAATGGCCTTCATATAATTCAGTACAGATGGACAATATAATTAAGCCTGATAATTAAAGGGGCAATTTGTAAAATCTCCAAAAAAGTTACTCCATTTAGGGGATTGTCCAAAAATTTCTAAAAATTGGTGGAGTGTCCATCCCCTGCCCCCCTCCTCCCATCCTTAGTACCCCCTCGCGTGTCCAGATTTTTTTTTCGTTTTTAAATTTTTTTTTTATATGTCAGCATTTTCTGTTATGCAAATATAACCCGATGTTATGCACATATAATACTATGTTATGCAAATATAATATTATGTTATGCAAGCTTAAACATCCTTATAGAAAGAATATACACATGCATTTGTATTTTAAAATTGCATTAATATATCTTATTTGCACATAAGCACATCGCTCTACCATTGACCTAAGATATTTTTAAAATTGCATTAATGTCAACGTCGATGTTGTTGACACTGAATTTCCTGACACCGCTGACAATGATATTGTTGACACTACTGACACTATCACTGCGAACACCAATAACATTTTTCGTGTCACAGCTGACGCTGATGTCGGCTGACGTCGACATCGGAGATGTTGACGCTCATGTTGGCTGCCGCCGATGTCGAAGAGGTTTAGTGGTGACTTTAGGAGATCATGGAGATCTGCAGACAGTTTGGCAGATTGGAGAACAACTACAGTGGCAAAATCGCCTTTGCAAATCTGCTAGAAGATGAAACTGAAAGTGACAAACTGAAATTCTTCAAATGATAAAAAAATCATGTGGATTCAAAGCATCAATTATACGCCTACGTCGTGGAAGCGAGTTGTAGAAAGCCCCACATGACAAATTTCAGCATATGTCTAGTTATAGAACGAAATCAAGCAACGAGTACTTTAGGGTGACTTTAGACTACATTTGATCATCTCAACTCAACCGATTTCAATCAATTAACTACAAATTGGAATTGAATTTCAGGTGTTTTAAGAATATTTTTAGGATATTTGTGCACATCATAGGTTTAGGAATTTTAGGTCTCTGATTTCAATCAATTAACTTTAGTCTACAAATTGGAATTCGATTGGGAGGTTTAGGAATTGAATTTGAAGGTGATTGATTGAATTTTACCTGTAAGGTGATTGCGGACACTGGGGAAGAAAGTCGAGGCGGTCGAGGTAGCAGCGAACGCCGCCGAAGCGGCCGTGGCTGAGGAGGTCAGCGGCGTTAAGGCTCCGCCCTGGTCTTCTGATGCGGGAGAAGAAAGAGAGGGAGGTGGGGGCGACCTGTTCTTCTGATGCGGGAGATCGGGGATTGACGCTCGGCACTGGATCTGAGCTCTCGGCCCTGGATCTGATGGCGAGGACGAGCTCTCGGCACTGGATCTGAGTTCTCAGCGAGGACTTCCTCTCGGCCCTGGATCTGATGGGGAAGACGAGCTCTCAGCCTGGATCTGAGATCTTATGATGAACATTGAACAGGGAGGGGACGATCTCTTTCTTTTGTTTAGGGTTAGTTTCTTTTTTTTATTTTTCTTCTTTATTTTTTTAATAGGTTAATAAGAAGGGACATTCTACCAATTTTTACAAAAACTAGGACACTCTTCCAATTAGAGCGAAATTTGTGCATTCGGCACAAATTTTCTCATAATTAAATGCCCCTTTAATAAGTAATAACAATGACAAAAAAAATGAGCAATTTGAAAAATATCCAAAAAAGTTGCTCTAATTAAGGTAATTAAGGGAGTGTCTAAAAATTTGTAAAAATTGTTGGAGTGTCCATCCTTTTGCCCCCTAAGCCCTATCCTTAGTGCCCCCCAAGGCCCCACCTCGCGTGTCCTTTTTTTTTTTTTTCGTTTTAATTTTTTTTACATGTCAGCACTTTCTGTTATGCAAATATAACTCGATGTTGTGCACATATAATATTACGTTATGCAAATATAACTTTATGTTATGCAAGCTTAAACATCCTTATGGAAAGAATATGCACATGCATTTGTATTTTAAAATTGCATTAATATATCTTATTTGCACATAAGCACATTGCTCTACCATTAACATTGCGAACACCACTAACATTTTTCGCGTCAGCGCTAACGCTGATGTCAGCTAACACCGACACCGGAGATGCTGACGCTCATGTTGGCTAACACTGACGTTGATGTTGCTGACGTCAACATCGGAGATGCTGACACTGACATCGGAGATGTCGGCTAACGCCGACATCGATGCTGCCGACGCTGCTGACGCCGACATCAAATATGTTTTTTTTTCATGTCAATGCTTCTTTTTTTTCGTGTTAACACTAACGCTGACATTGCTGACGCCGACATCCGAGATGCTGACGTTGCTGACTTCGACATCGGAGATGCTGACACTGACATTGATGTTGCTGAAGTCAACATCAGAGATGCTGACGCTAACATCGGAGATGTCGGTTGACGCCGACTTCGATGTTGCCGACGCTAATATATCTTATTATTGAACATTTTTTTAATGCATTATATTTTTGAGAGATTTTTAGATGACTTAATTTTAGTTTCTCTCACGTCCATAGTCTTGATTTTAGTTTATTATTCATTGATATGCATATATTTCTATTGAAGATTTTCAAGTTTGATAAGATGTTAGATTATTGAAACAAATAATGGGGATTATGGAGTAATTCTTTAAAAATATTATAAAGTTAAATTTTGACGTGATTTAAAATATGATTTAATAATTTTAATATGTACATTTTCCCAAATTTCATGATTTTAAGTTTGATTAGATGTTAGATTATAGAAATAAATATGGGGATTATGGAGTAATTCTGTAAAAATATGATAAATTTAAATTTTGACGTGATTTAAAATATTATTTAATATTTTTAATATGTACATTTTTCCAAATTTCATGATTTTTATGTTTTTTTTTTACTTTTAATCATTGTTTGGGTATGATAGTTTTTTGAGAGATTTTTAGTTATCTTATTTTTAGACTATCTTGCCTCCATAGTATTGCTTTTAATTTATTAACCATTGATATGTATATTTTTCTATTGGATATTTTCAAGTTTGATTAGATGTTGGATTATAGAAATAAATAATGTGGATTATGCAGTAATTCTTAAAAAATATTAAGTTAAAATTTGACATGATTGAAAAGATGATTTAATATTTTCAATCTATACATTTTCCCAAAATTTTAATATACATATTTTAAGTTGAAAATATATTCTTATAAAATAATCAGTATGATTTGGCCCGTGCATAGCATGGGTTTGATTTATCTAGTTTTAGTTAATATTTTGGTTTTAACTAATTATTGGAAATTAATTGTGATTTATGGACGTGTATGCAATTAGATAGTTAAGATATTAGTGGGATGATATATGTCGCACTTGTTGTGCCGGTTACAATTAGTTTCTTTAACATATGAGTGATGATTCCAACGCCAATCGCTTGTGATTGGTGGATGCACGGTGTCGGGCTTCTATAGGTAGTTGTGGCGGGTGAATTGCTGGCGGTGGTTATGGGAAGAGGAGGAGAAGTGATGATGGTGGTGGTGGTCATTGCCGTTGTCATTGAGAGGGAAATCATCGGAGGAGGAGACCATGAAGGTGTAGGCGTTAGGACTTGGGGATGAAATGACGTGAAAGAGAGATAGGGGGAGGGGGTTAATGTACTTAATTTTTTTATAGGAGAGGATAGTTATTTAATGAGATTTTTTTTAAAGGTATAATAGAGTAATTTATCTAAAAAAAATCAGGCTTCCTAAACAAATTCTTTGATCGGCCACTAGTTATACGGGAATAGTATTAATCAATTGTAGTATAGCCTTAGCCTTAACTTACTATGTACAGGTCGGGTGTATAGCCCTAGCTTACGAGTAAATTGTAGTACTAGTTCTAGATCTTAAGTAATTCAAGTAGTTTTTTAAATTGTTTTAATTACTTGGAGTTTAAAGGCACTAGAAAATTTTAACAGAAAAACTATAGTATTCGATCACTAAAATAAAAAGGTTTCATATAATTCAGTACAGATGGACAATTAAGCCTAATAATTAAATGCCCCTTTAAGATGTAATAACAAGGACAAAAAAAAGTACTTTTTTTTTTAAGGTCGGGGTAATACTGACTGATATCAGTGATATTGTTAGAAACTGAACAAAAGTGAGTAGGAGAAAGGCAGAGAAAGGAGAGATCTCTATTGCTTGTTTTGTCCACTTGGAGAGTACAAGGTCATATATATAGGCCAAACATAACTTGTGTCATCATGGTGGGGAGCTAGAAGGTGAAAGGTAAGCGAGGTGAACAATTCACCCATTGGTATTACAACACTCCCCCTTGAATGTACACCTCTAACATTACAAACTGTCTCGTTAAAAACCTCGCTTAGAAAAACCCAATGGGAAAAAAACTATGACTAAGGGAAAAAGAGTACAGATGTCGTTTGGTACGCTTTTGGTGATACTGCCTCATTAAAAACCTTATCAGGAAAACCCAATGGGACAAAACCTGATCGAAGGGAAAAAAGAGTGCAGTGCATATATTCTCCCCCTGAAATCAACATCCTTCTTACAACTTTCTCATTCTGAACAGCTCTTCAAACTTCTTGATAATGTCGACTTCATGAGTTGTATGGTCGAGTCTGAAAGTTGTCATCGATGTGTGAAATTTAAAATGTCTTCATGTATCACACTCGGCTTCGATGCAATAGACTTCCTCGTCGTTGGTGATGAGCTGCTTTCAATGCACAAATATAAGGTACTTCAGGACCTATTGTGCTTTTCATCTTTTGATGCGGGGGATCTGCTTTATAGGTGGTGATAAGTTGTCTCATTAAAAACCTTACCTTGGAAAAACCCAGTGGGATAAAAATCAAGATTAAGGAAAAGAGTACAACGTTGTGTATAGTACTTCATGACTTAATACATTATATCACCATTTACAGAATACTTCAAGTACTATAAGCACCCTTTGGCTTAATGGTGTACATATGACGAGGCTTTCATATTGATGCTTCGGGCATTTCAAATTAATCAATCATTTTCACTTATATTCTTTTAATAATATATGATCAATTTGAGTATACAACTACTATGCCCGTCAATTACGGTTAGAGTCGGTTCATCGACAGCCAAATATTATATCCACTGCTGGTGAATATATTTTCATATCATCCACTGTAGATTTTTGTGCAATATATCGATCTTGCTTTATATCTTATAGCTTCATTTCGCTTATTTCCGTTTTGTATAAACACCCACTTAAAACTAATGATGTTATACTTTTTGAAGTTGGAACTACGGGTCCAATAGCATCATGCTTACAGAATTCATCTTTGTATGAATTTCTTCTTTTTATCTCTTTTACCATCATTTCAATGTTGACATCCATTATTTGATTGATGATCATCAGATTTCCATGAGCTCTTTCCACTTCCAGGGAATCCTAAAGTGAGAGCCTAGTGATCTTAACACTTCTGGTGTATTTGAGAATCACTTGATTTTTGTTTATTTTTAGAGTTGCTTCTGGAACCTCCAAACGAGCTAGCTAGCTAGTGTAATCTATGTGACTTAGTCACTTTCTTGGCCTTAGTAAATGCATTTGATGGTTTTCTGCTAAACCATGGAATTATCATTTGGTGTACATAAGTGTTGAACTTCTGGTTCACTTTCATTTATCCGCGGATCCCAAATGATAGAGAAGTTGCTTTCATGCAATCTCTTTCTTAATATATATAGTCTCATTTCCTCTCCCCCTAAATACCGAGCATTTGATCACCTTTATAAAGCTCGAGGTATTTGATATCATTAGGGACTCAAACCACATGTATCATTTAACTTCTTTGTGGTCTTTTAGTTAAATGTGGAGGAGGGCTCAGAAACATATTCTCTCTTCTGGAGATAATTTGAGAGAAATTATTGTGTCAAATTCGAAATGCGAAACTACATGGGCCCATTTGACTACCGACTCTTCTAGGTCGTTGTGAGCTATTATATGCTCCACAAACATTCTCTACCTTTTCATATAACCAATGTGTTAAGACATCTATATTGGAATAACATTGATCCATATGCCGATGTTTTATGTTCGTAGTTTTCTCATTGAAATCGGTCAAGAGACATAAGAGACTTTGCATTTACTTTTTATTATAGACGGTCTTGTTATTATTTTGCCAAGAGAACAAACCATATGTTTATGGTCACCCTTATTGAGGATCTTCTGGTCCTAGGATCTTCTAGTCCTTTTGGTGGGTATTCATGTAAATTTCAATGATCTTGCAATCATCGTTTTACTTGAGTGACCAAATGCCACAAAGAATGAGATTTTATCATCAACTAACTTCTGGTTAGTGACATTATAAGTTTCAATGGTAAAACATTATAACCATTGAACTTTGTACATGGTGATCTATTTATTTAATCAGATGCCGTTAACTGGGTATTTTCATAACTTCCGTTGGTGTCATACTACAGGTATGAAACTAATGATCAACTATATTAAATTTATTCATAATGTTGTTCGAGACATTAGAAAATGAACCGTACAAAGATGACCTAGGTTATAAGCCACGACAATAACATTGGTTGCGCGATTAACCATTACCTCTTTTACACCTTCTACAGGAGGGGCATGCTTCGGGTCATGCTTAGAGGAGTGTTAAGAAGTGGCATTGTAAACTGGATCATGCTTTGTGGTTATTTATATTGGTTATACTAACCAAATAAAAATAGTTCTGAATATGCCATAACCCACATTCCATATACTTCTTCAAGAGTACAAATGTTTAAAATAAGATCTTATATACTCTTCTAGAGTTTGAAATTGGAGTCTTCAAGCTCTAATGCACATTTTCATGAAAACTCACAATCTGTTGGATTGTTTACAAATGGTATCGAGACTTGGAACTCTTAGCGAGATAAGTGTCACAATCTACTGGATTGTTTAACCATTAAGTTTAGGAACTTCAAGCCCGACCACAAAATAGGTGTTGAAAAACTTACAACATAGCGCATTAAGTGAATAATAATAAAAACTATGAAAAGGATAATACTAAATAGTAAAACATATTAAGAAACGTGTATATCAAGAACAATAATCTTAAATAAATAAATAAAATTAATGTCAACTTCGAGTGACAAGACAATTTAACATAGATCTTCAAGATCATTTTATCACCTCGACAGGAGATGACATTCTTATATGTAATTTTATCATTTACGAATCATCACTTCAAGGATGACGTTTACCAGTTTATCCTTACGAGGGTGCGGTTTGTCTATTCCTCTACTTCGGGAAATGAGTCCGTTCATTTTCTTCAGGAAATGAGTCCGTTCATTTGCTTCAAAAAATGAGTCCGTTCATTTGCTTCAAAAAATGAGTCCGTTCATTTGCTTCGGGAAATGAGTCTGTTCATTTGCTTCGGGAAATGAGTCCGTTAATCTATTTTGGGAGACGAGATTTAATTTATCGGTTCATCGCTTCGGGGATGAGATTAATCCGGTCATCGTATTTATACACATCCTCTTCGAGGGATGAGACTAATTTATTCAATTGATTCAACCACTTCGGGGATCGAAATTACTTATTCGATTGATTCAATCACTTCGGGGATTGAAATTACTTATTCGATTGATTCAATCACTTTGGGGATCGAAATTACTTATTCGATTGATTCAACCACTTCGGAGATTGAAATTTGTTCGATTAATTCAACTACTTCAGGGTTCATATAATTTATGTTTACACATCATCTTCGGGGATGTCAGATGTGTTTATATACTTCATTGGGGTAAACTATGCAACCCTAAAAGTTTTAGGCCGTTTCCTGTAATACATCCAATCTGCGATTTTTAAGAAATTTCGGGCCGGTTTCGTAATTAATAAATACACCTTCGACACAAACCTATCTTCCACGTTTTGGATTTGCAGAGGCGCCGTCGGAACTCCGTTGCTTCTTCGACCACTTCGGACTAGCGGCAAAGGAGGACTGCTTCAACCGGAAACCAGTGATCGACCGACTTCAACCCCAACAGCATCAAGGAATCCTCGACTCCGCATCCAACCAGGAGGATTGTAGAGACGGCGGCCCAGGAGGATTCTAGTGGTTTCCTGGCCCTCGGTGACGGCGAATCCAGCCCCAACGCAGTCTAGAACCAGAGATTGCGGGCAACCGATGAGTTTTTCCATGGAAATCCCGATGGCAACGCACAAGATCTCCGATTGATCCCAATCGACGGAAACGGTACGCCGTAGATGCCCGGTTTAACTTCGTCTTCCTCGCTGGCCGCGTTGGGAGGAGGAACTCGCCCCTTTCCACCGGTATCGATCTCTCCAACTCCTCCCCTCGACGGCTACCGCCACCACACCCTAGGTGCCGCCGATTGCCGGGAGCAGATCGATGGATTGAGCGAGGGTTTGTGCGGAGATCGGCGGCGTCGGTCACGGAGGCAGAACTAGATCTCCCCGCAGCGGTGGAGGTTTGGTTGCTACGGTGTATCCTTGTATAGGACATGATGAGCCACTCCCAGCCATGGATGCGCCTCGACTACTACACCGTCGCCCCGATCTACTAATTTGGTGGATGCGGGCTAGCGATGGCGATCACGGCGGGCGCTGGCCACTGCTCGCACCAACTATGGCGTCTCCGCCATCGGCTGGGTCAACGTCGATGGCAATTGTGCGTAGTAGCCTAATGCCAAGACCATCGAAGGTCGAGCGTTGCGCCTTACCCGTACTTGTCACATATTCAGAACTATATCTACATGAATACTAACATATATTAGCAATTTAGACATCGACGAGAGAAAAATAAAACGCACAAATTAAAGCACATATGCTTTAACAAGGATCATATTGACAAGGAGAAAGAAAAAACAGCATAATGTTCAAGAAATATAAACTCAGTGAACCCTGTTCGGTTCAGTTCAAAGGAGAGATAATGGGACGATGATCATGAGCCTCGATCACATCGAGTCGATCGTGCTGATAACGAGTTAGAAACTGAACAAAAGTGAGTAGGAGAAAGACAACGAGTTAGAAACTGAACAAAAGTGAGTAGGAGAAAGACAGAGAAAGAAGAGATCTCTATTGCTTGTTTTGTCCACTTGGAGAGTACAATGCCATATATATATAGGTCAAACATAACTTGTGTCATCGTGGTGGGGAGCTAGAATCTAGGTGAAAGGTAAGGGAGGTGAACAATTCACCCATTGATATTACAACAGATATCCATATATCACTTACACACCAGAAGACACTGTAATAAATAATTGTGAGGTTTCTCTCTTTTAGGAGAGAGAAACTTTCATTTTGTCTAATCTTCCGCCCCAAAATTTTTCAGTGAAATCCCTAATTCTATCCCCTTTCTTTCATCTCCCTCCCCAAATCAATCCTATTCTAGCCAAATTGATCCTCCATTCACAAAATTTCGAATCCTCCTATCTCTATCTGCCTTCCTTGTGGAGTTTGTGATGGTTTTTTGCTGCCTCTCGGTGTTACTTCTCCTCCGTCTCCAGTCTTGATAGTTGCGGTGCCGGCCTGGTTCATCTCCGGCATCGACTCTCGTCTCTCTCTTATGGTTTTTCTCCTTCTCCTCTTGTCGCGCTTGTGGTCCGGTGGGGTTACGGATTCCTATCGGCTTGGGCTTGGTCAGGGGTGTGGGTAGGGGTTCATTCTTTTCGTACAAGTGGATGTGCTTCTGCTTTGTTTGGTTTTCGGTTGTCCTTTCTTGCCTCGTCGCCGGGGTTGGGTGACTGGTTCCTGTAGTTTCTCTGGTTTGGAGTCTCTTATCCTCCATCCCCTTTTCGGGGTGATCCTCGAAATTCCGGGGTCTTGTAGATGGGGGTTTCGTTTCCTCCTTCCTTTCGACTTCTCCCTGGTCAGTCTACATCGTGTGGGTTTTCCGGCCGTCGCCGGGGTGAGCTCGCCTTTTCCTAGATTGTCGTACCTGGCCGTCGTCCTTGGCTACACTCCTCTGCAATCCTCTCGGTGGCCTTGGTCCTTCGGGCCCAAGGTGTGGATTTGTTAAAAAATAATATTAATTTATGTGTAAACCCACCCGAAAGGGCTTGCAGGTGCGCTCTTTACAAGGGTGGTTCACGACAGTTGTTCTGGTTGTTCTTGGCGATTCTGATCTGAGTTGGGGCTCGTGCGTCCGGTGTCGGGTCTGGCTGGGGTCGTGGCGGTGTGCATCATGGCGACTCCAAATTCCGGAAATTTCCTTAGAGGTTCGTCTTCATCTCCCACAGGGAGACTCCTGATGTACCGTTGGCCAGCGGTGTTATCTCTCGATGGCACTTGGCTCCATTCTGTATTCGCTGCCCTCGGCTTTTATGGATTAGGCTCGTTGGTTCTTTTAGTTACTGTTTGTTTGCCGTCTCTGTGTTGCACCATTTCATTTTATGATTGTATATTTGACGGTTCGCTGTCTGCCGACTCTGTCGGCCTCTCGATGAGCCAGGTCTGTTTGGCCATCGAATTATTACCTAATCAAAAAAAAAACTTACACACCAAAAGAAGAGAAACTACCCCGTGTTAAAATTTACGGATTTTTCGCCTACTGAAGTGTTGCATATTTCCCATGGTACCCAACTTTTTTACATATTTCGCTAAATAACTCTGAGGTTTTATTTTTTTCCGCCAAATAACCATGAGGTTTTATCTTTTTCGCCAAATAACCCTGTATCCCAAATTCACGTTTTTTTTTAATAATTACTTTCTTAAATAACATTTAAAAAAAAACTACCTAGTTGGTGATTTTGGGAGATTGACCATGGCAAAAAACGAGTACAAATAAAAAAAAATCCGGATTTGTACTGTATTCTTGGGTGTGGTGTTGTTTGTTTTAGTTGTAGTTCTTGCTGCACTTGTTAGACTTAGTTGGTGATTTTAGCTTATGTATTGATTGTATCAAATGCGTCCAAAAAAAGGAATCTGATAGCATCTATTCTAGCATTTTTCTTTGGGCACTCTTGTGTGGAGTTTAGGGCGTTTTAATAGAGTATTCTACCTATTTGTTAGCCCTTAGTGTCCCATTTTGAGGAATCGGTGTCTACCGCTAGTTTGTTGTGATTTCAGGTACTTTTGAGCGGTTTTGGAGCCGATTCAAGAGCTAAAGGATAAGGGAGGTGATTAGAGGCGCTTCCATGTGAAAACAAGTCATCAAAGACGGGCTAAAGGGGTCGAGAGATGAGCTAAAATATGAGACAAGAAGCAAGCATATCAAGTGAATCACTCATAGGAGCTCAAGACGATGTAGCACGACTCGCGGGACAAGGAAGTTTGTGCAATTTTCAGCTACAGCAAGTTGTCACGACTCGTGGGAGGCCTTCACGAGTCGTGACAACTGAACCCGTGTGTTTTGTGACTTCTGCAGACTGTCACGACCCGTGACAGACTCTTCACGACTCGTGATAGTGCCAGATCCGGCCAGACCTTTCGGATTTCCGGCTGTTTCTTTAATTTGTTTTGGATTAATTAAAACCAATGGAATTTCCAGATTTGAAAGGGGGTTATGTTTTTGGACAAGGGATGGAAAAACTCAGACTTTGGGGAAGAATTTTGGAGAACCCTAGATTAATTGAATAATAAGGGATTGCAATCGAAAGCTTTGAGACGATTTCCGTTAGAGAAGATCAAGTATTTCTCTTACTCTTCTTTGCTATGTCATCTTATTTTGCTTTTGATTTGTTCTCTTTTATCATGTTTAGCTAATTCGATCGTTCTAGTTGGGGTGACTCCGCTATGTTGAGATATACCATACTTACTATTGCTTGAATGTAGTTTGATTTTTGTTTAATTTAATCCTATTGAGCGTATAGCCTAATTGATAATCGATTAGATCCAATTAGGGGTTGAGATAGATAGGAGATAGTCCTAATAGGAAAATAGATGATTGCATGAGACCGAGAGGTGATTGTTGTCATTGGAGCTATAGGATTGAACCTGAGATATTAATTTTTGCTTATGAGTGACACAATAGCATGATTCAAGATCTCTTGAGGATCAATAGGTTGTCATAGATATTCTAGGTTTGTTTGTTCTAATGGAGACTGAGAGGAGATATTTGAATGAACTGGCTTAGATTCTAAGAGCGTAATGGACCTAACTTTAGTTTAACCTTGCACGAGAGTGATTGTTAACCGGTTAGGTACAATTTACTATAAGACCGAGAGGAGATTAGTGTTGATAGGAGGAAATCGAGAATTGTAATAAAATATAAATAAAATACAGCAAACCAGATTCCGTCCCGTGTAAATAATTACAAGACCTCCTCCTGATGTAGCAGCTGGAAGTCAGGATCGATCCTCGAGGAAGCGTGTTAGCGGATCCTAGGCAGCGGATGAATCTCACGGCAGAAGTCGACAACAGATGCTCGATCTCGACTGGGATTAGTCGACAGAAGACCGGACAAGTCGAATAGAGAAGCAGCGGCTCCCGGTGGTTACTCAATATCGAGTAAATCTCCTTGATATCGAGGAAGGCTTTTGTCGATCTCGGGTACCTGCACACTAGAAGCTACAGCGATCTTCGTCGATCGAATATCAGTACTCGATATCGACCAAAGTTAGTCGATATCGAGGAGACAGAAACTTAAAAACGAAATAAATAAAGAACCAAGCTTTGCGGGATTCGAAATAAACTATATGAAAGAAAACTTCCAAGATCAGGGTTTGCGACAACGATAACCAAACATGTATAAGGCAATAATAAAACAGATAGTCATGCAAATTGCATCGAAGGACCAAGCTTTCGCCTTTTTCAACAATTATACAACTCTTTCAAGAAACCCTAATTGTATCTACTGATTTTATGTTTACAATCCAAGTTGTTAGCATGGATCTCCATTAGATGGGTAATAAACACATAACAAGCAGTAGATGCTCAAGACATGATAAAAGTCGGATCTTTACCTTAAACACGCAGGGCTATCGTCGGGCTCACCCCAACCCAAGAAGTGGGTGGACTACTCGCGCTTCATCGCAATCGCAGACATCTTTGATGAAAAAGAACTAACTTGCATTAATAAACCAAACAGAGCTTACAACCAAAGGAAGACAATTCCGCTCTCGCTTCACAAACTCCTCTTGGCCTTCACTCTCTCTCTCTCTCTCTACCTCTATGTAACTAATTGTGTGTGGAATTTAATGCTTCGAAATCAGCCCCTAAGACCTTATTTATAGGCTTCCAATCCTTGCTAATCAAGGAAAGAAAGTATATTTAATATCTAAAGATAAAACTTTAATAAAAGGAACATTTATCTTAAAAGGAAATATATCTAAAAAAGCTAAATATCTTTATGTGTGGATAAATCCTCTCTCCATGGATAGATCTTGATAGACTTGATAGATCTCGGACTCCTTCGCTCCCAAGTAAGGCCAACTCGACTCGGACAGCCCAACCGCGTAACGCGACCCAAGAAGGTTCTACTCGATATCGAGTAATTTCCTCGATATCGAGTAATTTCCTCGATATCGAGGAACTGTGTCGTCGACTTGGCTGTCTGGCTTGCTCGAGCAACTTCTCCCCGACCTGGCTCGGATAGGTGGTCTTTGGTCTTGTCGATATCGAGCAAAGTACTCGATATCGAGGCAATGCTGCTCGGCATGTCCAGGTCTTCGGCTTCTCAATCAGGTGTTGCTTCCTCGACTCCGGATATGACTTCAAGTTTTGTCGATATTGAGTAACTTACTCGATATCGAGTAAGGTTCTGGAGTCGGGTTGGCTTCGTCTTCAGTTCCTCGATCAGCTCCTCCTCGACCAGGCTTGTGTGCACATTTTTTGTCGATATCGAGTAGAAGTTGTCGATATCGACTAACACTGGGTTTCAGCTTTCTCCCCTTGGTTTTGTCCCGGAATGGCTCCAAATTCTGTAATATTAAACCAAAACTTATGTAGACCTCTATTTCTTGCAAATAAGCATATATTACATAAATTCAACATATTCCCATCCCGAAATATGCAAAGTGTATAGAATATGGAGCTAAAATGTGTATTTCAACATGGCTATTTTAGTGGACGTCAAATCACCCCATACTTAAGCTTGCTTGTCCCCAAGCAATAACTTGGATGGTCATTCAGGGGAAACCTGCAAAGACTCTCAACATAATGGATTCATTGTAATATAACCCAACACTTAATTGCCATCCTTGAAAAGGTACTTGGTGTCTACAAATCTGTGCCTGTGAATGAAAAGCAATTTCTGCACACAAAAGGAGGTTTATACTAAAACAATTTTATGTGACAAAGCAACAATAATCAAGAGGATCTTATTTCAGCTCAAAGAAGGAGTAGATAGGTAAAAGGCTAAAGGTGGGCAAGTTTTGGCCATGTGGTGTTTAATCCGGGGAAATGCTTTATTTCCAAACTTTCTTAACCACATTCCTTTTCATAAGAATCATCACCTTTCATAAATGTTTTTTTCCAATAATAATGTTTTTACCTCTCTAACCTTCGCACTGCGTTCTCGCGAGTCGCAAACATGGGTGTCATGAATGGCCCCGGATACTTAGTGCTTTGGACTCCTCACATTGTGTCCCATCCTGCGGAACTATTATCTCAACGCAGGTAGGGTCGACGTACCTTTATCTCCGGAGGTGACCGGATTTTTTCTCACTTATTAAATTTTCCATAAATCTAAATCATTCTTGCCAAACTCCAATAATATCATAACAACACAACAAACCATAATGTCTCCATAAAATGATTTCATTCTCAACATAATCCCCGGATAGGAAGTAAGGTAAAGAATGGCAATATTTAGATCATGTGGAGCAATAATTGAAATAAGGCATAATATGGCTTTTGTGTAATGCATAAGTATAGGTAAGGCTAGGATATAACGATGAGCATTATATGGAAATATAAAGTCCTCCATCCTCGTATCATGCAACATGTCAAAAGCAACATCAAATTTTACCTCATTTCATGGTTTTCATAAAAATAATGCACTTCATTATGACTTCCCTTTACTAGGCAATTTCATGTTATATCTCTAATGAATCCAATTTTGCATCGTCGAGTTCAATAAAGCTTCCATGACACTATTTTTTTGAACAATTTACAAGCCTTGGGAGATGTCTTATAGAATTTTGAGTTTTAGCCTTATGCATAAAAATTTAAAATTTTACTCAAAATTTCACCATGTAAAACCAAAAACAAGAGTAAAACATATAATAATGATAATGAGCTCTTCCCCCACCCCATACTTAAAATATACAGTGTCCCCACTGTATAAAATCAAATAAAAACAAGAGTAAAGGAAGGAACTCACCGAATAATGCGTCGAGGAAGGCAATACAGGGCATGTCGAGGAACTGGATTGGTCGATATCGAGTACTGTACTCGATATCGAGTAAGTTGTCAGCGTCGAGTGGAATGCTGAAGTCGAGGAGCCTTCTGACTTGGTCGATATCGAGTTGGCCTACTCGATATCGAGTAATACTAGGCTGCTCCTCTTGGTCGCTCTCGACTGGCCTAGTCGATTTCGACTATCTTTTAGGGACTTCTTTATTCCACCTTTCGCGATCCTTTTATGCTTGCTGACCTAGAAGTGTTAGATTGCACACGAAGACAAAACTTTCCACATGAAGTATTCTAAACTAAAGAATAAAAACCAAAACCAAAGTCAAAAAGTTCCAAAGTCCCAAAATTCAAAAAGTTTTATATACATGCTCTAGATTTTAGAGTCGCTAGGCCGACTTCTCCGTTTGTGCTCAATGACCGTCAATGTGGGGCCCGCTTGTGCTTGGCCCTTCTTCTGGATCATCTAGGTCCTGATTGTAGTATGCAAGCTCAGCTGATAGGTGGTTGCTTGGATAGTCTCCCTTTTCTCCCTTCTTTTTATTTCCAACTCTTATTTTCCGTAGATTCTCTCGCCATGGGGCCTTACCTCCCCTTAAATTATTTATAAATTTCTCAATGGATTGAGGAGGAGTAGAACTCATACCTGAACTTACCTTTTCGGGCCCAAAACAGAAATCTTCGGGCTTAGGGTTGGTCGACATCGAGTAAATTTGGTCGACATCGAGTACAGGGACCCCATACTTGGTCTCTTGGCAAGTCTGGTGCTCGGCAGAGGAAGTCGACGTCGAGGAAGTTTGGTCGATATCGAGTAGCACCTTGGTCGATATCGAGAAGTCTTTGTCGATGTCGAGTAGAGTTCTGGTGCCTTCCTCCGTTGTTTGCTTGATCCCGTGGTTGTTGATGCTCTTCACCTCCAGCCATGAAATTTCCTCTTTTTCAGGGCCAAAAGAGAAATCTAAGACCTCATCGCCTATTGTGAAGGTGAGCAATCGCTGTTTGACACTAATCTTGGCATCTGCAGTAGCTAGAAATGGTCTACCAAGAATAATAGGGCTAGTAGGATCTTCAGCACAATCTATAATAAGGAAATCAGCGAGAATAAAGAACTTATCAACCTGGACAGGGACATTCTCAACCATACCTGTAGGGATGACCATTGTATTATTTGCCATGTATAGCTTGGCATCCACAGGCTCTATAGACCCTATCTTCACCTTCCACCAGATTGATAAGGGCATGATGCTCACACTTGCTCCTAAATCACACAAGGACTCATATTTATATTGTCCAAATCCCACAGTAATAGAAAACTTACTAGGATCAGGTCTCTTTTCAGGGAAGTGGAGCACTTTGCATTCGCTGGCGATTTCTGAGATGGATCGCTTGTTGCTCAGGATCTCCTTGAGGAATTTGACATACGCAGGCATCTCTTGAAGAGCTTCTGTAAAAGGAATAGAGACATTCAGTTCTCAAAGCATATTAACAAAACGTTTAAACTTACCTGCAGTGGGATCTTTTAGTGCTTTGGAAGGGAAAGGCAGTGTCTTGTGGGAGTAGGTTTCAAGCCTATCAAGTAATTGGTGTCGTTGCCGGGGACTAAAGCTAGTATCGATCGTTACTTGACAACTAGTTTGCTAAGTTTTTTTTGTTGCTTTGATTTGTTTGTTTTTTATTTTAGATGTGCTCTTTTAAAGATGAGTTGTGTTCCCTATTGTGATGTTTGTGCATCCTTCGGTCATGCCACTCGTGAACATCAGTTCTCTATTTATGGGACATATGCCTATTGCGAGTTTTGTGGAGGTTTTGGACACACAATTACTGAATGCCCAGTTTTTCTAGCTCCCACCTCTCGTGATGCGGATTTCATGTACCACATTTGTAATCTTGATGGACATTACGAGTGGGAGCACACTTATGAAAGGGATTCAGACGAGCTTCAGTGCCAACATTCGCTACCTCCTCATGATCCAGAGCCTTATTCACATTGTCCATTGATGAGCTAGTCACTAGGATAGCGGAGTTGAAAGCTCAATTAGCGCAACACACATTGAATGCTCTAGCTATTCCGGAGAGTTTGCCAATCCAAACAAATGTCAGTGACAATGACAATTGCACTGATGTTTCTTTTGAAATTAAGGAAAGTTTTAAAGAGCATATGCATGAGTTGATTGAGCCAGAGATTGATTTTGTGGAGGATGAGCCCAAAGAAGAGCCCCGATTGGTTGTTCACCAAGCATACATGGTGCCATCACTGTTTTGTGAAGGGATGGTTCAAGAGAATGTTGATCAACAATGTAGGGAATTTGCCGGAATGCTTGCAAAATGGCATAAGGAGGAAATATCAATTAAAATTCTTGCCGACATACCGCCTCTCATCAAGTCCCAAGAGGTGATCTTATTATTTGAAGACGGTGGTGACAATGAAGGCAAAAAGGGACGATGGGCTAAGAAGAGGAGGAGCACATGCCTATGGAGTTTGAGCAAAAAGTGATCTAATTCATGTCGCTACGAGAAGACTCTGCTAGATGGATGAGGCGAGCTATGGTCCATTCATTCGGGTTGATTTAAGCTTCTCGAAGGTAATAAGGGTCGGCTTCAGACTTTAAACTACCGCTTCTCGGGAGGCAACCCGAGGTAAGTTTTTTTTTCTTTTGAAAAAAACATGAGAAAAATGAAAAAAAAAAAACAGTTTTTGTTTTTAGTTTATAGTTTTGTTTTTCTTTTATACATGTGAGCTAATTTGCAAATGAGCAAGTATGGGGTAGAGAGTGCGCTATATTGAGAATATTGATTATGTTCGAGCTGAGTTGAAGGTGTTTTGACACCTATCTACTAGCCCCTATCTTGTCGAGTTTGTTGCTTGTTTGTCTTGGTTGTCTTCCCTAGGTTTGGACACAGATGGCATTGGCTTGGCCACTTTCAAGACACTCGTTCTACATGTTGAAATTGTGAGTATTCCCATCTCTTCCTTGATTGTTTTGCACATTGAGCACAATGCTTTACTTAAGTATGGGGTGGGGGTGAATACTTCACAATTTTTGCAATTTTTGTGTCTATTTGGCCCATCCTTATTTTTGAATATTTGATGATTACCTGAGCATTGAGCCATTGTCTTGTTTGACTAGCTAGATTGTTTACCCTCTTGCTTGGTTATGTATGTTTCTCGCCTTATACTTGGATACTCAAGCTTGATATTGTGGTTAAGACCACATTATTTGATTTATATGCACAATTGAAATATGATTGAGGCAATTTTGTTAGCCCATTTCTTCTTACATACCCTTGCATTTGATCATCTCCTTGAAGCCTTCTGAGCCTTAGAAGCTTGTTTCTTTGGTAGCTCCACAAGATTTTCAATAGCCCGCTATTCGCCTTTACCCAATCCGGGATTTTGGGTCATGGTGGTGTATTTTGTTGTGTGGATGTGCTTCAAGTGTGGGGTGATTTTTCTTGATTGTGATAAAAAAATATAAAAAAAAAGGAAGAAAAGTCTTGGGATAAGAGGAGGATAAAATTCACTCTTGTGCAAAAGTCAAGAAATGAAAAAAAAAAACTACGGTTAGTAACCGATCCTGCTTGTGGAGAATAAAATTCACACAAGTAGGAAGATCGAAGTGCAAAGCGAGGACACCGAGACACTTAGTAACCGGGTACATTCATTACAAATGTTTGTATTCGTGTAAAACGGTGTCGAGGCTAGAGAGGTAAAAAAAAGAGTGAAAAGGAAAAAAGAAGAAAAAGAATTTTTTTTTGAGGTGGTTGACAAATGTGAACATGAAAATGTTGTTGTGATGGCGTTTGTTTGGTGGATTGGTATGAGTTTGATTATTTGAAGTGGGTGTTTTTCCGGTTGTTCTCGAATGATCCTTTTTCCCAGATTTTAGCACCACATGGCCTGAAATTTTTCATACCAACTGTTTCCACCTTAGCCTCATCATAACCCTATAAAGCCCTCATGATTTTATTGTGTGCATATTTTCAAGCGGTGGAGATTATCGAGATTGTTCAAGCTTTATGGATGATGGGTATTGAGGTTGAGATTTAAGCGAAGTGCATTAGAGGATTTTGGTGTTTTGATGTGCTAGTCAAGCTTGATTGTTGGCAATGATATGCTAGGACGGCATTCGTCGGATAATTCTATTTAGCAGACACTATCTTGTGGTTTATTATCTTAGTCTTGCTTGGGGACAAGCAAGGGTAAGTATGAGGTATTTTGATATCGTCTATTCTAGCATTTTTCTTTGGGCACTCTTGTGTGGAGTTTAGGGCGTTTTACTAGAGTATTCTACCTATTGTTAGCCATTAGTGTCCCATTTTGAGGAATCGGTGTCTACCGCTAGTTTGTTGTGATTTCAGGTACTTTTGAGCGGTTTTGGAGCCGATTCAAGAGCTAAAAGATAAGGGAGGTGATTAGTGGCGCTTCCATGTGAAAACAAGTCATCAAAGACGGGCTAAAGGGGTCGAGAGATGAGCTAAAATATGAGACAAGAAGCAAGCATATCAAATGAATCACTCATAGGAGCTCAAGACGATGTAGCACGACTCGCGGGACAAGGCAGTTTGTGCAATTTTTAGCTACAACAAGTTGTCATGACTCGTGGGAGGCCTTCACGAGTCGTGACGAGTGAACCCGTGTGTTTTGTGACTTCTGCGGGCTGTCACGACCCGTGACAGACTCTTCACGAGTCGTGACAGTGCCAGATCCGACCAGACCTTTCGTATTTCCGGCTGTTTCTTTAATTTGTTTTGGATTAATTAAAACCAATGGAATTTCCAGATTTGAAAGGGGGTTACGTTTTTGGACAAGGGCTGGAAAAACTCATACTTTGGGGAAGAATTTTGGAGAACCCTAGATTAGTTGAATAATAAGGGATTGCAATCGAAAGCTTTGAGACGATTTCCGCTAGAGAAGATCAAGTATTTCTCTTACTCTTCTTTGCTATGTCATCTTATTTTGCTTTTGATTTGTTCTCTTTTATCATGTTTAGCTAATTCGATCGTTCTAGGGTTGGGGTGATTCCGCTATGTTGAGATAGACCATACTTACTATTGCTTGAATGTAGTTTGATTTTTGTTTGATTTAATCCTATTGATCAGCGTATAGACTAATTGATAATCGATTAGATCCAATTAGGGGTTGAGACCGAGAGGAGATAGTCCTAATAGGAAAATAGATGATTGCATGAGACCGAGAGGTGATTGTTGTCATTGGAGCTATAGGATTGAACCTGAGATATTAATTTTTGCTTATGAGTGACACAATAGCATGATTCAAGATCTCTTGAGGATCAATAGGTTGTCATAGATATTCTAGGTTTGTTTGTTCTAATGGAGACTGAGAGGAGATATTTGAATGAACTGGCTTAGATTCTAAGAGCGTAATGGACCTAACTTTAGTTTAACCTTGCACGAGAGTGATTGTTAACCGGTTAGGTACAATTTACTATGAGACCGAGAGGAGATTAGTAACGAACTTAGACAACCTACCTTCATACATAATCAAATTCATTCAAGCAAGAAAAATCTCTTAAGTCTATCAACGACACATGGTGGTTAATCCCCAATTCTAGAATGTTTTCTCCATATTTGCCCAACACTTCCACTTGCTTATTTTAATTTATTTTTGTTAGTTATATCAGAAAACCTCAATTTCGATCTCTACTATTTTGGCCTAGTCAACTGGTTGCAAAGATTCGATTAATACTCCTATAGTCCCTATGATTCGACACCTTGATATACTACAACCGATCTCATACACTTGTGGGAGTAGGTTTCAATTCAAGCCTATCAACATCTTACATCCATCAAACTTCAAAACCTACCATTTGTATGTGTTTTCATTCTAGCAAGCAATAAGAAAACTTGCATCATTAGAAGTAAACAGAAGCATGGTTTCTCAACATCTTAAAGCAATAAGAAATCAACCATCCGCTCCAAAATGAGCTAATGCCGGACAATATTTAGTAGGAAATCCACACAATCAAGTAAAAAGAAGGCAATCCAAATCAATTCCTTAACATAAGAAAAACACAACCAAGTCAAAAGAAAACAATCCTAATCTCAGCCTTAACATAAGAAAGGCACCCATGATATGAACGACTATTGACTTCCCGGATTCCATGGGGCTGAGCACATCACATCTTGGAGTTGTTCTTCATTGATTGTTTTCTTCTTCTCTTTCTTCTTTTGCCGGACAATTTTTTTTTAAATGTTATTTAACAAAGAAATTATTAAAATAAACCAAAAAAAAAAGTGAATTTGAGAGACAGGGTTATTTGACGAAAAAAAAATAAAACCGTAGAGTTATTTGACAAAATATATCAAAAAAATTGAGTATCACGCGAAATATGGAAGACATGTAAAAATTTTTTAAACATACAACACAATACACCATGATTAAAACTAATTAATTAAGCCCAGTGGCACCCCAAACAAACCAAACTCGCGCGTAGAATATTACAAACTGGAGACCTAAATAAAACCCAAAACAAAAAAATGTAATTAATATCGTAAAACAAGTAGGTTGAAGATTAATCAAGATTCAAGAGGAATTAAGATGTAGTAGAAAGTACATAGAAAGAAGCAGCCGGGTTGGACCCTACATGACTACATCTACGTATTATATTATACAGTGATCGATGATATCTTAGAAACATATATTATTCCTCCATTTCCTAATTCCCTTTGCTGATATATCACATAACTCCATCAACGTACAAATCATAGCTCACACATACAACATACAGGCTGTTAAAGGCATCTCCAATATCACCTATCTGGCCAATTCACATGCTCACGTACTTTGATCTGCTGACAAATCAAATATATAAACCACTTCATCATCCTCTCTCTCTCTCTCTCTCTCTCTTTCAACAAAGCATGCTCTTGCTTTGTATCCTTCCCACATGCTCCTGCTGCCCTCTTCACATGGCTTCTGCCCCCCTCTCCACCTTCTTCCTACCTTTTTCCTTTTTCTCTCTTTCCCTCTCTTCCTCTTTCTTTTTCTTTTTTTACGAAAAATTAAAAGAAAAGAAAATTCAAATTAAAAATCCTTTTTTTTTTTTGAGCAACGTTACACTATGCAAATTATGTTACATGATGACCCAACTTAAGTTACAAGTGCAAACCACAAATTACACACTATATATCGATCTCTACATGCATGGATGGTACCGGTTAGTCAAGTAAGAAATTAATAAATTAAACACGAAATACACTCCCTCCGTCTCAAAATATTTCACACTTTTCGAAAAACTATAAAAAATACAGTATTAATTTTTAAAATCATTTTATATAGATTTTATCATTATAAAAAAGTGTGTAAATAGTCAAACGATAGATATTTTAAAATGGATAGAGTATAATGGACATGTGTTTAGTTAGCAAGTTAGCTAGGCATCGAAGCGATGGATGGATGGATCCCGGGGGGTGCACTGCGGGTGACGATAGCAGGTGAGGAGGTGGTCGTTGGTGAGGCCGGCGGCCTGCATGAAGGAGTGGACGACGGTGGGGCCGACGAAGCGGAAGCCTCGGCGCTGCATGTCCTTGCTAATGGACTCGGATTTGGAGGTCTTGACGGGGATCTTGTGGGAGAATTTGTAGTGTGGGGAGATGGGCTTGTTGTTTACGAACCCCCACACGTACTTGTGGAACGATCCTGTCTCCCTTTTAACCTCCAGGATCCGGTTTGCGTTGTCGACCACCCCTCGAGTCCGAGCTATATCGATGCCGTACTCCGCGCTGATCGACGTTATATGCTTCTCGCTGAAGCGCGCAACCTCCTCCGCATCGAATTCAGCGAATGCGTTTCTGCACCGGCCCCCAGATCGATTAATTATCGACCATAAAATCAATTAATGATTCCATCAATTGCAGGTAGGTAATTAAGGGGATGGATGGATCCTCACCTAAACACTCGGCGTTTCTTGAGTATTGAAGTCCAATCAGAACCCACTTGAGCACCACTTAGAACCAGCAATTCAAACAGCTTCCTACTCAATCCATCAATATTTCCAAATAAATATATGTATAAATATATAATTTGAAGCAGAAATTCAATAAATAAGATTCTAAATTGCCAAAGATTCCTTACCAAACAAACTAAATGACATATTAAATCTAACTAAAAAATAGTCTAATGAAAAATTGAAAAATATTTTCAAATTAATATTCTTATTTTTTGTTTAGATATGTTAGAAAAACTTTCAATTTCTTATTTAAATAGTTATTTTTAGTAAAAATTATAAAAAAGTGAGACTAAAAGATTTGAACTGCAAGCCGTTACGTTATATATGTAATTCTTTATTGTTTTAAAACACTTTTATTTCTAAAATTAGTAAAAATTATCAAAAAAAAAAAAATTAAAAATTAAAAACTATCCCCCCAATGGCCCAAATCCACCATTTATTCTGATTTCTGAAAAAGAGATGATCACTCACTTGTCATCTTGGACAGGAACTCCCCATTCTTCGTCATGGTAAGCAACATAAAGAGGATCTGCAAACATGCCTCGTCCATTTAGTAAATAAAGAAAACAGATGGAGATATCATCAATGGAATAGTTAAGGTAGTGTGTGAACCTGAATTGGGGGTGATGAAGGAGCATCTCTTCTCCCCAAGATCATTAATGTTGAGGGTAGCATCGAAAGCAGTAGGAGTACTGGTGGTAATGGCGGAGCCCTGCAGAGACGTCGTGGTGGACTCGTACTTGGAGCGTCCATAGTGGGCGATCTTCATCTTCCGTTGGGCGCACTGAAGCGCCACCTGCTCCCTCCTTCCGGCGGCGATGCTCCCGGGCGCCTCGGTTATCAGCGACGAGGAGTAGCTCCTCGTGAGGACTGAGCACGTCGACGACGTCGTCGACTCAGCAGCTGCTGGGAGGGGGATTGATCGATCAGAGGAGGAGGAGAGCTTCTTGGATTTCTTCCTCTCCAAGGTTGGGGCCGCGGGGGCTTTGGGAGCAATGCCGCCCTTGGCGGAGGAGGCCGGCGGGGTGGGGAGGTGGATTCTATCGGAGCTGGAGGTGAGGCCGTTGGTCTCGCTCCCGAGCCTCTTGGTTGCCGGAGGCCGGGGAGATCTCAGCTTGGGGGATGTAGGTGGCGGCGTAGGCGGCGGAGGAGGAGGGTTTCTTGGGCCCAGTTTCTTGAGGGCGGCTCGGCCGTCCACGGCGGTGGTCGCGGATTTGGGCAGACAAGTGGGCATTTTCTGGATTGATTGATTGATTGCAAGCGGGTCGAGACGGGTAGGAAGGAAATTAATTAAGAGATCTGATCGAGATGGATTTGGGAAGGGATGAATGAAGAGGAGCGGGGCGGGGCTTTGGTTTTATATATACAGAAATTAAAAACATTGATCGGAAGGGGGAGAGGGGAGAATGAGACAGGTAACGAGCGCTGTCAGGGTGGGGTCAACTAATATACATACATTGATCCATACGAAAGTCACAAAATTCCTTTACTTTATATCATATGGGGGTATCATATTCGTCCATTATTGGGTTCATAATTCTGATGCAGCACATGCTATGGTTTGGTGGTCATCCACAAAC
Source organism: Persicaria tinctoria (assembly GCA_037127255.1). NCBI lineage: Eukaryota > Viridiplantae > Streptophyta > Magnoliopsida > Caryophyllales > Polygonaceae > Persicaria > Persicaria tinctoria. The sequence goes on from JBANSL010000014.1 coordinate 15,007,480, forward strand.
TTATACTGTGTTTCAATCAACTCTTTCAGATTTTAAATTATAAGATCATAAAACACAGCAGTACTCGACATGTTCATGATTTTTCTTCTTCTTTTTTTTCAAAACAATCCAACCTATTCAAATTAGTCTAAAAATATCTGTATTACAAAAAATATACCAAACGAATCAAACTATTTTTACAAAATGTCATAAATGAACAAAGTGCATTAAATTTATTTATATATATATATATATATATATATATATATATATATATATATATATATATATATATATATTTATTTATAAAACTAAAGGAAAGTATTTGTAAATTGTACTTTCATAAGTCTTGACATGTAATGTTTGCATTGTTACTTCGTGTATGTGTATAAATTAGTTATGTTGATAAGCCTAAACTTAGGGTATGCAACATCCTAATTGATGCTCAATTTGTAACTAATTCTAACTAAGTTGTATTGAGCTTAATGGTGCTCGGTTTAGGGCTAAGTCTGTCGGGATGGCCTCCATCCCAACTCAACTAAGCCCAAAGGTGTGAGTTTGAGTTGAGCTATTGGGCCGACCTCACCAGCTCACTAGTGTTTCACTATGGGAAACACTATTTTTTGAGGTGGATGGCCTATTTGACCTAGCTATCTAAACCTTGTTGAAGGCTCGGTAGGGTTTCACCGTTCTCAAAATGCTCTCTCCACTCTAGTAGGGTTTTTCTCGTCGAAACTCCTCCTCTGTTTGCAGAGCTCCTCGGCCGAAGGTGTTATCCCCCAATGAGCTAAAGACAACAATTGTAGTCACTGGAGTCCACCAGTAGCCTTAGAGTCGTAGAAGATCGAAGCTCTTCTTCGATCTTGAGTTCCATATAGGGGGGATATCTTATTCACTCTTGCTTTCTTCTTATTTAGCTTCGTGCTGCATGCATAGGATCGATCTAGGGTTTGTGTTACACCAACTTCTTGCATTGTCTATCTGCGAACTCGATCTTAGTAGATTTTGGGTTGATTCTGGAGGTCCCGGGGACGTAAAACTTTGTCTGAACCTCGTTAACAAACCTCTTGTGTTGATATTGCACATGTCATTTTAGATTCTTTGTTTTCGATCCCGCTATCGTCGTTTTTGATTCTGCAAAATAGTAGAGAAAGCAGGATATGGTGATTTACAAAAGCACTTTTATATGAAAGACCTAGGTCTTTCATAACACATTATTTGATTCATTTTGTAGTTAAAGAATATGGAATAAAAGGACATTTAACTATACCTATCACCTCTCAGCAGAATGGTATTCCTGATAGGATAAACAGGACTCTCCTTGAAAAGGCAAGATGTATGTTATTCTCAGTTGGTTTGAAATACTCCTTGTGAACCCCCTCTTTAGTAATTGCATTTGATACACCTTATGGACTTTGGACACTTCGACTGGGATGGATACAGATTCACCACGTAGCCGCAATTTCGCTTCTTGTTACCGTAAATTTTGATTTCAATGTCTTCTATGTTGCTACTCTCTGCTAATATCTTTTAAATGTTTGCTCCTGTGTTGTATTTGATTAATGCAAGTGAATCTGTCTCTGAGATATTGTGTCCAGTCGATTTCAATGTGTCATGTCTTTTTATTTTCGTGTCCAGTTAAAACGAAGCGATTACACGTCGGCCTACGAATTCACTTCCACCCACTTTCTTCTTCTTCAATGTTTTTTCTCTTAAACTTAACATGTAATTATAAGTATGTTTATGCCCCTCACTGTCACTCTTGATTGTCACTCTTCTCCATTCGATTCCAATATGGGTAAAGCATAGTAGTGTCGACCGGAGAGAACGAAATCATGGCATTCAAATATGGGTAAATATTATAATTGGGCACACATAAAAAAGATGTCATTATAGTGAATCTGCTTCTCCTAGAAATCTTCTCCATTCGATTCCATTAGGTTGCATGTCGTTATGTTGTGTTTTTCATAGTTAAAATCGTGTCCAGTGAAATACAATATGTGACATGTGTATCTAATATGGATGTCCAGTTACAACTTACTGCTTACACGTGATCCTTCAAATAAACCCTCGGATCCTTTCTTCTTCAATTGGTTTTATCTGAAACTTATAATCTAGTTGAAAGAATCTTTTTCCCCCCACTTACACTCTCACTAATCTCTCTCTCTCTTCTCAGCTTGCACTTTTCTATTTCACCTCTCTCTCTCTCTCTCTATCTCTCTTCTGTCCTCTGCCACTTCAACAACTACTTTTTCCCTCCTCTCTCACTGTTCTTCGCTTTTCAGGAGTAGAGTTGTCTCCCTCCCTCTATCTCTCACTGTACATGCAACCGAGATGGACTCCAGTTGTATCCCACTGGCTGACTTGCTACCAGATGCACCTGTCAAACGGATATTCGTATTTTAGCAAAAAAAAATCGGATTGGGTTATGCATGCAAACAATTCGGATAATAGGGTATTTTTACAAATTCCCCAAATGAAATATTAGGGGCTAAACAACAAATTAACTTTTTTTATAATATCATAAAAAAGTGAATTTGTTATTATTAATAAGTGACTTTTTCAAATCAAACACGTATTTTTAGGAGGGTAAAAACTATATAAAATATTAAAATTTTAATTAATTTTTTAATAATATTATAGTAGTTATTATTAATAAGCATGAGTTTATAAAAAAATTATAAAAAAATTAATATTTTTATATTATTTTTATCACTCTTGGTTCCGCCTTCGACCTCGGCTCACCAATGTCGCCTACTGACCTTCCTCGGTTCTCCCCTTGTTCAGCCGCCCCCAACCCGGCGCTACCTCTAACCCGACCTTTTGGTTGTTAACGCTTTCTTTTGAGCGTTTCCACCGCCGCAACCTACCATCTGTCATCTTGCTACCGCCCTTCAGTCTCCACCGTCCTCCGTCGCCACTTAGCTACCTCCGTCGGCTCCACCGCCTTCATCTATTTCCACCGCCTTTGGGTTTCCACCGCCTCTGGTTTGCCCTAGGGTAGTTGCTGGATGTGGGTCTGGCCCTCCACGGCTTCCAACGAATTTGTCTCCACCACCGCACCTGCGCCTTCTTCAGCATCCACCGCCTGGGTCTGTTGATCTCGCCATGTCTCGCCATGAGTTTTCTAGGCTTCTTTCCTTTTTTTTTTGGAAAAATTGTTTACAAATTTGGAGTGTTTTTTAATCTGCTCTTTCTTTCGTTTTCTTGTTCATTATTGTTCTTTTTAACTTCTTAGTCTCGTTTTTTTTATCACCTCTATTTGAGTTTATCTTTATGGTAGCATTTTCACGATCTTGGTATCGTCCTTTGAGGGTTGAGACGAGTGCTTAGAGGTTTGATTGGCCATTGGTGTGGTTTGTGATTGAGTTTGTGGGTTAGTGTACTGTGCTGTTTCTTATTGTGTTGCAGGCTTTTTGTGAGCGATGATTGATTTGTCATGTTCGATGATGTCGTGGATGTGCGTTGACATCTGAAGGCTCGTTTTGAGTCCATAATCTGAGGTGTCCGTTGGGTCCTCAGAGTTCTCTGTGTGCGTTGTCTCTTTGTCCGATCGTTTCGCTCGTCTTCTGAGTTTGTTTCCCAATGTAGGATGGCTTGTACGTTCCTTATATTTTTTATTTCTGTCATTTGCTTCTGTAATTTCCTTTCTGTAATTTGCTTTTGTTATTTGCTTCATGTTGTACATGATGGTTAGTCCATCTACCGGCTTGCCTGGTCTCTCGGTTTCTCTAGGCTTGTCTAGATAATCGAATTATCTTGCTTAAAAAAAAATGAAAACTCGGCCTACTGAAACCAAACGCAGCCGGTTGAAAACCCTCTTCGGAGGTTCGAAAACCCCCTCTTCGGAGGACTGAAACCCCCTCTTCGGAGGTCCAAAAATCCCTCTTCGGAGGTTCAAAAATCCCCTCTATGGAGGTCTGAGAGCATAGTAGTGTTAGAAAAACGTGGATTCATCCCTTCTTCCCTCTCCTCTTCCTCTTGTGTGTGTTTGAGTTTGAGAAAACCTTTTTTGGGATAAATCCTCTCTTTGGAGGTCGGAAAGCGTCTACGCCGGACCTTGGCCGGTTGGCCTGACTACCCCCTACACCTCCGTCCTTCTCCTTTCTGGCTGGTGAAAAATCACCCCCTTGGTGTCGAATCTGGCTGCTTCGGGTTGTCGTCTGTCTTCAACCCTTGTTTTGCCCGGATTTTAGAGCGAGTATCCCCCATAAGGTCAAATTGATTTGGGGCTATTTGCCTTGGTGTTTTCCCACTTTGGGCTTGGACGATTCCGACGCCATTCTTGGGGTTCGTTGTCTTCTCCGGTGGTACTGGGGTGGGGTTGTAGGGGCTCCTTCCTCCCCTCTTTCTCCTCCAGTGTCGCCTCTGGTGTTACTCTCGAGCCGGTGATGCCCTCGGGCTTCTCCTCCGGGTTTGGGTAGATATGGTTCTCCGCGGTGGCGGTCTTCACCGTCGGCGACCGGGCTTGGCGGTTGCCGACGCGTGGTAGGCGCTCAGTTGGTGTTTAGCCTTGTTGTGTTTTCCTTGGCTTCTCACAACAAAAAATAATACAATAATAATTAAAAAAAAAAAGAGAAAAAAGAATAGAAAAGACTTGCACGCCACTCTTTGCTGGCTTTTTGCAGGTTTGGGTACTATTTTAAAAACTTTGAGAGTTTCTCTCTCCTAGGAGAGAGAAACTCTCCACTGTCTATCCGCCAGCCCCAAATCTTCCTGTCAAATCCCTAAATTCATCCATCTTCTTTGTTATCCTTCCCAAATCATTTCTGATTTGGCCAAATTGTTCATCTAAACTCAATCTCTATAATCCATCTTCTACTTCCCATCTTCTCTGAGTACTTTGCGGTCGGATCTGGTGGCTTTTGGGTTGTCTCCCTCGTCTCCCGTCTCCGAGGCGTCTGTGGCCAGCGTGCCCCACCCCGACGTGAGTCTTGTCTCCCTGTTTATTTATCCACCACTTCTCTGGTCACGCTCACTGTTCCAGTTGGGATCGGGCTTCCTGTCGCCGGCCGGATTGGGTTTGGTTGGGGTTTTGGGTTGTCAATACTCTTCGTTTCTATTTTGGGTGGTGTCTTTTTGTGCCGGAGGCTTCTGCTTTCCCCATCCGTCAGGTTTCGGTGGTACTGGGGTGGTCGACGGCTCTCCCTCCGGGGGACTCGCCGTCTCCGGCTCCGGTATCGTTTTGCTTGTGTGGAGTCTCCTGCTATCGGGTCTCCTTGGGCCTGAAGGTGGCCCGATTTTGTGAGAAACGGGCCAAATTTAGTGCTTCGGGCCCAAGGATGTCGAGTTGCCAATTCGGGGGAAAAAAAAATAAAAATATGGCCCAAAAAGGCTTTGTTAAATCGCGAAAGGGTTTGAGTAAATCTACCCGAAAGGATTTGACCAAATCCCGCAAGGGTTTTGAAGATATTCTTGTAGGTGAAATCTTATTGGCGTTTTGTTCTAGCAGCATGCCGCTCTACTTCGGATGGTTCTAGGAGGTCTTTTGCTTGGTTGGGGGGTGTGAAGTATGGAGTCGGGACTGGTTGGGGTCGTGGTGGTGCGCTCAGGGGCAACTCCGTATCCGGGATTGAGTTTCCTTGGAGTTCGTCTGCACTACCCACAGGAGATAGAGTCCTGCTGTACCACTTTCTGGTGGTGCTTGGCTTCGTTCTTCGGCGGCTTCCTCAGCTTTTCTGGAGTTGTTCTTCTTGGGTCGTCGTGTTGTAGAGTTTTTTGCTGCTTGTTTCATTTCGCTAGTTGTCTGGTTTTCTGTATTTTTAGGTTGTATGTTAGACGGTTCGCCGTCTGCCGACTTTGTCGGCCTCTCAAAGAGTCACCTGCATGACCTTCGAATTTTTACCTAATAAAAAAAAGGTTTGGGTACTGTTTCACGCCACTTTAATCATCAAGTTTGATGCTTTTGTCTTCAATCTAAAATTAATTAAAAAAAAATCTGATCGTGATTATATATATACAGTCGATGGGGTTTGCATAAAATCTCGAAAGGGTGGAATAAATCCTTAAAGGGCTTGGAAAATATTAATATTAATAAGTAATAGTAATAAATTTCCCCGTACTTTATTCCGGGTCCCGGGAGTTCTGCTCACAAATTTTTGTTGGATGATTGATCTTCCTTGTTTTGGCCCGTATTTTGCTTCGTCGTTTGGCTTCGAGTCGCTGCCTTGGTGTGGTTGCGTTTAGTTCCGAGTTTAGGGCTGGAAATCACCTGTGGGTAACCGACTCACCCGACCCGATTATACGGGTGAAAACCCGAAAAAAACCGGATGATGGATGGTTGATGGGTGGGTGAAACGGGTGATGGGTCGGGTGATGGGTGATATGTTTTTCATCCATTACCCGACCCATCACCCGACCCATTACCCGACCCGCTTAACCACCCGTTAACCCACCCGATTATTTTAAAAAAATCCTAGTTTATAAAAAAAGTATAGTCTGACGTAACTATATATTTCTCCTTTTTCTAATTCTAGCTTTTCTATTATCTAATTGTTTTTGTGCAAAAAGAATATAAACTTATTTTATTTAACCCCACAACACATTTTTTTTTTAAAATATTTTATTTGTTTTGCATACACTATTAGAGTGTTAGCAATTTCGGTCGTTTCAGCGACTTGGTTAGCATTTAGTGTGTTAAGGCATGATTTAGCCAAATTATTTTTTCTATTTTTAACTATGAATCTAGCAACGGACTAAAATTCATCTCATTTGATTTGATATTAAACTTTTAATACTAACATTTTAAGATGAGGATAGTGGTATAATGCATGAATAAACCTTTTATACATTTAATAAGATTTCCACGTTGACGTGATTTGTGAAATTATCGAATATGATCGATTTCTAAGTATGTCTTTTAACTCATTTTCTTTCAATTTAATTCACCCGATTACTCACCCGACCCACCCGACGGACGGGTGATGGGTGAAACATTAGATGGACGGGTGATGGGTCGGGTGATTTTTTTTTGTAACGGGTCGGGTGGAAAAATGGCTCCACCCACCCATCACCCGACCCATTTCCACCCCTACGAGTTGGGTTGCAGTATCGGCAGGGTCGGACCTGAGATTGGAATGGCCTGAGGCGAGAAACGAAAATGGGCCCTCTTCATTGACACCTTCATCAATAGTTTGATTAGTAGTGAAATACCTCTTGATATTGTTTGCTAGACTTTGAGATTGTTTAAGTTAATGCCTTTGTTGTACTGTCATTAAAGAACCATGAAAATATTTTCACATACCTTAATCACAAACCAACCACCTAAAAAAGCAACCACAAAAGGAAGGTAAATGCCAGATAAGTTTAATAATGCAAGTATGACAATGCACGCAAAAAGTGTCAGGAAGAGTAAATTATGGGGAAATGTAGCCATGGATACAAATGCAAAAAGAATGCACTTGCAGCAAGTGTTCTTTTCTTGCTCTTGTGTTGAATTTTAATAGCAATCAAACCATGAAAATTTTCTTTTCAAGTCAGGATCACCTTACCCTACATATCGGGATGAACTTCTTTGGTATGAATTTCAGTCTTTGTTGTTGGAAGAAATTTGTCATTTTACTTGGCGTCAAATAATTTGATGCTGATGCTTTACATTGAAAATTCTTTGGGGGAAGTTGTTGCGTTTTATTTGCTTCTGCTGATTGAGGGTTTTAACTTTTAACTCCAAGTTATGTGTCATTTGCTAAGAAATCAAGAGAATAGACAAACAGACTCAATCACAAATCCACACCATCTAACCTAAATTGATTTTAATCTCAACCAATTCAACTTAAAAACAACCCTAAATTGATTTTAATCTCAACAAATTCAACTTAAAAATAATCAAATTAAAAGTTGAGGAACAAAAACTAACCTAGACAGGCAGACTCAATCACAAATCCACACCATCTAACCTAAATTGATTTTAATCTCAACCAATTCAACTTAAAAACAAACCTAAATTGATTTTAATCTCAACCAATTCAACTTAAAAACAATCAAATTAAAAGTTGAGGAACAAAAACTAACCTTGAACTCTTGAAGAATGACGGTCTAGATTCTAGAATAAGAAGAGGTTGGCGGCAAAGTAGGTTCGAGTGAGTTTGCTGGGTGAGATAAAGTAGGGTTTTGATGTGGAAAGTTTTTTATTTTAATCTCAACCAATTCAACTTAAAAACAATCAAATTAAAAGTTGAGGAACAAAAACTAACCTTGAACTCTTGAAGAATGACGGTCTAGATTCTAGAATAAGAAGAGGTCGGCGGCAAAGTAGGTTTGAGTGAGTTTGCTGGGTGAGATAAAATAGGGTTTTGATGTGGAAAGTTGAAAAAAAAAACAGATGCTAAAATGTCGAGGATTGAATTCGAACCTTGGTCTATGCAATCACAATTAAATGCCTTTCCGTCCCATTACCAGTGAGCCAAGTTACCTCTTTGTTTAATAATCCACTTTGCTTCTATTTATTATATAAATACCGGATATATATATACTCTGGGCCCCTAGGCTGATTGGGCCCAAGGCGAGCGCCTGTTAGGCCTCGCCTCAGGTCCGGCCCTGAGTATCGGGCGTCCTGTATGATCGAGAGGATCGTAGCTGTGTTCGTGGTCTTTGAAGATCCCTCATTTAGGTGGGGGCAACGTCGGTGGTCCGCACATCCTCAGGATTCTCCTTGTGAGTCGTTGCACTTGTCCGTGTTCTCACACGGCGTCGAGACGCCGTGTGAGTCGTTGCACTTGTCCGTGTTCTCGGCATTCGTGACACGTCTTGGATCGTCATTGACTTCTCCGCTGACCGACGTCTTTTATGGGTTCTTGGGGTTTTTCTTTCTTCCTTATTGATTTGTGTTGCTTGGTTGTATTTGATGGTTAGTCCGTCGGCCTCTCGAGCTTCAGCCATGTCTGAGCTCCAATTTTTACCTAATAAAAAAAAAAAAAAAAAAAAAAACGTAGCCGGTTTAGCCAATTCGATTGATTCCAGCGGCTCTTTCTCAGGTTGCTAACAGCGGATAGAAGATGAAGAAGATGGAGAAAACCTGCGACGTACAAGTAGAATGGGGCGCCACAGTTGCTGCCAAGGTCTTCTCTCTCTACAAATCTCTTCCTAAGAAAGGCAAACCCCAGGGCCGTGAAGTCACCGTCATCTCCGCTTTTCTTCTCTCCTCCCCTTGTCAAGGTCTCAAACTTCTCCGATTACTCACTTGATTTGGTTCGATTTGAATTGATAGATGACTGTGGCCTTGCGCTGTGTTGTTTGCAGACCTGGAAGTGGTAGCATTAGGCACTGGGACCAAGTGCCTTCCAAGGGCTCGCCGCAGCAAACTCGGCGATGTGGTCAATGATTCCCATGCCGAGATCATTTCCAGAAGAGCTCTTTTGAGGTTTTTTTATTTCCTTCTTTTACAAATTACTTTCTTTTTTGCTAGATAGCTTCAAACTTGGCGGTCTCGACTTTGCTTCATGCTTGTTTTCCATTTACTTAAACTGTCTGTTCAATTCAAGGTTCCTGTATTCAGAGATCCAATGCAGCCTTAGAATTGATCCAGACAAATGTCTTGCTACTAAGCGTCCGAGATCCGATGATGTCGCTAAGAAATTGCCTATTTTGCTTGAGACTGATGGTAAATACACCTTAGGAGAGGGTTGGCAATTGCATATGTACGTCTCACAGTTGCCATGTAAGTTACCTTGTGGTCATTTGGTATCAGATATTAGATACTGGCTTGATAGTGTTGGTAAATTAGCCTATAGACATATCACTTGATATCTTGATACACTGATCATCTTATATCGATATCGATATCATATCTAGATATCAAGTTGTCAATACCAAATGGGGCTTAATTACTGACATGAAACCATACATGAGCGAGCCAAAATTCTATTTTTTGTCATTAAACTGCTGCATCTTTTTTTTTCCCCTTCCAGGTGGGGATGCTTCACAAAGTTTGCCTACTTCTCTGAGGAGTATTTCCTTTGGGGAGGAAGAGGAAGTTCCTCAATCTTCTAACACCGTCACCAATGGGTCTTCTGACACATCGCTGGCAATGATTGATGGTGAAAAGGTAATTCCTTCTTCTTAAGTTTAGTTCGTTAGTTCATATATAACGTTGTTTCACTTCTGCAGTTTACATCTTTTCACCTGCCTAGATGCCCATGGCTGTATCTCTTTATGAGTTTTCAGCAGGGAGTGTGCAATAAAAAATTCATAATTGTTTCACCTTTTGTCTCTTAGAGGAAACATAATTTGCCTTCAATTGCATCTGTTTGTCTTTGAATTTGGGGAGAACTGATATGAGGATTGAGGAAAAAAATGTTATAGCAACCCACTGGCCCTCTCTTTCTGAGACTGTTCGACACAATCAAGTTACTTTCGCTTTGTCTACCTCTAAAATTCGCTCTTGGAAGATGGCTGTTTGTAGTTCTTTGACATCTATGATATTGTAGGAGATTACAAACTAATTTTAATCAGAACAGCACTTGCTGAAAATGTTTCCAGGCAATCAAGAAGACACAAATGGCTTGGTTCAGAGAAAGCCTGGTCGTGGCATTACTACTTCTTCTGTTAGTTGCTCTGACAAGATAGCACGTTGGAACGTTGTTGGGATTCAAGGTATAATCAGCCTAGTTATTTTGATTTACACATGTTAGGTTGTTCAATAGTGATATTTTAGCATCATTTTATTTCTCCCTTTATAAGCTCAATTTGAAAATTTCCATTTCTACAAAATGATCTAATATTTCTTTATTGGAGAAAGGCAAATTAACGTTTTGAAGGATTGAGCACTGGCACTTGTAGGAGGGTAACAATGGGGACATTATGGTTCTTACTACTTTCTACCAACATTTGACGAGAAATGCTATCCTGTGCGCAATAATGGCATGTTTTTTTCCCTAGGATGTCGAATCCTGATTTCTTTTTATCGTGTGAATTACTACGTATATGATATGCTTCGCGTCTTGGACTCATGTTTCGCAAGAAATAGCAATTTTTCTCAACCCGTGTATCAGAATTGTGCAACAAAGCTATCCTAGCCAGCTTTTACAATCTTTTTCACATCAATTGATGGTGATTTTCATTGACAGGTGGTTTGCTTTCTTCCATACTTCAGCCAATTTACATTTCTTCTATAACAATTGGACACTCTTTTAACAGTGCTCATGAGTTTCCTTTTGATAACCTCAAAAGAGCTTTATATGAGCGCCTTCAACCCCTGTCGAGTGATTTGATAGTTCCTTTTCGAGTGAACAAGGTGGGAGCCTATTATTTAAGCCCTTACACCTTACTTCAATTGCTTGGAAATTACAATAGAATTCACCCATTGATATTTGCAGCCACAAATTTTCCAAGCGCCAGTCTCACCTAGTGAGTTTCAGCTATGTGAAAAATCTGCACAGGCTACTTTAACTTGCGGGTTAGTTGATCATTTATGTCATGTAATAGCTGACTCTGTTACAAGCTTGAAGACTTACTATTGGTGTTGCTTTAATGTGCAGGTATTCCATTTGTTGGAACAAAGGAGGGTTACATGAAGTTATCCTGGGGACCACTGGTAGAAAACAGGGAACTTCTGCCAAGGGAGCGTTCTATCCATCGACTGAGTCATCCCTTTGCAAGTAAAAATGATAAATTTTGTTCATGCTTGTCTTTTTTGTCCTTTCATCCTTGGCATGACAACAATTTTTGAAGCAATCATCAACATTGTGATTTCCCCTGTATCATGTTTCAGGAAGCGTCTCTTGGAGTGTTTCTTGTCTGTTAGACCAGACCTGCTAAACGAACCCCAAAATGGTGAAATCTGTTACAGAGAAGTAAAGGTAAGCTGCTAAAAAAAAAACTATACCATGTCTGCTGTTGTCTTTGATGCCTTCAACATATATTTTATAAATAAGGGCAAACTACAAAAATTCATCTACTATATTACCCACTTTTCACTTAACCACCCGTTATAAACTAAATTACACAAAACCACCCAATATAGGTACTTATTTAACAAAATACCGCCACCCATACTAAGAAATCTGTCAACCTTTTTTCAAATGACCAATTTACCCTCACCTGTAAATCAAAATTTCTTTCTATTGCTATTGAAAACCCTAACAGCTACTTGAAATACAATCACAACAATTTACTCAAATTTTGCATTCAAAATGTCCATTTAAAAAAAAAAAACAAATTATCATTGAATAGAACAGAAACTACAGCTACACAAATTGGAATCCCAAATCAACGATTCCTATTGACATTCAAAACTTTCAATTTGTAAACTAAAAGTCAAAAGTTAAAATACATTACCAAGACATTTGACTAGAGTATTCAAACAACCATGGCATACCCATACACGAACAAAACTCTTACAAGCTTCCATTGTAGGCTAGTACCCCTTTTTGTCCATTGGTCGATTATTCAAATCCAGTGTTTAAAAAAGCCAAGTCCAGGCCCGCTTAAGCCCAAGGCCCCAAGGCACCAAGTCTAGTGCCTGCCTTAGTCCAGGCGCTGCAATGGTGGAAAAGCCCACCCAAAGCTCACCAGGTGCTGAAGAGTTTTTTTTTTTTTTGCCTTATTTTGGTTGATCATGGTATATTACATATCTTAGTTGAATTTGGATACAATCTTTCCATATTTTTTTTTATTTGGAAAATATTTTGTTGATTTTTTTGAAGATTTTAACATCTTTTTATCTTCATAAATGTTCAGTCCTACTCTCTATTCTTCGCGCCACCTATTCTCCCTTTTGTCACTCTACCCTCTCCTTTCTCTGCCCTTCTTCGTTTTGGTAGAGTTTTTGTTGTGCTGATAAAGGATACAAGTATGTGGACGATGGTGATGGGGACTTCCCTCCATCTCTCGACAATGACATTAAGGAAGAAGAGGATGCAGATGACATTGATGATTTTGCTTGACCCACTCCCTAACCATTGTTCCCATTCAGGCCGATTTCTTTTCATTCTTTAATCCTCTATGCTTAGACTTATATTTAGTTCTTTGTGATACTTTAGATATTTTTTTTTTTACCTGCTTACTACCAAAAACTTGGTTTTATTACAGTAATATGTTTTCAATCTGGTTTTATTTCATCAAGGATGGGTTTTATAGCATTAAAATTGAGTTTTAAGGTGTTTTGAGATGTTTTATGAAAAAGCCATTGCCTTTGCGCTTCTGATGCCGGCTTAAGCGACAAGTATGTTTATCGCCTTGTGTTGCCTCTAGCTTTTTAAAACACTGCTGAAATCTCAAACTAAACAGCCACTGAATGTAGAGTATGAGAGGAGTTTCAGAGATGGAATAAAAAGGCCAATAATTTTTTTTGCGGTTCAAAGGTCGAGCTATCGAAGCATATCTTCAATCCTCTATTCAGCAGCTAAAATGACCAAAGGGGGAAGCATAACAGCTGCCCGCCTTCCCTCGCTCAAACATTTGGGTCCTCATTGTTAAGTTTAACAGAATATTGGATGAAATATTCTCCCGTGTGGTGTTTTGTTAACAGAGCACATATAATGGTTGGTTTTACAATGACTCCTGTGACCAGTGCGATGAACTACATAGGTATGAACCCCTGTTGGAATCTGAATCTAAAAATTGGATCCCCGATTGCAGGAGAAAGCTGGAGACTATAAAAAAATGTCGAAGATGTTGAAAGAGTCTCCTCCCTTCCGAAACTGGCTGCTGAAGGCTGTTGATTCTGACAGCTTTTATTATCAAGCGGCTGGAAAGGAAAGCTCTGGCTAGGGTTGCTGTATGAACCGAATGTTTCGAGTTCGGCTTGAGTTTGGCTCGATAAAATTAAAAACCCAGTTTGAGCCGAGTAAGAGCACATTTTAAAGCTTAATTCAAAGCTCGACTTGGCTCGAAATCACCATCCAGTGCCATCATCTGAAAATGAAAATTCAACGTTCTGAAACTGGAGTGATCCTCATCAGAGTTAAAATCTTATTTATAGTAACTCTGTAACATGGTCTAGTGTACAATGTACAGTATTTATTCAAAATACGGAGTACATGCGATTTGAACAAATAAAAAAATTCCTGCAATCATTCAAAGTTCAAACTCATCGCACTTCCCCAGGTTTCTTTGTTTTTCGCCTTTTCGGCGTCTTGACGTCGTGTGAGTCATCGCACACTCCCGTGTTCTCGGCATTCGTGGCTCGCTTTTAATCTCCCGCGACTCTTCCACTGGTTGACGGCGTATATAGATTTTTTGGGTTGTTTCTTTCATCTGTGTTAATTTGTGTGTTCAGTATATTGTATGTTGACGGTTAGTTCGTCTGCCGATTAGTCGGTCTCTCAAGCTTCAGATTTGTCTGAGCTCAAATTTTTACTTAGTAAAAAAAAAAACTCTCTGACCCGACGGGTGGAGGTGGGTTTGGTCCGGGCTAGAGGAAGATCTGGTTCTACCCATGTCCGCAACTCCGCAAGTGATGTGATGTGGGAGCTATCGCTGCCGGTGGGATCGAGCCTAGACCACGAGTACTGTAACCCGACGGGTGGAGGCGGGTCGGGGGGGATAGAGAGGATGAGGGAATTGGGGTGGCGGGTGGTGGTGACGGCGGTTGACGGGGACCCGCTTTATGACAGGGAGGTGGAACTAGCGAAGCTCTTAGAGAAGAAGGGAGTTGGTGTTTCGGGCATTTATCGGGCCGACTACTATCATTGTGTTTACTTGACGGATCAGGCTCTTGCTAGGGAGATGTTTGATGTATTGGTTAAACATGTTTTATCTATAGATTCCTAAGAGTTCGTTTGGTTGGCAACCCAAAAACCCAGGATGTAGAACTTCCCAGGAAGTAGGAGAAATTCATGTGTTTGGTTGATATTTTTGAAATTAAAAAACACAGAAATTCAACTTTCCGGGAAGTTGAATTCCCCCAAAATGGAGGAAGTTCACTTACCTAGTCCACCCTAGGTAAGTTCAACTTTCCACATTTTTAACTTGGAAATTTTCATTTCCTTCATTTAATCTCTTAGAATAAAAAATCAACCAAACATATTTTTAGAATTCCCGTCAATTGGATTTCCCGGGAATTCAATTCCCATGAAGAACTTCCCGGGAATTTCAATTCCCACATTGAACCAAACGAACCCTAAAAATTCATACAGTTAAAGATGTCTTTTCTATTATTATATAGTAATAAAGAAAACTTGTTGCATTCTCTTTAATTGTAGTAATATCTATCTATCTATCTATATATAATGTTCTTAAAAGCGTTTGACGGTAAGGTAGAGTTAAGGGTCTAGGCGGGGTTTAGGCGAGGTCTAAGCGAATTTCATTATGGGTCTTTGCAGTCTAGGCAGATTTTGACGACCTTGATGGTCTTGGCGGCGGGGCAAGGTCAAGGGTTTTGGTTGGGGTCTAGGCGGGTCCTGAAAGGTTTTTGTATACATATACTAAACCCGATGCATAACGTCCTATGTGGCGCGTTGTGATTGATCATCATGGAAAAAAATTCTATGTGACGCTTTGTGGTTGATCTTAGGGGAAACAATTAATAAAATAATATTTTGTTATAGTTTATAAAAAGTTATATAAACCACAATCTATCTATATATATTTTTTAGTTAATTGATAAAAATAAAAATAAAAATATTTCATAGTCATACTTACCAAAAATATTAATTGATAAATGTGTAGTATTTGATATGTGCTATTTGATTTATATTCATATTTTTTTTGGTGGAAAAAATTATTTATTTTTAGATTTTTTTTATTTATTAGAATCAATCTAGATTATTTATAATATTGTATTAATGTGTTCTCCGTACACAAGACATGACCTATCTAGATTATTTATAATATTGGATTTAGTTGATTTTGTAATTAAGATTATTTATAATATTGGATTTAGTTGATTTTGTAATTAATAAAATAATTTATTATCATAATTTATAGAACGTTAAGTTATATAAGCCATACTTTTGTAACACCCGCAAAATTTAAACTAGAATTGAGCCGAACCTCAGTCAGAATCGACCTTAAAAACATTATCACACTTTACTTGCATAGTAAAGTGTACACGTCAAACCAAACAAAGTTTAAGCCGAGCCCAAGCTACTTAATTCCCATAACCACAAAGTTATAGTAAAGGAACAAAAATGCCTATCTTAAGTAACATATATACTATTAATTAAAGCACGATGTGCTCAACCTTAACTGCTTATCATTTCATTCCCAAAACCTTGTTGGCAACGTTTGTTTCTATCATTTTCGTCTGAGCTTTACAATAAAAGGCATAAAGCATGGTCGGAATAAGTGTGTAACTCTACAGTTGTCGATTTGGGACTTCGATCAAACGATCCCTTCCACATAGCACCTTATAAGGTGAATGGTATTGGGGGCGGGTGCACAACGGGCGTCGTGGGCATGGTTATGTTGCCTAAGAGTACACTTGGGGCTGCTGTGTCCTCAATCTCTACGGGATTAACCTGCATTATCCTCTCAGGCACAACCTTATCACCGTCCACCTTTGCGAGCACTTCAAAGTGCATTCTTACTGACTCCGGCTTCGTCCTCCACTCTGGGAAGCCCTCAAACCTAACTCCGTCGTCTCCCTTCTCCAGTTTCTTCTCCACTCCAAAGCCAATTTTCAGGAATGTCTGAGCCGATACATCTGCCTTTAGGACCTTAAAAGAGCCCTTCTGGTTTGCTTTAGGACCCAGGACGGAGGACAGAAGCTTCTCGAATCCAACCAGGTTAGAGTTTGACCCGTTGATGGAAGCAACAGGCCACAGTGTAGTGAACTGGGTAGGGGTGAGAAGAGATGGGGCCTCACGCTGAAGATCAAGGGCAGAGGAAGAGGTCTTGTCTGAGCCTTGTTGCTTTGGTTGAGAGGATAATTCCACTAGACCAGGTGCAAGGCGTTTCAGCTTCAGCTTGGTGGAAGAAGAGGGAGATAGTGAGGATGGCGACGTGAGAGAGGTGGGCCCGACAATGCGAAGGGATAGGAGTGGGGTCCCTTCAGTACGGGAAGCGTGTCGAAGGTGCTCAGCCAAGGCCAGAAGGCCCGATGCGAATCCATTGTCACTCATGTTTAAAGGAAGTGGGAGATCAAATGGTTGACGCAAGCTCACAGATCTTGCACCAGTAACAGTTACCACAGCTCCGTCAGCCAGGATTACTTTCCGCAATACACCAGCATCAACATCATGCTGCATTAGAAAACGATTAAAAGCAAAAAATAATCAGAAATGAAAGCCAATAAACAATTAAACTGTCAATGCCAAAAGATAAATCACATATGAATTTCAATCTGCTTGCTTGAGACGAGGGAAAATGGTTTAAGGGATATTTTTATTTCAAGTTCTCCATTGAACTTCCGAAAGGCAACTAGGATCTTTAGCAGAACAAGTAATCTCCTAGGATCCACAGTATATCAAGGCATCACACAATCCTAAATCCTAATAGAATTAGCTATCGCAGAATTGCTGCTTTTTTCTTGTGCACAAAAGCTAAAGTGATAAGATCAAGTCTCAAACTAATTGCATATTCACGATGTCTATTTACATGAATAACTATATCAGATAAACTACTTCCAGGAGTATTACAAGCACAAGATCAAAAGCATTCCAAACTGAACCTAGAATAGAAATGTTGGTTGCAGCAAGTTAGCAGAACATGCTAGCTTCAATCTAGTAAGATGGATATGAACTGACTTATGCTATCTAATTTAGCAAAGCATACTAGCACCAGACATGGAAGGTGAACAGCTCCCAAAATTATCGAGCAAACACATTATAAAAATAAAATGAACTAAATTGACAGAATCTAAAACTTTCAAATTATAATTTAAAGTAACAATTATAATCAGAGTAGCTGCAAAATACCGGTAAAGAAAGTCTCATGTCCTTTGCATCCTGAATCCAGATTTCCATAGGGCCTGCGAGCTGAAATGGGGCCAGAACAGGTGTGACAGCATCCAATTTCCGACTCTGAACCAAAGGATACTCATCAACTGACTTCACCTGATCTTCAACTCTGAATATAGGCAAATCCACATATTCCCACCGATCTACATCCTCCAACAACTTGACTGGAAGCACCTTATTGTCAACTTCAATATCAAATTCGTATGCTACTGACTGCCCAACCAAGGCATCTCTCACATCAAACCCAGAAACCTTGAATCCATCTTTCTGAAACCCTAACCCCTTTACTATAGCTTCCCTCATATCCTGCAAAGCAAAGTCACCAAAAGATATTGATCTTCCAAGAAGCCCATAAATTGCATGCAATTCAAACATCCAATTGCAAAAGCCTGTAATCTTGTCAAATCTAAGGAATCAAACAAAGGAAGGTAAAAATACCACTGGAAACGAAACAATAATCCACCTAAATTCTCCTGATTTTTTACCAACAAGACGAAGGCCTAAAATATCGAGCTACGTGAAACCCGTACGTAGATCGACAAAATTATCAGAAAATAAAAAAGCGAAGCTTTTTCAGATGAAGAAACTCCTCAAGAATCAAATAAATCATTGCCAAAGGTTCAATCACCCCCTTATAATCTTAATTTGCATCAAATAACGTCAAAACACAATCAACAATCTCCAAAAACAAAAAAAAATAAATAAATAAGTTAACAACAATTAACTAAAAACAAAATTGAAAAGAATTCATCTAGATCAAAAAGGAAACTTACAGAGATAGCCTTTGGATAAGGAGGATTCAAATCCGGCGACGAGATCATACCCATGGATGGCGAAGAGCTCATGAATAGGAAGAGAAAAAAAAGAGAAGAAAAAAATTGAACGAATCGGAGAGAAGCCATTGGAGAGAAACAGGAAAACCAGAAAGTAGAGAGTTGTGATTCACGGGATGGAGAGGGGAATGCAAAAATCTGGATTTGTCCTCAGAGGCTGAGACCCGATCACCCGAAGGAAGGGGACAGGGGATTTCCGAATTAATCTCGAATGCTCTGGAAGGAACGTTACGTAGACATTAACAGGTGGACCAATCAGTAGCGAGGACGGATATAATACTCACACATCATTGGTCCACCTGTAATCATATTAGGAAGTCGTTGTTAAGTTTTCTTTTTTTTAAAAAAAAAAAAAAATTGACAAGTTATTGTATTGATAAACCTAGGGCTGTGCATGAAAATACGACACGGTTGACACGACACGAAACCGTACCAATACGATACGAAAAAACACGAAACGATATAGATACGACACGATTATGACAAGAAACGGTAAAACACGACAATAATCGTGTCGTGTTCGGATCGGGATTTTACCCTTTTCAGGTATCCGACACGACACGATAATATTTTTTTATAATTTAGTTTTCTGTAATAATAGATATATATCATCATAAAAGTTACTAAGTATCACATAGTGTGGCTTGCCTAGTTGGTCAACTGTGCTTTTGGCGTGTGGGACAAGGGCGTTTGGTCTCGAGTTCGAATACCGGAAATCTGCTCCTTTTATTTTTTTGCTTTTTCCAGCCTTTTGTTTTATTTTTATTTTCTGTCTAGAGTTAGAGTTGGCGTCTTCTTCCTTCCTTTTCCAGACTCGCCGCCACCCACAGGTCACAGCTCCCATCTCCTCTCCTCTCCTCTCATCTCTCACCCTTCTCGCAGCTCGCCTCGATCTCCTCTCCTCGGTCTCGAGTCGAGACGTCCTCTCACGAGCCTCAATCTTGCTCACTCGGCCTCTCGAGCTCTCTTCTTAGTTCTCAAGCTCAATCGAATCACTTCAGATCCGGGTTCCATTCTCGCGGCTCGCCTCTCCTCTCCTCAATCTCAGATCCAACGCTCGCCCTCGGCCTCGCTTCAAGTTTGGCGCTAGCCCTCGGCCTCGCTCGACGCTCGTCCTTGCTCAAACGTTAGATCTGGCGTGGTCGAGGTGCTTCAGATCTGGCGTGTTCAAGTGTTCAGATCCGGCGTGTTCAAACTTCAGATCTGGCTCGCAATCAGTCAAATTTGCACTCTCCTCTCACTCAATTGCTTGCTCCGGCGTGTTCTAGTCTTCAGATCTGGCGTATTCGCCGCACCTTCAGTCAACAATCCAACAGATTTCATTGAGCTCCTATGCAGTGTTGAATGTATTGAGCTCCTGTGTTCTTCAATTGTTCGAAAAAAAAAAACAGATTTCATTTTCTCATGTACAGTACAAATCGTGTCGTGTTGTGTTATATGGGTATCCGACACGAAACCGTGTCGTGTTATCGTGTTGGATACCCGGTAGTTATCGTGTCGTGTTCGGATCGGCACCTTCCCCCTTATCGTGTCGTGTTTTTTGTCGTGTCGTGTCGGATACCCGGTTATGCACAGCCCTAGATAAACCGAAGTAGGTCCGGGTCGCACTGTTACTTTTCTTTTCTTTTTTCTTTTTTTTTACCAGGCGAGGATTTGAGGATGGTCAACCGCGGTTGACGTATCGCCCAAGAGCGTCCAAATGGACGATGTCAGCAATATCGGCAAGAACGCGCTCCGCGATGAATGATGAAGAGATACCGATATGCGCCAGTCTATCTGCAACCTGGTTCTCCTCGCGGAAGGTGTGCGGAAAAGAGACTCTCTCGAAAGCGCGACAGAAGCTGAGGGCATCTGATACCATCATCTCAATCTCCCAAGGACACCGCCAGATCCCCTTCATGACGTTGATCAGCGTCAAGCAGTCGCCCTCCACCTCGAGCCGAGAAAATCCCCTCTTCGTAACTTCCTGGAGTCCAAACAAAAGACCGAGGCACTCTGCTTGCACCGCGGACAACCTACCGTGGCCTCGGGTACCACAAGAGAGAACTGGCCCTTGGCTATCACGAATAACAAATCCAGAGGCAGCAATGCTCGAACTAACCATAACACCATCAAAATTGAGTTTGACAAAGTCGTCGGCGGGCTTTTTCCATTTTATAGTTTTCGATTTTTTTGTTCTGTTTTGGTGGGTGTTGACTCTTGTAGGGGGTGTGTCATCTTCTTGTTCATCTGATTTTGCTTTTCTCCAACTTATCCTCTATTGTTTTATACTACCTCCGTCCAAAAATACATGGACTTTACTATTCACGCACGCTTTTTTAAGAAGGTAAAAACTATATAAAATATTAATTTTTTATTAATTTTTTTTAATAATTACAAACTTATTGATAATAAGTTTGTAATTATTAAAAAAAATTAATAAAAAAGTTGATATTTTATATAGTTTTTAGCTCCTAAAAAAGCGTGCATGAATAGTAAAAGTCCATGTATTTTTGGACGGAGGGAGTATTTTTTTATCCATTTTTCTTGATTCCTAATGTCATTGTTATTAAATAGAATTTTGTTTCTCATTGACCAAATGCCCCAAAGGGAAAAGGCAAGGGTTGATTTCTGTTTTGTTGAGATATTTGCGAAAATGTCTGTGATTATATTCTTGTAAGGTTTGTCTGCTTTGTCCGTGTTTCGGATTATTTGCTCAATTTGTCTATCCATTCTTCGAATAAAGGCTAAAGTCGCTTGACATTCGGTAAAGATGTGGGTAACATCTTCACCATTGTAGTTACAAAGAGGGCACTCGAGTGGGACATGAATTCCTTTACTTTGTAATCTAACCTTCGCCGGGGTCCCATTTAGTAGGTTTTTCCAAAGAAATTTTTTGATTTTTGACGGACAATCAATTTTCCAAATCCAACCGAGTGGATCAGGGTTGGTTCTTCTAGTTCTCGTGACATGGTCTAGAGCACGCTCGGTTGAAAACCACCCATTTCTGCTTGGTTTCCAGTATAGTCTATCATCGATTTCATTAGTAGGGATATGAACTTCCAGGATTCTTTCGACGATGTCCACATGGAGGAAGTCTTTTAATATGTCCTTATTCTAAGTTTTGTTTGGTTTTAAGAATTGGTCCATCGTTTCTTGTTCTTCAATATGGTCTATGGCACAGATACTGTTTTCCCGTAGGTTTATGTCATAGTTTAGCCAGTTGTCCTTCTAGAACCTTATGGTTTTCCCGTTTCCTAACTGCTAGATAAGATCTGAACAGAATTCTTCTTTAGTTTCCATCAATTTCGCCCATTGCCATGACGTATTCTTTTTTCTTGTATAGTCCCAGATGCTCTCTTCCTTCAAGTATTTCTCTCTAACTATTTTCACCCATTCATTTTGCGGTTCCGCAACACTGTTACTCTATTACCAAAACAAGAACCGGTATTAGAAGCATTAATATATAAAGGAAAAATAATAATACCTCTAATATAAAAAGAGTCTATCATTACTATTTATTTATATAGTTTTTTTTAGAATTATAAATACGCCTTCGCTATATATACCACAAACCCTGCACGTCTCCGTCAATTCCGACGTGCAGGGTTAAAGTGGGTTAATTAATTTTAAAAAAGTGCTAATTAGTGATGGTGATTTGCATGTCGAAAACAACGCGCATTTTTAAAGGTGAATTTGTGGTGTATTTAAAAACACCCTATAAATACTATATAAAATGTTTAATTTTAATTAATTTTTAATGGGCTAAAAATCAGTAAAACCCTCCCAATGAACCCCGCAAACCCTAAACGCCGCAGAACAAACAACTCCTTCCACCCATCCAGATCTGTACCCAATCTCTCCAAATCTCACCTTCTCCTTCTTGATTCCCACCAAACTAGATCAACTATCTATCCTCCACCAAAAAACAAAGTTAGTTCCCAAGCTTTGAGTACACAATCGATAGCCAATCCGAACCGGAACCACTGCACAAAAAAGAAGTTGAGTTCAAAGCGACTTCAAAATCCAATAGAGAAGGCTAATCGCAGAAATCGATGGTGGAAATTCAAAGAGAAAACCAGATCTGGTCTAGATCTACCGAAACGATGGGCCATGCGGAAGGATATGGCGAGGAGGTGGAGAGCGGAGTGGGAGATCCAAAAGTCACGGCTCTCCGGTGTCCTTCTTGCTCGACGGGAGTCTCTCCGATTTGGGCTGCTCTCGTGTAATGAGGGGGACAAGAGCGGTCGAAGAAGAGAACTGGAGCGGCGCTTACCATCCGGATCCAGGAGCTCCGACATCGCCCGGTGCGTTGCGCGGCCATGGCCTTCATTTGTTAATCACAGCTGGTACGTTCCCCCCATAACCCCAAATTCTTTCAATACTACTGTAAACATTAGTTTAAGTTTAAAAAATGACCTCATGAAGAGTTGTAATCTTGAAAACACTATCTACCGTGACTTGCCTCCCTCATTTCATATGACTAACATGAGAAAATTGAAAGCCCTTAGAGAGGCTGTCCTCACCACTGTGAACTTGAAACAAACAGTCCCCTGTCAATTAGTGGTCTTGAATACCCTGTCCATGCTTAACAGCCAGGAAGGGACAAGCTTAAAGTGCACAAACAAATATTTGCATAGCAGCCAGAAAGTGCTTCCTTCCATCCCTACCACAAAAACAACAAACTCTCACTACCATGGAAAAATTGGATCCAAAAAAGAAAAAGATTATGCCAATGGCAAAGGTAACGGGGGAGATAACATGAGCCTGGACTTGAATCTCAACCCAAAACCTGGACCCAACCACTCTAGTGATAGCCCATTTTTGTATAACTACGGAGTTCACATGATTAGGACACAGAACATAGCGTTACACATTAACCCCCTACTTGCGACCCCATCAACAATGTTTGTTAATTACTGTGTTAATCGATTTATGCTCATTGATGATCTCTTTGTGGTTAGGAACGGCAATCAGTTGGATCTACATCTCAATCCATACCATGAGACCAAATCAAATAACTTACACAGAGAAGCAATCCTTTCATCATGGGAGATGACAGATGTGACTAGCGCTGTCAAACCAGATGGCCATAATTCCATGCTTAACAGCCAGGAATATGGAAAAGCGATACCAAAGTTGATCAGCAAAGGAGACTTGTCTCCTAGACTCCCAAACGGAAACCAATGTAAAAACCCAATAATAAGCAAAAACTGGCACCGGTGCAACAAAATCATCCACAAACCCAACAACGACATACAACAAAAGATGGCATAATCGAAGCCCCTAAATCAAAAAAGTTAATATGAAGATATGCTCATGGAACATATGTGGGATAGGTCGCAAACACCTATGGACGGAAATAGACTTATTTTGTAAAATTGAGAAAATACAAATAATCGCACTACTAGAAACAAAAACCGAAAGACAACCGCTCGAATCTGTGTGGAAGAAAGCCGAATTTGATCAAATGATATGGGCACCAGCAATGGGCCGAGCCGGAGGTATTTGTATACTCTGGAAAAGTCAGAACCTACGAAATGAAACATTGGAAATGGTACATATAGACCAAAGATTCATAGTAATAAGATATGAAAATAAACAAAGAAATATTAATTTGGCAATCTACTTCGTTTGCGGTAGGGCTGGGCAACCGGCCTGGACCGGACCGGACCGGACATTCCGGTCCCGATCCGATCAAATGGACCGGAATTTTCGAAAACTTGGACCGCGGATCGGACCGGGACCGATAAATATGGTCCCGAGTTTTCCGGTCCGCGGACCGTAAAGACTGTTTGGACCGTTTATACCACAATTTTTTTATATAAACTTTTTTCCCCCTCGAACCGTCGAACAGCATGACAGCCGAGGGCCAAAGGCTGCTGTATTTTACAGTAGCTGTTTTACAGCAGCCCTAACCCCAACCTGTTTACAACATCCCCAACCCTAACCTGTTTACAGCAGCCCCGATCTGTTGGAATTACAGCAGCTTCCATTCAATTTTACAGCAGCTGTTTACACTTACAGCAGCCCTAGCCCTATAAATTGAAAATAAATTCATTCATGATTGATGATTCATGCATGATCAAATCCACACAAAAATACAATGTTTAAAAGTTAAAACAACAAATCAATTCTCAACATGCAAAGTTTAAACTTAAAACAAACACATCCATAAAATAAAAGTTTACACTTAAAAGCAAATGTTGAAAGTTGTAATCAACTACTCATCCATTATCTTGCTAGCTTGCCTTGAGTTCTTGTGTGAGAACACCTAGAAGGTAAAGCAAACAAACATTAAATAAATTATGATAACAAATGAGCACAAATGTACAGTATTTAAAGTTTTGTTACCTTCTCGTCAAGACCATTACATATCTATTTAAACAAATAAGAGATTATCATGAAATCATTCTATGCCACAAATATAATACATTCCAAACAAAAATAATCCCTCTCACTTACGTTGCACGAATGTTTTGAAGAAATTTCCATGGATATCGAATTACTCAAAATTCGGTTAAAAAAAAAACAAGTCCTTTAATCTCATTCATAGTTGCAAGTAATGTTGGCCAAATTGAATCTACTCAATCTAGCCTTACTTTATGTAGTTTCTTAATTGTTTCAAATTAACAAACCAAATTAAAGCAAGAATCAATGGCAGCTCCATTTCTTACAAGTTTTGCTCTCTTAGTTGGAGTGGCTTTCTTCGTAGCTTACGCAACCGATCCCAACCAGCTCGACGATTTCTGTGTTGCCCCTAACGATCCCAACACTGCTGCAGTGAATTGGGTTTACTTTACTATGTTTCTTCATTAGCCCGATATGTTAATTAATTGGGAAAAAAATCTCATTCAAGCGTTTTTACAATATTTTTCAAAGATTTTGTAACTTTGATAAAGGCAGAAAAAAAAAAAATCACAAAGAAATTTCAGCAACTCTCATCGGCGATAAGAGGTACGGTGTTGACTTTCAATGTACAAAGCCTAGAATAAAATTAACATTTACATTTCTCTAACCCTTACCTTTAAAATCGCATCTAGATCTAAATATTACAAAATATAAATTGAAATTTCTTAACCTAGATTTAAAATTGGGAGAAGATTGTTCAATCTTAGGCTAGAATATGTATAATTTCTACAAATCTATACTAAAATCAACATTAATATGTCAAAATATACCTAAAAACCTAGATCCATAATTGAAATTCAAAGAGGGTCGGATGACTTACTGAGACAGGAGAGTAGGAGACCCGCCGAGAACGAGAGCCGAGAACAGAGGGCCGATAGGCGGCGTAGCCGGCGTACTAGGCGTAGGCGGCCGAGAACAGAGGGCCGAGAAGGCGAGAACTGTGAAGTTGATACTCGAGTCTATAGAGAAATGAAATGCAGAGAAAGAGAGTGAAACGTACTAAGCGAGTAAGCGGTAGGCGGCGGCGCACTGGCGTAGTTCCTTTAGGTCTTTCTTAGTTTTTTTTTTTTTTTTTAAATAACATGGGTTCCGGTCCATTTCCGGTCCGGACCGGAAATTCCGGTCTGGTCCCGGGTTTGGACCGGAACCCGGAATCTCAAATATCTTGGACCATGGACCATGGACCAGACCGTAATGTCCCGGTCCGATCCAAAGACCG
Organism: Persicaria tinctoria; assembly: GCA_037127255.1. NCBI lineage: Eukaryota > Viridiplantae > Streptophyta > Magnoliopsida > Caryophyllales > Polygonaceae > Persicaria > Persicaria tinctoria. The sequence continues at coordinate 15,033,738 of JBANSL010000014.1, forward strand.
TAAATTCCGGTCTGGTCTCGGTCCAATTCCGGTCTGGTCTCGGACCGATTCCGGTCCGATCCATATTTTGCTCAACCCTAGTCTACGGTCCTCCTCATGAGGTTGACAAACCAAACTTCTGGACACGTTTACAGCAACATGTCCAAAACATGGATTGCCCATGTATTATCATGGGAGATCTAAACGAAATTCAAAATAGCTCGGAGAAAGAAGGTGGGGTGGAACCTCATCCGAATCGATATAGAATTCTCACAAATTTCAAAGACAATTGCCACTTGCAAGAAGTACCCTCCATCGGAAACGTGTTTATCTGGAGGAAAAATAAATCAGATACTAACAACATCTTTGAGAAACTTGACAGAACCCTTATACAAGACCAGATACTTAATTACTTGGTTCCCAAATATTAATACAAAAAATCATGCGTTTACATCATCAGACCACTGTCCAATTGTAACCGATTTAGACAACCTAGAACAATACAAAGCCCAACCTTTTAGATTTGAAAAGATGTGGTTAGAAAGACAGGACTATAAGAACATTGTAACACAAGCATGGTGAGCCCAATATCCTGGCTCGCACATGTATAACTTAGTTAAGAAAACTCAAAACTTGAAGAGACTGGCAAAAGAATGGAACAAAAAGACATTTGGAAACATATTTAGACAACTAAAAGAAATAGATGACCAACTGATAGAAATACAAAGCATCAGACCACTTCAGCAATCACGAGCCGAAATTCAAAAACAGAACAGAATCATAAAAAGAAAAGAAGAAATCCTCAACTTTCACAAACAGTACTGGAGTCAAAGAGCAAAAATTAGACACTTGAAACTTGCAGACACAAACTCCGGATACTTTCACAGAGTGGCAAAAGGAAGAAGGAACAGGAAAAATATCAAAGAAATCTCTAATACAGAAGGGCAAATAATATTAGGAGAAGCAAACATTAGAGCATAAATTAGAGAAGATTTCATCCAGCGCTTTAAGAAACAAGAAGTCAACAACACAACTCTTGAATGTTATTTGGAACTCATAAATGGGGAAGTAAATGACTCCGACAACCAGGAACTGATAAAAGAAGTCACTAACTCGGAGATAAAAAACGCCATTTTCAGCATTGGAAAAGATAAATCACCGGGACCAGATGGGATGACAGCTGAGTTCTACCAAAGGTACTGGGACATAGTGGGACCAACAGTTACAAAGGCAATAAAAGGATTCTTCCACTCTGGTAGGATCCTGAAACAGATCAACCAGACGTTCATTACATTAATACCGAAAACAGAAAACCCGACAACGACTGCTCATTATAGACCTATAAGTTTGTGCTCTACGATCTACAAGACAATCGCAAAAATTCTTGCTGACAGACTAAAAAGGGTAATGACTAAACTCATACACCCCCTACAAGGAGCATTCATATCAAAACGAGCTATCCAGGACAACATTCTTATTGCCTATGAAATCTTTCATTCATTCACACAGAAAAAAGGAAAGAACGGATGGATGGCAATAAAACTGGACATGGAAAAAGCCTACGATAGAGTTGAATAGGACTTCCTTTTTCAAGTTCTAAGGAAATTTGGCTTCTGCACCAAATTCTGTAAATGGATTGAGCAATGCGTAACAACTGTATCCTTTTCAATCCTAGTCAATGACGGCCCCACAGAACCTTTCAACCCAGAGAGAGGCCTACGACAAGGGGACCCCCTATCCCCACTCCTATTTATTTTAGGAGCAGAAATACTAGCGAGAAATACTAGCCCGAAAACTGCAATGTCAGCATCCTGACATTGCATACACTGCTTACCATCCTGATCAGATGCCTTTGCCTCAATATTTCTATCTTCCTGAGCTTCTTTGTTCTTGTCGTTCAGAGGTTGAAATTTGTTGCCCATCTCCTGCTCATTTCCTATCCCCGACGTCGCCATTTGAGCCTTCATCACCCCTTTAGGACTCTTTTTGCTCTTACTGTTGGGTGTAACCCACCCTTCCTCCTTTTTCTCCCCTGTCTGCCTAGTGTTCATAGAGGTCGGTCCCCCACTACCCCAAGGAGCATTAGAATCTTCAGGCTTACACTCGGCTTCTCCAACTTTCGACGGTTTCCCAGCTCCCATATCTATTGAGATGCCAATGATATCTCCCACTGTCTTGGGCGGGGCCATGGTTAGCTGTTGATCTCTAGTCAGATCCACCCGAGCTTATCACTATCTCCTTTCCTTTGTTCTCTAAATTACTACATTTCGGTGCAATACCCTCAGCTGCAGCACTGGTTGTTTCTTCTATCTTAAACCCCTCCTTATCTTTCTGGGTCCATGTTTGAGTCATAGGACCTGAGCTCCTTCCCGATTGCATACGACATCTTTCAGTATTGTGCCCAAAAACCTTACAAACGCTGCACATCTTAGGTTTCCATTCAAACACTATTTTCTGATCATATGTTTTCCCTTCAACATCTTCTATTTCAATCTTATGAGCCATAGCCTCCGTAGCATTCACCTCCACTAACAATCTCGCATAGGAAATTCTTTCCCCCTTTGTCGTTCTCTCATCCATACAAATTGGGGATCCAATTGAGCACCCAATCTGACTCAGAACAGTACGGTTAAAGTACATAGGATCCAAATCCGGAATACAGACCCACAATGGGATTCTCTCAAACGCAGTCCATGTTGTGGTTCCCTCCTATATGGGGGAAGAGTCCAATGGACTATTTACCATATGACTTTTACCATGTGAAGTTTTACCCTCCTCCTTTATAAAAGGGGATGTCTTTCAAAGTAAGAGAGAGAAAACAAAGAGTGAGAAAGGGAGAAAAAGAGGGAGCTTGGAGAATTTTCGTATGCAACTATTCAGCCCAATTTGAAGTGCCCCGATCGACAACCAAACGACCTCCGATTGGGACGATTTTCTGGTATGTTGTTCACCTCATCATAGGCTTCATTTTGTACGGTTGGATCGTCGTTTTGAGCCTCCAATATCATATCCCCTTTGCTAGTGTCCTCTCTTGGTTTGTTGTTGATTTCCATCAATTGGGTGTTTAAATTGAAGATTTGTCCAAGCTTGTTGATGCTTGATGATGTTGTATGCCTCTAGCTTTGTCTAGGGAAGATTCTACCCACTTGTTATTGTTGATAGTGTAAGTTTCTGTCTCTCGTGGTTTTTTCCCCGTTTTGGGGTTTTCCACGTAAATCTGGTGTTCTTTGTGCTTGGTTATTTTATCTTCTGTTTGTGTCTGATTGTTGGTTTGGGTTGCTTGAGTTTGGCTCTTTGGTTTACAGTTCTTGTCCATCCCGATTCGTGTGTGAAAAAGGGGTGTGTCTGACGTCCCTTGCTTCCCGGCTCAACAGACTGGTATCAGAGCATTTGGTTTAGGATGGAGGAAAAGAACAATTTTCAGGGAATGATTGTGTTGAATTCAGGCAACTACTCAGATTGGAAGATAAAGATGGAAGATCTTTTGTATATGAAAGATCTGTTTGAGCCGATTGTGCACAAAGAGATTCCAACGGGTGTCGTTGATGTTGAATGGAAGATTCTGAATCGAAAAGCGGTAGCTACGATCAGACAATTTGTTGATGTGAGTGTGCTCCAGCATATTGCCAATGACACGAATGCTTATGAGTTATGGTATAAGCTTGAGGGGATGTATGAGAGGAAGAATGCTCTCAACAAGGCGTCATTGATGAGAAAACTTGTGAAATTGGAGTACAAAGATGGTGAGAGCATTGTTGTGCATTTGAGCACATTTCAGGGCTTTGTGAATCAGTTGGCTTATGCGAAGATGTCGTTAGATGATGAGTTGCAAGCTCTACTACTACTCTCCTCATTGCCGGATAGTTGGGGTACACTTGTCGTGTCACTTAGTAATTCCGCTCCGGAAGGCAAGCTGACTATGGAATGTGTGAAGGCTAGTCTTTTGAACGAAGAGACTAGAAGGAAGGAGATGGTTGTCTCCTCACAGTCAGAGGCTAATGTGACGCAGGGTTCTGGTAACAACAGAGGAAGGAGTAAGCAATGACAGCAGCAGAACAGAGACAAGTCCAAAGGGAGATCGAAGTCTCGAAGCAAGTACATTTGCTATTATTGTGAGAAGCCGGGTCACATTCAAAAGTATTGCCGAAAGTTCAAGAGGGACAAAGGCAAAGAACTTGAGAAGTTGGAGACGTCGAGAAATCAAGAAGATAAAGACACTGCTGCTCTTACAATCAGTGATGAAATTGTGGAGTTGTTTGTGGTGGCTGATGAAGGTTCCTTGAATCTTGCAAGTGATGAGTGCACTTGGATTGTTGATTCAGCTGCTTCATATCATATTACTCCACACAAGGAGTACTTCTCGTCTTACACTTGTGGAGATTTTGGCCGTGTGAGGATGGGAAATGATGGCGTGTCCAATGTTGTTGGCATGAGCACAGTTTGTTTGTTGACATCCACTGGTTGCAGTTTGATTTTGAGAAATGTTCGCCATGTTCCTGATATCATATTGAATTTGATATCTTCTGGGATACTTGATGATGATGGTTATGCTCAAAATGCACAAGGCGGTGTTTGGAAGTGCTCCAAGGGAAACTTGATTGTAGCTCGGGCAAAGAAGCAGAATACCATGTATGTGATGCAAGCCAAGATTTGCAGAGAAGAAGCAAATGTGATTGATGATGGTTCCAGAGAGCTATGGCACAAGCGACTTGGACACATGAGCGAGCGGGGTTTGCAAATGCTTGCCAAGAAGGACATTCTCCCGGATATGCAAGGTATTTCTCTCAAATCTTGTGTTGATTGCCTAGCTGGAAAGCTACATCGAGTAGCATTTCATACTCGACCTCCATCTAGAAGAAAACATGCATTAGATCTTGTTCATACTGATGTGTGCTCTATGGATTGCAAGTCACATGGCAATGCACAATATTTTGTCACTTTTATTGATGACTATTCTAGAAAATTGTGGGCTTTTTTGTTGAAAAGCAAAGATCGGGTTCTGACAGTTTTTAAGGAGTTCCAAGCTAGAGTTGAACGAGAGACTGGTTTGAAGTTGAAGTGTGTCAGAACAGATAATGGTGGAGAATACATGGGTCTGTTTGAGCAGTATTGCAAGAGTCAGGGCATCAGACTTGAGAAAACAGTTCCAAAGACGCCACAGCTGAATGGGCTTGCAGAGAGGATGGACAGAACCATACCAGAAAGAGTCAGAAGTATGTTGTCGACTGCAAAGCTGCCAAAGTCCTATTGGGCAGAGGCAATGTTGACTGTTGTGTATCTCATCATTCGCTTGCCTTCAGTTCCTCTTGATGGTGATGTTCCACAAAGGGTTTGGACTCGGAGATGTGTTTCCTTCCAACATTTGAGAGTCTTTGGACGCCTAGCATATGTTCATGTTGCTAGAGATCAAAGATCCAAGCTTGATAGCAAGACAAAGCCATGCATCTTCCTAGGGTACTCAGAGGATGAATTTGGGTACAGATTGTGGGATCTTACAGACAAGAAATTGGTCAGAAGCAGAGATGTTGTGTTCATGGAAGACAAGACTATTGATGACTGGAAGCTCCAACGACCGTCGTCTTCCTCTCCTGCTCCAGTCACCTTTGATCCCGTTTTTCCTCAAGTTGTGCAGAGAAGTTCAGTTCAGAATCAGCAGGAAGATGAGCATGATGATGGTGATGTTGATCCACTAGAAGTTCCACAACCTCAACAAGAGGAGCCCCCTATCCAACCTGAAGTTGAGTTGAGAAGATCCACCAGAGAGAGACAGACTTCCTCACGATACTCAACCAGGGATTATGTGTTGTTGACTGATTCAGGAGAGCCTGAATGCTATGAGGAAGCTATGTCAGATGTGCATCAGAAGGAGTGGTACAATGCCATGCAAGATGAGATGAGTCCCTTGCATGAGAACCACACCTATGACTTGGTGAAATTGCCTAAGGGCAAGAAAGCTCTCAAGAACAAACGGGTTTTTCGTTTGAAGTCTAGAGAAGATGGTACACCTCCAAGGTTCAAAGCCAGAGTTGTGGTGAAGGGTTTTGAGCAGAAAAAAGGTGTAGATTTTGATGAGATTTTCTCTCCAATTGTGAAGATGTCATCCATCCGGGTTGTTCTAGGCATGGCTGCTAGCATGGACCTAGAGGTCGAGCAGCTTGATGTGAAAACCACCTTCCTTCATGGTGATTTGGAAGAAGAAATCTACATGGAGCAATCTGAAGGTTTTGAAGTCAAGGGAAAAGATAAGATGGTTTGTCGTCTCAGAAAGAGCTTGTATGGTTTGAAACAAGCACCTCGACAATGGTACAAGAAGTTCGAGTCTTTTATGATCGACCACAAATTCCACAAGACACATGCCGACCACTGCGTGTTTGTGAAGAATTACGTCGAAGGTGACTTTCTGGTTCTCTTGCTTTATGTGGATGATATGCTTATTGTTGGTCGGGATACCAACAAGATTGCTAGTTTGAAGACTGCATTGAAGAAGTCCTTTGCTATGAAGGACCTTGGCCCTGCAAGACAGATTTTGTGTATGCAGATTACCCGTGACAGAAAGAATCAGAAGTTGTGGATATCACAAGAAAGATACATTGAGAAGGTTCTGCAAAGATTCAACATGGACAAGGCTAAACCCGTGAGTTCTCCACTTGTAGTGAACATGAAGCTGAGTTCTGATCAGTGTCCTACAAGTGAGAAAGAGAAACAGGAGATGAAAAAGGTGTCTTATGCTTCAGCCGTTGGTAGTCTGATGTATGCCATGGTTTGCACTAGGCCAGACATCGCCTATGGAGTTGGGGTTATCAGCAGGTTCATGAGTAATCCTGGAAAGGAGCATTGGGCAACAGTGAAATGGATTCTCAAGTATCTCAGAGGCACTTGATGGTTTTACAGATGCAGACATGTCAAGTGATATTGACACGAGCCGATCCACATCTGGATATCTGATTACATTCGCAGGGGGAGCAGTCTCATGGCAATCGAGACTGCAGAAGTGTGTTGCTTTGTCAACGACAGAAGTAGAGTATATGGCTGCAGTTGAAGCTGGTAAGGAGCTGATATGGATTAGAGACTTCCTAGAGGAGTTGGGAGTGGAGCAAGCTAGCTACCCACTCTATTGTGACAATCAGAGTGCCATCCACCTTGCCAAGAATGCCGCCTACCATTCTCGAACCAAGCACATCCGAAGAAGGTATCATTGGCTTCGAGAAAGAGTAGAAGACGATGATTTTGAGCTCATGAAGATCCATACAAATGACAATGGATCAGATATGCTGACGAAGACTTTGTCAAAGGAGAAGCTCATCAAGTGCCGCTCAAAGGCGGGCTTGCTCGAGCCCACCATATAGGATTGAGGGGGAGCTATGTTGTGGTTCCCTCCTATATGGGGGAAGAGTCCAATGGACTATTTACCATATGGTTTTTGCCATGTGAAGTTTTATCCTCCTCCTTTATAAAAGGGGATGTCTTTCAAAGTAAGAGAGAGAAAACAAAGAGTGAGAAAGGGAGAAAAAGAGGGAGCTTGGAGAATTTTCGTATGCAACTATTCAGCCCAATTTGAAGTGCCCCGATCGACGACCAAACGACCTCCGGTTGGGACGATTTTCTGATATGTTGTTCACCTCATCATAGGCTTCATTTTGTACGGTTAGATCGTCGTTTTGAGCCTCCAATATCATATCCCCTTTGCTAGTGTCCTCTCTTGGTTTATTGTTGATTTCCACCAATTGGGTGATGAAATTGGAGATTTGTCCAAGCTTGTTGATGCTTGATGATGTTGTATGCCTCTAGCTTTGTCTAGGGAAGATTCTACCCACTTGTTATTGTTGATAGTGGAAGTTTCTGTCTCCCATGGTTTTTTCCCCGTTTTGGGGTTTTCCACGTAAATCTGGTGTTCTTTGTGCTTGGTTATTTTATCTTCTGTTTGTGTCTGATTGTTGGTTTGGGTTTCTTGAGTTTGGCTTTCTGGTTTACAGTTCTTGTCCATCCCGATTCGTGTGTGAAAAAGGGGTATGTCTGACGTCCCCTTGCTTCCCGTCGGCACAACAAGTCAATCCTCAACCCTAGAGTCCAGACTTTCAGAATCAAAGGTCTGGTACCCTCGATATACCAAGGACCATGCGAGAGCACCCAATCACGGCTCTCTAGAGAGCTGAATCTAAATACGAAGACACCATTATCCTTTAGAAAAACCCTCGGCTGCGACACCTGCCACTCCACCGACACGAACTCTCTCATGCGGTTGTGTGCTATCATAGATCTAGGACATATCCCAATCAGAGTGGCTTGCCATTCCACCTCCTTTTCCTGAATATCCTCGTTGCGGATCTTCAATCTTCCTTTGCTGATATCCGGATAAAAAGTGAGCTTATCTGCTTAACGGACATTCCGATTATCCTTGAAGAGACTGGCATACGATTTTTGGTGTTGAACCACTCGGGCCTCTCTAACCTTAGAGCTTTGCTGGGCCTCTGTGAAGATTCGGGTAGGATCCTCTCCGCTAGCATTAGGACTAACCCCCGTTGGTCTAGGGTTAGTAGATTTGGAATATTCACCACCTCCAGGTGCACATCCGCCACTAGATTGACCTTCACTCTTCGAATCTGCATTCGCTTTCTCACCCGAAGGGGC